>CM002482.1:13514391-13563722 GCA_000325765.3 Leersia perrieri | reverse complement strand
GTGGGGAGAGCCGGAGAGGAGAGGAATGAACGAGTGCCCTTCCAATCCATTGCATTGTTTGAGTCCCTAAATGGCTAAATGGGCTTTTGGTGCTTACAATTGAGTCAAGAGGTACACCCATATCTCAGATTTGGCCCAATATGACTACTACGTACTAAAATTTTTTCCTTTTTTTTTGGTATGCCAGTGCCCCATGGGCACCCCCCTGGGTCCGCCAATGCTACACTATTAGATGGATTCTTTGGAAAAAAAACCTAGCGATGACGACACTACCGATATCGTAACCTTCCTGAAGACATTGCATTGGAGGTCCATTTGTGCTATGACGCTCTAGTTGGATCAAGTTTACTCGATGATGTAAGTTTTGGGACTAATGACTGTTGTTTACAACTTAAAATCTTCGATGCTTCTTCCATTTTGGTTTGGTTGTTTCCTAACAATGATGAAAGTGAAACTGATTGCCTTAGAATCGACTGTTCTTTTCGAAGATTCTATTTTAAGAAGACAAGAACTATACGTACAACTTATACGTATAACTTATAAGCCTTTCAAACAACGGCTTTGTTTTATTACCATTCAAAACAGTGATTTTTGTTTTAGGATGGTATTTTAAGTAGTTTTCTTTTTTTTATCATTGCAGTTAACAGGTGTTAGTCCTGTAATTTTTTTTAATAATTGGTTGTAACTTCTTTAAAGTAAAGGTAGAAATGAATTCCATTATCTTAAAAGAAATCTAAACTTCAACTACCATACTAATGGTAGGATAGCGACGGTTTTTCATGGGCGGAAGCAAGATATATAATATTGTGCCATAAAATATAAGATATATAATTGTGTGCCATAAAAAATAAATATATACAAATATATTAATGGAGCATGATTAATGGTGGAACAACCGGTTCAACGAATAAGAAGATCCATAATGGACAAGAACATCACATCAGGATTACCAACTACATTATCTTAGAATGTTACTCCCTCTGTCCCAGAAAAAACGAATTTCTGGGTTTGAATCTGGACATAACCCTATGTCCAGATTCAAACCCAGAAATTCGTTTTTTCTGGGACGGAGGGAGTACTATACACCTACAGTAAAAATCTTTCTCGATCCTATCCTCTCCGCCGCCAAAGTACTATTCTCTGTTCATCATTAGCGTAGTTCGGATCACAGGCTGGAAAAGTCTTCATTATCTTAAAAAAGGGCGAGAAAAGTCTCTTAGCCTAGCTTAACAAGGCCAACAGTTTGGTAACAAGCAAAGAAAATCTTGATTCCGTACGTGTATTAGTTTACCTATAACCAGGAGCCGCTGAGAAAGCGACAAAACTCGGCGAGACAAATCGGCCAGCCTCTATACCTGCAGCTCGGAGAGCAAAATACACTTCCGTGTGAGTTGCGCCAGTTGCTGCATGAGAGACTGCGGAACAATATGCGCTTATAGTTCATCCATGTACTCCCTCAGTCCCAGTACGAAGCTATTTATATTATTTTTTTATAGATTAAGTTTTAAGTAAGAAAGAGTTGTGATTGGTTAAAAAAAAGATAGGTGGGAAAATTAAATGGTGGGTGATTGTGATCGGTGGAGATGAAATGGATGGGTTTAGAAGTAGTTATATTTTGAGACAAATTTAAATCCTTTAGATAGTTATATTTTAAGACGAAGAGAGTAAATAATAGACTTATAATTACACTTTTCTATGACATAAATAGTATTTTAATAAAAATTATGTGTCAAATTATTATCTTAACGAAACGGGTTGTTCAGCTGTACTTTTCTACGATTTTTGTGGTGTGATGTCCAACTGTTTCGTTACTTGCACCACAAACGCTGCATATACTTGTTTGCTTGGCATTAGCTGAAGTTGTTTAGGCTTGTTCGGCTGCCATTTTTTTTCTACGACTGCTGCTGCATCATAGTATCTAGTTTGTGAAACAGTATTTGATGCAGCCAAAACTACGCTAACAGCAACAACAACAACCATAATAATCACAAGTGAAGCCCAAAGGGGTTGTACAAGCAGCTATAGCTGGCCGCTGTAGCTACTGCGCTGAGCTAGGTGTTCCGAAATCTGAAGCCAACAAGATCAAAATACGTCATATAATTCACGATCAAAATATTTTTTAAAATACATCATATAATTTTTTCCTCAGCTAGCTAGTTTGTTTTGGCTAGGCTATGGTAGGTGATAGGATTTTAGATCCAAACACACTCTAAACTTGCTCGAAAATAATTATACTATGTGTGAAAGGAGTATAAAAGAACATATGAGCATATGTTTTCCCTTTTTTTTGCATAAGGATATCGCTTGTGTTATTGTACATCTATTTGGGAATTGACCGAGAAAGTGATAAATGAACAAATGGATTATCATCTAATAATATCTATTATCAATGCAACACAGCCGGCCATTATGTCGCACCCTTACACCGCGCTGTCGTTAGAGTCAGCGTCACGTCAAGCTAGTGGTCCAGTGGATCATGTGCTTGTCACGCCTGGTGGCATGGCAACGATGCTAACATGGCACAAATACAGTTGACATGGTACTAATATAGAATTCGATCTCTTCTAAAACAATATATCTAAAATGAATATGTCTAGATATATTATATATATGAGGGGTCAAATCCTCTTCTAAATTACTTATATTTGTGAAGGGAATAGTAATATCTATCTTAAAATATAAGAATCTAGTATGTATAAAACATATAGAGAGTTGGTCATTCATAATATTAGGATATGCCTCATCCATACTTATTATATTTTACTAAGATGGAGAGTATACTTAATTATATACTTAATGATGTAACCATAAGTTTTAGAATTTTTATTTTTAATGTTAAATAAAAATGGTTTATAACAAAAACTTCTGCTACATGCGCATATATCAAAATAAACAAAGATTGGTTACTCATACTGAAGCAGTCGTTAATGGCTTGTTTTGATTATCATTCTTAGCCTTAGCCTTGCCAAGATTTTCCTGCCATCGCTTAAATTTTGGTAAGATGTATGTTTGGATTATTGCCAATATTTTTAGACATAGCATACTACTAGTTTTAACGGATACCAAAATTTTAGATATATATCAAATTAAATGAGCACCAAAGTTTTAACAACATCAATATTTTGGTATGTTAAGATTGACAATGTTCCAAACACACCCTAATAAGCGTATAATGCTCATCAAGGTACTGTGTAAACGTGGATATTTTTTCCTTTTTCTAGAGAGGATCTCGACCATTAGTGGCGATTATACATGATGAACCCTGATATTATTCCTTGATGAATGATGATAGGTGCAGTTGTGATTTGTGTTCGTCTAGAAAAGGCTGCAATAACTACATGACGCGATGACGCGATTAGAAACTACTCCCTCACTCCCACAATACAAGAGATTATAACTATTTCTTATAATGTTTGATCATTCATCTTATTTAAAATTTTTATACAAATATAAAAATTGATAAGTCATGCTTAAATTACTTTTGATAATAAATATCAAAAGCAAACAATAAACAAAATAAATAATTCTTCTAAATTTTTTAAATAAGACGAGTGGTTAAATGTTGTATATAGCCAAAATCTTTTAAAATATAGGACAGAGTAGTAGTTGGCAAGTCCATATTTGACGTAGAATGCCCATTAAACTGTTTCCATTTTTTGGCTGACGCCGACCTTGGTTGATGTGGCATGATGAGAATATATGCATGCTCTTCAGCCTGAACTTCAAACAGAAAGATAAGATCCGACTAAGCTGTCGTCACTAAATTAAATGCTACAATCGAAACTTTGATTTGAGCATATCTTGAATTCGATCCTACTACCTCCGTCTTAATATACAGCTATTTATACTATTTCTTTAAGAAATTAAAGTTCAGATGAGAAAGAGTTGTCATTGTTTGAGAGAGGAAGATATGTGGAAAAAATAAATATTGAATGATTGTGATTGGTAAAGATGAGTTAGGTGAGTGTATAATTAGTTATATTTTGAGACAAGTTTAAATCGTTTAGCTTGTTGTATTTTAAGACGGAGGCAGTAGATAATGTTTGTTTTCGCATTTGTAACATTGCACAACAAATTCAGCTAGTTGCTCCGGCTATACCTACACTAAGTTAGAAGCATCCACGGTCCTCATCAGCGTTGCACGAGAAATTCAATTACAACTGCTTTTGCTTCCTGTAAACTGAGAA
Source organism: Leersia perrieri (assembly GCA_000325765.3). NCBI lineage: Eukaryota > Viridiplantae > Streptophyta > Magnoliopsida > Poales > Poaceae > Leersia > Leersia perrieri. The sequence continues at coordinate 13,559,535 of CM002482.1, read as the reverse complement.
GCATCCATAGTCATTGCTTTTATGCCACGCATTAGACATAAAGAGAGATCCGGCAGGTTATTATGTACTTAATTGCAAACAAGAGCAAAACAAGCAGTGGCCTGGCAGGTGTATAGGCAATGAAAGAGATTACGTCAAAGGGATTGCTTGCTACAAGCAAACTACGATCATGCAACAATTGCGCGCACAGCTTCGTGAACATCAGAATCTAGCGTTGAAATTAATTCCCCATTGACCAGATACTGTTCCAGATTTCGTACCGACGATCGAACTACAAGAAATGGTTGCGGACATAAACGAAAACGATATTATAGTACTTAGTAGCTCTTAAGTTATTGTTCGGCTCGTTTTATACCCTAATAATTAAAAACGGCTCTGTCGGTATAAGTCATACCTCACAATGTTTTTTCTTTTAAAAAAATCACCATTTCGATAGGTAAGAAGCACATAAGAATATTTGAACATCGAGATTTCAAATTTCAAGCAAATAGTCATGAAAATTTTGGAATTTTTTTGAAATTTTAATGAAGGTGACATCTATGGCTCTAAAAAAATTAGAGCTTGAAATAAGACTCGTATAAAAAGACAAAAAAAAATTGTTAAACAGTAAAGCAAGCCATTCTACTAATAATTTAGGGGTAAAATAAGTTGTGTCATAATATAGTACTCACTCTGTTTCGAGGCGTAACCACTTTTTTCGTATGTTCTAAAATATAAGGCGTGCATTAATTACACTGTTACATACATTGGCAAAACAACGAAATAAAGAAAATTAGATAGCATGCATTGGCTAATTTGCATTATGTAAATATATGATTATATGTTTCTTGGTCTTTGTATCTAAAGTGGTTGTCCCTTATGTTTTGGAATGAAGATAATACTTGGTATAGGGCACCCAATAATATATTATTGTGTATACCGTAACCGTGTATTTTGGATGCCTATAAAATTAGGGAGAGAACCTCACCTGATTTAATACAGCTTAGGAAATGCAAGGAAAATCTATTGTACTGGAAGATACGATCAGGATAGTACATACTTGATTCTTTCTTATCCCTCCATGTATTCTACTCGGAACCAATGAGTCCGACTAGGTCACATTATGCCTCAAGGGTATAAACATATAGGTCCCTGAAGGGTCATGGACATGTTCAATAAAATATGAAGACACGCGATCCGCCAAAAACACCGAAGCCCTACGGTATCGGCTTGTCAACACATCAACGCACCATCGACTGACTTCTACATACATTTATACACATCCATACACCAATTAGCATAATCGATAGGATACACAAGCTTTGTATGGTGGCTCACTGTACTTGGTGATGGATATGTTTGATGCGATGTTATCAGAAGCTATCAATGTCATTTTTTGGCCGTTGCCTGATGAGGTTCCTACAGATGTATCTTTGTCACGGTGGTCATCACTTACAGCACCATTATTTCCTGTTTCACCCCTGTTCACACAAGTCTCTATAAATCGGAGGCGCTGTTTAGCCGCTTATCGTTGTGTTCACCAATTCTCCAATATTTCTCTCTAGGCCACACTTCACATGGCGGTTGAAGGGGCAGTGATGATGACCGGTGGTCTTCTCCTTCTCATGGTTGTCGCCGGCGTCGCCTACAACGACGCCGGCGAGCTGCCGCCAATCAGCCGGAGAAGCTTCCCCAAGGGGTTCATCTTCGGGACATCCTCATCATCCTATCAGGTCATGCTTCCACCAACCTCATCCTTCCTACAAGAAATTAAGATCCCTTTGATGAACTGCCGCCTGAAACTACATTCTCTCAAGAACATCATCGCAAGTTGGAACAGGCAAGGTGTATACATGCAACACATGGAAAATGAGCAGATTAAGAAAAACTAGCACGCGCATTTATGCGGCTAGATTCAATATGGATTCAACATAGACGTTTCGCAATATTTAGATGTAACTAAATGAGCAGATTAAAAAAACTAGCATGTGCATTATTTGATATTCAAAAGATTTGAAAGCTAAAGTCTGTTTTTAGATGTAACTAGTGATAATACATGATCAATAAATTCAAGAATTATATATTTAATTATATGGATAGTTAAATATTTCAAAAATAGACTTAACAAGTAGTTATATACTTTTATAGAATGCATAGGACAAAACTATATATTTAAGGTATAGTATCTCAAACGTGGTGTTGAATAACGCTCAAATTACTCAATATGAATTAGTATGTAGCTAGAAATTCATGGATTGATCCAATAAGCATTCCGTCGCCAATTAGTTCTTTTTTGGGCTCTAAAACCCGAAGAGTTGGCCGTTTAAAACATGATGCAGTTCGAGGGTGCCGTCACGGAGGGGGGCAGAGGACCAAGCATCTGGGACACCTTCACACATCAGTATCCAGGTATGTTAGCTGTAAGCTTGTACTACCTTAAGCTTGTACTACATTTTTTGAATTGTCAATTCTCCAATTTGGCAGATAAAATCGCTGACAAAAGCAACGGGGATGTGGCTGACAACACCTACCATCTCTACAAGGTTACTAGTATTAGAACTTTAGCATTTTCAAGTGGGTGTGCTGGCCATTTTTAATGGACCTTTTTGTAAGGATTTTAAATAAACATACATTCCATGATTGTATTAGCCTCTTTTTTTTTTGGTTTGTCAGATAAAAAAATATATTGCATGCCAGTCTGCCTCTACCACAGTCTCTTCAGTGTTCATTTATTAAGGTTCTTTAAAATGACTTGAGTACTCACATCCTGAGAGCCTGACCACCAAAAAAATGCAGGAAGATGTACACATGATGAAGGAGATGGGAATGGATGCATACAGGTTCTCCATCTCATGGTCCAGAATTCTCCCAAGTGCGTGACATATTTTTTCAGAAATGATATATACAATGCACTGTCATAGACCTACTAACAGGCAAAACTTATCTGAAGATGTTCTCTCTTTTGCTCTCAAGTGCAATATTTTGCATACATATTTCAATATATAAGGTGGGGTAAAATATCATTGTCATGGCAGATGGAAGTCTGAGCGGTGGAGTCAACAGAGAAGGCATCAACTACTACAACAATTTGATCAATGAGCTATTATCGAAAGGTACGCATGTCTAGTCTTCCCTCAAAAAGAAGAACAAGAAGAAGTTCAGTGGCTAGATGCAACTTGTGAAAACTATTACCTCCATCCCTCAGTAAGCCCAGTTTCCTTTTAAAAGATGAAAAATAATCTTCTACAATTGCAGGGGTTCAACCATTTGTTACCATTTTTCATTATGATACACCTCAGGCACTGGAAGATAAATATAAAGGATTTCTTAGCCCTAATATCATGTAAGCCAACAATTCGTCAGTACCTTTTGTTGCTTAAATATATCACAAGTTAAACTTGGAACTGACCATGCTAATAAACACAACTCAGTAATGAGAGTGTAATTATAGGTATACAACTGATTTTTTTTCCATAAATACTAGGGACCATGCTAAGTACTTCAGTTAAAAATATTGTCAATATCATGATGCATATCAATTAGAATACCTAAATTAAAATCTTACTTGGCATGAAAATGGTGCTAAAGTTGCTGACTGTGAAATACTTTTGCAGAAATGACTACAAGGACTATGCTGAAATCTGCTTCAGAGAGTTTGGTGACCGGGTGAAACATTGGATCACCTTCAATGAGCCTTGGATCTTCTGCTCTTTTGGCTATGCATCTGGCCTCACAGCGCCAGGAAGGTGTTCACACTGGGAGGTGGGAAAATGCAGTGTTGGAGATTCAGGACGGGAGCCTTATACTGCATGCCATAATCTACTACTTGCCCACGCGGAAACTGTTCAGCTGTACAAAGAGAAATATCAGTTCACTAAAGAAGTTCTCAGGCAGTCACAGTTCATCCCTGATAATGATTTAAACCGTAGATCCACAAAGTTAAGTTTTATAATCCAAAATTATTTACTGCATTCAGTCTCAGTTGGGCCCTCCAGCCCTGGTGGTAGAGTTTGTCAGTACAGACAGTAGCTTGTAGTCGATAAGGAAAAATGAGACATCCTAGAATTCTCACAAGAGAAGCAAAAAAAAAGGCCCTTAATACCGCAGTGACCTAGTTACAGAAGTCAAAATTGGTCTCAGAAAACATTCATTTATGTATTTATAATGCAAGACCCTCTAGAGTTGAGGAAAAATAAGAAATCCTAGAAATTCTCAACATAAAAACAAAACATCATGAGTTAATCTTGGTGCATTCCAATACAAAGGTCTGGATTTGATGGTTAGGTTAGACATACATTATTTTATTATTTTCATACTAAATTTCAATGAAAGACCTCTAGAGTCGACAAGAAAACTGAAACATCAACCATATCCTGCATATCGGAAAATGGATTCCTATCAGGTACACAGACAGACACAAGCATATTCTAATCTATTGGTATCTCCTAATCCTCTGCAATTTACTACATGATAATATGTTCAAGGCCTTATAATTTGAACATGACTGTTATAGATATGCATCTGTTGTTAGTACTGTTCTACGAAAAAACAAAATCATTGAGCATGCATACACAATTAATAATTAGTAGAATCAGTTATTTTATCAAACCAAAGGATTTTGTTCGGTTCAGCACTCGCACCATTACATACCACACAATGAACAATGAAATGTTTGTCAAATGCAGGCCTTACAAAAGGGGAAGATTGGAATAATTGTGGACTCACAGTGGTATGTTCCCTTGTCCCAATCCAAATCCAACAAGGATGCAGCAAGACGTGTTCTAGACTTCGTGCTTGGATGGTAAATTCTTTGTGACATGCATAGTTTTGTCATTAGGAGAGTAAAGATTCTAACAATGTAAAAATTTTTAGGTTTATGGATCCTCTGGTTAGAGGAGACTACCCACTAAACATGAGAGAATTGGTTGGAAATCGCTTGCCACAGTTTAGCAAAGAACAATCTGAATTGGTCAAGGGTGCATTCGATTTTATTGGACTTAACTACTACTCTTCAAGCTATGCCTTTAATGTTCCTCCATCATATGGCCTCGACAAAAGCTACAATACTGATTTCCATGTTGAGGTTACCGGTGAGTCAACATATGCATGAATCAATCTTACTTCTTTTGTACATTTGAACCATGAGTCCATAACAAACATATATCTAGTGACCAATACAACATATAAATGCAAAAAAGGATAGAATTTGGTCAGCTTATAGCATAGCATCTACTGCATTGTCAATTGCCCAATTGATTCTAAAAGGATGTATATCATATTCCATGAGGTGTTTCTGTAGAATATGATGGCTATGATTAGTCTGGTCATTTTCAATATCTCTTTAATGTGTGTGGAGACTACAAAAATACAGCCTACATTTTCAAACATTGGGGTGCTCCACATTATCTCATCATGGATATTTAATAGTTGATTTGGATACATATATTGTGTAGCTTTTAATGCTACTATGTGCTAACTTTAACCAATTATCATAGGTAGTCGAAATGGAGCTCTGATTGGTCCTCAGGTGACCTATAGCTTTGCTATCCACAGAACAATTTATTAGTAGAACAATTGATCAGGTAACATGATTGAACTCTATAAACAAAATGTCTGTAGGCTGCTTCACCTTGGCTTTATGTCTACCCTCAAGGGCTCCGTGAATTGTTGCTTTATATTAAGGAGAACTATGGCAATCCTACCATGTACATAACTGAAAATGGTAAGTTCCAATAAACATATAGCTCATACTCCCTCCATCCACAAATGTTTGACACAACATAGAAAAAAGGGAGTACAATTTATCAGCATCTATTCAGACCAATACTACTATAACACTTTATGATTCTTTTTTTCTCAGTGTAGCCAATAGTGCACATAAAAATTGGAATTTTCTTATTATAGTTATGTAAAAAAAAAAGTATCCTCTTCTGAAAATGAACGAATCTTCCTTATTTTTTCTGCGTCTCCAGGTGTTGATGAAGGCAATAATAAGACCATACCACTGGAGGAAGCCCTGAAGGATGATACCAGGATAGAATACTATCACAAGCACCTTCTCGCGCTGCTAAGTGCTATGAGGTCTTAACATCAATTCATACACTCGATTATTAGTAGATAACTTAAAATGCTAGTTACTATTCCATATGCCTCCACAGGGATGGAGCAAACGTGAAAGGGTACTTTGCATGGTCGCTGCTGGACAACTTTGAGTGGTCAAGCGGCTACACAGTTCGGTTTGGGATACACTTTGTGGATTTTGATGATGGAATGAAGAGATACCCCAAGAACTCGGCCCATTGGTTCAAGAAATTTCTTCGGAAATGAATGCATATTGTTCCTTTCTCATTAAAGATCTAATAGTCTCTCCAGTCATAAATATTTGACAAGACAAGATTCAGCAGTACATTTAAAATTATGACCATCAATTTTATACTACAAAAATTTATAAAATCTTATAAGTTTATGATAGTACTTTTCAAGGCAAATCTACTTAGGCCTTTTTTTACTAAGCAGAGGTATTTGTTGATGGACAGAATTTCAAAAGTCTAGTCGAATTTTGGCTTAACATCAAATATTTATGAATGGAGAGAGTATGTATGTTAGTTAGATAGGTTAAGTACCAAATATGAAATTAGTTTGACTAAACAAATCCTGCTCTTATTGCATATCTGAATTTATCTCTTTACTATATGTACGTAGCTTGGAATCAATGGAATGTATAAATACAAATGGCCATGTGTTTCTGTATCCAAGAGGGATGCTCCAAGCCTCTAACTTAAGCTATACATGAGAAGTTGTTTCTTGCATTTAAGGAGCACCAACATATAATTTTTGTGGACTTGTGGTATAAGAAAAAATGTGTGTCTTTATTTAGGCTTCCACAATGCCTACAAACTTGAAATTGGCTTATCAAACCTTTTCAACTACATATAAAAGTAATAATAAATGACAAGTGCTTCACATTTTCTCTAAGAAAAAGATAATTACGCCAAAATATGGGCTTTTGTAAAACCAACACCACCAAACATGACATATTGTGAAATTTACTCAAAAAAAAAAAAAAAAAAAAAAAACGGGGTACTGGGCGGAACTCCTTGCAGCAGTTGAAGCTGGAATAGGAGTCCAACAGATCACTAGTTGTTTTGTTGCCGGCCTTGACGCCGCCAGAATTTGCTGTGAGACGTCGCCCTAGCTTCTCTGTTTTCCTATGTTGGTCGTTCTACTGCTTATGTGTGAACAGTTGATTCTTCGGATTTTCTCCTTGCGTAATAAAAGAGACGCGCAAGTATTTTGCGTTTTCCCGAACACACACAAAATAAAAGGGGGTACTGGAGGCTCACCTGGATTCCTGGAAGGGTAAAGAGGCTTCCACTGTGCCTGATGAAGGGAAGCGCCTAGGAAAGCTTTGGAGCTCGCCGGCTCCGTCTCCTTTCCGATAGGATCATCGCTGCGGTAGCTGGTGCCGCTGCCGCCTCCGATTGGGGGTGTAGGTGTAGCAGCAGGCAGCAGCTGGCCCCGCGGATCTACGACGGGGTCAAGAGGATGGCCGAGCAGAGCAGAGCTCCGGGAAGGCCAAGAGCGCGCAGAGAGCGGCTGGATTTCGGAGAGAAGGGACAGGACTACAGGAGGAGAGGGAGACGGGGGCGGCGCTACCAATGGCGAGGCGGCCGCCAGATCGCGGAGGCTCGCTCGAGAGAGGAGAGAGAGGGAGCGACTAAATGCGTGATGGGCTCAATCGTGCGAGTTTCCGACTTTCGGCCCGAGGAAATTTTAAGCCCAGCACTGATAGTTTCTGCTGGCCCTAATTTAAAGCGGTTTCAGGCCTGAAATTAGGCTTCCAACCAGGCCCGTTATGTTAATGGCTTGATGACGTTAGCTAGAAGGTTTCGTATTTTGCAGAAAAATATCCTCAATACCCTTCAGAAAAAAAAAAGAAAATATCCTCAATAAAAATTACGGCTTACTATTCCTTGCCCTATTAAAGAAAATAGGAAAAAGTTTAAATTACCCGTGAACTATTGCGGTAGTATGAATTATTGAATTACTCTTTTCGAATTCTAATACGTACTAGACATTGAACACCCCCAAATTTCTGAAACGGGATAAATTATCCCCTTTAAAACTGTTTTGGATGGCTTCACGGAGACTTGGCGCACACGTAACGATCCAACCAACATGGTTCACTATAAAGGACAAAAAAAAATCATAGAACCTACATGTCATGATATCATTTCATCTCTCCTTATCTAACCTTTCTACATTGACATATTAGCAAATATTTGGCATGCATCGCATCGGCGATGACATCGATCAAATAGTGAAGAGATAGCAGAAGAGCTACTTCTTCAGGCAGCTTGATGGCGAACCTCGCCACTGCCTCCTTTTATCCTGTATCGCCACCACTCCACTTCATCTCCTCTTGCCACGTCACCACCTTTCCACGGGCATGACCCCGCCCCACCTCCTCACGGTGCTCCGCTTCGCCCTCACCTCTCCTCTCCGAGCCATCATCGTGTCCTCGCCGAAGTCGACAGCAGGGACCTCGGTGAGACCACAAATTCCAGCGCCAATCTCGCCCACTACAAGGCCACCGGCATCTAGAGGCAACGGAATGCTCTTCACCAGCGACCTAACCCCTCGTCGCCATGGAGGTGGAGAGATTGTTGTGGAAGAGGAACGACGCCATGCTGATCAGGGCGGCAAGCTCCCATTGCTCAACACCTCGAATTGGAACACAACCGTTTGTGAATCTCTCTTGCCAAGGCTCATTGCAGTGAATCCCCCAGTTATGGATGTCGCCGTCGTGAATCCCTCCTGCCAAGGGAGCTAGTGATGCCAGATCAGCTCTTCTCAGGAGGCGGCACCCCTCTTTCCTCTACCATTGGCAACTACGATATCCCTCCCTCATCATTTACAGTTCACCGGAGAGAGAAGATGCAAGAAATTAGAAAGAAAAGGAATAAGTGTATGATGAGTTGGACCTTTGCTAGCTGTACTACCATATGTAGGTTAACTTAGGTCAAAACCATCTAAAACGGTGCCGGGGAGGGGGTATGTCCGATTTGATGAGTTCAGGTTGGCAAATACCTGGTATTTAACTTGATAGGATAAGTCGTACTACTATAACGTTAGCGTTAAGGGAGATAATTTGGAATGAAAGGGACATCATAGCAAATCCAAAGCCACCTTTGAATAAACCATGATATTGTACTTTTTCTGATTTGAGATAGACTAATATATAAGCCATTAGAAGGACACAAAGCTATGTGCGTTCGGATCAAATTGAATATTATCATTTTATAGTTTTATTAGTAGTTTTTTTTGTCAATGAAGGAAAAAAATTGTAATTCGCGGTTATTAGTCAATGTAATAATTGGTAGTAACTTATCTAAAAGCAAATGCCACTAAAATAAATTGGTTGTAGTTTCTCTAAAGTAAAGACTAGTTTTATTCTTAAAAAAACATGATGCGACAGAATAATCCCGAATCCGAACCAAAACATTAGATCCTCGCTTAGGATAAATCGACAGAATACTCGATCGCCGATAGACACGGGCTGACCGTGTCACGATCCTGCCCGACACTACCAACACACACAGTACCGTACGCCATTAGAGTAATCCATCCGTCTGCTCGATCGTCCCAAGCAGGATGATCCCAGCACATACGCGATCGATCAGCATCCCGCCGGGCATATCCGCCGCGCCGCGCCGCGCGATCGACAGCTACGGCCGCTAATTTCGTCCCCCTCCGCCGCGTCCCCTGCCTCGGCTCCAAATTCAGATATCTCACGCGCGCCCAAATTCAAGCGGTTCATACTGCAAATCGGTTTGCCTGGTCTAAGATGCGAGCTCGATGCCCGTAATATACCGTGCTTAGGGCTAATTAATTGTGGTGTAGATGTGGGGTTGCGGAGGACTCTGGCCTCTTCAGTTTGGACAGTGCCCATGTTGCTAGCTCGATGATGAGTCATGAGTGATATAGATCATGAGATTTGCTCTTTTGTTTGCTGTCCATCGACTCAATCTGAGTGTCAGCTAATTGTAGGGCAATTGTTCATGTGAGGAAGCAAGATAATCAAGGTGTGTGTGGCAAAGAACGGATATATGCAAATATAATAATGGAGGATATGCATCATGATGGAGAGGATTTACGCATCGAGATCATCAACTATTTATTAAGTTATTTTTTATGTTTGTGTCGTTGTAGTAGAGAGGTCTAGGAGCAAAGATCCTGTGTTCTGTTCTTTGTTCAGGCCATGCATCAGTTTTGTCTCTATGTCCGTATTCAGTAGTGCGAGGTAGGACTACGTACTGAGACTACGACTACATCGTCTACCAATAATATAACCATTACATTGGTTAATTGTTTCATTGTTTGGGTGGTAACACGTCGATTATTTACTTCCTATGCTACTATGTCAGTTTGCTAGTTTACTTTACCTACCATATCAACTACATCGGAGCCTTGGAGGTACGGTGAAATCAATGTGTTTATTTTTTAAGAGGTTGTAAAAACTAAAACTTAATTACAACTGGTCTGTTCTGATTGAATTGTGATTAGTAAAATATTATCAATTTCAATGGTTTATCAGTCCTTTTATATTTTCAGACAATAACAACATTATCGTTGCAAGCGAAAATACATAACCGTCGATGTCAGTTTGCCATGTCTTGTTTGCAGTTTAGATGTCTAACAAGGCCACACCCACAAGGGGCCTATTGTTTTCGTAAAAAAAAAAGGCACTGCGAGCACGAGATAGGAAAAGCAAAACTACCATATAAAATGTGCATATGGCACTGCGAGCACGAGATAGGAATACATTTTTTTAGCCCCTTGCCCCTAGGAGAAGAGCATCAGAAAATGACCTGCAGATCTCAACCGCCTAACACTAATAAAAAATCATGATGACAAGTTTTCCCCAGGACACCACCATCTACGTCCCATAACCAATAGAAAAATTATGTTATTATATCTTCTTTTTACGTGTTATAGATCGTGCTAACGTTGCGAAGGAAGCTTTCTGTCAAAAAAAAAAAGTAGCGAAGGAATTATATATGTAATCTGCTGAGCCATTCTCTACCATAGCAACACTAGTTTGCAAATGTACAATAATACTACATTCATCACAAAATATAGCTAGCCGAGTGAGTACATGTCACATATCTCCTTTTACCATGTTATTCCTTTCGTCCTAAAAAAATATATTGCGTCATTGATACTTTTAGATACAACTGGTTATTTATCTTATTTAAAAATTTGTGAAGTGTGCAAAGATGTATATCATGCTTAAATTACATTTCATAAAAAATTTTGAATAGAACAAACGGTCAAACATATCTCAAAAAGTGAACGACGCTATATTTTTAGGAAGAAGAGAGTATTAAGATAAGATGACTTGAAACATTACTTACTCCCTCCATCCAAAATTAGATGTTGTCTTAACGTGAAATCTAATGCGAGCGTGGGCGCTGGTTAGGCGGAGGCAGCGACCACGCTGCGCGTCCGCCACGTGTCTCCTCAGTCCTCACGCCCCACCCTTTCCCACGCCTCTCCATGCCTGTGTGAAGTACTGGTAGCTAAGTTATGTTGTGCATTTTTTTTCTTCTTATGAAATTTTCTCTTAAATTACTTATCCAATCAATAATCTGATTACACCGTTGTGTTCGTAACAATTAAATCTTTACAACAAGATCTCACATGATTATATTTTGATGAAAAATCACAAATTAGTTTTGATGATGTAACTTTTAATTCTAGAGATATAACTTTTAATTCTGAAGATGTAACTTTAGTTCCGAGGGATGTAACTTCTATAGAAAGTAACTTTTGTTCTAGAGAATGTAACTATTAATTTTGAAGGATGTAACTTCTATAGAATGTTGATGTAACTTTTAGCGAGGGATATAACTTTTATGTAACTTTTTAGTTCTGGGATGCAACTTTTCTATGGATGTATCTTTAATTCTAGAGAATGTAACTTTTATTTATGAAGGATGTAACTTCTATAGGATGTGGATGTAACTTTTTACTTCTGCGGGATGTCAATTTTAATTCTGGGGATGTAACTTTTAATTCTGGTGATGTAATTTCTATAAAATGCAACTTTTTTGCAGAGGATGTAACTATTAATTTTAAAGGATGTAACTTCTATAGGATGTAGATGTAATTTTTAGTTCTGAGAGATGTAACTTTTAATTATGGGGTAACTTTCTATAGGATGTATCTTTAATTCTAGATGATGTAATTTTTATTTGTGAAGGATATAACTTCTATAGGATATGGATGTAACTTTTTAGTTCCGGTGGATGTAACTTTTATATGTCTAAGAAGTAACTTAGTGAAATATAAAAGTAATTTAGACATATCATACAAGTAATTTATGATTTTTTATCAAAATATAATCATGTGAGATCTTGTTATAAAGATTTAATTGTTACGAACACAATGGTGTAATCTGATCGTAGATTGGATGAGTAGTTTAAGAGAAAATTGTATTTGAAGTATATGTGGATGATGTATTTTTTAGATGGAGTGGATTTTTTTTAGGGGTCGCGCGTTAAGCTTAACGGGCGCCCAATCTCTGTTTTGTTAGGTCCTTGTCTTAACCTACTATTTTCAACATTTAATCATTCGTCTTATTAAAAATTAAGTGTAAATATAAAAACAATATTTAATTCTTAAAATATTTTTATAATAAAACAAGCCATACAAAACAATAAATGATACATAATAAGTTTTTAAACAAGACAAATGATGAGACTTATAAATAAAGAAATTCCCGGGGGGTGGGGGATGAAGTACTACTCAAAACAGAGAAAAATACTGTTTGACCAATTTTACAGTAGATTCAAATGCTCATGTTCCAGTTCAAAAAAAAAAAAATGCTCATGTTCCCCTCTCACGAAAAAATTGGAGATACCAGGAGGAAAACCACCACGACGGTCGGCGGCATGGAGCGGTGGATGGGGATCGGCACGGCGGAGACCCCAACCCCAAATCCCCGTGGCCTCACAAAGAATATGCGCGCGCCCATTCCCTATACTCCCTAGCCCTAGGCGGTAAAACCCATCGTCGCCTCCTCCTCCTCCTCCCCCCGCGACGGCGACGTCGCCCGCGCCCGCCCAGGTTTTGTCGCGACGCACTTGGTCCGCGGCGGGGGAATCTGCGCGGCCTTTAAATACCCGCCCATGAGGTCACCGCACCAATGCCACGCCCCGACCCGACCCGGGAAGTGGAGGAGGTTACTGCTGGAGCTGCCACTTGGCGCCAACCCCCGCCGCCGCTCGGATCGAGCAGCAAGGTATGAATGAAACTGTGAATGAATTCCCCCCTTGCCATACCATACTCGAACGTTTGGTTGCTTCGGCATTCTGTGATATGCTCTGTGTGGGTTGGGAGTTGTGTGTGTGAGTGTGTCTTTTGGGGGTGAACTGGAGATGTGATATGAAGGTTAGTGTGAATCTGTTGGTTCTGTTTGGTAAATACGAGTTCTGTTCTGTTTCCGTTTTCTGCTTCTGCTTCTATGGGTTGTGGAATATGGTGGGTGCAAGTGCATTGTCAGTAATTCAGTATGCCATGGTTCTTAATGCAATATGCAAAGCATCGTAGTATGTTCCTCTGCTTGCTAGAGATCTTTTTTGGTTGTCTTGTCTGTCTGTCTTAGATGTTTTGATCAATGTAATACTACTTTTCTGCTGATTGTGCGCTGGGTCCAGTTATGTCAGTATTTAACTTCATTTTCTCTTATAATTTGCTGAAATTAAAAGATTGTTGGTTAGGTTTATCGAATAGATCATATGATTGTGCTTAGGTTCGTTTGGTGTTGACGCATGCCAAATAAGTGGAGATTCTGCTAGATTTTTGGCTTACCATGAATGACACTCAGCATAGCGTAATTTGCCTCGTCATGGTTAGCTAGTACAAAAATTTTACCATGATGTTATTCTCCGTGCATGTCCAGTAACCTGCCTATCAATCTTCTTTTCAGACAGCTATTATTTGGGGAAAATATTTTCCCAGCTTCTTTTATAGCGACTAGATTGTTATACATGTCTGTGTAATTGCTTCATTTTGATGAGATAGTACATTATAAACCTTGATTTTGTTTTTTATGGTATGGGTTGGTTATTGGTCTCCACATAATGAAGTTGCAACTTGCTTCCACTCCATGGTAGTTGCTTGGTCGTACTTTTTGGGTCAATAAGCTGTTATTTCAAGCATGAGCATTCATCCTACTTGTTATAGTATAGACATTTGTCACAGATCTTGCAAAGCTGTGCTAGTTGCTATGTTAACTACAATAATGTGGCTGACATCCTGAGGCTATAGTTTTCGACTTCCAAGTTGTAATATATTAAGACGAATGCAGGTCAACATGCATGCATAGTTCATTTTGTTTTAAATGAATAGTGTAGAAACTCCTGTTGCAGAAGTACTAACCACAGCTTCGCATATAAATTTGACAGGTTGATTTATCAAGGACAACAATTCGTCCAAAATGGACCCAAAGAGATCAATGCATGATAATTTTTCTAAATTGCATCCAAGCTTGCCAGTTGATACTAGAATTGGCATAGTGGGAGCAGGACCAAGTGGCTTATCAGCAGCCTATGCACTAGCTAAGCTAGGGTACTGCAATGTAACTTTGTTTGAGAAATACCATACTGTTTCAGGGATGTGTGAATCCATTGACATCGAAGGTGAGTAAATTATTCGGGAAACTTATATTCAATCATCATTCTGTGCACATTTTAGTTATCAGCAACATTTTTGTATGTAGGACGGACATATGATTTGGGAGGACAAGTTATAGCGGCAAACAGTGCCCCTGTCATAACTCACCTAGCTAAGGAACTAGGGTCTGATTTTGAAGAGATGGATACCCACAAACTTGCCCTGATTGACAGCCAAACAGGAAATATTCGAGATCTTGAAGTAGCCGAGGACTATGTATCCATGGTATCTCTGACGCTAAAATTACAGGTGAGTTGTTCTAGGATAATTGAAATTTGAAGTAAATGGATAAAAAATACCTAATTATTTATAATATTCTCTCCGTTGCTTGCATGTATGTTATTCAATAATTCTTACAGGATGAGGCAAATAAGTCAGGCCGAGCTGGACTTCATGCTCTCAGTGGATTGGCATCTGACCCAACTCTTGAGTTTTTGAAGCAAAATGGAATAAATTCAATGCCAAAATCTGTAGCATATGGTTACACAGCTTCTGGATATGGTTTTGTTCAAGACATGCCCTATGCTTTCATTCAGGAGTTTACTAGAACCTCTATGGCTGGTAAAATCCGGCGTTTCAAGCATGGTTACATGAGCATGTGGGAGAAACTAAGTAAATCATTACCATTTGATGTTTTTTGTGACACGGAGGTTCTGAACGTCAAGCGCAACAGTTATGGTGCGAATGTAATAATAAAAAACAACAATGGTGAAAAACAAGTTATGGAGTTCGACAAAATTATACTATCAGGTGCTCTTGCTTTCAAGAATGGCAGAACATATCGATCATATAGTCTCACTGGTGAGCAAAATTTAAATTCAGTTTGATTTCATATAATTTCAGCTGCCTCATTAGTATGCATGATATTTTGTTCAGATGGAGAAAGTGAAGTGGTGGAGCTAAACAATCTCGAAAGAGAACTATTCAGTAAAGTGCAGACTATCGACTACTATACCACTGTTGTTAAGATCAATGGATTCGAGCACATACCAAAGGGATTTTATTACTTTGGAGAGTTCATGGAGGATCCAACAACAATAGGACGTCCTGTGGCAATGCAAAGATTTTTTGCTGACACAAACATTTTCTTGTTTTGGTCTTATGGAAATTCAGCAGACATCAAGGGTTCATTTGTGGCTAAATGTGTGACTGATGTCGTGAGTTCTATGGGAGGCGATGTTCAGAAAGTAATTTTGCAGCGGCGGTTCAAGTATTTCCCTCATGTCAGCAGTAAAGGTATATAAATTGATCATATTGCTTCTGTTGCTAGGTCTTTTTGTTTTCTCTTTATGCTAAGAGTGGTGATTCCCTGCATTGCAGACATGAAAGATGGATTCTATGAGAGGTTGGAGTCCCAGTTACAAGGTTTTCAGAACACTTACTATGTCGGAGGTCTGCTAGCATTTGAGCTTACTGAAAGGAATGCTTCATACTCCATCACGGCTGTTTGTAAGCACTTTGCCATTGATGATGAGAGAGAAATGACTCCATATGTTAAGGTGAGTTAGAAATAATGGCAATATATATCACAACTATTACTTCCACTTTTTATCATATTTCTTAGAGGAATTGTGCATATATTGTTCTATAATTGCAGAGATTATTCCCTTTGTCGCATAATCGCAATCCATCACCCCCTAGAGATCTTGGTGAGCTTGAAGGTGTTGAATTTCCTGAGCTTCCCTCCCTTGATGGTTATTTGCAATACTGGGGAACTCACAAAGTCACTGAGAAGAATGTTATCTATACTTGGATCAATGAAGAAGGGAAGATCATGAATAGAAGAACCTACCAGGAGCTTCATGGGAATGCATCTCACATTGCACAAAAACTTTTAACAAGCACAAAACCTGTTATCAAGCCTGGTGACAGAGTTCTGCTTATTCACCTCCCTGGTTTGGAGTTTATTGATGCATTCTTTGGATGTCTTAGAGCAGGAGTTATACCAGTCCCTGTTTTGCCCCCTGATCCTATGCAAAGTGGTGGACAAGCACTTCTCAAAGTTGAGAACATCTCTAAGTTGTGCAATGCTGTGGCCATTCTATCCACCTCTTCGTACCATGCTGCTATACGAGCAGGTTATATCAAGAACATTGTCACTCTAGCAAAGAGAGCTCAGAAATGCTCAGCAAAGTGGCCTGATATCCCATGGATTCATACTGACTCGTGGATAAAGAACTACCGGCGAAGCCCAGACACCTTCAACTCAGACAGTATTTTATTTACGACTACCAAACCCCAGCCAAGTGATTTGTGCTTTCTACAATTCACTTCAGGTTCCACTGGTGATGCCAAGGGGGTGATGATAACTCATGGAGGACTTATCCACAATGTGAAGATGATGAAGAAGCGTTATAGAAGTACCTCGAAAACTGTTCTTGTCAGTTGGCTTCCACAGTACCATGACATGGGTCTTATAGGGGGCCTTTTCACTGCTCTTGTAAGTGGAGGAACTTCCATTCTATTTTCACCCATGACATTTATCAGAAACCCCCTTCTGTGGTTGCAAACAATCAATGACTACCATGGAACCCACAGTGCAGGTCCAAACTTTGCATTTGAACTCATCATAAGAAGGCTTGAGGCCGAGAAGAACAAAGAATATGACCTCTCTTCAATGATCTTCCTCATGATTGCGGCAGAGCCAGTAAGGCAAAAAACTGTCAGAAGGTTCATAGAGTTAACTCAACCTTTTGGCCTTTCTGAAGGAGTTCTTGCACCTGGATATGGCCTGGCTGAGAACTGTGTCTATGTTGCCTGTGCCTTCGGTGAATGCAAGCCAGTTCTCATAGACTGGCAAGGAAGAGTTTGTTGTGGGTATGTTGAGAAAGATGATACAGACACTCTAATTAGAATTGTCGATCCAGACTCTATGACTGAACACCAAGAGGATGGTGTTGAAGGGGAGATATGGATTAGCAGTCCTAGTTCTGGAGTAGGTTATTGGGGGAATTCAGAAATGAGCCAGAAAACCTTTTGCAATCACCTTAAGAACTCCCCCAACAATAAGTTCACAAGAACTGGTGATTTAGGACGGATCATTGATGGTAATCTTTTTATTACAGGAAGGATCAAAGATCTCATCATTGTTGCTGGTAGAAATATTTATTCTGCGGATGTAGAGAAAACTGTGGAAAGTTCGTCTGAGGTCCTCCGACCAGGCTGTTGTGCTGTGGTTGGCATCCCAGAGGAAGTTCTGGCTCAGAAAGGCATCTCAACTCCTGATTCTTCTGATCAGGTTGGACTTGTTGTGATTGCAGAGGTTAGGGAGGGTAAAGCAGTCTCTGAAGAGGTTGTTGACAGCATCAGAGCACGTGTGGCAGAGGAGCATGGTGTAACTGTTGCATCAGTGAAGCTTATCAAGCCTAGAACCATATGCAAGACAACATCTGGGAAGATAAGGAGATTTGAATGCATGAGGCAGTTTGTTGACAATACTCTTAGTTTGGCTAATGGCAATCATATATCGAAGAAAAAAGGTCTATTTCGGTCTCTCACAACAGGAACTGGCATGGAAGTAAAGAGACCCATCTTGAGGCAAACTGCTGACCACACTATTAGCCCACGACCCAAAAGCCAAGTTAAAAACTCCAAGGAAATAACTGAATTTCTGACACAGATAGTCTCAGAGCAAACAGGCATTCCAAAGGATAAAATTTCTCCAACTGACAGCTTACCTTCATATGGTTTCGATTCAATTGCGGTGGTACGGGCAGCCCAGAAGCTCTCAGATTTTCTTGGTACTCCTGTTGGAGCCATCGACATCTTTACTGCAAGCTGCATTTCTGAGCTTGCAAACTTCTTGGAGAATTTGGTGCACAAGTCACAACCGCAGTTGGCACCTTGGCCCAAAAGCAAAGTGAAAAACTCCAAGGAGATTATCGAGTTTTTGACACAGATCGTGTCGGATCAAACAGGAATTTCGAAGGACAAAATTTCCCCTACTGATAGCCTACCTTCATATGGTTTTGATTCAATTGCAGTGGTCCAAGCAGCACAGAAACTCTCAGATTTTCTCGGTGCACCTGTTGGAGCCATTGACATATTTACGGCTAGTTGCATTTCTGAGCTAGCTACCTTCTTGGAGAATTTGGCACATAAGTCGCAATCACAGTTGGCACCTGACGCATCTTGCTTTATGGAGGATGAGACTCAAGTGGTTCCCATGGATGCCATTAGTGCAGAATTCAGTGTTTTGGCTACTGGCATCCTGCAGGTGCTTGCTCTTACTTATGTCTGTTTTATGCTGCTACTCCCAGCATATCTTGCTAGCTCGACATACATGGGCATTTTCTCTACAGTCAGTCTGGTGAAATCACCATTGCCGAGTTATCTTAGTTCTTTGGTCATGGCACCTATTGCATGGATTTTTTATATTTTGCTCACTTCTTTATCACTGTCTATCTTGGGGAAGTCCTTCCTTCAGCCAAATTATGTTCTGATCCCTGATGTTTCGATATGGTCAGTTGACTTTGTGAAATGGTGGGCACTAAACAAGGCACAAGCATTAGCAGCAAAGATGCTAGCTGTGCATCTAAAGGGCACAATTTTCTTGAATTATTGGTTCAGAATGCAAGGAGCTCGGATTGGCTCGTCTGTTGTCATTGACACCGTAGATATAACCGATCCATCATTGTTAAGAGTTGCAGATGGTGCCGTTCTTGCAGAAGGCGTTCTTGTTCAGGGCCATGAAGTCTGTAATGAAGTGCTGAGTTTTAGGCACATCAGGATTGGTCGTGAGGCCTCGATTAGTCCTTATGCTGTGCTTCAGAAGGGCACTGTCGTAGAGGATGGAGCTGTTGTTCCACCGTTGCAGAAGACAGAGGCTGGGAAATCACATCGGACTAGCACAACTTCTTTAAGCGTAAAGGTAACCACACCATGTAATTGTAATGCTATCCAGATAACTGATCACGTTGCTATCATGTGACCATCTACTTTCTATGCAGGAAGAAGCAACCAAAGCAGACATGATACTTCAACACCTCATCAGCATCTACGCAGTTGGCATCCTGGGTGCTCTGTCGGGTGCAATCGTCTACACGCTGTACACTCACTTCTCCGGCAAATCGGCTTCGCCTCAGCACTTCTCCTTCGCATGCATTGCCGGTGCTTTCCATTGGTTACCAGCTGCCATCACTGCCTATGTTGTGATCGTCCAGGAGACACCCACAAGTGCAATATCATTTGCTCTCTCTATCGCCTTCGCCTACTTGAGCTATGGTGTCATCCTCAGCATTCTCACCAGTATATCCATCAGAGCTCTTGCTGCAAAGCCTCGAACCAAGCAGAATACCATGGCGAGTTTGATCCACCGGCGCATAACTACCGCTGCCCATGTAAGGTTTGCGAAGTTGCTATCTGGAACAGAAGCCTTCTGCGTGTACCTGAGGCTTCTCGGGGCAAAGATTGGCAGGCATTGCTCCATCCGAGCCATTAATCCGGTGGCGAATCCTGAGCTGATCAGCATCGGTGATGGTGTCCATCTGGGTGACTTCTGCAACATTGTCCCAGGGTTCTATTCCAAAGGAGGATTGTTCACTGCTGCAGAGATAAAGGTGGAAGAAAACACAGTGGTTGGAAGTGGAAGCTTGCTCCTCCCTGGCTCTGTCCTTCAGGAGAACGTCATCCTCGGCGCGCTCTCCGTCGCGCCGGAGAACGCTGTTCTCCGGCGAGGCGGCGTCTACGTCGGGGCGCAGTCTCTGACCATGGTGAAGAACACCTTGATTGAAGAAGACGAGCGGATTGAGGGGATGGATCAGGGATACAAGAAGATCGTCGCCAATCTCGCGGCGAATTTGGCCATCACCACCATGAACGTCAAGTCGAGGTACTTCCACCGCATCGGCGTCAGCGGCCGCGGCGTCCTGAGGATGTACGACGAGATACCGTCGCTGCCGTGGCGGCGTCACAAGATCTTCGCCGCCGGCAAGTCGTTCCCGGTGATCGTCCGCCACAGCAACAGCCTCAGCGCCGACGACGACGCCAGGCTCGACGCCCGCGGCGCCGCGTTGCGGATTCTCTCCGACGAGGATGACGACGTGCCCCTCCTCGACCTCACGCTCAAGAGCGGCAGGGCGTTCTACGCGCGCACGATCGCCGACTTCGCCACGTGGCTGGTGTGCGGCCTGCCGGCGAGGGAGGAGCACGTCAGGCGGTCGCCGCACATCCGCGACGCCGTGTGGGGATCACTCCGGAACACCGACTCGTACGCCGTGCTCCACTACTACTCCAACATATGCCGGCTGCTGCGGTTCGACGACGGCGACACGAAGGAGATGTACGTCAAGTTCAAGCTCCGTCCCGCCGACCCCGACGTCCCCGAGGAATCCGGCGAGGTGTCGCCGAGAGGCGTGCTGCCGCCGGAGACCGGCGCGATCCCGAGGGACGAGGGCGACACGCGTCCTCTTCTGTTCCTCGCCGACGATTTTCGCAGGAGGGTGGAGTCACCCGGCGGGGTGAGGTACGTGCTCCAGCTGCAGGTGAGGGAGGTGCCGGCCGACGACGGCGCCCGCGACGTGGCGCTCGACTGCACCCGGCCATGGGACGAGGCCGTGTTCCCCTACGTCGACGTCGGCGAGGTCGTCGTCGACCGCAACGTGCTGGCGGAGGAGACGGAGAGGCTCGAGTTCAACCCGTTCCTCCGGTGCCCCGAGGTGGACGTCGTCCCGGCGACATCGTGCGCGCAGAGCGCGTCCATCGACCACGGCCGATCGCTGGTCTACGAGATCTGCCAGCGCCTCCGCAACGGCGAGCCGCTGCCGGCGTCGTGGCGAGCTCTTTTAGAACAGTCCGACACCAAGATTGACCTCTCGTGTTGCCCGGTCGCCGCCGCCGCAGCGAAACCCAACGCCGACGACGCCGTCGCCACCAAAGCGACGGTGACATTGGCGAGGACGTGGTACCAGGCGCTCTGGGCCACGCTATGCCAGCCACTGCTGCAGACGCTGGCGCCGTACGCCACACTCGGCCTCGTCATCTTCCTCCCACTCCGGATCCTCCTCGCCGTCGCCGCGGCCACCGGCGCGCCGCCGCTCTACTGTCTCCTGCCGGCGTTCTGGGCCGCGTCAGGCGTGTCGGCCATGGCGACATGCGCGGCGGCGAAGTGGGCGCTGGTCGGCGTGAGGCGCGACGGCGACACGGCGCACATCTGGTCCCCGGCCGTGTTCCTCGACACTGTGTGGCAGGCGCTGCGCACCGCCACGGGGGAGTACTTCGCGGAGCTGACGCCCGGGTCGGCGCCGTTCGCGGCGTGGATGCGGGCGATGGGCGCCGAACTGCCGGCCGCCGACGGCGGCGATGGCGGCGGCGTGTACGTGGACTCCATGGGCGCGCTGCTGAACCCGGAGATGGTGCGGCTGGAGCGCGGCGCGAGCGTGGGGCGGGACGCGCTGCTGTTCGGGCACGTCTACGAGGGGGATGCCGGCAAGGTGAGGTTCGGCGGAGTGCGCGTCGGGGAGGACGGGTTCGTCGGCAGCCGCGCTGTGGCCATGCCGGGTGTCACGGTGGACGACGGCGGCTGCCTCGCCGCCCTCGGGCTCGCCATGAAGGGGGAGACGGTGAGGCACGGAATGTAGCAGACGGACGACGAGGCATTCACGATCAGTTGACGTTTGCAAATGGAGACATGAAGTTGTATGAGTTAGTAGGATCTTGGTGATCATATATTCATATACGGCGGGGGTAATGTGTGATCAATTAGTGGCCGTTGGAGGAAGAAATAAATAATCGGTATAAAATATATACCTGTATATTGTAACAGGTGTAGTATATGGCCTTCTCTGTAGTTTATACGGAATAAATGAAACCAATGCATCGACCATCATCGTGGTCTGTGGTCAGCATATACGTGCACAGTTGCACTGGGCTACAAAGCAATCGGTGATGGTCTTTGTATGTTCTCATCTGTTCAAACTTCAAAAATTGTTATGATCTGCCTGCCGGACTGAATAAGGGCTGGAATTGAAATATCATTGTTACCGTTTCCAAACCAAAACAAAAGTTCATATAGTCTGTTGAAGTTTAAACCTATCTCATCATCACTATCCCCTGCTACCGTCCAACAGAGAGGAAAAAAAGAAGGCAAGCAGTGGCAAACCTGTAAATAACGTGCAACGACTGACAGTCTGACCCACCTGCTCAACAACACACCCTCCACCAGCTGTCCCTGACGTCAGCAATGGCACGCCGCCGCCAAAGGATGGAATCCCAGGCCCAGCTAAGCCACACCCACTGCACCAGGGCCCCACCGCACCCACCTCTCGCCGTCACCTGAAATCCTCCGCCGCTCGCGCGATCTGAGCGGCGCCGATGCGCGCCACGTGTCCCCCCGCCGCACGTGACCGTACGGCGAGAGGCACGGCACCTGCGCGGCTGCCGCCTCCACCTCCGTTTCGAGCAGAAAAGGAAAAGCCTCCGCTTTTTTTGTACTCCTTCGTCCGTGGCTGCTGCGCGTACGACGTTCGCTAGGAGGAGGCGGCCAAGAGAGCCCCAAGACTAGACTGGATGGCTCATGCCGCCGTCAAGCCGAGCTGCTGCTGCTGCTGCGTCGTCGCCGTGCTCGCCGTCGCCGTCTTCCTCGCCATGCCGCCGCCCACCGCCGCATCGTCATCTTCCCAAACGGGTACGTTCAAAAAATGTTTTTTTTTTCTTGGCTCTCTCGCGTACACCGTGCGTTCTTGACGTCCCGGACTTTGACGCGTGCAGCGGCGGAATTGCAGCGGCCCGAGACGACGGCGACGATGTACACCGCGCCGGAGTTGCTGGAGAAGCAGGACGTGACCAAGGTCCGATCTTTATTCTTTTCAATGGCTTCTTGGCATGTTCAGTCGATTTTCATGGGGGTTTCTTGGGTTGCTCGCAGGGCGCGGAGGAGGACGTGGCCACGACGGGGTTCGGCGCGGAGGAGGAGAGGGAGGTTCCCACCGGGCCGGACCCGATCCACCACCACGGCCGGGGACCCAGACGGCAGTCACCGTGATTGCGACGGATCCCCTTCGCCGGCCGGGTTAACGAATCGGGCGTGGGCCGGAACCCCCGTGACGATATGGTCTATGGATTGTGTGCTCTTTGGTTTTTGCTGAATCTGTAATATGGTGCACTTGGGATTATTCAGATTCATTTCTTTGTTGATGTAGGGAACACCAGTAGTCAGTAGTAGTATGAGAGCTTAGCTACCACCACTATCTTTTGTTGTCTTTGCATACCAAAATCAAGGAAAGGAATACGATTGATTCATAATGGATGGGCATGATCGAGTTGTTCTTCCTCTGAAAAACTTTCTGGTGGTTCTTTACTGTCTACTCTCGTGTTATCTTTGTGTGGATTTGAGCTTTCCAAGGGAGCTTGTTCCAGTTCCAGCTTCCAAGTATTCACCTCTTATGATTGTTCAAGATGTGATTGGGGGAAAGAAGCGAACAACTTTTGTTCATTTTTCTGTTCCTGGATGGATGAAAGCAACTTTGTTCTGTTCTGTGCTATTGCAAAGGAAACAACAGTTCATATCTGGTCTGGGCGTCTGGCCCTTTTCTGAGTCCTGGAGCAGCCTGGGCCAATGTACACATATCGGTTCAGAACTTCAGAATTGCACAAGACTAGCTTTTGATTAGAATTTCTACCTGGCTGTAGCTGCTACTCTGCTAGGATGCATGTTGCCATGTTTGCCTGCGTTGTACTTTTAATGTAGTTCAACAAGTTATGTATCGTTATCTTGTTCAGCCTTTTAACTATAACTTAATGTAACCTAATTGCATTGTGAGTAAACAATGTCTGAGACGCACAAGACAAGCGGTTGTCTGTTAATTGATATAGAACAAGGTGCATTTTTTGTGCTAGCTACCTACCGGTGAATTGCAGGGAGACATCAGTGACCTGATGTTGTTTGATCTTATATACTCCTATAATGGTTGGCAAGGTTTTGACTTTTGAGGTTCCCTAAAGCCAAAAGGCCCAAAATTTTCCACTTTAAGTAATCTCGATCAGTAGCCCTGGTCTATTTGCAACCTGCAAGCTTGAGTGCAAGGAACAGAAGATAAAGCACCTTGAAGAAGTTGATGCGAAATTGTATTTTTCACAATGTTAGTGTCACACAGCCACAGTATATGAGTTTATTTCCTTCCATGAGAGCTCATGTCTGCCACCAAAAAAATTGGTGCAATTGGTGAACTACTTGGCTGGCGAACTGCGTGGACTGTGGTTACAGATGCAGAGATGCACTTGAATAGACCATCCTGGAAAAAACTTGTTGTAGAAATTTGCATTAGTTTTTTCTTTGACACGGGAAAATTGCATTGATGATGCAACATGCACGACAAAATATGAAGCATCCAGTGACTAACAAAGAACACAGCACGATCCAAATGGGCCAAGAGGCCTATACCGCCAAGCGGTAGCCCATTACGGATCACACGAAAGCTAGGGTTTACCACCTCTCCTCAAATCCCCACCTCCGCCGCCACGCGATATAAAGGCGAACCCTTCCCCGCCGCCCGCTGCTCTCGCCCCCTCCGCACCAGCTCCCGCCGCCACCGCCGTCGCCGCCGCGAGCCGATCCGATGGCGCCGACGTCGAAGCTGTCGCAGGGCATCAAGAAGGCGTCGCGGTCGCACACCTACCACCGCCGCGGCCTGTGGGCCATCAAGGCCAAGAACGGCGGCGCCTTCCCCAAGGCCGAGAAGCCCGCCGCCGCCGCCGCGCCCAAGTTCTACCCCGCCGACGATGTCAAGCCCCGCCAGCCTAGCACCCGCAAGCCCAACCCTACCAAGCTCAGGTCCGGCAGCAGCAATTGCTATTTCTCTCTTTGTTCGATTCATTTTTGCGGCTGAGGTGGTGGTTCGAGATGTTGACGCCTTGGAGGGTGGGGGTGCTTTCAGGTCGTCCATCACGCCTGGGACGGTGGTGATCCTTCTCGCCGGGAGATTCATGGGGAAGCGCGTCGTGGTCCTCAAGCAGCTCAAGTCCGGCCTGCTTCTCGTCTCTGGTAAGCTAACTTTGATACTGTTATGCAGTAGAATTCAAAAGTCTGTTTGATTGTTTGATGCAGTTGGCTTGATGATATCTGTTTCCTATGTGCTTAATCTGTGATGAATGGGTAGATGTTTTGGTGAAAAGCATTGATATAGCAATTTTAGGTAAACTTAAATTTGGCATTAGGCTCTTGGCAGTGATTTACCATTGTGGTGTAGATTGTGCTGCTTTGATTATTATGGTAGTTTTTGGGATAATTGTTTGCTGAATGTTTGGAGATGGTTATACGTACAAATTTGGGATTATATCCATTGATATAGCAATTTTATGTAAACTTAAGTTTAGATTAATTTCACGCATGGCCTATGTTAATACAGAGTTAGAAATGGTTTCAAATGTTTGGTTAAAATGCTGTGTTTTTTAATCTGTAACAAACAACATAATTTTATATGATCTGTTTTTTGGATATATTGGAACTTTTGTTGTAGTTACAGTCGTCACCGTGTTCAATTTGTGAGAGCATTTAAAATGGACAGTAATTTTCTCTCCATTACCAGCACCTTACTTAAAATTACTGTAACTGACTGTAATGCTTTCATTGTGGGGTTAAGAGTGTCCCACGATAAGTTGCTACTTGCTAGTATCACAACAAGAACAATGCTATTTCATTTTACCTTCATTGAAATCCCTTTTGCCTGTATACCTTCTTCTTATCAGCAGTATGTGCCATTTTTGCGCACACAACACTAGTGTGTAGTATTATGTACATATGCCACAGATCTACAACGATGCTAAAATTACTTTTGAGATATAGTGGTGTTTTATATAAATAGCATGCATGCCTATCATACCGTTCACTTTTCATATGTTTATGGCAGTTTGGTAGTTTTATATATTGGCCCTATCATTCATTCAATTGTATATGCTGAAGTAAGAATATGTATATATGATATGTTTGGCCAGTTTTTTTCATGTAGAACCAATTATGCACAATCATAATTGTCTTAATACAACTTCACATTGTCAGGGTTTTGTTGGTCTGCTTATATGTATCTCATTCTCTTCAGTTTTGTTATACAATTGAAATTGTTACCTTCAATCCTCCATAGTACATGGGACTTATATTTCATCCCTTTCAGGACCTTTTAAGATCAATGGGGTTCCAGTCCGCCGTGTGAACCAGGCCTATGTCATTGCAACATCCACAAAGGTTGATATCTCTGGTGTTAATGTGGAGAAGTTTGATGACAAGTACTTCTCTAGGGACAAGAAGAAGAAGGCAAAGAAGACTGAGGGTGAACTTTTTGAGACTGAGAAGGAGGTAAGGTTTCATACAATTCATGGTTCTGGACTTTCTGTCATAGATTGTGTTTGCAATCCATTCTGATATGTGGTTCATCTGTTCTTAAGGCAACCAAGGACCTGCCTCAGTTCAAAAAGGAGGACCAGAAGGTCGTGGATGCTGAGTTGATCAAAGCTATTGAGGCTGTCCCAGATCTGAAAACTTACCTCGGTGCACGGTTCTCTCTCAGGGACGGGGATAAGCCCCATGAGATGGTTTTCTAGATTAGTGGGCGCTAGGCTCTAGTTCTGAAGCCACTTTGCCTGTTCAATCTGGGTGCGCTCTTGAATTTTGTATCTGACTGGTGAACCTTTCGTTTCCATTAGTATCTGTCTGTCAATCTTACATGAAGCCTTATACACTTTGCTGGTTCAATTTAGTAATGTTCTGCATCATACTACATATAGGCCATTTGCCCCTGAAGTCTCGTTCTGATGTTTCTGCATTCTTTCGTGGTAAAATTTATAGTGCCCCCAAAATACAGGGTGATGAAGTCTATGATACTTCCGGTGTTGCTCGCTTGCACTACAGTCAATCTGGGATCTTGCCTTTGACAAGTTGTCAGATTAAAAATCAGAAATAGTATTTGGTATTTTTAACATTAACAATCAGAAATAGTAATTGGTATTTTTTCCGTTGGCCAGCAAGATTTGTGCGGTTCATTTTCATTTCTGGGTCCTAAGATACTCGGCAATTCGGCATTCTGTCCGTCTGTACTGTTTGTGATTTTGAAGAGGTGGACGTTTTTATGTTTGTGGTATAGCTAAAATTTCCCCTTTTACTTTTAAGTGCACGTGCATTACTGCATTCCTTAAAAAAAAAAAGGAAGAAGAAGAAGCGCATTAGTGCATAGCAGAAGAATCTGTAACTTGCATGTGTATACCAGCATCACAAGAGATGAATTCCAAAAAAGAACACATCATAAGCCACAAGACAACACTTGTCGTATACAGATGCAAATGCTACAGCATGGTATCGGCGCGGGACGGCAGTCTCTTGAAGAAGTTGCCGGCGGCCGACGGCATCCGGCTCCTGAACCGCGGGTGCCGGAGCAGGTACAGCCCGGCGACGAGCGCCACCACCCGGAACGGCGTGACGTAGACCACGACGGCAGCGACGAGGCAGAGCGCCGTGAACACCGCCGTCGCCCTCGGGTCCCGCCACGCCAGCAGCGACCGCACCCTTTCCCCCTGCGTGGCCACGTCGCCGACCACTGTCTGTATCCTCCCGGCCACCGTCCGCAGCCGGTCGTACCGCACCCGCACGACGCCGTTCCCCCTCGACGTCGGGAACGTGTCGAGCTCCTCGTCGAGCTCGTCCGCGCCGGTCGCCTCCGCGCACGACAGCCTCGCGTCCGCCTGCTGCGCGGGGCGGCGCGGCCGGCGCCGGTAGTTCCAGACTCCGATCGCCGACACGTAGAGGAACGCGGTGGGCAGGATCAGCTCCGGGAAGCAGACGAACGTGACGAGCAGTACGTGCACGAGGATCGTCGTCGCGGGGCTCCTCCAGTTGCAGACGCCCGCGAGCCACCGCGCCGCGCCTGCCCCGCCGGCGAGCAGCGCCGTGACGCGGAAGAAGTTGGCCTTGCTCTTGCGTATGCTCCACAGGTGGGAGCCCGCGTCGAGCATGTACTCGACGACCTCGCGCCGCAGCGGCGGCTCGGCGCGGCCCAGCCTCGACGCCACGATGGACATCGCCTGGCGCCGTAGCGCGTCGGCGGCGGCGGCGATGGGTTGCGCGTAGTGCGCCCTCGGGAGGATCGGCTCGGCGTAGAGACGCACGACGCTGGCGAGGGACAGGCACGTGAGACGCACGGCGAGGCGGATTTCCCCGTTTCTTCGTAGCGTCCCCGTCGACGGGTGCAGCACGGCGAGGCTGTGCCAATTTGTGTACACCCTGTCCATCTCCAGCGTCGAGAGGCGTATCCTCACCTTGCCGATCCTCTCGTCCTTGGCGGCGGCGGCGGTTGTGGAATGGCCGAGGTGGCGGTTGTCGAAGACGGCGAGGGTGAGGACGGTGCAGGGGTCGTAGACCTCCCAGGTGTACTGCTCGTTCCAGCGTGGGCTGCACGAGTCGACGACGGTGCGGGTGCGGACCCACTTGTGGCCGTACTTGGCGACGCAGTAGGCGTCGGTGGTGGTGACGTCGGCGGTTTTCATCGGTGGGAGGCCCTGTGCGCCGAGGACGCCCACCTCGAGGACGCCGATCGGTGGGCGCCACAGCTGCCTCGCCGTGGGCCGCGTGTCGCTCGCGTACATGGCCGGCTCGTCCATCACGTGGTACGCGCCGTCGAGGCACGCGCGGATGTGGACGCGGCCGGTGGCGGCGGTGGCGAGACGGTGGCCGAAAGGTTCGAGGCTGAACCACTGCGACGGCGGCGGGCGGCGGTCGAGCCGTTTTTCGAAGAGGGTGAGAGGGACCACGGCGCGGGCGACGATCTTGTCCTTGCCGTTGCCGGGAAGGCGCGGCGGCGGCGGCGGAGGAGACCGGGACTCGATGACCAGCACCGCCGGCTCGTCGAACGGCTCGGCCACGACGAACACCATCTCCTCGTTCCACGCCATGGTTGTTGGGCTGCACGGTTTGGTGCGGAGCATCATGCCGCCGACCTGCACCTTGACGACGAACGCCTCGCCGCCATTGTGCCGTCCCGCCTTGTCGCCGGCGCCGGCGACGGCGACGTCCTGTGCCTCGAGGACGGTGATCCGGAGGTACCAGAGTTTGGGCGTCACGTACACCTTGGACCGCGTGCTCTGCGTGGACGCCGCGTCGGCGTGCCACGCGTCCGCGAACGCCTCGTCGGCCTGCGTCCCGACCCACACCGCGAGCATCACCTCGCCGCTGCCTCCCCGGCCGCCGTCGAGGCGGTACCACTGCGGCGCGAGCGGGCTGTCGGGAGGCACGCGCACGGGCGCCTCGGCGACGTCGAACGCGATCTTGCCGACGGCGGCGTCGCCCTTCTCCTCCCGGACGAACACCTCGAGCGCCGTGGCCTGGACGGGCTCACGCGAGAAGGCGAACACCTGGTTCCACTCCGGCGTCGTCGTCGCCGTCGCCGCCTTCCTCTCGTGGTAATGCCGCGCCGGCGTCGCGCCGCGGTAGTTGCCGAGCCGCGCCTCGACGTAGACGTTGCTCGCCGTCGCCGGCAGCCCGCGCGCCCTGACGACGCGCACGTACAGGTAGTGCATCTGCTCCACGAGGTCGTAAGCGCTCGCCAGCCTCTCGCCGCCGCCGCTCGCCGGCCACGGCTCGTTGACATGTTGCCGTGGCGCCATTGCGCCCTTCGTGGGCATCACCGGCGGCGCCTGCGCACGGAACACTTAAGGATAAGCCATCGCTGGCGAGTCGCCGTCTTTTTCGCCACGCCGCCTTGCGGTTCGCCGGTCGGCTTTCGCCTTCGCCGTCACCGGAAAGGGAAGGAAGAATGCAAATGTGGCGCCATCAGGAAGTACCAGTTACTCAGTGAGCTGCCACGCAATCGCCTCTCCGAGCTTTTCTTGCCGTGGCTAGGCGAATTCTTGCAGAAGCTTGAAGCATCTGTGAACATAGGTCAAGTGTAAAATAGAAAAGGTTGGTGTTGGTGAGATCGTGTGACCGCGCCAGTTTCGATGGATACGGGATTGTGGGGATAAAGATGGGATCATGTGTTGCGAGTCACGGCGAGTTGGTGGGGTTACATTTTGTTTTTGGATTTGAATAAGAGCAGGAGTCTTGGTGAAGATTCTTGGGTTTTTTTCTCAGGAAACTGCATGCGTTCGCTGCTTTCTTGTAACCTGTCCAGTTAAGTAGTTTTCAGGGTGATATGTATTTGGAATTTTGGATTCATGTCTCTTTCTCGCATGTTTCAGAACAAAAATAAGAA
Organism: Leersia perrieri; assembly: GCA_000325765.3. NCBI lineage: Eukaryota > Viridiplantae > Streptophyta > Magnoliopsida > Poales > Poaceae > Leersia > Leersia perrieri. The sequence continues at coordinate 13,528,648 of CM002482.1, read as the reverse complement.
GGTTTATCTGTCGTTTTTATTACATGAAAGATGGATTTGTTATTCTTGTTTCTCCGCTTCCTTAATTAGTGTACCCACTGTGCCTTGTTCAGATCTTAGTGTGATGTATTTTCTTTGAACTGATCTTTTGCCAACAGTTTACCATGATAACAGTTTGGTTAGAAGTTGCGGTGATTTGGAACAAATATTTTGGTATTTCTGAAATGAGGCTCGTCGTTGTTTAAGTTTGAAACTGAATTATATGGCCTTTTGATTAAGCTGCAGTTTTGTGTAATAAAGTTTTGACGTGAGCACTGAAAATCTATGGCCATCATTCACAAAAGTTTGGACAATGCTCTTTTCCTCTTCGAATATATGTTGTCTTTGCAGTCTGTCAATATTCAGCAATGTACAGCTATTGGTAGCTGACCGTAGTCTCAGATCATATCGCAGACAAATGAATACAATAATACTTTTCTCTGAAGCCAAAAACGTTTCTACCGGCAGTGTCAATGTTCAGCAATGTACAACAATTGGTAAAGTAAGACGAAGGTGCACAATGCGTACTTGTTTGAACAAAAGCGAAAGCGATTCAGAGGCTTTTGGCGCCTGATTTTGCTTTAACCAAAGAAGCTCCTTTTTTAAATCTCATTTTATCTTTATTCTCTCGAGTTACCATTTAAGTATGTTGACCAATGGCAATGGAGGTCTAATGTGGCATTATACCATTTACCCTTTTTTAACTTCCATTGTGCAAACACAAGAATACAAGATCAATGAAGGGTCTACTGTAGCGCTTCATGAATTAAATTTTACTTTGGACTATTATGAGATCAAGATTTTTTATTTTGCTTGCTTGTTTTTTTATCCTCCTTAATATTTCACCTGATATTATATATTAGTTTCTTTTCTTCCTTTTACTCATTGCTCTGATTTAAGTATAGGTTCTTTAGCAAAGGTCATGTTCCCAGTAATAGAGAAATTTCCAATGCATTTCATTTACATATGGAACGCATCATAAGGAAGCACTACCACCACTTTTATACCAAATGGCAACCAAAACCAGATAGGGTCTACCATGTGAATCTGAACATAATGTAATAAATTCAGCCTTCAGATTTTACAAAGATTGGGAAAGAGTGGTCTCAACACCTTTTTTTTGGCTGAGTTTTGCTGCTTTTATTATGTTCTTTTCTTACTTTTAAGTCGTTTTGTGATGACCACATGAGAAATTAAGTGAATTATTTTTATACCCTTTAGTCATATATTTTCTGAAGCAGGGAGAATAAATGAAACCATCACCACAGCAATCAGTTGGCATGGAAAGGTAGACGCAAGCAGGAAGTCAGGCAGGTTTTGCTCAGTAAGCAACTATAGTCTATAGCCAACTGTATATACACACGAGTATACATGGGATGATGAGTGACACGTACCACTTTCTTGTTCATCCAGTCAAGTAAATGACAGCTAAAAACTCGGGTGAAATGCCTTGCAACACATATCAAACTTGTTCAGCCACTCCAGTGTCCAGTCTTCCTCGTTGTGGCAGTGTTTCATACTTTCACCATTGGAAGCATGTATGATGCAAAATATGAGGCGGCGATTAGGTCAAAGTACCAGAAACAGAAAACTTGCATTTTTGCTATACTTCAAGATATTCCAGAAGAAGTGCCACTGCCACAGTACTCAGTTCCAAGTTTTATGGATAGAAAATAAGAGCATATAAGCCATTTGACAACAGAGACTGAAATTTGAATGAGCTACTAGATCTTTGTATTCTAGACAAAGCGGTACCTTCTGTGATACTGATACATCAGCTTGTATAACAAAGAAATGGCCGAATTACACAAAGATATTTTTTTTTGGGGGGGAGAATTACACAAAGATATAAAAACATGCATACAGTATTGGTTCATGCAGTAATAGCAAAAACAAGTATTTCTAAAGAGTCCAGTTCTTCCTGGTTCCACTGGATGTAGAACACATGGTTATACTGAAATAGCATAAACCCCTGCCACAGTGTCATGAATAATGAACTCCAATTCAGTTGTTCTAGTGCAGTAGAACCAGTCACTGCCACTGGCAGCACATTTGGCACTTCCAGCTGCTAATCCTAAGCCCTTTAGCATGAGCTAATAAGCTTCATAAACTAGGTCCTCGAGCAGAGAACCAGCAATCCTAAGCCCTTCAGCAGAGAGATTTGAGTTCAAGGGAGGACAGGAAAAATACCACACACTGGGTGATTAGGTTAGCGTCTAAGAAAGCAGCAGCAAGAGGGAAGGACAAGCCTGAGATGGACTTTCTCCTCTCCCCCATTATGAAGTACTCCTAGAACATACACCTTAACGCATCGACATGAGTGTGCGCCTCTGGATAGCCCTCTTGGAAGGCTGAGCAGCTGCCTTTGGTGTTCGCTTCAGGTTTCTTTTCACCATCTTCTCTATCTGTTCTATTGAGCTGGACAATTTCTTCTCCATATGATCCTGAAGAGCTGGATCCATCGGCTTGGATGGGGTAACAAGTGATGTTTCAGATGGCGAGGAAAAAATCTTCAGACTGCCCTTGACCAAGCTAGATGCAGGGGTTGCAGCAGTTTGAGTGGAGCTGCAACTAGGGGCAACATCAAGTGAGCCCTGGACTTCGGAGCAATGAGCAACATCCTGTTCAGATGTCTGACTTTGTTGCTGAGCAGCAGCAATCCTTGAGCGGGTTCTTTCAATAGCCTGCAAGTCTAAGTCACATTAGCTGCGCTAGAAAGAAAAAAGTATAAAGTAGACTATAACATCAATGTAACTGAAGGCAAGTATAGCTGAAAAATATTGGTACACATGTCGCATAAATTCAGATTTACTGAAAGTCCGCAAAAACTGACATAGAGTTTACAACAGCTACATGGTGGATACGTGCTGAGAGCTTAACTAAGAAAAGCCAGAATTTCGTTCAGCAAACAGTCATTCAGAATATATAATGCAAATCAGACCAGTTCAAAAATATATACTTGACTTGAGAAATACTTACGTACGAAACAAAGTTTTCCACAAGTATCATATCAGTATATTAAGATGCAGCAGTTTTAACTCAAATGGTAGTATCAACATAGGTACAGATGTACATTTAACTAGAAGTCTTGGAGCATAGTATTGAACATAGAAGTCATTGATCTAAAGCATGAGATTGTAAGACCACAAGAGCTCAGCGCAATATATGCCAAAAGGAGGGTATACAGAAGCCTAGTAATTCATTTAAAGAGAGAACAAGGCCTCATAACCACACAATATTACAAGAAACTAGCAAAGCAATCCAAGCTCAGAAACCATGCTATTACTGCACTACATGCACACAACCCAAGTGAAGTACCATGGATGCTTAAGAGGCACTTGGAAACAGGAAAATGGTTACAGATTGCTGTGTTTATATTGCTACCACAGTAATGTTTGTGATATCCTTTGACGGTTAATGCAGGAAAACAACACCATAAGTCGTTCCAAAATTCTAACTAGCACTTTTTAGCTAAAATATATTGCTACAAGTTACTACAATAAATCGCTTTAACGCCACGGTTAGTTGAGACAAAAATAACCATATATAACCAAGTGGTACTAAAAATAGCACACAATAATACTTCCGTAAATGTTATCGCACATTATTGTATTTGACATCTATTTGACATCTATGATCGAAGTCCCTGACACCATACAATCGAAGTACACGACACCATACGCACGGGTTAAGTATACCTTTTTTGCAAGGGGATTAAATGTACTTTCACCCAATTAATTACTCAATTCACAATGTCACAATATAACTATTGCATGATCCATTTCGTAAGCTGAAAGAATCCTTCAATCACCTTAACGATCACCGTGATGTCACGCAGCGGTGTCCTTGGGTACCAATCAGGAAGTGGGCTTCTCCTCTTTCCTGGTGTGGCCTTCAAAGCCCAAATCGGTGGCGCGTTCTCCTTATTGTCCGATGGCCGTATGAACCGCCAAGCCAGTGGCTTCCTGGCGCCCCTTGCCGCCAAAGAACCTGGCGAGGCCACCCTCCTAATGAAAAACCCACCACCGCCAGAGAGGTCGCCAAGGGCCGTCGTCTTGACATCCCTCATCTCAGGCATATGCGGTGATCTGCAGGTAGCAAAGGAGGTACAGATGTGTAAGAACCCAATAAACGCATCAAAAGATCAGGAAATGGTCAAGCATTATCTTCACATATTGGTCTGCTCTTTGATTCTTACTTTTACCGGTAGGAATCCTAGCTAGAGTTCCTTCTAATCCTATCCCCAGAAATCTGCAAGAGCAAAATCCAACATAACAACCGAAACAGCAAGGAATGGATGCAGCAAAACTACGAGATGATGCCCAAACCCCCCAAAAATCTGTCATACTTCTCACTCACCTGCCCCACCTCCTGCTCAGATTCGAACCTCACCAGATCTGCAACAACAGAGCGAAACGGGAATCAAAATACTCAGCAACAGTCCACAAAAAAATGATCAAAACGACCCAAGAATCTAAAACTACTCACCATTCGCTCGGATCTTCGTCTAATCTGCCCGCTTCGAACCCCCGACGGCGCTACGACATCCGACCTTCTACAGCTCAGGATTCAAATAGGGGAAGAATGGGAGGAGGGGAAAGGGATAAATGGGGAAATTGCGGCGCCGATGGGCGGGCAACTCAAAAAACTCAAATTTTCGGCTCGGCCAAAAACGTGATGAGCCAAAATCGCCCGGTCCACGAATCCCCCGTGAACCAGAACTCCATCCGGCCGTCCACGTGTACGGCTGCGATCTGTCATGCGTATGGACGTGTCTGGTCCGAGGCCCAGTTTGTATATGGCCCGTCCATGGCTTCGTGCCAGCCCAACTCGTCGAGGGTCTCGGCCTGCGCCGACCGTGTGCGGTGTGAAGCGGTTACGCACTTACGCATACGCGCCGCGTGGTGGGCATGTCGGAATTCGGGGAGGGATCAGGGGGTAAGATGAAAGATGGCCACCCGATTCGAGCATGGAAGAGGAGCATAAAATTCCCCAACCGGGGAATCGCCTGGAGCCAACGAACCCTAGATGGGCGCCGCCTAGGGTAGCCCTGGATCAGCCGCCGCCGCCGCCCCCGCCCCCGCCCCTTACCGCCGCCATGGCGCCGTTCCGGCGCTGGGCGGACCTGCCGGCGGACCTGCTGTGCCGCATCGGCGACCGGCTCGACCTCAAGTGCTACGCGAGCGCGCGGGGGGCGTGCACGGCGTGGCGGCAGGCGCTGGCGCCGCCGTCGCCGGCGCTGCTCGTCCTCGCCGACTCCAGGCTGTGCCCCTCGGCGGCGTCGCTCCCCACGCGCCGCCTCTTCGACCTCGCGGCGATCCTCACGGGGGGGAGGTGCGTCGGCTCCAGCAACGGCTGGCTCGTCCTCTCCATCGCGCTGTACGGCGGGCAGAGCGTGTTCGTCCTCTTCAACCCCATCACCGCCACGGAGATCGTCCTCCCGCCCCTGATCTACGAGAGCAGGTGGGTCTCCAAGGTGGTCTTCGCGCCCAACCCTGCCAAGGACGACTTCGCCGCCGCCGCCATCTGCGACATCGACAGGATCGCCTACGTCACCGCGGGCGCCAGGAGGTGGGCCGTCCTCGACCCCGTGCGCCTCGTCACCGGCGACCAGCTCGCCGACGTCGTCTACCACGACAAAGGTAAGGTCTACTGCCTCACGAGGTGCGGAGACGTCCACCTGCTCCGCCTCCCGGAGCGCCGTCGCCGGAAACCCATTGATGAGCCAGGACCCTCCTCGGTACAACCAGAGGCACCAGTAATGCCTCTTCCTGAATGCGCACTTGCGATTCGAGGTAGGCGAAACCAGCAGCACCGCAACCTTCGCATGCTCTGCTATGAACATTTAAGACCGAGGGATCCGACGGCGCCAATGAAGTTTACTGTCTGTTCAGAGACACTCATTCCTTATAGTTATCGGCGTCTCAATGTTGGACCTCTTGAACCGGATTTAAATGCGCCTGCAACGGTCGATCCCTTGTTGCCAGAGGGCAATCTCCCGTTCGACCCTGCCACCTGTTTTGCTCCACCCTACAACACCGTGTCCGCTTTCACCAATGCCAAGAACCTAGTGCTTTGTGAGGGTAACTTGTACCAAATCTGGCGTAACGCAAGCTGCACCGTTACTTTGCAGCTGCCTGGAGGTGGTCACCGTCGTGTGTCGGAGAATGAAATCTTGGTTCTAAGGTACTACCCCCGTCGCCAGCCATGCTGGGATGCTGTGACAGACTTGGGAGGCTACTCGGTGTTTGTTGGCCGGAACAACGCCGTGTCAATGTTTGCTGAAGGTGTGCCTGGTCTGAAGGGAAATTGCGTGTACTGGATTGGTGGGCGTGGTAGGGATCAGGGCATGGTGTTTGACATGGAAACTGGGAGGTCTATCCCTTGCCTTCCCACAGTTGGCTTCGTACCAGGGCCTCTGCAAAGCACAATCTGCTGGTTCTTCTTGAGTGACATTGTGAACAGCTGCAACAACAGTGGAGGAAGAAGAGTTTATCAGACCCGATCGAGGTCTCGGGCAGAACGTGCACAAGATATGGAAGAGTAATGCGTCGCCAGATTGCTTGGCGACATAGTGAGTTTCACCTATAACAATGATGAAAGTCTGTTGATGGAAATTTGTGCTTATGTACCATAGCAAAAGTGTGATCTAATCGTGCATAAGAATAAGATATGGAAGAGTTGGTGTTGCAAAACTGCTCGATGTAGCCAATAGATTATCGCGATTTGTTTGTTTTCCAAAACAATTTTTGACTTTTAGTTGTGCTTATGTAGCTCATGTCATTCTTATATGTCTGCGTCTTGTAATGGAATAATCGTTGTAATCTTGTTGAGCTTGTATTCATTATATTATGATGGAATAAGAAAATGGATTCTGAAATATCTTTGAGTTGTAGCTGCTCTGAATTGTGGCATAATTACTTTCCTGAAGTTACTTCTGTACTCCAAAATCCCGTTGCATGATAAGCTTAGATACCTTATTTCTCTTTACTACACTATTAATGGATTCCTTCTCCGAATGTCATCAGAATCCCATATTATGTACAAACAAACTAGTAGTAGAAGGCAAAGCTTACATGGTATGCAAGTCTGAAATCTGAACAACTCAATTCCCATCACAGGCTATTCTCAAGCACCACCTGAAGCCCTGAGACTGAAGTAATCTGTAACTACCAGCCTCGAATTCTCAACAAGCCTGTTCCATTCAAGGTTCCACAGCAACTCCAGTGAATGACGACGAATGTGGAGGATACAGCAGCTGCAGTGACCGGACGACCTCATCCATGGCCGGTCTCTGGTCAGGCATCACCGAGGTGCAGCGCAGCGCGAGCTCCAGCGCCGCCTGCATCCCCTGTTGCGCCGTTCGGGAGATTGCCGGGTCCAGTATCTGTGCCGCGCCGTCAGCCACGTTGATCCGTCGCCGCACCCACCGGACGATGTCCACCGAGTTGTCTGACGCCGGCTGCTCCGCCGACTTCCCGGTGATCAGCTCCAGGAGGATGACCCCGAAGCTGTACACGTCCATCAGGTTCGATGGTTTCTTGGTGCAGTTTAGCTCTGAAACCAGCAAAAGGGCAAACAACATCATGAAATTTTACCATCAGTGGAATAACTGTATAGGCAACCAAAGTTTTATTTGTGAGGTGAAATTTTGCTCTAGAATTAATACTAGTGAAACTCTGCTTCAGGAGAAAATGTATAGCTGAAAACACAAGCTGATGATGCCCAGAATGCAAAACACTTCTGAAGGTCAGAAGTACTACGCATATTTAGACTGCTCCAAACTGATTAAATGACTGAGGCACTGAGCTGTGCAAATGCTTACCTGGAGCGATGTAGCATCTGTAGTTTAGATCTGAAGCCAACGAAGATCGGTACACCTCTTCGCCAACGACACGATCGATCCCAAATCCGGTCACTTTTGGCTCAAAATCATCAGCCAACAACACATCGCTCGACTTTAGGTCCCGGTGCAGCAAGCTCGGAGTATAATCATGGTGAAGGTACACCAATCCTTGTGCAACTCCAATTGCAATCCTCAACCTGTCATTCCAACCCACTGCGAATTTTGGCGCCCATATCAAATCCTGCAAGCTCCCCATCTGCAAGTATTCATATAGGATGCAGACCTCGCCTTCAGAATAGCAGAATCCTAGAATCCTGGCAATGTTCCTGTGCCGGATTTTTGCCAGTATCTTCATCTCATTCTTCACTGCTCTGAATGTCTGCTTCCCTGAACTGATCATCAGCCTCTTCACCACGACATTTTGCCCGTCTTGCAGCTCGATCAAGCACAATTTCCCAAATGCTCCCCTCCCAATGGCGTTCTTGTCGCGGATCACGGTGAGAAGTTCGTCTCCGGTGAGCTTGATCGGGTAGAAGAGCACCAGCTTCCACGGCGCAGAGGCGGAGGAGAAGCCGTTGCTACTGTACAGCCTCCGGCAAACTGCAAATGCTCCCAGAGCGATCAGCATCACGCCGGCGACGAACGACGCCACGGTGGCGGCAACCGCTAGACCCTGATGCTGCCTCCTCAATGGCCCGCCGCCGGCGCAGTCGTCCGGCAACCCGGGGCCGCAGAGGCCGGGGTTGCCTTCGAGGAACACGGCGGGGAGTTCGCCGGAGACCAGCGCCGGTGGCACGCGGCCGGTGAGGTGATTGTATGAGACGTTGAGCAGCGCGAGCTTGAGGTTCTGGAGCTCGGGAGGGATGGCGCCGGTGAGGCCGTTGCCGGACACGTCAAGGTACGTCAGCACCGGCAAGCCGCCGAGCGACGCCGGTATCGGCCCGGTTAGACCGTTGCCGGCGAGCGACAGCGACACCAGCCTCCTGCATCCCCCGAAATCCGGTATCGCGCCGGAGAGCGAGTTGCCGGAGACATTAATGATGCTCATCGCCGGCGAGCCGCAAAGACTCTCCGGCACGCTGCCGATGAGCCGGTTCATGGAGGCCGAGAATCGGTACATGGTCCGGACGAGGCCGATGCTCCGGGGTATCTCGCCGGAGAAGCTATTATTGTCCACCTGCACCTGCTCGAGCCGCGAAATTCCGGCGGACGGCAGCTCCGGCAGCCGGCCGGAGAACCGGTTATTCTCGGCTCGGATCACCCTCAAATCCGGCAGCGACCACAAACCGGCGGGTAGCTCACCGGTGAACCGGTTTCCCTGCACCTGAAACCTCTGCAGCATCACGCACTCGTCGATCCCCTCCGGGAACTCACCGGAGAACCCATTCTGTGACAGATCGAGTGACATCAGCTTCCGGAAATTTCTCCCAAATCCCAGCGGCAGAGCTCCGGTGAGTCCGTTCATCGAGAGATCAACAACCTCTAGCTGCTCCAGCTTCAGAAGAGACTCCGGAATTTCTCCGGTGAATCCCGACCCCTGCAGGAACAGCCACCGGAGCCCACCCATCTCCCCAATCTCCGGCGGAATCCCGGACTCCATGAACTGGTTCCCGGACAGGTCCAGGAAGTGAAGCCTGGTGAGGTTGCGGATAATCGCCGGGTGGAGCACGCCGGAGAGGCGGTTGCGGCCGAGGTCGAGCACCTCGAGCGCGCGCGTCGCGGCGAGGCCGGGCGGCACGGCGCCCTCGATGTCGTTGCCGCTGAGGTCGAGCGTGGTCAGCGCGGCGAGCTCGGCGAAGAGCTGGCCGGGGATCGGGCCCCACGTGGCGGTGGCGCTGAGGTTGAGCGACACGAGCGACGCGCACCGCGACAGCGAGAGGGGGAGGGTCTGGTTGAAGGTGTTCGACGCGAGGCTCAGCGCGGCGAGCCCCGGGACGCGGCAGAGTGGGCCCGCGGCGATGTCGGTGCTCGAGAGGCCGAGGCCCTGGAGGGAGACGGATACGGCGACGTCGCCGCCGCCGGCGGCGGCGGCGCAGGTGATGTGGGACCAGTTGCAGTACGGGGTGGAGGGCGTCCACGTCGACAGGGCGCCGGATGGGTCGTTCAGTGAGGCCTTGAAGCTGAGCAGGAGCTCCTCCGGCTTCTCCGCCGCCGCCGCCGGAGACGGTGTCGACGACGAGGCGAGGAGAGACGCGGCTGAGACGAAGAGGAGGAGGTAGGTGGAGGCGGCGGTGATCGCCATGGACGGAGCTGAAGTGGAGTGCAAAGGCGAGTGCTCGTGCGGAGAGTGTTGACTCGACACTCGAGTGTGCAGATGACGAGTCAATGAAGGGCTTGACCGCTGTAGGGGAGAAGATCCGGCGGTTGATGGAGGGATCAACGGTTGAGGATTCACCGGCTCGTCCGGAAGAGTGGACCGAGACCGACCATGTAGGGAGGGGGAGTAAAAATATTGGTAGTGTCAGTCAGCTGCAGCGTGCAGGGGTGTTGTACTACGATGTCGGATGCCCTGACATATCTGCACTGTGATCGTTTGGACTTTTGGGATGGAGCAGGAGACGCTTTTGGAGCTTGGAGTGGCGCCATTGTCCTGCGCATCGGAGGACGATGTGACGCGCCAGTGAAGAGTGTCAGCAGTGCAAACCACCCGGGAGATCGGCTGCAATTTGTGCAAAAGACACTGGCCCTGTTTGGATAGTTAGAGGTTAGAGTTATTTTATAGCCCACAACTAACCTTAAACTAACTTTAACCAAGCAAGTGTTTGACGAAGGGTTAGATTTGTGTTAGATCGACTCTTTCAATCGTTTGGCCAATTTAAACAGTTTTTTCAGCCGGATTTTCCGTGGCCGGCTCATGTGTGGCCTTCTCCCTCTCACAAATAACACAAACAAATCATCTTTCAATCCTAGCATCTAAACACGATAAATTTTATGTGTTCATAAAAATGAGATGTCTCACTCAAACATACACGATAAATAGTTAAGTCCATACAAATGAAGCTCAACAAGAAAAAAATTACACTCCATAAAACAAAGCATGAGCTAATTCATCACGGAAGGCATTTATGTAGGCATCTTCAACAAGAGGTTTGTCTTCTGGCGATGCGGATTCGACAGAACTAGGCATTGGGGCATAATTTTCATCCGCATCACAGGCTTCAAAATCCCTATCCGCAATTCTGCTCTCTCGAATGAAATTATAAAGAGCCATACGACCAACAATAATTCTAGTTGCTTATCCTCTGGAAAACTTTGCGTGTTCAACAACATCCTAAATTTCATCTTCAACACTCCAAATGATCGCTCTATGACATTCTTAACTTAGGCATGTGCATGGTTGAAGGTTTCTTTCATACCTTGTGGCGACGGTCCATCTTTCCATTGGTCAACATGGTACCTTGTATGTGTGTATGGTGCAAGGTAGCCCGACTGGTTTGGGTACCCCGCATCAACCACATAATACTTCCCTACATATTATGAAAGACATGCACACAATAAGACTTATATGAACAAGTGGTATTGGGTAAAATTTGTTGCAAGACAGTTCAAGTAGCAAACCTGGTGGTGGATGTGGAAATTTGTGATGATAAGTACTCATAGCATCTTTGAAAACTCTCATGTCATGGGCCGAACCAGGCCATCCCGACAACACAAAGGTAAATCTCATATCGAAATCACAAACAGCAAGCACATTCTGACTGGTTTCATTGTGCCTGTTCAAGTATGGAATCTTCTTACTCTTATGCACCACAACCTTCACGTGTGTCCCATCTATAGCTCCTATGCAGTCGTTGAAGTGTGGCCAAAATGCTAGATTTTCCAAGTTTGGATGCACCTCTGAAAATGTTGGGTCCTTGGGTACAATTATGTCATGTGCTAACCTAAGGAGGCAAGTCAAAACTCTATTAAATGTCATGCTTACTGTCTCCATAGACCTCCTTAAACGGTTCTCAGCCGGTCTAACTGACTGTGATGAACCAACGATCCACAAAAACATACCAAGAGCCTCCATAGATGACATTTTTGTAGTCGACTTCAACCCATATGACTGGACCAAAGTATTATGTAGCTTGTTAAATAATGGTCTCTTTACCCTAAACATATTGTAGCATTCGGTATCTACGGCTAGTCTATCCCTGACCCACTCCAAACCAGAATATCCACGAACCCTCCTAGGCAGTTTCACAAAGTAGTTATCAGAGTACATACCCAAGATAGGAACCAATTGCACCATCAAATTCTCCGCCTGCACCAAATTGTTGCGGCACATCGATATAATCTCATCCTCACTTGTGCTGCCTCCATGATCTTCTACCTGCTTCAACACATATAACAAATTGTCAACACTTACTTAATGTGAAAATAATATATAGTTTAAACACACAGATAGATAATAGTTTGAACACATAGATAATAGTTCAACACCTCACATAAAGATGATAGGTTCAACACATCACACACAGATAATAGTTAAACATATCTTAACAGACACATGAGAGCAACACATGGACCTAAGCTCCAAATAGATCCCAACTACGCCAAATTGTTGTCCCTGCACCATTTCTTGAAGTAACCCAACCTAAGCTCAGGAGTTAATTGGCCACAAAAGAACTCTCTCTTTGGTACTCTATTTCAAACATCTTGGACATAGCATAGACGGCTTCAACGGTTTGCTCAACACCACACTCAAATGCCAGTTCCTGACACCTCTTGACAGAAAATGGAGCCTTGTCACTTGCACGTTTCTGCATTTGCTTAGTATTGACTATGACAGCCTCTTTGAAGGTACTGGCTATGTCCTTCACAATCCTCACCATTGGGCTCTTGCTCTTCTTCACTGGACTAGTCAAAGAGCTTGAATTGCTGTTTAATGACCTCTTGCGCTTCTGGCTCCTCTGGTTGCTTGTACTTCTAGGTGTTGCTTCGAACTCCTCGTCCTCTTCGTCTTCCTCTTCCTCTTGCCCCTGATTCTCACCATAATCATCACCAGGCACAAAGGTTGTGCTTCCATCTGCAGTGCACCCTCTGAACGCTTGTTCAAGCAACTCCTCGTTTGCTGGAGGCCCCCATTGCAACCTCTTTAGGTATGGTTTCTTCTGCAGTGATAAATAAAATGGATGAGCAGCGAAATTAACCACATATCAGGTTGGGGGTTAACATGATAAGTTCAGAAACAGTAAATGTGAAGAGTTCAGAAAGAATGTACGTTCATGTATGGCTCCAAGTCAATATAAAAGTTCATGTAATTGAATCAAAGTTAAGGCCGCATTTCAATTCTAAAATTGAAACTAGGAAACTGAAAAATAAAACATACAGAGTGGATGCTAATACCTCTGTATGTTTTTTCCAGAAATCGGAGTCGGCATCAATGGTTCCATCTGGTTTCCTCCCCAACCCTGTGTGCGCTTGCAAGTATCGCCAGAAGGAGCAGGTGTTTTTTAGTACGCCTATTTGGTTCTTCACCTGACAACGGGTGTACTGCAACCCCCTTCTAGCATGTAAGCCATTGACAATGGCTTGGTACCCTTCACCACTCATTTGTGCACCATTATACGTTCCTGCTCTACGTTGCTCGATGCACAGTTCTAACAAACAAGCATTATTAACATCATTCCAATGGGCTCGGCCAACTTGGCTCACCGGGGGTTTGCCGGAGCTCGCAAACTCCTCGACGTCATCCTCCAATTGTTCATCATCGTTGTTGAAGGGAGCGCCGGAGCCGGATGCTTGCCCACGGCCGGCACTCCTCGGTGCCCGGGGACGCGGTAGGCGCTGGCCGCTGCCGCCAGCACGGAACGCCGTGTTGGTGCGCTGGCTACGGCGCCACCGTTTCCTCGTCCGAGACCTCCTGCCACCGAGGAGGATCCGCCAAAGTTTAGTCGCCGAGCGGAAGGTTGCGCCGAAGTCGCCCTACCGTCTCCGGCTCCAGCACGCGGTGGCCGATAGGGAGGGAGGCTCGAGCCCCTGACGCGCCCAGTGAGGAGCTCGTCGTCGTCGCCCTGGAGGAAGGCTCCGTAGAGCCCAAGACCCGGGAACCCCTCTGCCGTCGACGCTTGCGAGTTGAGGTCGAAACCGGCGCCGGCAAAGGGAGCGTGGGCGGGGCCGCTCGCTGACGGCTGGGAGTTCCATGCGCTGAGGTCGTCGAAGCCGTCTCCGTCCATGCGCGGTTGGGAGCCGATGGGAGGCGGCGGCGCAGGTCGGGGGAGGCGGCGGCGCTGATGGGGGAATCCGCGCCGTGGGTGGGGGAGGTTGTGGCGGGAGTGGAGGAGGGTGCGACGCGCGTCGAGCGAGACGGCGGGGAGGACGGCGATGGGGATCCCGTGCGGTGAAAAAGGAAAGGGTATGATTTTTCTGTGGGCCCCACATCAACTAGCTCCAATTAGCACCTCCTTG
>CM002482.1:13472164-13508795 GCA_000325765.3 Leersia perrieri | reverse complement strand
ATATTAGTAAACACAATAAAAGAATACAAATTATACATCTATTAGGTTTTGCACTATACTCCATTTTTTTGTCAGGAACAAAGAAAACAATAGCATTCCAAAATAATGAGAACCTTATCACAATAAGAACAATTTAATCATCTGAGCATTTATATAGAGCTATTACACAAGTAAAAGCTATGGGTAGGTTTGTTTAATGGACTTGCTACTTAGGCTAGAGAAAAGTATAAGCTCGAAACCTAAATTTATCAATACGGAATCTCTGCTTCATGACAGAGCTCAATATTTAATATATTTAATATTTGTAAGAGGAATTATGAATGGGGGGAGCTTAGAGACCTTGATTTGATGTTCATCATCTTCTCTGCTTCTCTTTCGGTGCTGATGGTGATGGTGATGCGTGTCAGGTGAGTGGGTTCTCCTTCTGGCATGTGATCTACGAACATCCTTTTCCTCTGCTTGTGAAACAGTATTCACAACACTTCGAAGGGGAACTGCTTCTGATTGTTCTCGAACAATTCCTCCCCATTCCCTCCTCTGCTGAATTCCCGTTGTCTTCTGAATGCCAGCTACAGGTTCCCGAACTACTTGTGTGCTGCTAGTCATATCGTGCACATGCATTCCTCTAGCATTACTCGAAGTACCTTTCGTTTCAGCACTGGTAGAGATCGCTTTGGGTTGCACATAAAGGTGCAAACTTGAGGAGAGGTGATCCCATAACCTGCATGACCGTAATTTTTCAGTTATTAGAACAAAATATGCAGGGCAAGAAATCAGAAAATTTTGGATGGCAAGAAAATAACCAGGATATAAATGCATCATTGTTGTCACTCAAAAAAACTTCCAGCTCTTTTGCAGCTTCATCCTTCCGTCTTCCATTTCTGACCAATACCACGACATATTCCTGGCCAACAAAATGTAACCGATAGATCAATAATCTTTGCAGATTGTGGGTTTCTAGATTGCAAATAAATGTAATATCAACCCCCTTGGATCGTTCATATATAGTGTGTATCAACAAAGTTTCATGGCATCAGCCAGCCAATGTAACCTCCAGAGATCTCATGAAAAGTTTAAAACATACCAAAATTGAAAACCTATTAAGTATCAAAGCACAATTGTGTCAACTGGAGCGCACAGAATTGCAAGTAGAATTAAACGACGAAAAACATGAAACTTGTAATACCAATCTAACAACAAACTCTCATAGTCGTAGCAGCTAAGTCACATGGAACATGGAACTTGGGTGAGTTCCACGTCCCGGGAACTTCGTCACAGAACGGGGAACGGAAACACCGTGGGACATCGTCCCAGACATGGGTGGATCAAGGTCCCAAATACATGGTACAATTGGGAACAAGTAGGGTGTGGGAATGTGGGGCGAAGGATAGAAGATGGTTTATGGAGATGGAATTGGATCATGATGCCTAAGGCTAGCAGCTATCTAAAAATATTCAGTAGATATTGATCCAAAATCCTGATGACTTGCTTTAAATTTTGGTATATAAACATATGTTAAGCTATATGTTCTAAAAATTATCGAAACAAGTTCCTCAATTTGAGTACATTGTTCCGGATTATCATTCCAAAAAATATAGGAACACATTCCATCTTTTAAAGAAAGGGTTCCGAAGAGGTAACCCCTACCGTCCCACAATTTTGAAAGATAGCATACCGTGTTCCATGTTCCAGTTCCTCAATCCGGGAACTTTTGTGACTTAGCGTAGCAGGCTATAATTTTGGGTAACTAATGATCCATGCTTCATTATAAATGCATAACACTATCCCATGTGCTGCTCAGGTGCTGAGCAACACTTATTTATTTCCACCCTAGAGTCCAAACAAAGGGTAAATAAAACTTTTTACCCCAATTCTAAAAGCACATGAACCACCATAAAGACAAATGCAGATAGGACGGCACCACGCACGAATCTAAAACGAAACCAGTCCCAAATTCTCACGGAATCGACGAAATCCAAACACACTAGTGCCCGCCCTCCCCGACCACAACGCAACCCTAATCGCGCCGGGGTTTTAGCAATGGATCGGAGATCGCGCCAGCAAACAAATAAACTCAGACGAGACGAGTGGAGGGATCGGAAAGGGCGAGGGGCTCACCACGAGGGTGTCGTCGGAGTAGTCGCCCATGAGCTCCTTGAGCTTCTCCCTCACGCGCTCCCGCAGCAGCCTCAGCCCCTCGCCGGTGAAGGTCCCCTTGAACCTGTCGCCCATCGCGACGGAGGCACAGCAGGACAGGGGCAAGGCAAGGCAATCCGCCCCCCACCACTTTAACCCTAGGAAGATGGATTCCTCCGCCGCCGCCGCCCCTCCCCTCCTCCTCCTCCTCCCCCGCCTCGCTCCAGTCCCCCCTCACTCCCGCGGCCAAGGCGGCGTCCGGGTCCCCGCGCCGCGCGCGAGTCTCGCCGCGGGAGGAGGCGACGGCGGCGGAGCGGAGTTTGTTGCGGCCCGCGCGGCGCGGCGCCGGTGGAAGGGGCAGTAGCGAGGGGCCAGGAGGGCAGAGAGGGACGCGTGCGCGAGGGGGAAGGGAGAGGAGAGAGAGGGCGTGTGCGATTTTGCGTGGGTTTTTTCTCCCTATATTTTACGGGTTTTTTTCCCTCTCTCGTGGGCCCCACACTAGCGCCGGTGATGCAGCGAAGGCGGCGCTCGCCGCGCCGGGTCGGTTTCGGTTGACACACACTGGCGCGTAAGTACGTGCTTGGTTAACTAGGAGCGCACCGCGCACGCTTGTTGTATCACAAGCGTGGAAACTTTGACGACACGAGTCGACAGACGGCACGTGCAGACGTGACACGTACAGATTCGGGCTCGACCTGACCGACCAGTCGTCAATGTTAGCCCACGTTGCCGGTTTGGCCCAACGCAATTGGATCGACACAATTCCGCAGTTGGATCAGCTACTTTCTTTCGCGGCACACACGAACGGATGATAACCAGAGACCACAGTGCAGCATGCGTCCAGATCAGCCGGCATCTACTTTCAAGTTTCAACAGTCGGAGGTCACTACACCAGCTAGTCAGCGCCGATGGTTTTGGTTGGTACGCCGTCGCTCTTCACGGGCTCGTGCAGTCATGCGCCAAAAAGGGTACCTATGCAACCTTTTGGATACGCATCCAGCTTACGATCGATCACTCGGCTGCTTTCATTTGCAGCAACGGGGAATAGTTAAAAAAAAATAGTGTTGCACGCAAAACAAGAAATATTATTAGTGTATGATTAATTAAGTATTAGTTATTTTTAATTTAAAAAATAGATTACTTTTGTGTACAAATTTTTTAAAAAAACATACCATTTAGCAGTTCGGGAAGCGTGTCGAGAGAAAAAAAACTGTAGTCAGTTGACAATCTCTCCTTTTATGCACAGATGAACGCAGCCTCGATGTCTCGATCAGTACTGAACTGTTTCTATCTCGGGACTGTGCATGTGAGCTCTGTAGCATTCATATGCAGATAGAACCCATGCACATCAACTAATAACTGCACCGAAAAATCTAGAAAATTTTATATACGTGCTTATAATAGTACTACACACATCTGTAAAATTTCATCTTAAAATTTATTATATTTTAGTCGTAACAAAAGGATGACAATTCTGAGAGTTTTGAACTTAAAAAATATGTCAGAATTTTATGTTTTTTATTACTCTTTGTGTATAATGAATTTTAAGATAAGACTTTACAGGCGTGTGTAGTACTATTGTCAGGACATGCATGATTTTTTTCTACAATTTTTTTATAATATTTGTTAGTTGGTGCGTATTGAGTGTATATAAGAAGCTTTGTGTGTATACGATACCTCCTACTAGTGCAGCTTACAAAAATCAGGGTATGTATAGGATTCATTTAGTATCGGCGTAAATCCAGCAACTCAGCGGTGCCCGGAGTCTGAGTACTCTGTGGCAGCGAGAGCAAGGCGATGTTGAGAGCCGCCACCAAATCACCAATCACCTGCTCCAGATCATTCGACGTTGACCTTGTCTCTGGCGGGGGCTTCACGACGCAACAGGGGAGCATCAACGGCGACAAGGTGGGGCAACGGCTGGGCTTGGGCTTGCTGAGAAGGGAGTGACCATGGTTCTTGACGAGAAGGTCATCGACGGAGGTGGGGAAGCCGGTCTGGATGTAGAAGAGGCCAGGGCAGGACAAATAGGGAGGCAGCTACAATGGGGAGCATCAATTGGCTCGGGGGCATCGCTAACGCCGGCGAGCAAGAAGAGATGTGATAAAGGCAAGAGAGAAGAGCAAGAAGGAGCTAGTCATTGACATGTGGGGGCCATGTTGGTTCCACGCTGATTCAACTTGCCACGTCAGCTAAAACCGGACATAACACTGTCTAGGACCTTGAGTGATCTGGTTTTGTAAATTGAGGAACCTTTTACCCGGTATTTGAGATAGGGAAGAAATTTAGATTCGGTGACAAGTTGAGGGATTTTAGACTTTTTCCATATATGGAGTATGTTTGACGACACAAAGACGACTACAACATTTTCGGATTGGACGTTCTGACTCTGATCCCGTCGTGAATTTTAGCCCACGTTGCCGGTTTGGCCAAGCTTTGGTTGGCCCAACACGAGTGGATCGGCTACCTCCAGTAGTGTCCAGTCCATGTGTTGTAGCATCAGTGCATCACATGACCACCATATGGGCTCGTGGAATCCAACATAACAGTACACGCTTAACGTGATTATTGTTACAGCATACGTCCAGAACAGATCAGCCGGCATCTACTTTCCACAAGCAGCAGCGGTCACCGGTCAGCACCAGTGATTTGGTACGCCGTCTTCGCGGCCCCGTGCGCCCATAAAAAGGGGCTCTACGTACCTTTGCAAGCTTTTGGATACGCACGCATCCAACTTGTGGTCGATCAGCACTGCCCTGCACCTATCTCGGAACTGTAGCATAATATGCCGATAAGCACTCTGGGCAGTAGCTTTTGCAAAGGTGACAATCGCCCATCCGTTCGTCCGGCCAGACTTCCGAAGCATAGTATACGACAATTTACCCGGGACGGGACGAATCAGATTTTTTCTAGGCAAGCAATGGAAGTACAAGTGTACAGCTTCATGTGGTTGCACGGGAGATTCGGCGTAAACAGTAAACCGTGTGCAGTTGCAGGGGAGAGGAGATGGTGATCGATGATCAGCTGGCGAGCTAGCCGCTGTTCTTTTCGCCTTCGTGCTACGTACTATCGATGAATACCCCCACTAGCTCGCTCGCGAAACCTTTTCAGCTTTGATGAGTGCTCCTCTCCTCCCCACCACCACCACTCACTCATCACAAGCCTTTCGCCTTTCCCTCCCATGACCCCCCTCCGGTTTCCCTGTTTCCTTACCGCGCGCTCTGCTGCAGTGCAGATTGCAAGCGAAACCAATCGTTGTTTCGCGTTCTGTCTCTCACCCGTCCGTGCGTGCAGTGTCGTCTGTGTATATAAACCACCGGTGCACAAGGAGAAAAGGCGAGGGAGTAAATTATGTGGGGCGTGATGTCTCTGTTCCGGCGGCGGCGGACGGCGCGGGTGGTGGACGAGAGCGCGCTCGGCGTCGGCGGCGGCGGCGAGGATGTGGGCGGCGCCGTGGCGCGCGGTGGTGGTGGGGCGGGGGCTCTGGTGGCGAGGGCGCTGATGGCGATGTCGTGCGTGGTGCGGCTCGACGGCGAGGAGACGGGCGGCGGCGTGGAGGAGGCGTGGGCGACGAGCGGGTGGCGGCCGCCGCGCGCCGGCGACGACGAGGTGAGCCACATCATGCTGCGCGAGAGCATGCGCTACGCCATCTACGCGTAGGCACGGCGGCGCCGCTCGATCGCGTGCGTGCGTGCCGAATTGCTGCAGATACGGATCGTGACGTGTGTGTGCCCATCGATCGGTTATATACGGTGATGAACTTTGTGATTTTGTATCTTGGTGATGATTGACAATTTCGACATGGTTGGTATTGGTATGGTATAGCCGTATAAGAAGTACCCATGTACAACTAGTGTATAGAGTGGTGGTGGAGGTAATCTAGTCTGTACATTCATAGCACGTGCTACTCTTCTGAATCCTGGATTGGTACTTTTCTCACATACTTCTTCTCCTGCAATTCGTTTCAAAGAAAAACACGTATGCAGGTGGTTTACGGTATCAAACCCGCGCAGCACGTACGTTCAGTATCCTATGCAAAAGTAGGAAGAAAGTAAACCCAACCTTCAGATTGTTTTTTCGGAGGAAACAGGATATGACTCACACGGTCTCAGGCTCTCAGCCTGTTTGGTCTTATCAGGAAACCCCCAAAAAACGCTATATCCCATCAACCGATCGATCGAGCGCCTCGTTTGTTCACCGAGCTAGCCAAAACATCAATCCTCCCCGCGAACCGGCGATGTTTAGCCCGTGTCGATCACGCTGACTTTGGCGAGCACCGCACATAGTGCGGGCTCACTAACTCACTGGATCACCGATTCACCGGCCCACGCGCGCGAGGGCGCGGCCCTACGGATCTTGACCGCGACGCAGTCACCGGCTCATCGACGTGTGCGCACTGCGCCTCGAGAGGAACACGAGGGGAGCAAGAGATGAAGAGATTAGCCGTGCGCAGTGGCGGGATTAGTGGCCAAGTGACTCGACTTTACGGAGGAGAAAGGCTGGAGTAATCAGGACTGACTTGACCAGGTTCAGAGCATTCGGGATCGTTGAGGTATGCATGATTCTGAGTGGTGTGGATTGATCTTGGTTGATTTTAGGTAGTAGTACTAGGAGTTGTTGAGGCAAATGCACGGTGAGTCAGATTATTATCTTTGGTGGATGTGATGATTGGACATGGAACGGAGCACTTGCGATAGTGTCTTGCTGCTTTCTGCACTTCTACTAGTAGTAGCAAGTATAATTGGTGCCATTTTTGGCCATTCAGAAACCAGGTCAAGTAGGGTCAGAGCGAACAGATGTATACTCCTACAATCTAATATCTGCAGATTGGTCAATATACAATGGATGGTTCGCAATAACTGGGTGTACCAAAATAGTTCTTACACCTATCATAGCTGAGATGACGGCAACTTGTATCAGAATTGCAATTTCATACTTCAGAACAAATTGACAGCGAAGCCTTAGATTTGTACCATCCGAATTTTAGATACTAACACAGCAGGTAGATTAAATAAACCGAGCGATATATTCCCACACATATGTACCGAAAACCACTGGGATCATAGGAAAGTGTCAAATGTCATAGGAAATCGGGAGACCCCCACGACGCAAAAAATTACACATGGATCAACCAATCGCTACAAGAGAACGAAAGAACAAAATCAAACTGGATTAGTAGTATTTTTTGGCCCCGCTCTAGCGTGTCACCTGCAATTGTTTTGGTCATACTCATACCAGATGATGGCAAGTCAAAAGCATCGCCACCGTGAAAACGATTGCGACATGAGCCTGCATCCTGCTGGCGAGCGAAGGAGCAGCTTGAGCCGTTCTCGCAGGTGGCAGCGGTGGCTCTGCCACGTCTGAGCCCGTCAGGAGAGGCATCGGCGACATCGCCGGCGGCTGCGCCAGCTTACTGATGATCTGCATCAGATCGCCTGGGCGAGCAGGGGCCATGAAGCTCGGCGTCTTGTTCCCCATGTTCATACAGGTGTTCACTGCAAAAACGGAATGGATGGTGTCAGAAATTCAGAAGAACAGAATTGAGAAGTGCAGAGATTTTGGGAGCTATGTAGGATGCACATAAGCTAACCACGCATCACATACATTTGTATCTCCGTGCTGTTGCCGGGAAATCGGTGATCACACCATTCACTCCGGCTCCCTGAACATATGCGTTGATCTGCGCTGTCGCGTCTGAAAAGAAGTCGTATGGCTGAGAAGCAAACTCATTCATGAGAGTGTAAACGTAGACTGGGAGACCAGCATTCTGCAGTGACTCGACAAGGTTGGTCTGGTATGTAGTGAAATGGCGGTTTTCGGGGAATATAGAGTTGCCTTCAACAGAAACCGCATCGGCAAACTTCTTGATGGCAGCAAGGGAAGAAGGTGCGGCGTCCTTGACCTCTTCATTGATCATGTACACAAGGTCGTACTTTGTTTGCTTCTTGAACTTCACCAAAACTGAGCTGTTGGTTGACTGAATCATAACTTTTTGGGCAGTTTGGTTGCTGTAACCAGCAGAATCGAGGGTCTTGATAACTTCATCAACCATGTCAAACCCAAGTTCCTCCGCCACAAAAGCAGCATGCTGCAAACATATGGGTAGGTAAACTGAGATTAGTAACTTTTCTGGAGTTCAGCAAATAAGAGAAAAAAATACATTTGCAGATTGGTGGTTCACTGGTTGGTTATAAGCACAGAAGTGTGGAAAAAAATTGCTTTGATAGAACAGACTATTGATTCAGTAGAAGTAAAAGTGCAGCAATATCATCGCAATAAAGCAATTATATAAGTAGATAAATGTAGGTCTGTTCATAAACTGAAACAAGCAAACATAACATAAAATCTTCACCTCCACACTGATCATGATTCCCGATAAATCCTTATCCTTTGTGAAGTCCAGAAAGTCAGATAATCTCATGAAATTCCCTGCATTCCTATATCTTGGATTTCTGTCCAATTTGAAGGAGCTAAATGGGGTAGAAATTTTGGCTGTAAGAATGGAAATGAATTGTCTTAGTTTGTCTATATTTCCTCGGATAACATATATAGCTTAGTTTGGTTCCTCTAATAAGTAGAAATGTTTCGATTCAACTTACGTCTCAGATTCTTTACGATGTCATCCCAAGTGAGGTTGAAGGTAAATATTCCTAGCACACTCTCAATATTTTTGATTACTGCTGTCTCAGAGGCAAACTGTGATTTTGCAACTGTAGTGTCATCCATCAAGTTAATGGAACTCATGCATATTGGTATGCCATCTTTGGTCAACTGGACAGGGCAATCAATGATATCGGCACCATCATCAACCGCCTTTTGATATGCTATATCAGTGCAAGCTGGGTAATCCCCACTAGCACCGTTGTGAGAAATAATTAGAGGCTTTCCTGTGTGTCAAATGTGAAAATTGTGGTCAGAAACAAAGCTAAACATGAAGCATGGTCCTGGTATAAGACAATATGATGAAACTGAACATACCATGATTTGTTTTGCTTTTGTTTAGATTAGTAAAGCAGCCTGCACAGAAAAATGAAGGACAAACAACACCATCATGAGTGTTTCAAAAATTTGAAGAATAAAAAAGTATGATTGCAATAATATAGACAAAAGAGACTCGCCTATGGCCTCCGAAGGTGTAACTGGGAAATCAGTCAATACTCCATCAACAGAGAATTCGCCATTGTCAATGAACGAGAGATATTCAGCTATTGGATCATAACTATGGTTGTAACTGAACGTGAAGTCATTAGCAAAGTCGGCAGCATAAATTTCCAACCCTGCTTTATGAGCATCATCAACAATTGAAGTGTGTGGTTCCAGATAATTATCTGGTGAAACAGGCCAGATATAATTCTTTGGGACAAGTATCCCTGATGCAAATGTCTTGACAAATGTAAGATTTTTCAACATGGAACCATATGTTTGCTTGGTCGATGGTTCGATTGTCCTCTCATCAAGAAAGCGGAACACAAGCTTTGTGTTGTTGCTGACCTTTCCAAGTACTTTAGTGAGGAAGCTCACTTCAGGAGATGAGATATAGTCAACAATAACTCGTTTTGAAACAGAAAGGATGTAGTTTGTCATGCTCAGATTGAACTGACTGTAGAAACTGTCATGCTGAAAATGGCACAAAGTGGTTTTAGTGACAACAGAAACACATGCAACATATGCAGTGCCACAATTTCTAACAGTACCTGGACATTAAGCCAAATTCCAGGAGGTTTAAATTTGGATGCTATGTCTTCAACAGCAAGAATTGGAAAGAAGCTTGGATCAAACCTGGGGGTGCGGGAAAAGATCGACTGTTTTACTGCACAACATATATACAATGATGACAAGTTAGACATGTAAACCAACACAATAGATATTCCCCTTTCCTCATCCAATATTGACACCATAAAGGCACTAAAAGCTTCAACATTTTGCTTTGGGAGCGTATTCAGTATGACAGCACTTACAAGACACTTGGCCGAGCTCAGTGCCATTGTAGTCAACAGAGAACCATCCCGCCGTTGACACGCCATTGACAAGGTAGCTCTTTCTGCCCTGCTGGTAGAAATCTGGAATGTTGGTGCAGTTGTCCATCTTTATGTCCGGCAGGCAGATGCCAAGGCCATCCTTGGTCAACCGAACATCACAGTATAGGATCGTATCAGGTGAGCTAGCAATGAGCGCGAACTGATAAGCGAATTCGCTTGAATCCGGGAATATGCCTGAAAATCCTCCCTTGGCTATGATTGCAGGAGCATTGCCTGAAATGGTGCGCTGACTGTTAGCCGTGTGGACATTCATAACTCATCACTGGCTAGATACTAACATCTGAATAGTGTGGTCACAAGAAGCAAAGCTTTTGTCCTTGCAAAGAAAAAGCAAATGCTTTTCAAATAAATGCATGTAGGATTATAATCTCCACAAACCGTGCCTGTAAGGTGAGAAAGGGCTGTGTGGATTGCTTCCATAGTTTCCCACAAAATGTTTAGCAAAATGTGGCAAACAATTCAATTTGTGCAAGTTGTGGCACGAAATTCAGTCTATGACGAGAGGGCCAGCTAGCTAAGAGAGTGTGACACGACATGATTGTGATATGAATGAAACATAGCCTCATTTGGTCAAAACTTGACATAAGTTTGGCACTTAACCAAACAACCCCTAATTACCGAGGGCAGCTTATCGTAAAAAGTTACCTAAATACTAGTTCTAAAAAAAAAAAAGATAACAGGAGCACTTTTTGGTCGTTTGGTCCCAATCTCTGCAATACAAATTCTAAAAGACTAAAAACAATGTAAGCTAAATAATGGAGTAGTAAGCTGTTGGAAGTTGGAATAATGCTAAATGGGCGTTTACGAACTAGGTTACCGTATCAAGAACAGAATCAACGTGACGCAGAAGATGAAAACACACAGCAAATAGGAGTAATAAGAAGCGAACTCGCCCTACAGATAATCTAGCCAAAACTAAATGCCCGGCAGCAGATACCCCAAAACGCAAGCAAAACATTCTTCTATCAACGCTAAAAATCGACTTAGATCGCAGCATCACCAAAACAAACCAAAAAATCAATCAGGAACGCGAATAATATACCGTTCAGCGTCTTCCAAGAAGAACCCTTCTGCGCAGCAGCAGCAACGGCTAGCCACAGCAAAACGAGAGAGGAAACCACGGAGCAGACATGGCTGCCCCTCATTGCCGCCAGAGAACACCACCTTCACCGCAAAGCACCAGCCCTGAACACAGAGCTCCTCCAAGAACACGAACCAAACAGACAAAATCCCTGGAAGCCGGGAGCAGCAGCAGGCCGGCGCAGCGCAATGGCCGTGTCCTCCCTGGATTTTTTATGCCTCGGCCGAGAGATGACGGTGAGTTGGAGACGACGAAATGGAGATGGAGGCTCGCCTGCCAGGGTGGCACTGAGCTGTGCAGAGAGAGAGGGGAGTAGTGGTGGTGGTGGTCAAATAATGAGATGTATCAGCCTCAGGACACCGGAGTCCAGGCCTCCATTGATGCCACCCAGGACTGTTTGTTCTTTAATCTCTTCTCCTTGTCATTTATTGGCGCCACGTACGGGTCCATTGTAGTAAGGTCCAGTAATTGGGTAACAGTGATTCCAGTATAGTAGTACTACTATCACTATCCCCCTTTCCATTCCTCGGTAAAAAAAAGGAACTGATTTTATGCCGTCGCGACAATTTTTCACCATGACCACCGTAAAAATAACCCGCCGAGCGTGCAGCCGTACAGGGGCGGGGCACCAGGTCTGGGTGACAACCTGATTGGGGTCCCCGCGGAATAATGGCGACGTGCGGCGATCGATCGATTTGGATGAGGAGCACCGATGCGCGATCGCCTTTGGCACGCACGCACCGTGCGCCGTGCACCGATCGGTCGGTCACCGAGGAGGCTGGGTTGGGTGATGACTGGCGCGCACGTCCTCGGATCCCGGCCTCCGCGCGCTCACCGGCTGTCGGTCTCGGCGAGACGACGTTTTTTTTTCCCGTAGAAACCGCCCGTCGAGGCGTGGAGGGCGATGGGGATTCGTCGCCGGCACGTTTACGAGGCACGGCGCGACGCATCAGACCAGACAATAATGTGGGACACTGTGACTCGCGCGGAGTCCCAGGAATGTCAAACTTTCAGGTAGAATCACCGGCACCGGCACCATACCGGCTCTGCAATCTGCATTTGTATCTTCTCCATGTTAAACACGGATTTCGGCGGTTGGGCCGATTAGGCGATTACGACCGCGCCTTGTTTGACTCAACTGCTGTTAATTGCAGGCAGCTAGTGGGCGATGATAAATCGAACCCTGTTTTTACAACACTGAAGCTATAAAACCTGCCTGCATTGGGCAAATCTACACGAGAATGCTATGTAGTGTACCGGACAGGACAATTACCGCTCATCAATAGTCGATGAGAGGACGCACCGCTACCTTTCCAGTTGCGAAAGTGATTTCTTCAATGGCAGTCGGTGACTGCGGCGGCGCCCGTTAAGATCAGTGCAACAGCGGATTAGCACTCTGTTTAATTTCTTCAGTGACCTAACCCCACACGGTTTAGTCTGAAAATCTTCCGAGACGTTCACATGTAGGCGATTACGAACTGAAATTGTACATTTGTACCATTACATGATGCGATTTTATGGTTCGAGACCAACACGTACGTAGGCACGAACACAGTATCCAATCATCGCAGCGAGCTGCAAACGACACAGCTGTTTTTGCTGCATCGACCTGCAGGAAACTGAAACGCGCTAATTAACGAAATCATTGGGGTTTCTGTGCGAGCGAGAATGGCGGGAGCTTAGCGGGTTTGATTTGATCAAGTGCCTGGCGTCTTTTTCCATTCAAGTGGATGCCACATGACATGTTGGAACTTGGAAGCTGTCTCCTCTCCCTCCCTGACACTTGAGCAATCTTCACAGATCCTAGGAGAGCAAGCAGTAGTACTAATAATTGCACCTGCAATGGTTATAGGGATCTCTATAACTTGTACATATAAGATATAGATAATATCTATTATATATTAAATGTCCATTAAACATCCTCTAAAACACTTCTAAACTGTGGCACTCTAATAAAATTCCTAAATTCCTAATAAATCCAATAAAAAAAACATCTAACCATCGGTTTTTCCTTAAATTGGTGGACCCGTTAATTTGAACTCAGATCCTCCGTCCACTGATTTGTTAATCCTCTCCTTCTTGCGCAGCAACACGCAAGTAAGTTGCACCTCTTTTTATCTCACAATTAGTTAAAGATAATCATGACTTAATTAATATAACACCATTAGATCTTCCCGTACTCTCTACCACAAATCTCTAATCCTCTAACCTTGCACACGGACGTTGGTATCCAGTATCATATCCCCTTTACTCACAGTTAGTTAAGATAATTATGATTTAAGATAACAGTTTTCACAAACGATAATTTACTGCCGTGCCGGGCCGAGATCAGCAGTACGTACCACGACCTACTTAAATGATTTTCATCTCTTAAAAATAGCTATGGCGATCAGGTCATAGACAGCATGCTCTGCGAGTCTGCAACCATGTAATCCGTGCTTCTCTAACTAAAAAACTTTTATTGCTCGCTGAAAGTCAAGCAATATACTGCTTCTCTAATCACCGAAATCAACCAAATAAAAATTTTAAAAAATGTCATTAACAAACAACTAAGTTACAGAAATACCATCGACAAATATAAGTTCTCATAAACACCATCATATAAGCGACTTTATCGAAAAAAATGTCATCGGGGTTTCATCAGCATCACTCTGTTAAACTTTAAAGGATAACATCGCAATTAGGGTTTTGTTAGCATTTTTTCCTTAAGTGCAATAGGATAAACAATGTATTTAACGGCGTGTGGTGGATGAAACCTAAGGCGATGGCATTTATAGGACAAATTCATTTGTACGAAACCATGTTACACAGACGATGCCCTCGACAAATTCGAGCAGTCATAAATATTATCGTACAAGCGACTTTGTCTAGAAATAACATAGCGTTTTCTCAACATCCCTGTGTTAAGTGTTATGGGATGACATCACCGTTAGAGTTTTATTAGCATCCATCCGTTAAGTGCCATGGGATGGACAGTCTATTTAACGACTCACGGTGGACGAATCCTTAATAGCGATGACATTTCTAGGATAAATTCGCTTGTATGATGGCAGTTTTGAAAACTCGTATTTGTCGATGTTCTGTATATAAAAAGTTTGATTCCTGCTACTGCTTCTTTAATCAATTTGGAGATCGAGATCAACCATATAAATGAAATGGAATTGTGTGCTTTCTGGTGTTATTTTTCAATTAGATCAGTCTTCACACGATTTTGACATTACCAAGAGAAATCATCAAGCAACGAGGATGCATTTGGCTGAGCCAACCCCATAAGATAACTTATTTGGCCATCATCCACCGCCGGCCACCATTGCCATCTTTGGGGCAGAAGGGTTTAAAAAAATTTTTAGAACGTTCTTGGATGACTTCTGGGCATCTAGCAAATTAGGAATAAATATAGGAATTTTATGAAAAATAAATTAATCATCTGAGAGTCACGATTTTACATGTTCATTAATGGATGCCAACCTTTTTTAAATAATTATGTTTCGACAAAAGAAAAATAATAGGTTCAACATCTGAATTGTTTATATTTTGATATGCCAAAAATATTTGGGCTCATGTGCTCACCCTTTGCATGTCATTCGAATAGCCCCCAAGCAAACGGTAAAAATATCACACCTCATATTATACGACAGAATAAACTTGATACATGTATGAGTAAATTGGGTATATGTCACACAAGTTGACCAAAATAAAAAGGCCAAATACGAAGTCTAGATTCGAGCTTTGAGTAATCAAAGAAAGGAATTTTGAGAATAGAATAAAAAATAGATTAAGAAATTCCAACAAACATAATTATCCACATGTTTAGAGCAATAAATTTCAAGTAATGTTTAATTAGATGCCCGCGCATGTGCGCGGGCCTCCTTCCTAGTTTATAGAATATCCATTCAACAAACTCACTATAGCATTTATGTGCACAACCATAGTTCTCCCCTCCCCTGCCTTTTGCCCATGACGACGTGAACTCCGCCCGCCTCCTTCGCCCGTGACAGCGCCACCTCCCCCTAGCGCGGCCGTCTGCCCGACGGCTAGAGCCCAGATCCAGTGGCGGGGGCCGAGATCCGGCCATCTACGACGGCGACGAAGAGAGCGCGGTCACCGATGGCTCGCCGAACGGGCCCCGGCCTTGAGCTCTAGCAGCGCGTCCCCGGCCTCGCCTCCTCTGCCCCCAACGCCGCGAACTCCGCTTGCTGCCTCCCGCGATGGTGCCACCTTCGCCTACCACTGCCCAGCGCGACCGCCCGTCCGACAGCGGGAGGCCATATCTAGAGGTGGGGGCCAAGATCCGGCCGTCCGTGATGGCGACGAAGAGAGCCCCGTCACGGCCGACGACACCTCCCCAGCTCCGCCGCCCTAGATCCACTCACGGCGTCGAGCCGCTCGACTGTGCTCGCCGGCAGCACCTCACCAGCTCCGTCCCACGCTCGCCGGCCTCGGTAGCCCCACGCCAAGCTCGCTGGTGGCACCTCCCAAAGCTCGCCGGCCTTAGGACAGGGAAGAGCGCGCGTAAAAGAGAGACAACGCACATGGTGGGGACCGCTCAACATGGGACCGCGTGCTAGCGCCCCTCACCAGCCCTACCGATTGTTTCCTCTCTCTTCTCATTTCTCTTTCCTAACGTGGAACCTTGTATAGAGACTAACTACGTCTATTGCGGTGCCCTTGTGGATCAGTATACTAGGAGAACCGATTCTTTCGCACTGGATTAAATTGGATTACTCGTAATCTCCAAGCTAATGCAATGTTGTTGCCAGAATGGAGATCGTGAACGGCTAAAGTAACCTGAACCTAACATTATCCAGCTTCGGAGGGGAGGAGAAAGATTCGGCGGCATGTGCAGCTAACTAGCTGTGTGGACCGCGCCGCCGGCCAGTTTCGCCTCTCGAAGATATGATCTTTGCTGCGAGAAAAGCACGGCCATTTTATAATCTTGGAATCTTCTCATCGGCAAAGGACGAGAAGGACGAGAGAGATCGATCAGTCTCACAAGGATTCTGCCAATTGCCAGCCCCAAGCTACAGAAATCCCAAGCACATGGAATCTCAGGACGACAGGAGCACAGACCCATAGATGGGTAGATAGACACTTTGATTCAGTATGGAATCCGAGTTTGATTTAGGATGGCAGTGGATTTTTTCCCCTCGTTTTCTTCTGTTAGCACGTTTCCTAAAATAATTATCCGTGTGTTTTTTGCAAATAAAGTTTATATAAAATTTTCTTTAAAAATTCATACAAACCTATTTTTCTAATTTTTAATAGTTAATACTTAATTAATTATATGCTAATAATTTTCCTCGTTTTACGTGTCCAAAATAATCCACCCAATAAGCTGTTTCGAACTAGGCCTCGATCTCGATGCCTTTGCCGTCGATGTTTCTTGTGATCTCTCGTCCCCTTTTCATCTCCCCTTTCATAACCTTCGACTTTTGCGGGTTAGCCATCATACGGTTCCTCCTTTCCGACGCATACGCTGCCTTGTGTGTCGAGTCTTAACGTTCCCGAGCAGAAAAAGCGAAATGGAGGTGACCGAAATGGAGTACTAGTATTTGCACTGAATCGTCTCATTGTCTGGCCAATTTGTGACGCACATAGACAGATCTGGATGAATCTGACAATAGGAGGGATTGGAATGGACAGTGGGTACTCGTGGAAGAAGTTGTTTTAGCTCATCATCATGGGCATGGGCATTGGCCTATTGGCACTTTGGTGTTGTGCGGCAGCCGGCCGATGAGATGAGGAGATGTCTTGTCCTCAGTTCCTCACATGGTGGCCACGTCGCCGTGCAGGAATTCAGGGCTGAATGGGCCCCACTCATGAAGCTGAAAGCCACCTCCATCCGGTAGGCCCCACGTTTTAGGCACCTCGCCTGGACCGTTTGGTCCATTGTACCGGGATGGGCTACTTGTTTGAAATATCGGCCCAGTTTTCCATAGCTGGGATCGATTTGCTATAGTCGAGTACAACAGGGGCGGATCCAGTATACATTGGTGTCACTCGACACTAATGATCTTCCGCTGGTCGTAACTAAATCCTTCTATTTTCAGCGAGTGACACCAGTACATCTGTCCTTATGACACCAAACCATGAAATGGTTTGGTCTTTATAGCTAATTAAGTTTGCTTACTGAATGAGAATAACCAATTTGGCTCACTGAATGAGAATAACCGGACAACAAACAACAGTGCAAGTTGCATAACCCTAATAATGGTCCTTTTATACATATTTTCCTAGTGAACAACCCTATTAATTGGTGCATTTTTTGTATACATAGTAACTTTTATTCAGTGCTTTACAATTTAAATTCATCGAATAAGTTAATAATATAAATATACGATGTAAAGTTATGTTTTTAACTTGTATACCTATTAGAAATAGAGTATAATTGTTGCTACGAGTTAAGTGTGACACCATCGACCTAAAATCCTGGCTCTGCCCCTGGAGTACAACATCCAACAACCCTCGATATGGTTGCTATATACGGTTGGTTTTGATGTGGCTGATGTTGCTGTATTTTGTCCTCAGATTTGGAACTAGCTAAGTTCGGAGTGCGGCTTTGGATTCGTATTTGGCAAAATTTGCTACAGGGCATCAAAAGTTTACGTCCCTCTAAAGACGCATCTTTGCTATGAGACACTGCAAAATTATGGTAATTTGCCAATTGACACTTCAGACTATATTATATTATTTTTTTATTATTTTTGAAGAAAGAGTAAGACTTGGAGTGACCATCTTGTCCCTAGAATGTTTTCATGAAATGTGCTTGGTTTTTTAAAAAAATTGACCATGACTTAGGAATCAATTAATTATTAGTTTGGATAGATTTTGAGCTGAATTTTGAATAACTTTTTCAAGAATTTTCTATTTTGTGGTGAATATTGAATCACCTTTTTTTGGATTTTTTATATATTTTGGCTGGGTTGGGGAGGACCAAATTTTTCAGCGCACTTTCGTATAACCGGTAAATACTTAGGAAAAGAGACAAAGGCAAAATAGCCATTTGCATATTATTCTCTCTCCAAACTAATAAAAAAATGATATAATGTAGCATGCGGTGTCCATCAGCAAATTACCGTCTTTTTACAGTGTCTTATAGTAAAGACGCGTTTTTAGAATGTCTTGTAGCAAAGGACGCAATTTTTTAATGCCCTGTAGCAAATTTTGCCTTCGTATTTTGTTCAAAGATTTATTGTAGTTCGTAATTTTGTATCTCAAATGTCGGTTAGCAATTTGCTTACCTTGTCATTTTAATGGAATATATGTTTTCCAGCTAAAAAGTAAAAATACTCAATCCAAAAATGAATAAAAGGAATAAACAAAACAAATCATGTGCCGACACCGACGAATGGATTGACAGCATCAGATCAGCCTGGTTTTGCCGTCCGTGCTTCGGAAACAATTTTTGTTGTTGGTTGCACGTTGCCCCGCCGCCCACGTGTGGCAGTACTTAACAAGTTGCTAATCAGAGCGGAGCCGGATACTTAATTGGATCTCAGATACTCTGATTTTGGCCCTTCAGCTGGCAATCTGTTTAACCAAACTTCAGCCCCCACGTCTGTTTCTCAGTTTCTGTACTTTCGTGTTTCTTCCTGTCGGTGCACATTAGTTTTATGACATTCTTCTCCATCCTCAAACTGTCGGAACTAAAACATTCCCGAATTGTACGATCGTGTTGGCTTCTGATGGTTGACCACTCGACAGCGACAACCTACCCAGCACCAACCAATCACCACGCCTTGTACTTTCATATAATTTGTTATGAACCCCGCTCCGATCCATCCACTATATAAGCTCTCCTGCTGCACACGGATTGGTCACGGCCTCGGTTTTGTACAACGTACTACGTGACACAAGGTTTGTGCAGCGATGGAGCTCAAAACCACCGTGCTCGCCGTCACATTGCTGTGCGTCGCGCTACTGCACGGCGTGTCGTCCCAGAAGCCGGCGGCGCCGGCAATGGCGGATACCCCCGCGCCGGCGCCGGCGCCGCGGCACGTCGACCTCGCCGACCTCCTCTCCCTCGCCGGCCCGTACTCCACGTTCCTCGGCTACCTCACCAAGACGGGCGCGATCACCACGCTCCAGAGCCTGGCCAACGACACCACCGTCAACGCCCAGGGCGTCACCGTGTTCGCACCCGAGGACTCGGCGTTCGTCGCCGTGCACGGCGCGGCGCTGTCCAACCTCACGGCAGACGGCCTCCGCACGCTGATGCTGTGCCACGCGGCGCCGCGGTACTACCCGCTGTCGTCGTTCTCGGCGCTGGCGGCGTCGGGTGGACCCGTGCCGACGCTCGCGGGCGGAGAGAGGTACGCCGTGAACGTCACCGACGCCGCCGGGAAGATCCGCGTCGCGTCGGGCTGGGCCACGGCGAGGCTCGTCAGCAGCGTGTACTCGACGTCGCCCGTGGCGGTGTACGCGCTGGACCGTGTGCTGCTGCCGGAGGGGATCTTCCCGACGGCTCCCGAGGTGGCGCCTGTGCCCGCGCCGGCGCCGGCGCCGGCGCGCGCGGACAAGGCGAGCGACGGCGCACCGGGCGCGGCTGGGCATCGGTCCACTGGTGACAAGAGCTTGTCGTGCCGGGTTGGTGCTGGGCGCCTTCTCGCCGTATTGGCTGTGATGGTGTCCAGTTTTCTGATGATATAGGTGTCACTTTTTTCACTTTTATGTTTTTGGCGTGGGTGCGTACAGAAATGTTTATGTTGGTTGAGAAGAGTTCGTTAATTTGATTGTGGCCTAAATGGTGCACGCCACTGTGTACGTAACAATGTAACATGCATTTCTGCATGAACGTGTTTAAAACAACATTTTCAGGCGGTTAAATTAAACTCTACAGAATGACTTGATCATTAATCCTCTAGGCTCTATTGTTTTTCCCCTTTCGAGATTGATCGGACGTTTATGTCACACGGCTCAAAAGATCATCGTTTGACACCGTCTTGAACACTCTGAACCACTGAAAAAATAGCCAGTGAAAGATCTCAACTCTGCAGAAAAAAACGGCGCGCATGCCATGCCACAGTCACATTCGCACCTCCATTTCTTTCTCCAGCGCGCAGTTAAAAATAGCCACACACAGACGCGCACAGTCGAAGCCAACAAGTTCACCATTACAATCTAGCCAACATTGCGGCAGTTACTTGCACTGTCAGTTCATCACGATGAACTTCACCGTCGCGTTCCTCACCACCAACGCACTGTCCCTCACCCTCCTCCTTGCCGGCGGCGCGCTCGCCAGCAGGCCGCCGCCGTCGCCGGTGAGGACAAACGCCGGCGGCGGCGCGGCGCCGGCACCTCAGGACAAGGGCGGCAACCTGACCGATGTGCTTACCATCGTCGGCCCCTTCACCACCTTCCTCATGTACCTCCGTCAGACCAATCTCGTCGCCGTGTTCGAGCACCAGGCCTACCACACCGACCAGGGCATCACCATCTTCGTCCCCGTCGACCAAGCCTTCGCCGCCATCGAACCATCGGTACGTAAAAATCGTTGCAACCATCGCATTTTTTACGTTGTCACGCATGTAGTAATTATAAAAAAAAAATTGCAGGTTTTGCCGAGGCTGAACCGGAACCAGATGAGGCACCTGATGATGTACCACACGCTGGGGAGGCACTACGCGGCGGGGGAGTTCGAGGGGCTGTGCCAGAGCAACCCGGTGACGACGCTGGCCGGGAACGCGTACGCGGTGAACGTGACATACGACGGCGGGGTGGCGCACGTGACGTCGAGGTGGGCCGACGCGAGGGTGGTCGGGTGCGTGTACGAGACGGCGGCCATGGCGGTGTACGAGCTGGACCGTGTGCTCCTCCCCGACGTGCTGTTCCGGGTCCACCCCCCAGTCGCAGACACGCCGCCCGTTCCCCCGCTTCTGGGCCCACCCGCCGGTGGCGGCGGGGGTGGGGGATCAGGGGGAGTGGACCCGCCGCCCGATGATGACTACTTCCCGTCGTACGATCACGCCTCGCCGCCGCCGGCGCCATCAGCGGCGGGAACGGGAAATGCCGAGGGGTCTGCGGCGGCGGATCGGGCCTCGAGCAGCTGTTACGCCGTCGCCGTGGCTGTCGCCGTGATGACGCTGATGGTGTAGTGATTTGTGAGGCTGTGGCGTGCACATTATAACCATAAGTCAATACTTGTTGGAGATTTTGTAGTAGTATGTTAGTGAGAATCATTACTCAGTATCTTTCTACTACGTCACTACGTGTATGTAATTCACGAGATCGGCATGGGAGCATACGTAGATTTTGTTGACCTGTTTGACATGAACCAAAGACGGCGGAGAGCACACGCCTCTGAAACCTGATGGTATGGTATGTATCATGGCACAGGCCTCTTTGGTGGCCTACAGGCCGCTTGGAACGGCCTAGTGCGGGTCAAAGGCCTCTTTCGTGGTATGGGCCGTAGTGCGTTGAACTAGTATTGGGCTTGCAGGCCCATCTCTTTGCGTGTCCATGTCCTTAATCGCGTGGTCCATCGTGGAGCCGCTCGTTATCTGATCTCTACTGCTCGATCAAAGTTTCTGCCGTGGCTTTCTTATTGTAGTACGTGTACAATACAAACCGTGGCTTTCTTATTCGACGTTTCCGATACGTGTTGCCGTACGTAGGATACTTATTCAGCTGCTCACGCATACAGTAGGTTGCGAACAATTAATGGATGCAGATGGAAATTGGTCGCCCACTGCTGGCAACTTTGACATGGCCCCATGTTCCTGTGAGTTATCAGTCTCATCGATGTACTACCAAAAACCAAATTTGGGGAGCACGTTCCCGGCAATTTGAGATGGGTTTCCTTAAAACCAGCTCGCTAATACACCGTTCATCTCTAAATGATCTTCATATTTAGAATTTGAAGATGTCTCTAATTGATCTTTATATTTGCACAAGAGAGTACTGGTTTCTTCATTTTTCCGTACAGAAGTAAATGTTTTTTTTATGCATGTGTATTTTAGTTGGCCAACACTAAATTGCATAAATGACTATATGTGTAGATCGATGTAAATTAAGTGACATGCAAAATTGTATTGGTATCCCCACTAAAATTAAATATGAAGATCATTTAGAGATAGAGGGAGCAGTAATTTTATAAGACTGATTTAGTTGTCTAGTTACTCCTAGATGAGCATCTAATAATGTTTTTTACACAAGTCACAATGCATACTACTATCATCGATCGGGCTACTATTGGGAGGAATAGTCAGAATTCAGTGGATATTACTCCCAGTCCCAAAGCCCCTCTAGGCCATAGCTGAATGGCGTCGATCAGCGTCTGCTCATTGGCTCGCGAGTCGCCAGATGACCCAAGTAACCACATTTCGAAGCATGAACTTTAATCATTGCATTGCAAGAAGGTAATCTTCCAAGCAACCAGAAGGCAAGGAAAAGGGCGTCCAAAATCCAAATGCTCTCTTTCCAGGTTAACAAAGCAAAGACTGGTTTGCCTTTACCCGACACTGCGTCATTGTTTATTCCATCCAGCACAGCTCGAGCTCAAGGCTCAAGCACACTCCTAGTCCTTGGACCCCGGGAGCAAAGCAGCAGCAGGTTCAGATCAAAGCCATGGTAGAACCGTAGAACGAACACGATTCCTCACCTCACGGACAAAAAACCCAGTCTTCAGTAAAAAAAAAAAAGGAAAAACTTTCCCTGGATAGGAATCTTGCGATTTCAGAGTACTGGTCGATACTCGATCGATATGCTGCAGCCTGCAGGATATGGATGCCCAAACGCGGAGAGCGTGGCATGCGTGAGCGTGAACCAAGGGGGTACAAGAGCATCTCCGCCTCTTGTGGCCGTTTCGCTACGGCTGGTGCAGCGCAGCACCGGCGCATGCACCCGCGATTCGCTCGCCGGCCGCGGGACCAGCCAAAGATCGCGCCCAGATGCAGAGGGCGACCAGAGGAAACCGGGCAACCAGCCAGCCGCGGCAGGCAGTATGGTACGTACTCCAGGCACGTTCAATTCAGCAGCAGCAGCGTGGTTGGGTTGCTGTTGCTCCGCCCTCGTCGTGGGCACGTGAGATTCTGAGACGGCGACTGACGCTCGGACCGTATAGTCGGCCGCTGCTGCAAAAGAAACGGCACATTACAGTACAGTACAGAGAGATCGGCGTAGACAAAAGACAGGGGTGTAGTGTGTACGTACGTGTAGATTGTAGAGCACTCCTGAGTCTATCTATATCTGTCTGCGTATCACTCATTCATCACCGTGTCTGTCTATTTACAGTCTACTCCGGTATTAACTCCGACGGTCCAACGACTGCAACCGGCCGGCCACATTTTTACTGGCAGCGGCACTGACGATCCACTGGGCATGGCTGGCCAGAGTTTGTTTTTGCTTCGTGGTTCCATTGCTCTGCTCGGCCGTGTAGTAGTACTGTATTGTACTACTACCACACGGCACGTACAAGCTTGCCAGGGCAATGGAGCGGAGTATATGTATTATCACAGTATGTTGTTACTGCTACTGCTTGAACTCGTACGGAAAATACTGCTCATACTTAAAGATCTTTGCTGCACACTTGCACAAAAGGATTGGTGGAGATCGATCTTTCTATGAAGTCGGAACGTCCTTTCTTATTTTTAGGCCCCATTTTATTCGCAGAATAAAAAAAAATATAGAAATCGAAAAAACGTAGGAATTAAAATAGTACACCCTTTCAATCCTACATAAATCCAAAATATAGAAAAAGAGAGTAGCAATCGATCCTTTGATAGAAAACAAAGAAAGTTTACAACGAGAGAAGACCTCTTCAATTTTCTATGGAATTGAACCATAGGAATATAATTCTACGGAAAATTTTCTTTTCTCTTTCTACAAATCAAAAAAATGTATAGAAAAATTTTCATAGAAATTTAAATAGTATGAAAATCCTTTGCCGATCCTAAGAGGGGGCAGCGATGAAAGGGGTGATGAATTGATCTGATGTGGCGCAAATGCGGATGAGTAGAGTGGCAGTAGCTGGGAAGAGTGATTGTGTACTTGGGCGTGCTTTCAATACGCGTAACGTACTCCTACGTGCCGTCGGGTCTCGCATCCAATGGCGCCATTAAATTGCGGCCTTTTTTGCTTCCACACGAGCGCGTGATCGCTGTTTAGCATCAGTATCCAGTATGCAGCAGCACAAGTGCGCAGGGATTAATTCTACGAGGTTGTGGGAGAAATATTGCGTAATCCGACTAGATTTCTGGTGATGAATAATCAAATATAGGAGTATAGATTTCAAAAGATCAAGTTGCATGCGTGTGTGTATGAAATTATTAATATGACCAGAACAATTTATGACCAAATGTTTGCTGCGATACGCTGCACACGAAATAATTTGAGCCAAGAAACCTTGGGTGAGAGCGCACGATGAACATAAGTGGAAGAAACACGTACGTGAGGCTTGGATTTAAGAGATGTTCGTGATAACCACGTTGTAGTACAATGTAGTATTAGACTGCGTTGCAGTGTTGCTTTTACTCCCTGGCGACAAGTATATCAATTCATGTCTCTGGGTCAAATCGACAAATCAATACCCCCGGCTTCCCATATCTTACCGTCTACTCCGTGTTTATACGTGTACGGAATCCACCGTATATACGCCAATGAATACGGTTTTACTGCAGCGACCGGCATCAAAACCCGACGTCTCACGGAGAAGAGTTTTGTGAGCTGCCCGTTTCATTTAGAAGCTTGTACGGCGTACGTACGGCTGCTCTGAACCGTTGGTTTGAAATATTGCGATTCTGGTTCAGTCAGAAGGGTTTCGCAGTCTGCAACGTATCTGCAGCGTACAGTACAGCTCTGCACATATGCCAGCATGAAGTAGCAGTACATATCCTTCAGGAATCAATCAGGATTTATGAGTCCAGAAAAAAAACGGCTAGTATCAACCGAGCCAGTGAGCCAGTTGGTCGTTTGTGCACATGTTCCTGTTTCGTCATTTTGGTCCCGTTCAAATTGAATTTGATGCACAATTCTACTTTCTATTTCCGTAGATATATTCTACTGTATATTTTAAAAGTGAAAAGTGATTAATGTATACTTCAACTCTTAGTACCATATTCTTTCACTGGTAGTTTGCAAAGTCCTTGTAGACTTGTATTCTTAGGTTTACCAATGTGTATAATACATGTAGAGAATTGCACTTTGCATGGTATAAAATGTATCTTGTTTTATTTTGCGCCCGGCTTGATGCAAATAAAAGTATGGGCTATACCCGGTGCAAAGAGAAACAATGTACACTTGACCATATACGAAGGTTTTTATCTTGTGCAATGCAATTTCAATTTTTTACAACCATGTCGATCAACCTTTTATAGAGTATTCAAACACTTTTTTGGTCGCTTATAGGTCAGTTATATAGCGATCCAATAGTCAGCTAATTAACAAGAAGTGGTTTCTTTGTTTCCAAATTCTTTTTCTCCTCAAGAACCACCGGGGTGTATAAATGCTACTCCCACTGTTCAAGAATATGGGTTGAGTTTTGCCCAGATTTGTTGGACTAGAAAAAATCAAATCCATCCGAAAAAATCAAATCCATCCTAAATACTTCATTTTTTGTTGGATAGAGCATTTTGCAACGCGCATGTGGCAACTTGTTGTTTTCATAAATTATGAAACCCTTATATTTACAGGAAATACAATGCAAATACCGCAACTTCCACTCGAGGTAGCGTCATAAACATGAAAAAACACTAGGGCGTTTATGCGTAACAACAGCTCTCATCACCACTATTGCTTATAAAAAGAAACTCAATTCATCCTTAAAAACAATAATTTACTCTAAGCTAAACATAAAATATAATTCGTAAATTTACAGAAATAATTACAAGTGAAAGTATTAAGCATTATACACAAATAATGAAGAACCTACACGCAATAACAACATTATATAGTTGAAATAAACTGATAATGCAGATCGCATAGCGTAGTAATTCGGGGGCCTGAAATTTAACAAATCTCTGTAGTGACGATCCCTTTCCACCAGTCCTCAAACAAACCCATTCGGAACTGGGTCATTTTTCATCACGTCGTACTATATTCTTGAACTAAACACACCTTACCAGAATAAGGCTGCGTTCATTTGTGG
Organism: Leersia perrieri; assembly: GCA_000325765.3. Taxonomy (NCBI): domain Eukaryota; kingdom Viridiplantae; phylum Streptophyta; class Magnoliopsida; order Poales; family Poaceae; genus Leersia; species Leersia perrieri. The sequence continues at coordinate 13,482,457 of CM002482.1, read as the reverse complement.
TTATTGGCAAAAAGAGAGAAAAAGAATAGTAGCACACACAGAATGAGAAACTTAATTAGTACGTAATTAATTAATAATTAGCTATTTTAAACTTTAAAAATTAATTAATTTGATTTTTTAAACAACTTTCGCGTAGAAAATTTTTCTAAAAAACACATTGTTTGTTAGTTCGGTAAGTATGCGCACGAAAAAAGAGGGAAAACACTGTTTGGAGTTGCCGACACTGTTTTGATTTGAGTAGATGCAAATGAACACAGCCTAATAACTTGAAAATAAAATTTAGGAGAAAATACACAAGAATACTTATCATACTAAAATTCGGTTTTGTGAGATAACCTCTCTGGTCTCCGCATTAACGTGGTAAAACTTTACCCTCACGTAAAGGTAACTATTAACACGAGATTCAGTCATTTAATTCGGCCTAGGAAACCATTTCCCTGTCCTCTGTCGTAAGATTGAGAGTACAACCCCGTACCGCAATTAAAACGTGCAAATTCGAAAACACCAACAACTCAATGACAATCCAGCGAAACCAGAACTCCAAGAAAGAAAAAAAAATCCGAGCTTAAAAACAGAAAAAAAAAACAGAACCTAAACAAAACGGGAGAGACAAGGCAAGGCAGGAGGCAAGCAGTTTTACACGGGAGAGATCAGAGATGGAACGCGCAGCACTGCATGGCATCGTTGCATATATGCATATTCCCCATCTTGGCCATCTTTTCTCTCGACTTCCAACGAATCCCTACTGCACATTCTCCCATCCTCTCGGTGGTCAAACCGCCCCTCCTCTCTTTCTGTTTCTTCTTCTTTCTCTCTCTAGCATAAACGGAGGAGAGAGAAAATGAGGAGAGGGGAAGAGAGAGGGAGCCGAGTAATAATGGCAGGGGGAACCTTCTTTTCCTGACTCCCTGCGGCTAGCTGCAGCTCATCATTTGTCTCTGATCCTTGTGCTCTGTTCCGGCTGCGGTTTGGTCTCTTTGGCCATTTGGGTTTGGACTGAGCCATCTATAGAGAGAGAGACAGAGAGACTCAGAGTCGCCATTGGGTTCCTCCTCGCCATTGCCGTTTCTTCAGATCCTCAATCGCCATTGCCGTTTCTTCATAGGTCAGTGCCGCATTTGTCATGAATTGTCTGAATGGCTTGCCATTTCCATGGACATGAAGGGTTTCCATTGTGAGGGGAGATTTGGTTCTAGGTTACGGCGTTCTTGATCTTTTTGATCCGTTTCTTGATCTGCATTTCTTGGGGATATAAGGTTTGATTGCCACCCGGGAAATGGATGTTGATTTGGGGTTGTGGAAATGGGTCCCTGTCGCTCCTGTTTCAGAATCCGGCATTGTTGGATTTTTTGTTCATCTTTCTGCAAGGTGTGGTGTTCTTTCTTGAAAAATGTTTGATCCGGGCAATGCATGCATTGTTTCCTCGGATGATTGCATTCTCATCCCCATCATTCTATTTGCAACTCTCCTACCCTTTATAGAAAAACTATCTTAGTCAAGAACTGAAAAGAATCTTAGCCAAAATGAAAATGATCTAAATGCCTCTGATGCCGGCGTTTCCTCTGTCGTCTCTGATTTGGTATCTTCAGTTCGTCGCCTTCGGATTTTCCGTTCATCTCTTTCAAATTTTATTTTTTAAAATTGAAACTTCAAAATCATAATGTCGGTTCCGTGATTACGCCCCCCCTCTATCCCGGACACGGGATTTTACTAATTTACAACGACAATTTAAACCGGTTCTGAGGAAGGTTGTTACTACTTGTGCACCTTGAGCTTCGAGCAGGTAGGGGTCCGTCCTCTCCAAACAAGCACGCGATTGAGGTAACTTGGGGTCCATGGCTTTCCTCTTTTCCTGTTCTTGGAGTGAAGAACGAGAAGGATCGATCGAACAAACGGCCGCTCTGCTTTTGTTTTTGTTTCGGTTTTCCGTTCCTTTTTTGGAGGACTGTGCCGGCCTAACCCAAACCTTTCGATGTTGCGTGTTGTCGTTTACCTTACAGTTTTGGAATCGAGTTCAGAGGCGAACAAATTTCAAGTTTTTGGAACCTGGCCTCCTCCTGATTGGAAAAAGGGCTGCTCTGTTATGTTCAAAAACAACATTTTTTTGTGTGCTAGTGAAGCTGAATGCTTCTTTTTATTCCTGACATTTTCTCAGCGTTGTTCAGCCTGCATTGTACATTTGCACTGAGGGAATGTGATCATTTTCAGGCTGAGCTGAAATGGACGGAGACATTGCGATGGAGGAGTGGAAGGATCCTAACCAACGAGGCTCAGATTACCTGATGCCGGCGATGCCGGCTTTCCTGGAAGACGAGTTCCCGCCGGCGGAGGATGGTTTCGGAGAAGACGGCGGCGGGTTCGAGAAGCACGGTTTGTCAGTGGCCGTGGGCTCGCCGCCGCCGCATCCTCGGGAGGATGGGCACTCGCCGTCGCCGGTGCCGCCGCCGACGCCGCAGTTCTTCCAGAAGCCGCATTTCGGCGGTGGCGGCGGTAGCCTCGCCGACCGGAGGGCGAGAGGCGGCGGCGGGTTCAGCAATGTCACCAAGCTCAGCGTGCCGAGCAATCCGCCGGCGGTGGCGGATGTGTCGCCGGCGCTGGCTCCGTCGCCATACGTGACGATCCCGCCTGGCCTGAGCCCGACGACTCTGCTCGAATCGCCGATTTTCCTCTCCAATTCGATGGTATCCATCTTGTTTTTTCTTCTTTCTTATGGTTACGATTTTCTAGCTCGATAAGCATATTATAAAATGTGGTAACTGCGATTGCTTTTGTGTTTATGGAATGCTAAACTGGCAGGCCAAGAATGTTTGCTTTACTGAACTTTTGACTTCTTGGGGCGTCTGAAAGTTCAGACTTCTCCATCATACCTGATGCTTTGTTTTTAAGTACTTCTCTTTTAGAGAACTCCAAATTTTTCAGACAAATGAACTGCTACAGTTTCACTGCTGCGCATTACGTGGTCAATTTAGCATTATGCAGCCAACCCATTCGGCCATTCCCCCCTAAATATGTACTAAAAACATAATGTATGCATTAGTTCTGTTATTATTCATACATGAAAATCAACTTTATGCAATGTCTTAGGGAGTTCAGTTGAACTCATTTTCTACCTTGTACTGCTATGCATCCATCATATATGGTGATGTTTTAAAAGTAAGTTCAGAAAAGTATGCAACTCTGATGCTTGACTGATACGACAAAATACTTTGTGTATGGAATGCTGCAGGGCCAGGCATCGCCGACCACTGGGAAGTTGCACATGCATGATGGTGCGGATGACAATGATCCTATCAGATTTGAAACCCCTCCAATTGAAGAAGGAGTCGTCTCTGGTGCATTTTCTTTCAAGCCTCTAAATCTAAAATTCTCACACTACATGACTGAAGCAAAGACGGTGAGTAGCAACTGAAAACTGTTTGTAGCCTTTGTACATGCATGTTCTAAACACGGCTGCTTTGCTGATTCTGGGAGCTTATAGTCAGTGAATTGCTTTCACGTTTTCGAAATAAGATTACTATTTTCAAATTCATAAAAAAACCTGAATTAGCAGATTTTATTAACTGAACGTCTGAACCAGCAGTTCCCTTCCTGAGTAGGAGTAACATATATGCAGAGATTTTGTAAACAGAAATACCATTTTGTTTTGGTGTAGGAATCTCATCCCAACAACCAGCATCAGATTTCTGTCAAGACTGAAGCTAACATTCAAACTGCACAAGAGGCAACAAACCTGCAGAGCCAGAGCCAGAGCCAACTGATGCAGCAACAGCAGCAGCTCAACGGCCATTCCGTTCCGAAGAGCAGCAGCAGCTGCAAGCCGAGCCGCCCCGCACCTGACACGGCCGCCGCCGGCGGTGGCGGCGGCGGCGACGGCGCGTCACCGCCCGATCACGGCCAGCCATCGGCGGCGGCGGCGATCGCGCCGGTGGCCGAGGACGGGTACAGCTGGAGGAAGTACGGGCAGAAGCAGGTGAAGCACAGCGAGTACCCTCGCAGCTACTACAAGTGCACACACGCCAACTGCGTGGTGAAGAAGAAGGTGGAGCGCTCCCACGAGGGCCACGTCACCGAGATCATCTACAAGGGCACCCACAGCCACGCCATGCCCACGCCGCCGCCTCCGCCGCCGCCGCCGACGACGACGGCATCTGCCGCCCGCCGCCCGCCGCCGCAGACGACGACGACGGACCACACCGCGGCNGCCGCCCGCCGCCCGCCGCCGCAGACGACGACGACGGACCACACCGCGGCGCCGCCCGACGCCGCCGGACAGCCGTGGCACCAGGAAGTACGCGCCGGCGGCGAAGGGGGATTGGAGGTGACGTCATCCCCCTCCGTCCCCGGCGAGCTCTGCGACTCGACGGCGTCACCTGATCATGCCGTCGACATGACGTCCGCGGCGTCCGACGAGGTCGACAGGGGCGACAGCAAGGCGGCGCACGTCCCACCCCACGCCGCCGGCGCCGGCGCCGACAGCGAGAGCGAGGAGATGGAGCGGAAGCGAAGGTTGTTATCGCTCTCTCTCTCTCTCTCTCTGCAGACTCTGTTCTGCTCAGTAGCTGACAGAAATGTGGAATTGTTTCAGGAAGCTGGAGTCGAGTTGCGGCGTGGACATGAGCGCGGTGGCGTCGAGGGCGGTTCGGGAGCCGCGGGTGGTGATCCAGACGACGAGCGAGGTCGACATCCTCGACGACGGATATCGCTGGCGCAAGTATGGTCAGAAGGTCGTCAAGGGCAACCCCAACCCAAGGTTCGTGTGCCATCGTCGTCTCCACTCTTTTCCCCATTTCTCCCTTGATGTTGATTTGGGTTTGTGAATTGTGATCAGGAGCTACTACAAGTGCACGCACCCGGGGTGTCTGGTGAGGAAGCACGTGGAGCGCGCGTCGCACGACCTCAAGTCGGTGATCACCACCTACGAGGGGAAGCACAACCACGAGGTTCCCGCGGCGAGGAACAGCGCCGGCGCCGGCGGCGGGCACCAGGCGGCGGTGGCGTCGTCGCAGCAGCACCACGTCGGCGTCGGCGGGGGACGCAGGCCGGAGGTGCCGTCGGTGCAGGACAGCCTGATGCGCCTCGGCTGCGGTGGCGCGGTGGCGCCGCCGTTCGCGCCGCACTTCGCCGGGCTGCACCTGCCGCTGCCGCCGCCGACGACGGCGAGGGACCCGCTCGCGCCGATGAGCAATTTCCCGTATTCGTTCGGACACGTCGCGGGCCTGCCGCCGGTGCCACCGCCGGCGGGGATCGCCGGCGTCGAGGGGCTCAAGTATCCGATGCTGGGCGCGCCGCCGTCGGTGCACCCGCTGCTGAGGCACCGTCAGGGGGGCGGCGCCGGCGGCGGAGTGGAGACGGTGATTCCAAAAGGGGAGGTGAAGCAGGAGGCGATGGCGCCGGCCGGCGGCGGCGGCGGCGCCGTCGCCGGAGCAGGGCGAGGCGCGGCGGTGTATCAGCAGGCGATGAGCAGGGTGTCGCTGGGGAATCAACTGTAGATAATAAAAGGGGAGTAATTTAGGAGTGATAATTATATGCTTAGGTTAATTAATTAATCAGTGTTATGGTGATAAGTATACCGTGGGAAGGCACGTCCTTCAGTTCTTGCTCTTGTTAGTTTTTCTTCCTGTTCTTAGTGCTGCTCTTATAGCATATAAAGTTTAGCTTCAGTCATTTTTTTTTCCATTTCTTTCTTCAACAATTACATCTGGTCTTTTAGTTGAGTAATAGTTCTACTAGAGTTTATATGCAAAGGTGAGCTAGCAGCGGTAGGTTGTTCCATGGTAATTGAACAAACGAGAAGATATCCTTTCTACATCGAAAATGGACCCTAGTTCCTTGAGAGAATGTTAATGGTTATACAACATTCTAACGTACATTTTACAATGTAGAGCAAATGATATCAATTGCTCCAATATTGTTCATACACTAGTAAAAAAAAAACTTGATACGCCTGTCAAAACGTCAAATGTAGCGTTGCAAAACTCGTAGGGCACGTGGAGGCAATCTGGAGAGGAAGAGAAAGCCAGTTCCAGGCCCATCTACGGTTGCCTGAATAGACCAGGCAGGCATAGCAAAAACGAGAGCCCAGCCCAGTTAGTCCGATGGCTCGCTCTTTTTAGGAATAAGTTCACTATGGGTCCCTCGACTTGTCACGAAGCGTGAAAATCATTCATAAACCGTAATACCAGAAATATTCGCCCATAAACTTAGTAAAACCATTCAAATCAGGTCTCTCGTCAGTATTGGAGGATAGTTTTGCTGACGTGACATTTTGGACCCACATGTAATAAGTAAATTAAAATAAAAAACGGTGTGGGACCCACGTGTCGGTGGCTCACTCTTTCTTTCCTTTCTTCTCACTGTTCTTCTTCTTCTTCCCACAGTGCCCACGGTGGCCTGACGGGGGCCTAGGCGCCGCGGTGGCGGGGCGCTGGCGGAGACGCCGGGGTGGAGGCGACGACGACCGCCTTGCATGCTCGCCCGCCGGCGCCCCGAACGAGCTCGCCCACCTGCCACCGCCCGCGCGAGGTCTCCCGCTCGCGCCCTCCACGAGCTCGCCTGCCCGCCCGCCGCCTGCCAGACGAGCTCGACCGCCCACGCTCCGCCCGAGCTCGGCTGCCGCCATCTGCCGAGCCCGCCTGCCGTCTGCGCCCCGACCGAGCTCGCCCACCGCCCGTGCGTCGACGAGGCGCTGCTCGCGGCTCACCGCCACCGCCCGTGCCTGCGCCGCGTCCGCGCCCATCGCCGTTGCCCGTGCCGGCATGCGCCGCCGCCTGTGCCCGCTCCTGCCGCCTGCCACCGGGAGGGGAAAGATGGGAGGGGAAAGATGAGAGAGAAGGGGAAAGAGAGAGAAAGGAGGGTTTTTTTTATTTTTATTTTACTGACATGTGGATCCCACAATGCCACGTCAGGAAAACCATCCTCCAATATTGCCGAGGGGCCTGAATTGAACAGTTTTCGTGAGAAGTTGAGGGACATAAAGTGAACTTATTCAGCATTTTTTCATCTTGGCCCAATGCCATCTTTGGGCTTGACCATGTGGACTTCTGAGGTTCTGAACCGGATGCTCTGTTCATAGTGGGAGGACAAAAAAAATCTCCAGGGCTCCGCCTCCGGCGGCCGCAGATCGGATGATTAGTCAAAGTAAGCAGAGCACGGAGGGAACGGCAAAATCATCTGGGAGCGGATGGCTGTCTGCCTCGCGGCGACCTCACCTCCCGTCCAGTCACTCGTCTCGTCTGCCGACTCTCGTGGCGAGCGCATGCCACACGTCGCGCGAGGGCGAACTGTGGACAGCTACGTCGTCCCCCGGTTAATAATAGCTCGCGGCCGCACAAGTTGCAACCGTATTGTCGGGTAAACCGCGCATCACGCTTCAGGATTTCAGGAGGGTCCCGTTCAAAAAAACAAAAATTCTTAGGGTCGTTTGTGCTCCCTCATCTTAAAATAAATTAATTTCTATTTTAAACATAGACAAATGCATGTCCAGATTCATTGATATAAGTTAGCTCTTTTTGAGATAGAGGGATAAATGCTAAGGGCATAGAAATATTCACTCTGTTTTTTTATATATGATGTCTCCGACAAGAAGTTTAGACTTGATTTATATGTAAATCGGTTGTCCTAAACGTCATATAAAAGTGTTAAGAGGGAGTAGTACATTTGGAAGTGCCAGTAGACGAGAGATGGAAATTATCGTGGTCGACGATGATTGAAAAATAGTATAATTAAGTTTTCTATATTATAAGATGAAGGCAGTAATTAAAAACTAATAAGATTGAAGACTAAAAATTTTCTAAGATGTCAGATAATTGAAAACGGATATATACGGACATAAACATGTCGATATCAAATTGGAAATCGATACTACTGCAAAATCACATGTTTAGCTTAGTATAACTAATCAAATAAATTTAAATGCACACCACGTAAATAAGATAATGCCTCTCTTTTAGCCATATATTTAAGTTGGGGGTTTTAGTGAAGGGGTTGGTGTGATTTTAATCAAATAGGGATATCGACCCTAGATATGGGTTATTTAAGTAATAAGTCAATAACCATTTTATAAAAAGAGTAATTTCGCGAAGTGAGTGTAACTTAGCTGGTTAGGTATCTACTGGGGAACCTTTCCACCCGAGATTAAATCTTAGTTTTGATACGCGTGCTCACATTTACGGCTAATATTCTTTCAGTGGTAGGCGATGTACCCGTTGACAACAAAACGTCTGTGGTGACTTTCTCAATCTTAAGATATGTCAGTCTAGTCTTCGAAAATACTCATAGGGCAACGAAACGCCTATGATGACTTCGTCAATCTCAAGATATACCAGTCCAGTTTTCGAATGTGCTCATAGGAATAGGGTGTACGTGTGTGCTTTTATAGGGGTGGGTGTGTGTGCGTGTGGGCATCTACATTTGTACCGTGTTTCTGAAAAAAATAGAGAGTAATTTCCACAAAATGCGATAAAAAATCAGTTTATGATATCATATATTTTGTCCGAAACATATTATCATGTGAACACATATGTAAGCTCTCTCCGTATGAGCACCTGTAAGGATTTTATAGGTATATTTTGATATGATGAAATCACCATAGATATTTTGTTATCGACGTATACTTCATTTGTTACTAAAAGGTTAAATACCTGTAAATTAATGTGAGTATCCATGTCGTGCCAACTTATACTAGGTAACTATAGGGTGAACATATTTTCACCACGATGAAGAGCAGTGTTATACGTACCACCCAATCACCCATGCATATGACCCATGTACAACTCATCTCATGAGTAATAATCTTGGAGGGTCTTAGTGTCTTACACTTCGGTTGTACACGCATAGTCACTCTCAACAGTAACATAACTATTTGAGCTAAGCTCAGTTCACTTAAAATCACAGGTGGAACAATGGCTATGAGTATGGAACCAACATTTGATGATAATATCTATTTAAGGGTTTTTTATTAGTCTTCTTGTTTTTATTTAAGCTGTAATTGATCGTAATTCGTAGTTATTAGCTCTATCTTTCTTTCTTGTAATAGTTGCAACGTAATAGTTGGTTGCAGCTTCTAAAGGCCAGAACGAATTCCATTATCTTAAAAAAAACTTAAAGTCACATATGAATGAATTGCATAAGAATTTTAAAGGATGATATAAAAAGGATTTCTAAAAAATACTAATGAATAAATATTTTCTCTATAAACACTATGCATTTATAACCTCTATAAGTATCTCTAAATATTGAACCGGCATATTTTAAGATCGATAGTGTCGATGCGTGTGCTCAACACGCAGGGATCTGGGGGACCCCTTTTTCGGTTCGGCACAGGGGTGAGGAATGCTAAGGCCTGAGTTGAGGGAAAGAAGAAGGTGGGCAGGAAGGAAAATCCTGCTACGCACACAAGACACAGAGATTTATACAGGTTCGGGCCGCCAGGGAAGCGTAATACCCTACTCCTATTCTTGCACTATGTGGTGAATGAAGAATTACCAGGAGGAGTTCTCTCCCGGGTGGTGCTAGAGCTGGTGACTGAGACGAGATAAGAATTTCTATGGTCCATCCGGCCTCCCTTTTCTACGAAGGACCAGGGTCTCTTTTTATAGTTCAAGAAGACACCACAGTGGTCCTCTACTGTTTTTTCATGTGTGAGGGATGTTCTCCCACTTAGAGCGGGCATGACTGCCCTGTCTTGTCGCATGTGCTTCCATGCCTCCCTCCCCCGTTGCCACGTAGCGGTGGTCGGCGGAAAAAATGGGCGGAGAGGTCACCGAAGATTTGATGCTTGGGGATGTCATCCTACCCAACCAGTAGCGGGGCCCGCTTGTCAGCGTCTCACTGACTAGCCTAGGCAGGAAGTAGGAGAGTAGAGTACTCATGCCCCTCTGCCACGCATCCGTCCGTCGCATTAAATGCGACGGAGACGGGCGGAGAGGCGTGCTATCCCGCGGCGACAGCTTTGTTAGCGCACTGTCACTGAGGGAAGACTTTGGTTGCCCACCCCCTTTCCCTCGAATCAAGAGAAAGGAGGTGAATAGGATGATGAGGCTTGTCACCCGCGCCTCACATCGCAGTAAATGCGAGGGGGCATGCGCCAGACCTCTCTAATCGCATTAAATGCGGTAGTTGGCCGTTGGGGCGTGCCATGATCAAACACGTGCGCACCGCGCACAAGTCTCTCGAGCCGCGGGGGATAGCCCAACCTTCTCCTGCGGCGTGTGGCCTCCCCGCAAGCCCCCGAGCGCGCCCTCCTCAAGGGCATGCCACGTGGCCTCAGGTGGCCCGAACCCCTTCTGCGGGGCG
>CM002482.1:13334990-13464283 GCA_000325765.3 Leersia perrieri | reverse complement strand
AAGTGTGATGTGCAGTTGTGGACATTAAATGCATTGCAGGTACCATGAGTAAAAAATATTCTTTCCTCTCATCTCTGACATTCCCTGCTTACAGGACATTCTCTCAATCATTAGCATCGGACACACATTTACAGGGGTATACTAGACTTTTCCACTCTTTCTTAATCCACAGCACTGTTGTAAAATCCTCAAGGTTGGCGGACGGAGGGAGTAGTACTTAAAAAAATGTCTCATCTTGTACTATGTTACTATATTAAGGAAGTACCTTACACTCGGCTCCATTTATTTTTTATAAAAGAAACTTTATTGGTCTTAGACATTATATCCGTGATACAATTAATCTATGATTAATTATTTTCGACTTGCATTCGCTCCGTGGGTAACAGAGACTAATAGAAAGTTTTTTTTATGATGTTTGTGAGGTGCGTAGTAAAATATTGAGATGGAGCAATATGCATCGTTGATCAAGACATGCAACCTGTTTGGCTGGCTGACTAGTGCCAGCCAACCCAGCTCTTAACAAAACATCATTCAGCCCAGCTAACTCTTATAAAAAAATACATTCAGCCCAATCATTTTTAGCCCGGTCCAGCCAGTCGAACAGGACGATGGTGATGTACGTAATTAAATTATCGTAACCAATAATAATAGACTAACTACTAGTAAACCATGAACATTGAATATACTAAAATACCTTTTATGTATACCCTCTACCAACATTAGTAGTTGCGTTCTGGTTGGGTAACCTCTCGGTTTTTCAACTGGGACAGTCCATTGGGGATTAATAGGGTATTCTTTAGTTCTAATTGGAATAACCGGAATTAAAAGACTCTATTTAGTTCTGGTTGGTGACATAAACCGGGACCTCCACTGGCTGTGTCCGGGTCTTTTAGGGACTAAAGGTTTTTTTTCCTTTTGTATTTTCTTTTCTGTTTTTATTTTTTCTTTAATTAGTATTCTTTTTTATTAGTGTACTAATATGCATCGTTGTCGTTATGGATAACTAATCGTGTCTTGTAGCATTACGCTTATGCGAATATATATGTGTGTACACAAAATGTTTGACATGGAACTGTAGATATATACACATGAAATATTTTATATGGAATTAGTGAACAGTATGTCATTTATTTTTCCGAAAGTAGTACGGCTCATGGCGCGCGACCTATGATTTGGTCATTAAGGAAGCCTACTAACGCCTCTTGAATTGCTTTGATCCGATCTTCTCTAATGACCCTTTCCCACTTACATTCAAGTTGCAAACAGATGAAAAAATAAATTTACATAAGTTGCCCCCTTCTCCTGCTATGTATATTTTTACGTACATCAATAACGTCTGCACTTGTTTTTAGTGAATAAATCAAGAGTAACTCGCAGACGTAGAATCCCACACAAGTAGCCCCCCTTCTCCTGTTGCAGACACCATTTTACAAGAAAATGATGAACAAATGAATTAAACGAGAGAAAAGGGTGAGGAAAGCGGGGTAGTACTTACTTTCTGACTGGCTATGTGAAGAGGCACTTTCCATTAACCCGATTATACTTCACCCAAACACCACTCAAAACAATGAACAAATATTATTCCAACAAGATGATGAAAATGAAGTAAGAAGTACAGTGCGAGACAGAAATTACCGTTATAGCATATCTAACATATCTTGGTACTGAGCCATTTTTCCACAAGGAATCTAAGATAAGACGATTGCTTTTATCAAAATTGATGACCAACAGTATCTAGTGAAAGCTGCATAAGTATTTTTATACATGCATACCTCATTACTACCTCAGTTACATATTATAGTTAGTTTTAGCTTTTAATTTACTATATTTGAGACAAATTTAAATCCTAAAGCTTGCTATATTTTGGCACGAAGGGAGTAATTAAACTAAGCATGAAGTAAGTAAAATAAAATATGCACAAGAGATAACACACTCAGTCGAAGTTGTAAGTGAATAGTATCATTATCCTGTGGTGTTGCTCGTCCCTGTGGAATAGTTAGTGTAATTCACTGAACTCAATGCTTATGAGGTCATTGGCACGGTAGTAATGCTCGCTTTGGACTTCGGCAGAGATAAATATCTTTCACCTTTTTCATCTAAGTATTTATACTGATACTACTTTTATGAGATATCTTATATCGTAGATCACTGTTTTTACTATTTTTGAAATGCAATCACCGTAATGACCTCCAGACTAACAAGGCAATACTTTAAGGATAAACAAAGACATGGAAAAGAACCCAGCCAACAGTGACATATATAATAGTACAATTCTACAAACGAACACCTCTAGTGAAGTTTCCTGTTTGCAAAGATCGAGTCCAGCTAGCTTCGGAACGGTTTTAAAAGATGTTTATTAGTTTAGCCAACAAATTAACACTCCTACCCCTATATACGCATGTACGTCAAGCAATCAATTGCTAGCTATAGTTATTAGGAGCTGTACCCTGTCTAGTTTCTCTAGGGAAGGTGCACGATCCATCAAGTTTTTTTTTTTTTTTTTTTTGAAGCCATACACGATCCATCAAGTTTTTAATCGTGCCCGATCCATCTTTCGCTTTCGCCGAGCTCCCTATCTAAGCCTGGATTTAATTAAACAATCAAGAGTTAGTGGGTTGGCGTGATGCTTCTGCGTGATTAAACTATGCTACTGCATCCATTTATCTATGGCCCTCCGCTTGACATGACTAAATATGTATTATTGACACCCAATATATTATGATATGAAGACCGGCCGTGTGGAGGATGCATCGCTAGCTAGGCAGAATCGAAGAGAAAACAAAATTTAATTAGTCGCCAATGCAAGTCTCGAGTCATACTCTAGTTAATCTAATCTAATATAGCGATATTGTACGATCCTACTTTACTTCGCTTTGATCATTTCCGGTGTGCGGTATATCTATATATGCGCTTTCTCATCCGTCCAATAAATCATATATCTAATCTGTCCATGCCAGGCCGGCCCCTAGGGAGAAGTTCAAAATAAAAGTGAGAGAAACAAGAATTCTCAACTCTGATCTACGTACGTACACTGCGCTTTGTAAGTGTGTAATTGGAGTAATAGAAAGTAATTTTAGTATTTTAGATGGTCTAAAAGCTAAGGCCGATGACAAAATTAACCGTCAGGACCCTAAATCAATTCTATATCACGCTTAAAAATTCCGAAAATCACAAAGTGCCTTTATTGGGTTTTTTTTAACCATTGAATGATACCATACTTCACAATGTGAAATTTGGTACATCAAATTTAATGTAAATGGTTGTAATTTGTTTATTAAAAATTGACAATATAGAGGATAGATCACTCAAAAAAAAATGAAAATGAAAATCAGCCTATGTGTTGAGCAAGAAAAAAGAGACGAATTTGAGTGTGAATAGTGTCGTATTGTTTCTTCTATTTTTCTAAAAGAAAATCATATTGTCTTCTTATATCTCAATAAGTGGCTTGAACCTTAAACTCAAACATTGATATGTGAAGTGGTGTATAAATTAATGTTGTCATTTTTATGAATTTCACAAATTTACAGCTATTTCTTTAGCGATAGGCGACGCACGTACCAGGCTAGCTATATAGCGAGTCACCTACTATGATTTCATCAAAATATATACCGGTCTAGTGTTTTAGAGAGGTACGTAGTGATCGAGATAAAGTGTGAATGTGTGTGTTTATGGGTAGCTGTGTTGGAGTACTGTTTTCTAAAATTAAACGAGAAGACATCCCCGATCGAGGGATCAAAATTCTTTTCCGTGGCGAACGGGTCTGTAGCCCAGTGGTTACAAGAGTCTTAGTAGCACCTGAGGTCCTGGGTTCGATTCCCTGTGGAAACGAATTTTCCAGGATTTAACGGCTTTGTGCTTTCAGTGGGAGCGACGTACCCGTCGACAGTCCGTGGTGACTTCGTCAATCTCTAGAATTTACCGGCCCAGTCTTCGAAGATGCTTATAGGGATAGGGTTTGCGTGCGTGTGTTCATAGGGATAAGTGTGCATGCGTTATGAGTTACTGTGTAATTTTAAAAAAAAAATCTTTCCCGTGCGTCTCAAAACGAGCAGAAACTTTTGATCGGTTGCTTGTTATTAATTGGAACTAACTAACAAGTCAAGGTGACGTACGTACGCACTATTCTCGTTACCATCCGGGCGAATACATGCATGAAGTCGCTTCTGTATCTGGACAACATATATTGATTTCATCAGCAGAAAGCAGCCAGACACCCTACTACACGTGTACACGCGTGCGTACGTACGTACAAATTAACGTTACGTACGTGCCAACAAAGTCATACAAAACGGGAGCACCGGCCGGTACGTTGCCAGATGCATTCGCGCATTGCTCAAAATGGTCAACGAGACGGCCATTCAATTCTGAACCTCTTAATTTGTGTTTACTCGCTGGGTACTCTGAATTTCTGAATATGTATATGATGATCACAGTGCGTCGATCGTGAGTCGTGACTGCAAGTGCTAACTTGTGACTTGTGTGGTTATCTTTTCTTCTACCGTTTCATACCTGGATGAACACAGTAACTAGATCTCTCAATCTCTGGGTGTGCAGGCCGCCCTCAGTGTGGTCATCTCGTACACAGGATATTTGGGCCCGGCCCCTTTCCACCTTTGCAGAAACAGCCAATTTTCTGAGAGAGAGAGAGAGAGAGAGAGGGAGAGATGAGATGGATGGGTGCATGAAATGATCATCGAAAGGAGTAGTAGAGAAGTTATAGATGTAGGAATTGAATGCAGGACGGACGGACACACAATTTGATTGCATGCTCGGGGGGCAGGCAGGCATGAATGCATTCATCAGTATGTACGGTGTGGTCATATCTGGTTTCAGTTCCATGTAGTGCCAATTGCCAAGAACTGAAGAAACTGAAGAAAACGCGCGTTAATTTGAGAGCGACGACGACGTCGGTGCGGTCAGTATGTTTCTCGCCGGCCGGCCTGCGCCGACGTGATCGATCGGAAATTCGGAATAGTCGTCGGTGAATATCGTCGATCGATCGATTCGGTCCTGATCGATCGTTTTCCAGCGCGCATGCAATGCACATGCACTCCGACCGGCGACTCTGGTCAATCAGCAGGCGGTTTATCAGGTGAAGTATAAACTGGATGGGTGGGTGAGTTCAGTGAGTAGTGACTACTGACTAGTAGGAGTAGGTAGGTGTGTTCAGAGCCCAAGCTGGGCCGGGCTGATCTGGGCCAGGTTGCAGAAGCCTGTTCTTGGTCGAGCCCCTTGGGCCCAGCCCAGAGATTTGAAAATTAAATTTCCCCCCCTAATTAAACAATTTCTTAAAATAACATTCTTATTGTTCTGAAAAACAACGTGGTTTAGTTGTGCGTGCTTGGGCGTTTTTTAACCTTAAGTTAGGGGTTAGAAAGTGAATTATCGTCATTGAGAAAAATAATTTGGGTTCGGACCGGTCTAGTAAAGGACTAAAGGTGATTGCTTATGGGAATCAGTTTGTCTAAAAGAAATCACAACATAATTATTATGGTCGAATACAAATTCTTTCCATCTAGGGTAACATGCCTGAGTTATTTTTTCACCTTTTTTGGAATTGGTTTCATCTTAGTATACCTTTTTACGTGGAATTACTTATATATTTATGATCCGTTATAAAGTTACATTCATGGCTCAACCAGAAGCCTGACATTTTTTTTTCACGATTGCAAATTTGTGACTAACTAGCATTGTTCCTGTGGGTTGGAACAAGAAAAATTGTTTGAGATCATGGCACCTTGCATGTGTAGTATTTAAGTGCCAAAAGGATGACGACTATCGGTTTAGTGGGGCACCGATTTTTTTCCCCTGGGCATGGATGCGGCGCGGGTGGTGTACGTCAAAGCTGTGTCAATCCGGCAAGACTTTTTTGGAATTGGTTTCCTCTAAGTATACGTTTTGTTTTTTTGATATTGCTTATGATCCATCTAATATATGAAGTTATATTCATGGCTCAAACAGAAGTCGCACATATATTTTGTGTGTCATTTCGTAAATTCATGACTAACTAGCATTATACACGTGTGTTACTTCCTCCGTTCTTAAATACAAGACGTATTTCCATTATACACGGTCTATAATAATTTACTTTTACCATTAATTTATTTTATAAGAAATTATCAAAAATTATATCATATGAAAATACATTCAAATACAGATCTAATGATGTCACTACATAACACTAAACACTGATATAATTAGTTTAGCTATTAGTTAAAACTTTTAAATATTAATTTTACGGAAAACAGGACATGAAAAAATATTTAAGATCATGACACCTTCCATGGTGTAGCATTTAAGTGCTACGAATCGTGCCAAAAGGATGACGCTGATCGGCTTTCGTGGGGCACCGATTTTTCTCGTGGGCATGGATGCGGCGCGGGCGGCGGCGTGCACCGAAGTCCGATCGGCTGGGCAGGTGTGACCAGACAGTAGGACGATGATTAATTCTAAAGAAAAGCGGTATACACACCGTCACCTTAATTAGGATATAGTACAACATAGATAGATTTTATTTTAATCTTTATGTTTGTGAATTTTTAATTCCCTTCCTCTGTATAGGAGGCAGTCTTGTAAATTTTGTATAGTTACAGTGAAAAACAGAAAAGAAGCAATCTAGCTACAGTATGCCATGTCATCTAAAATTTTAACTATATCGAGCCAAACGTGTAATTATACGAAACTGCTGGGCAGCGATCAGTCGCGCGGCGAGGGCTGCGCGTGGCGAGACACATGGCACATGCGGGTTGGGTGGGTGGACAAACTCTCTCAATTCCGTAATTCACGGGATGAAGGGACCGATGTTGTTTTCTGTTTTTTTCTTTTCCTACTATAAATTTATGTATGTTAACAGTGGTTTTTTACGCGTGATTTTTTTCTCTTTTTACTAAATACATATCTAAAGTTTATATAATCAAAAGTTTGAATACCTAAAATTTGTGCCACACAAAGTTTGTACCACCTAAAGTTGATGTCAACCAATGTTTGTACACAATATAAATACAATTTTAATCAAATTATAATTTATATAGTGCTACATATTTTTTATACATATATGTAAAGATTTTTTTTCCTTTAATAGATCTATTTCTTAGTTTATCTTTTAACCAAATTAATTTTTTTGACATAAATTTGTGGGACCCACCTCTAACCAATTACGGAATAGTAGACGGAAGGAAAGGAAAAGGTGGAGGTGCTACTGGCTTATCAACCATGGCATATCGGCTACCGCCGAACCAGTCGCGTGGCCCCCAGCGCGCGCGGCTGGCTGCGTTTTAGCGTCACCCGTAATTTATAACAAGCAACTTATAGTAAAAAAACAATAGGAATGAAAAATATCTTCATTTTTAAACTCACATTTTGACTGGTTAATACAACTGCAAAGTTTATATATACTCCCTCCGTTCCATAATATAAGACGTGAACAAACTTGGCACAATATTTAAAATTAATTTCAACATTTAATATTTCATATATTATAATATTTTTATTACAAAATTATAGTCATATTAAAGTATATTTAAATGTCATTTCAATGATGTCATTTTTATCAAATAAAGTTTAAATAAAAAAGACTAATTATTGGTTAAATACTTAAAGAGTTGAATCTTAAAAAGCATGCGCGCCTTATATCATGGTACTTAAAGAGTTGAATCTTAAAAATCATGCGCGCCTTATATTATGGAATTGAGGTAGTAATAATTTGTGTGCTGACCTACCACCATGATTAATTTCTATGATTCTGTCCAACAAATTGAACATATGTATAAGGTGTTTCCTTAGCAATATGCTTCCCCCTTATAACACTAAACAGTATTGACATATGTTAATCAATATTGTTGGGGGGGCAAAGCAGAACCAATACACTATTCATTTGTGATTTGTCAAACTGGAATTGATTAACCACCACAAATAAGAAAGAAAAAGGAAAAAAAAAAGGCTTGGTAACATTCAAGGGGACCACAGAGAGGTTGATTCCCCATCATCTTCTCGCCAGTGCTGCTCAGGGTAGGGGACCCCACTCTCTATTCCCCACTGTATGAATTATTTAGGGGGGAGCGTCCAGGACTCCAGTACACTACTTATATACATCTTGAAATTACTGCTACTTTTTAGCACTATTTTGGCACATTAGGGCCCTAACCAAGGGCATAAAACCAGCTGATCGGCCATCCCCAAAGAGATCATTATTCTGGGGAAATCTTGTGATTACCAAGTAGTAATATCTGTGGGGACTGTGCAGCAGCTTTTCTTAATTCGAGATAGGCCATTGGTCTGTGCGAGGTGGTGATAGTGCTACGGGTACCTGAGCATTTGTCCTCAGCTATACTCGATGCCTACAATTTTCCCAGCCAGGGGCAAGTGTTTAACAGATCTAAGACTAACATAGTGCAAAGTGTTGAGCTAGAGATTCATGCACGTAGTACTTTCTCTTGTGCTTTTGTGGTGTTTGCGAAAAAGCCCTCGTACAATCAGTTTTTTCTAGCCCAGTATAACACAGGATAAGCCTTGATCCTTAAATATGTGTGTGGCTTAAAGACAAGTACTCTACTGTAGTTTCGTCCTTGCGGATTGTTTGGAATGAATCCGATACAAACACTTGTAGGAAACAAAGCAATTCTAATGTGCATGACAATATTATCAACTCATCTAATTTACACGCATATTTAATGATGGGTACACATGTATGAGTTGATAATTTAATGACTTATAACTTTTTTACAAACTCTCAAATGCTTGTTTCTAATGTAAATCAACTGACATATTTGAATGTGGTCTAATAAATGATAAGAAAACATCAGCAATGTCAAAAGCTGGAGCGAAATATATATTTTTTGTATAATAAAATTGTATAAAATGAATGTGTAGCTTTATAAACATGCATCAACGGATTGAATGAAATGTCACTGAGAGAATCTGTCTACACAATTAAACTCATCATCAATGTAATAAAAGGGCAATATTGCCTCACAACCAAAATCAATGGATATTGCAAAGACAATCAAGGGATTGAATGTATATATGTGTGTGTATAACCTGTCATAATAACCTTGAAGCACATATACCATGAAGCATAAAATAATTTTAAGTGTCCTATAGGATATCAACCGTAAATTCATTTTGGTGGTTCATGCTCGATGAAACTGTCATGTTTACTAAATATTCATAGGATTGCCCATGACCATGAGACTATCATGTTTTCTATGGTGTTAGGTCTTAAATGAATCGATCGATCATGTTAAGGTTCTTATCAGCCTAGGCTAGAGGATGATGAAGTGTGATTGTGGCCATGAGACCACAATCATTTGGACATCTGGTAGTTAATGAGATGGTGCTCATCATCAAGAGCTTAGGATGCATTGCTTTGTCCGAAAATGTATGAAGGAACATGCCAAATGGATCATGAAGGGTGCAATGATTAAAGATTTTACATTAGGAAATAACATATTCAAAAATGGTTTTACGGTGGTGTGACAAAGTTTTAATTTATTGAGTGAAGCACAACTGCATCAGAAGGCATGGTTTCGTAAGGAATTTGATATGTGGAAGTATGCAGACGACTTTGCACAACTTAATGTTAGTCGTTCAGTGACGTATTATGTTGCATAGCCATCGAGGATGCAGATGGAGGTGGTGTAACTCAGCAAGTGATGCTCTAAAATAAATATTTGGTAAGCATGCATATGGAAGCAATGACAACCACTGAAAGACTCATACGATGCACATTCTACGAGAATATAGATGAAAGGCCACTAGCGGTTAACATACACATTAGGATACATAGTTGGCAATGAGATACAAATGAAAATGAAGCTAGTCATTAAGTAATGCATGGCCGCCTAGGGATAAATAGCTAACTAGGATAGATATTGTTATAATGTTAAACATTGGTTAATGTATTAGGATACACATTAGACAATAATATGGATGGAAACTATAATGCCATGTAATAGGATAAATTTTTGACGAGGATGTAGATGGAAAGATTGTTCTTGTTTTCCTCTTACTTATGATGTTATGCCTTAAATTAATCAATCGACCGTGTAAAGGTTCTTATGAGTCCAGTCTAGAGGACAACGAAGTGTGATCATAGCAATGAAATGCACAAACATTTCATCCTTTCGGAGTCAATAATACGGTCATCCTCATCACTTAGAGAATGCATTGCTTTATGTCAAAATATTCTATAACGGAACATGCAAAATGGATCGTAAGTAACAGAATAATTAGTGACTTTACTTAACGAAGATAATCTTAAAAAAGGGTTTTACGGGAGTGTGAAAATGTTCCAAAGTTGTTGAGTGATGCACAACTGCACCACAACACACAGTATGATAAGAAATCTATTGTGTGGAAGTATGCGAACGGTTTTACACGACTTCATGTTAGCCGTTCAGTGACGTACTATCTCACACACTATCGTAGAGGATGTAGATGGAGATGGTGTAAGTTGGCAAGTGATGTTCTAAGATAAATATTTGGTGATCATGCATATGAAAGCAATGCCGACCATTAAAGACGCACCGAATACACATTATATAAGAATACAAATGGAAAAAAATGTTGACGACTGACTTACACATAAGGATACATAGTCGGTTAGGATACAGATGAAAATGATGCTAGCCATTGAGTGACGTCTGGCCGCCTAAGGATACACATCTGTCTAGGACGGAGATAGAAATAATACTAGCCATTGAGTGGCGTATTTGGATACACATTAGACAATAATATAGATGGAAAGTAATAATGCCATGAAATGTGAGAAATATTTGACGGGGGATAAAAATGAAATGCTTATTCTTGTTTTTCCTCTTACTTATGGTGTTATGCTTTAAATTAATCAATCGAACATGTAAAGGTCGTTCTAAGTCTAGTCTAGAGGACGACGAAGTGTGATCATGGCCATGAAATGCACGATCATTTCATCCTTTTGGAGTCAATAATATGGTCGTCCTCATCGCCTAGAGAATGCATTGCTTTGTGTCGAAATGTTGCATGAAGGAACGTGCAAAATGGATCATTACGAACACAATAATTAGTGACTTTACTTTAAGAAGACAATCTTAAAAAGGGTTTTACGGGGCTGTGAAACGTTTCAAGTTCTTGAGTGATGCACAACTGCGCCATAACACATGGTTTGATAAGGAATCTACTGTATGGAAGTATGCGGACGGCTTTACACAACTTGATGTTAGCCATTGAATGGCGTACTATCTCACACAATTATCGAGGATGTAGATGGAGATGGAGATGGTGTAAGTCGGCGAGTGACGTTCTAAGAGAAATATTTTGTAAGCATGCATATGGAAGCAATGCCAACCACCAAAAGAAGCACCAAATGCACATTATACGAGAATACAGATGGAAAGACTGCTGGCGGCTGACTTACACATAAGGATACATAGTCGGCCAGAATACAGATGGAATTGCTAGCCATTCAGTGACGTCTGGCTGCCTAAGGATGCACATCTGACTAGAACAGAGATAGAAATAATGCCAACCATTGAGTGGTATATTAGGATACACATTAGACAATTATATAGATAGAAACTAATAGTGCCACACAATAGAATAAATATTTGACGGGGATACAGATAGAAAGCTTATTCTTTTTTTCCCTCTTACTTATGGTGTTATGCCTTAAATGAATCAATCGAAAATGTAAAGGTTGTTATAAGTCTAGTCTAGAGGACGATGAAGTGTGATTGTGGCCATGAAATGCACAAGCATTTCATCCTTTGGAGTCAATAACATGGTCATCCTCATCGCCTAGAGATTGCATTACTTTTGTATCGAAACGTTGTATGAAGGAACGTGCAAAATGGATCATTAGGAACACAATAATTAGTGATTTTACTTTAAGAAGACAATCTTAAAAAGGGTTTTACGGGATTGTGAAAACGTTTCAAGTTGTTGAGTGATGCACAAATGCGCCATAACACATGGTTTGATATGGAATTTAGTGTGTGGAAGTATGCAGACGGCTTTACACGACTTGATGTTAGCCATTCAATGGCGTACTATCTCGCACAATTGTTGAGGATGTAGATGGAGATGGTGTAAGTCGGCGAGTGACGTTCTAAGAGAAATATTTTGTAACCACCAAAAGAAGCACCAAATGCACATTATATGAGAATACAGATAGAAAGACCACTGGTGGCTGACTTACACATAAGGATACATAGTCGGCCAGGATACTAATGAAAATGATAATAGCCATTGATTGGCGTCTAGTCGCCTAAAGATACACATCTGACTAGGACAAAGATATTGATGCCAGCTGTTGAGTGGTGTATTAGGATACACATTGTATAGATGGAAACTAATAATGCCACACAGTAGGATAATATTTGACGGAAATACAAACGGAAAGATTATTCTTGTTTTCCTCTTACTTACGGTGTTATGCCTTTAATTAATCAATCGACTATGTAAAGGTTCTCATGAGTCTAGTCGGAGCACAAAATGTGATCGTGACATTGAGATCCACAAGCAATGTATGATGAGCATACATATGAAAACAATGCCAACCACCAAAAGACTCACCAGGTCCACATTCTACGATAATACAGATGGAAAGGCTGTTGGGGACTGGCTGACACATAGGATACATAATCGGACAGGATACAGATGAAAATGATGATAGTCATTGAGTGACGATTGGCCGCCTAAGGATGGATATCTCACTAGGACAGAGATAGAAATGATGCCAGTCGTTGAGTGACTTATTAAGATACCATTAGACAATAATATAGATGGGAACAAATAATGCCACGCAATAGGATAAATATTTGATGGGGATACAGATGGAAAGATTATTCTTGATTTATTTTTACCTATGGTGTTATGCCTTTAATTAATCGATTGATCGTGTAAAGGTTCTTATAAGTCTAGTCTAGAGGATAGCGAAATGTGATTGTGGCCATGAGATCCACAAGCATTGGGTACTTTGGGAGTCAGTGATAGGGTCGTTCTCATCACCCCAGAGAATGCATTGCTTTATCTCAAAAATATTGTATGATGGAATGTGTAAAATGGATCATAAGGGGCACAATAAATTGGTGACTTCACTTTAAGAAAAAAAAATCTTAAAAGGGTTTTACGGGAGTGTCAAAAAATGTTGCAAGTTGTTGAGTGATGCACAACAACACCACAACACATTGTTTGATAAGGAATATGGTACGTGAAAGCATACGAATGACATTACACAACTTCATATTAGTTATTCAGTAACTCAACGAGTTGCACAATAGTCGAGGATGTAGATGGAGATGATGTAAATTGAGTGGCGTTATAAGATAAACATTTGACAAGCATACAAATGGAGATAATGCCAACCACCAAATGACGCACTAGTATACACATTCAACAAGAATACAGATGGATATGCTGCTAGCGATTGACTGCCGTCTACCGCATTAGGATACATAGTTGACCACGATACAAATAAAAATGATGCTAGCCATTGAGTGGTACCCGTGGATATACATCTGACTAAGATAGAGATAAAAATGATGCTAGTTGTTGACGAACGCTCGGAGATGCACATCTGACTAGGACTAGGATAGAGATTCAAAAATACAGATATTGAGTGTCGTTTTAGGATACACATTCAAAAAAAATACAGATAAAAACTAATTATGACACACGCCAGGATAAAACTTTGACGTGGATATAGATGGAAAGATTGCCAACTATAGAGTGACTTATTAGGATACACATTCAACGAGGACAGAGATGTAATTGATGCCAACTGTTGCTTGCCGCACTAGGGATAGATTTGACGTGTATACAGATTAAGCGGATGCAAGCAGTTGCGTGACAGCTGTTGAGTGTCGTATTAGGATACACATTTGACAAAAATACAGATAAAAACTAATAATGACACACGCCAGGATAAAATTTTGACGCGGATACATATGGAAAGATTGACAACTGTAGAGTGACGCATTAGGATACACATTCAACGAGGATAGAGATGTAATGGACACCAGCTGTTGCTTGTCGCACTAGAAATAGATTTGACGTGGATACAGATTAAGCGGACGCAAGCAGTTGCGTGACAGCTTTTGATTGTCGTATTAGGATACATATTTGACAAAAATACAGATGAAAACTAATAATGGCACACACCAGGATAAAACTTTGACATGGATACAGATGGAAAGATTGACAACTGTAGAGTGACGCATTAGGATACACATTCAACGAGGATAGAGATGTAATGGACACCAGCTGTTGTTTGTCGCACTAGAGATATATTTGACGTGGATACAGATTAAGCGGACGCAAGCAGTTGCGTGACAGCTTTTGATTGTCGTATTAGGATACATATTTGACAAAAATACAGATGAAAACTAATAATGGCACACGCCAGGATAAAACTTTGACGTGGATACAGATATAAAGATTGACAACTGTAGAATGATGCATGAGGATACACATTCAATGAGGATAGATATGTAATGGACGCTAGTTGTTGCTTGCCGCACCAACGACAGATTTGACGTGAATACAGATTAAGCGGATGCAAGTTGTTGCGTGACTTCTACCATAAACATTCTTACAAGGATACATGTGAATGGATGCCGTTTTGTTTCAATTTCAAAATGGTTATTGTAAATCAACAGAACATCTATGATAAAAAAAAAGAACGAATCAAAACCAAAGTAAATAGGACCTGAAAGCTATTTGTGACTTTCCAAGGGGGAAAACCAGAATAAACCTTAGAGGGGTTAACATGGAATAAATTATAGTGGCATTTCTGAAATATGCCAGTACTCTTAAGGCCATGCTCTATCTCTCTTTTCAATACAGTCAAGAAGAC
Organism: Leersia perrieri; assembly: GCA_000325765.3. NCBI lineage: Eukaryota > Viridiplantae > Streptophyta > Magnoliopsida > Poales > Poaceae > Leersia > Leersia perrieri. Next base: position 13,449,453 of record CM002482.1, on the reverse strand, counting down.
AACAAAAGAAAGAGGTGAACACTTGAAGAGGTGAACTCAGAAAAAAAAAAGAAACAGAGTTGGTGTAGGATACGACAGGTCCCAAGGAAAAAAAAAACAACCTCCCCCGCCTCATTTCCTTTTTTTTTTCTTTTTCTCTCCTCTACCCCTCTCCCCTCTCTATAAAAGCAAAATACACTGCTCACTCTCTCTCCCAAGTCTCTCTCTCAGAGTTGCTGTTAATTGGTACAGGGCCTCCCTGCCTTTGCCTTGGTGGAGAACCAGATGCCTTTGATGTGTGAGTGGTTGGTGTTTCCTTCTCTTCTCCCCCTTTCTTCTCTTTTGTTAATGAATTTCTTAATTTCTTCGCTCCTATCTCTTCTCCTATTGTTGTTGTTGTGTGTGAGGAGAGAGAAAGTGGGATAGATAGCAAAGCAGAAGCAGCAGTATTCGCGAAGGCAACAAAATCAGCAGCAGCCTCTCCCCCCATTTTTTTCTCCCCCTTTCTCTCTCCCCCTCACCTCTCTCCTCTTCTCTCTCTCCAACTGCTTGCCTCTCAGTCCCCTCTTCCCCTTCTCTCTTCCATCGAATCGAGCCCTCTTCCGCCGCGGAGCTCGTCGGTTCGCCCCCTCAACGCGTGGATCTGCTGGCGACGGCGAGATGGGCGCCTTTGCGCGGAGGCGCGGGTTGGGGAGCGGTTGCGAGGAAGAAAGGTGAGATCTTTTTGGTGTTCTTGGGTGTTTTTCCCCGTGATTTCTTGGCCTGTTCATGGCTTCTTTACCTGCGTCCGGCGGCGAGATTCTCCCTGATTCTTCGACGAATTTCTGTTGGGTTTCTTCTGCCTTTTCCTTCTTCTCTCTTGTGGCGAGGTGTTGGAGGAAGAGACGGCCGTGGTGGTCTGGATCCTTGCTGTTGATTTTTCTCCTGCTGGTTGTGCTGGATCTTGGCTGTTTTTCTCCAGATGACTAGATGAGTATGTTGGTCTTGGCTACACGGAAAAGAGACTTGATTTCCTACCATGCTTTTTCTCAGATTTGGTGCAGCGTGCAGGCTATGCCCTGTCATCCATCCACTCTTGGAGTCTTGGTGCCTCATGTCCTCCATGGCTCCTGCTTCTCTCCAGGCCAAAGAAAAAATCCCCATTAGGAAGCAGATTAAGTCAGAAAAAAATCTCTCTTTTACTGATTTCTTGATTTGTCTTCGTGTTTGTGGGTAGTCAAGCCCGTCTTTACGTTCTTCCTTCTTTTGCTATTTATTTCTCCATCAAGAAAGCACTACCATACAAGCTAGCCCTCCAGTGCTTAGCAACTGTTCATGTCTTGTTCCCTGCTGCTTTCCTTTGTGCAAATCCTCACAACAGCTGCGTGATCTGCGTAAGCTCCACTAATCTGCTGCTTGATTTGGTCCTCACTCCTGCCTGTCATGGTCATGATATTTCATGTGCTTTGGACTAACTTGACAGCAACTTCTCTTACTCCCCTATCATCTTTTCTTCCTCCCTTCACCTCCAATCTCTCTTGCAGTTTCTATCTACATGAAATGATACCATGTGATTCTTTTGTGAAGAGCTTGTCTGATGTGTTCATGGCTGTGACATGAAATAATATGGGTCTTGGTTTGTGTCTGCAGGTTGATGATGAAGTAGCTGGTTGCCGAGGAAGCAAAGTTTCTTGCTTTCATCTTGTGTACTTACCATCTTGTTATGCTGGAAGCCAAGGACAAGAGCAGCAGGCCCAATTGCTTCAAAGCTCTTGGGTTCTTGGTGCCGACTGTAGCAGCAGTAGATCTGGGGGAGGAGTCAGCGAAGGCGTTCATCAGATGTTATCCAGTGAGGAGCCTTCAGGCCCCTCTTGCTCCTCCAAGTCCTTCACCCAGGGTGTGACTGCTGATCCGGCGACGTCCCCCGGCGAGGCCACGCCGGCGTGCCAAGACCAAGATCCCACAGATCTGGTCCAACCTCTTCCCAAGTTCTCCATAAGGTGAAAAGGAGGAAACTTTGATTGGTTTAGTACTGCCTTGGGATAAGGATTAGCCTGGGTGCTTAAGTTCTTGATGGTGTATTAATTATTGGCTGCGGCTTTGAAGGGATCGGATTGGGTTTATGACTTGTTGCTTTCAGGGGGTTAATCTGTGTTATTTCGGGGGAGCTTAGTTAGTTAAGTTTTTATGTTGATTAATAAAAAGGTGGCCTTTTTCAACCCAAGAATCTGAAAATAAAAGGGTGTCTCGTGTCGTCGTCTCATGAATCTTTGATTCTTTGTCCACTGTGTGTTAATTGTTTTCTTACTTCCATACTTAGTGGTGTTCTGCGATTAATGGACGGGCAACACAGTTTAGAGATTTTCAGTTTTCATATGACAGCATCTTCAGTAGGTCCATGAAGATGTTTTCTCTCTTTTCTTCTCAACAACATTATGGAGGGGTTCTTAATGTAATACAGTCTTGCGTACTATACAAATGGTCTTCTTCAGCTATTTGACATATATATGAGCATATGCTAATGGTGATTTATGTCTTTCTTTTGTCCAGAGATTATGTTTTTGCTTCGAGGAGCAAAGGCATTAAGAGAAGCTGGCCTTTCAATCCACGATCGCTGCAGCTTTGCCTGAAGCGTGGTGTAAAGGATCTGTTACCTCCATTTGAACCTCCCGATCTGATTAGAACTCAGTCTTTGAATACTTCCACAAACGCTGAGCAATCTGCTGCATGTTCAGAAGCCAATGCTCCTGTTGGTCTGGTGAAGACTAAAGATGATGGTTCGTCTAATGTGAATGCAAGCAATATCAGCTTCCAGTCATGCCAACCAGTAACTGAGTCACTTGGTCCTTCACAGTACACCTCACCAGAGGATGGGAAATCTGCTCTTGACCAAGGGGAAAATACAGATAGATTGGACCATACTGATGAGATTATACCAGTAGATTTGCAAGTTAATAGTTGCACCGAAGCAATTCGGCAAACTGAGGTTGTTGTACCCTCTTGGCGTTCGAAAAATCTTGACTCGTCACGGGAGCCATCAGAAAAGAAGTGTAAGTTGGTAGTCAAACTAGGCTCCTTGACGCGGACAGAAGAAGTTGCATCTAATTCTAGCGCAGTTTCAGACCCAATGGCGTCAAAAACCTGTCCTGTGTGCAAAGTGTTTGCCTCTACATCAAACACAACCTTGAATGCCCATATGGATCAGTGCCTTTCTGTTGAGTCTAATACTGAGCTAGTTGAAACAGTTGTCTTGAAGCCGAAAGTGAAGCCAAGGAAGAAGCTACTGATGGTGGATATTTATAGGACTGCCCGTGTGTTCACTCTTGAGGACCTTGATCGGAGGAATGGCACTAACTGGGCTGTTGATTTGGCTATGCCCACCAGAAACAAGGATGTTTGCACTGAGAACTGTAGCCCAGAAGTGGTATCATTTGAACCCAGAGATGATGAAAGAGAAGGCGATGTCTATGTTGATTCTAATGGGATAAAAATTCGGATTTTGTCCAAGTCTAGTGATGCATCCTTGGTGTTGAGGGACGAACATAATTCAAGGAAAGTCACCAAGAATGAGACTGGAAAAGGTATATTAATGAACAAGACGTGCTTGAAATCCAAAATATGTAAGAATAAGAGGTTCAAGATTCCAGGAAAGAAGCACAGCAAACTTAACCGATTGAATACCCAGGTATGCGGTGTCATTAAGCTTGTTTTTACTGGTTGTTTGCTGGAACTTTAGCTCTGTTTATTGCCTGACATGGCCTGGTCCACAGAGCATTATTCCATGGGTGATGTGGCTGTTGTTTTAAGTTTTAGCTGAGCATTCTACTTCTCTGTCATATTTTAATAGTCCCTACATTATTGTAAAAATAAAAGGTGTAAGAAACATGCAGACAGAAAGGTTTGTCATATTGTGATGCTGCTTGGTCACAAATGCTTATGTGAGGTTTTGCAGTAATCTGGCTTAATTGTAGACCATGGTGTTTACTTGCTGTGTATACGAATACCATGTGTGCAAATTATTGATAGAAAATCCTGATCGCCGTAACTGCTTGTTGTACTCATGTTGGTCCTGGAGGCAATGCAATATGAAGATTAACTTAGAATCTGAAATATGCTATAATGTGTCCTTGAGTTAATATTATTATGCTTAATGATATTTTTTTAGGTGGCATATTATTTGGCACATGTTAAAATATAACTTTTTGTTAAGGTCTATTTGTTCATCTATTGCATATGATAATAGTTTGTTGTCTGGCCATTTCCAGATAATGGCTTAATGATAATCGATTTTATATGTACAGGTTCGAGCACGTCCAGATGGAGATATACATGATCACACCTCTGAGGAGGAAGAGGAGGAATCTGCTATGCATGTGCAGAAACCTATCGAAAGCACAAGTTATGGTGGTTCTGAAATTATAAGGCAATGGGTGGGCTCCAAACGCTCAGGTCTCACTAAGAACTGTGCCCGAAAGCTTACTGATAAAGCATCCAAGAGTATAACGCCTGGAACCAAGAAGTTAGCTAGGAACAGCATGCATGGTTTTGATGATTCTCAAACATCAGATAGTCTTCCTGAGGCATTTTCTTCACAACCACCAGAAGAGATGGCGACCACTTCAGAAGCTAATGATGATGATCAGAGGAATGGCTCTCCGAGATTGCTCAGATCGATTCCTAAATGGTCTTCAAAAACTACTCCAACCAGCAGTGTCAGATCAAAAGTACCTAGGTCTGCCGCTGCTCTTGCCAACAGGAAAATTAAGGAGATTGGAAGGAGAGAGGCTTATAGGTCTGATAACTATGATACAGCGAGAAATTCTACCTCGATCAGAAGCTCTGTACGCCGGGGTCCTTCCTCTGTTGCAGGGCTGAGTGATGGCTCAAATAGTGTAGCATCTACTAGTAAGATCCGGAAGAACAGATCTCTGTTGAGGACTGGCAGACGTGAATTCTCACCTTCTAACAGTGAGCTAGTTCATGGTTTTGGTCAAGACCATGGATCTAATCCCAATCATTTGAGCAAGAAGATCAGGGTTAGTAACAAGGAAACCGCCAAGAAGCTTAAGAAGCACACTGAAGAAGATACTGTAGATAATAACTTCTCTTATGGAAGTGACACACCAGCATTGGGACAAGGGGATGACCAATATGACGTGGCACAGCAAGCAGGAAGTGCACAGATGTATTATGAAGGTGAAGAACCTGAAACTGAAATGCAATGTGCATCAGCCTCCAGAAGTAATCCTGTGGACTGCAGCAATGAAATGACCAGCGATTCCTTGAGTCCTGAAAATAATGAAACGGCAGATGATGTTTTGGCTGAAAGCTATAGTGCAGCAATGGTGGATCCATGCTCTAATGAGAAATCTGCACATCATGCTCATGTACCCACCATTGTTGTCAATAATGATGTGGAGGAATGGCAAATAGATCCATCTTCAACGAAGGAATCTAGTGCATGCTTGACTAATAATAGGGACATGGGTCTTGGAGCTCCTCAGGATAACTCATCAATTACATCAAACAGAGAAGATTCTATCCTAGATCATGGTTTGGTTTTTGATCGTGGCTCATCTGGCTCTCCTATTTCAACTGCCTCGACAATATCTCCTTCAACTTCTTTGAGGGACTCAAGGATTAACAGGTCTGAACCAGGTCCATCCACTGTTAATTTTACGACTGTTGAAGAACGAGTTTCTGGGAGCTCAAATCAAGAAACCAATTCAACAACTCTTGCAAGAGAAGGTGAACAGTTGCCTGAGAAGCCCTGTTGTTGCACATGTCGGGAGAGCATTTCCAAGGAATCTCAGGTTCACCATCAAAGTGAAACAGTCAGATCAGTGCCAACTTTCAGTGGAAGGCAGGTTCCACAGTTGAACATAGGTTTACGGGCATCGTCGTCGTTCAGTACATATCAAAGAACCAGTACAAAGGCAAACCCTTGCTTAGACTCACATGATCAAACATTAGCTGGTAAGGTTTCAGCTGAGCCTATCATGACCCACCCATCTTACACAACAGACTGTATGAGCCCAACAATACAGACTCAGCTTCCTTCACCGTCAAATCCTGTTTTAAGATTGATGGGCAAAAACTTGATGGTGATGAACAGTGAGGAGAGTGGACATTCTCAGGCACCCAGTTCAGACTACATCGTGAGAGAAAATTACATGGCACCTGGTTGCTTTGTTCCTCAGAACTACCAACATTTTGGTGATCCTGCATTTATGAACACAACTCCATCAGCACCCAATCACCAAATTCCTCTATCAAGTGTACAAGCTGGCAACTTTGCTGGGCCTCCGTTGCATAGCGGTTCCATGGTGCAATCTGATTATCATTCTCCACAAAAGCCCTACAGGAACCTTGTTCCAGTCATGCATCACCCATCCTACATGATGAAAGAAGTAATCATGATTAATGACTCTCCTGAGAACAGAAGCAATCAACAAGTCAGTATGCTTCTTCCCTCCGCGCCTTCTCCAGCTACAACAATCCCGGTTCCAAACACCATGGCATCAAGGCCATTTTACTGCCTTCCATCACAAAACCAGCTTTTGCCAAGGGAGAGTGCTGTTGGACCCCTGCCTGTATTCGCAAACATTAACCCAATGGTTGGTGTTAGCTCGCAGAGTCAAGGAAACAATGCAGAAGTAGCACATCCTTACATAAATCCATTCTATATGCAATCTTCAGCTGGTTACATAAACCCATCGGTCTACTATTCACAGAATTTGCGGTGATGATTCCTCAGTAACTCAAATGAAGAAGAGAATTCCGTTTACATCTTTTGGTCATCGATGCCAAAGTGGGAATAATGAGAGCTTTGTGATGAGTCTAAAATTCTGAGAGTAGTAAACCTACATAAGATGCCTGACTTTTCATCAGGATTTTTCACATAGGTTGCTCTTTAGTTTTTTGTTTCAGGTAAACATGTTTGCCTTCAAAGTACTTTAATTACATCCTGCAAAGTTCCAGTAAGTTATAGTATGGCATTGTCCAATAGTGTTCAAGGATATACCTCACTATTTATCGAAGAAACTAATAGCTTACATTGCAGCAAAAGTTTTTCCTTTTCCTACTGTTTTTCTCTCTTCTCTATGGATTGTTTCTCGTCAGTTTGTGATAGTTGATGGAACTGCAGTAAAGATGTTGACAAGATAAAGTAGTGAACTAAGCATACACTCCCTCCCTTCCAAAATATAAGGCACGCTCACTTTTTCCCTATGTTCCAAAATATAAGTATGCATTAATTACATTGTTATATGCATTGGCAATACAATAAACTTAAACAAAAATAAATAACATGCATTGGTTGATTTGTACTAAGTAAATATATGATTCAATGTTTCTTGGTTGGTTATGCTTTATATTTTGGAACGGAGGTAGTATATGCCTGCATTGTACAGAAAATCAGTTTACTGGATTTACTAACATATGTACTGTTGCTGGAATGCTTGGCTGATGAACCAAATTGAGTAGTAGTTTCTGGATGTCATCTGTGAGACAAAATCAAACTGGAAAAGAAAAAATGGCATGAAAATAGCCTTGTGATCCTGAACAATATTTGGTAGACCTGTGCTCAAACTTCCAATGTTTGACTAATATCGCACGGATGGGTGAGCTTTTAAAATGTTTAGTTTGGACTTCAGAGTGGTGAAAGAAAGTTTATAGTATTAATCTTGCTACATCAGTGTCACTTGGTTGCATCTACTGAAATTCCTCAATAGAATTTGAACACCTATAAACAGTTGATTGAGGTCACATGAAGAACAAGTAATCACATGTGATACTAACAACATTTCCCCAATTAAGTTGATAAAATATCCCCAGGAAGCGGTCGGCGTATATCTCTGTGCAACATGCTTCTCAAAATTACTAGTAATGCTCTTGAAAAATGAAATACGGTCTCTTGCATCTTGTAGTGTCGTCATATATAGTCGTTTAAATGATTTATATCTACATTGTCTGTTGTGATATAATGCAGCTGATGCGATGTATCCCTCGTGTTTAATTTTGGTCATAACAATCCCGATGTTATTGCCCAATGATTTTCTCTATTCCTTAGGGTTTTGCATGGTAATTCAGGAGTCAGGACAGTCTTTATCACCAGACTGCAAACACATGCTTACATTCTTTTTTGTGATTATTTTGAGTCATCTTTTTTTACTCAGGCATGGAGTTAGCTTTGCTAAGTCCATGGCTTTATGCATGGGTCCCTTTAGTTTATCCATGACTGCATTGAAATGATGCGATATTTGCACTTGCATCTGATCTTAGAGACCTGCACGAACAATCTTGTTTGAAATTCCTGCGTTTCCATTGCGTCATTAGGTGAGCTTCTGATAATTTCATGACAAAATTAGGGAACTGAACCCTTGTTAGGGGTGCTTCTTGTAAACAGCCGGTATTCTAGATTGCTCTGTTTGGAACTTTATTCAGTTCTCGGAATTTCAGAAAACCGCGCCTACATTTTCTTGTCTATTTGAAATCGGATCAAAACTTGGAGTTCCAGGTGTCATAATTTGTGAATCTCCAAGTGGAACAGTAGTAGCTGCAGCCTCCAAACAATCGCTGCTAAAGAGAACAGAGTTTACAGAGTGGTCGCCACCAGAAAGGGCAAAGGAAAGGCCCTGCCACTGCCCTCTGTTTGCCTTGCAGCTTTCGCCCTGCATAGCCTTGCCTCAACAACAATCAATGGCACCATCAGAATCACACTGTTGTAATCCTACACACTCCTTTATTTTACAGGACGGCCATGATCCCGGCAAAAACAAGTTCTTGCCAAAATTTAGCTCTGGAAAAATTAGGCGTGGAACAGTGGAACTCTGAGAAGGAAAGAAAAAAAAAACTCCATCCGTCACAAAAGTAAATGTCCATCTCAAGGATGTCTAAATGTGTACGCCAGTTAAAAAAAGCTAGCGTCAAATAAAAAAAATAGAGGGAGTATAATGTATCTGTATTTTGGGAAATATGAGATGTTTTCTTCCTGTTAATTAATAGCTTATGAACTGAAACGATCGGCCGAGGAAGTGAGTGACCCCATTTAACCCACATCTCAACTGCAATTTTGTGCCCAATAAATACACAAGTTTCACCCCTACCGCTCACTAGCTTAGCCCAGCCACACGGCCCCGGCCCCTTTCGTTATCAGCCACGGATCCCTGACAGCTACGGCCACCATCCACCACCACCTCGCCGAGAAAACAGGATCCCCGGACAGGGAGAGATCGATGCTGCTGCTCGTGTGGTAGCATCTCATCTCATCTCATCTCATCTCTCTCGACGACGACCGATGGTGCCGTGCACGTAACAGCGAGGGAGCCCGTGGTGGTAGCAGTAACATTGGCAATGATTCGGGCGTGGCCACCACCACCGTCGTCACTCACATGGCCAGGTTGCTGTTGCCGACGTAGTAGTACGCTTTTGGTTTTGATCCGGCGAATGGGTCTCGCCGTCTCGGGCTCTAGATAGATCTCTGCCAGTGGCCTCTGTTCGGCGGGGATTTAGACACGGAGAGAATAGTCTCAAAATATTGGACAACCTTAGATAAGAGCCAGGCTAACCAAAACAGGTTATTGGGTACTGGATTTTAGTACCCACAGTATCGGATCTGTAACCCAAAATATCAGATTTTGAAATCTATTGTACCGGACCTGAAACCCAAGGGTACCAGATCCGAATTCCAGGGTATCAGGTCCGGTACTACAGATACCACTGCAACAAACACACAAAATTACCTAATGTTGCTTCAATCTCTCCGGCGTCTGTATCCAACCATCGTCGCCGAGTCGAGCCGCCGCCACTAGCCAACACTGGATCCGGCCGCTCCGTCGCCGAGCTTGTCGTGCCGTCACCGCCGACCCGCCGCCATAGCCAACGGCCTGATCCGGCCGCCACTTCTGGATCAGGTTGCCCCTTCACCTGCCATTGAAGCCAACGCCCGGATATGGCCGCTCCCCGGGCCACGCCACCGAATCTGGACCCCCGTCGAGTGTCCCGCCGTCGCTGTCATCGACGGGGGAGGCCAGGAGGAAGAGGGGAGCGCGTCGCCGACGGGGAAGAAAGAGAGGAGAAGGGTCGCCACAAGAGATGCGGTGTGGTGCGGGAGAAGTGGCGCGGCTCAGTCCACATACCTCAATTTATAGTCTTTCTCTGTCTAAATTTATTGTATTAAGATATGATATGTGTAAAGAGTGTTGTTATACATACGACCATATCGTACGACCAAAGTCTCGTATGTAGGCTAGACAAGGACATCATGTGTAGTATTTGCTGATCGTACATATTAATCTGCGTATGTGTAAATTTCTACTCCCTCTGTCTTAATATAGAACTATTTATGCCTTTTTTTTTTGAAAATTAAGGTTTGGATGAGGGGGAGTTCTGATTGGTTGAGAGGGGAAGGTAGGTAGAAAAATTAAATAAAAGATGTTTGTGATTGGTGGAGATAGATTAGTTGAGTGTAGAAGTAGTTATATTTTAAGACAAATTTAAATTTTTTAGGTAGATGTATTTCGAGACGAAAGAGGTATATTTTGGGACGACGAGGGAAGCGGTCTATCCGGTTTCCCTGTGGTACTAGAGAAGTAGAGATTGGGTTCCATTTATCATTGATTAGGTGTCAGAGTAACTATGCAGTTTTAACAAAAATGCTATACAGCTCAAACGATTAGTAAAAGGACCATTTTGGGGGCGGCGTTTATGTCTGAACATCACCTGCCCATGACCAGAGGGAGTAGTAATTTCAGAAACCTGTTTACGCCGTACATACGTGCTTCACGATTGTAGTAGTAGCACTAGTACTTTGCCATTGTATAAAAAGCATTGACGTGCTTTGCTTCCTAAAAGTGCGGCAAGTATCTTGATGGCGCAATGTCCTGGAAAAGAGCTTAACTCGAATCGAATGCCACGTTACTGCAGACACATTCAAGGGAGCTCCTGTAGCTGGAACCTTTTTTTGTCAAGGCAAAAAATGCAAGAAACTAGGCACACCAAGGCAATATAAAAAACATTACGACTAAATTTGCAAAACTCATCTGCGATGATTCATATTCGTTAGGCAAGATGTACACGGCTCAAATGAAGCAATACGGTTTGTATTAGTATAACTGATCTTGTCAACTGTAAGTTAAGAGAAGTGTACTACTACTGTACTACAAGATTACACACTTTTGCTGGTAATATTTGAAACTTGCTGCCTTTTTAGAAAAAAAAATCATCTCCTTGTTTTCTTATTAGTTTATTAGCCGCATTCAAAACTTGAATTTTAAGCTGATGGTTCATTTCAGTGTGGATTATTTTACAATATTGGATTTTAATCCGCTAATAATAGAAAATTTTTACATGTAACTTTTTTTTTCGTTTCTTTAGTCTTTCTTTCATGTATCGCCTCAAAATTTTTACATGTAACTTTCTTTTTCGTTTCTTTAGTCTTTCTTTCATGTATCGCCTCCACGGGAGTATTCCCAAAACAAAATGAAATATTTTTTAAAAAAGTGAAGCCTAACATGAAGCATGGCCCAACAAATCACCAATAACCGAGACAAGTAATTGGAGTAATTTGACCAAAAGAATCTCTGAAAAGACCATGGCCCAATAGATTCCCAAGGCAAGTAAATACAACCCCAAAAGCCCTAAAAACACCATGGCCCATTAACCATCTTTATCTAGGTGGCAGCAAAACGGGCCGGAAGCACGAAACTGCAAATCTGCAGTGCTCAAGGTACCTTCCTGTAAATCTCGCAACGAACTCTTCTCGATTCGCCTGTAGGGGTTTCGTGCTTTCCTCTCCTCTCCCCCGCATTCGCTTCCTGGCGCGCAACCGCGCAGGTTGCCCGCCACTTCACGGAAAATTCCCCGCGAAATATTTATACGGCGGCCTCTCCTCCAAGTCTTTGCAGTTCCCACTCATTCGACAACCGGTTTCCCGAATCCCGACCCCAAGAACGAAGCTTCTCTGCTCCAAGGTGCGTAATTTCTCCTCCCCTCGCCTTCGATTTCCGACGAAATTCTCTCTTTCTCGATGACGGCGGCTCGTCTTCTTGGGTAGTTTCTTGGATTTTATGGTGGGCTGCTTGGAAATGTTCGTTGCGGGGTGTAGTCAATTGATTTCGGTTGTTCATTAGGTTTATAAATTTCGAAGTGTATAATCTGTAGACGATCGTGGCCAATCCCTAGAGACTACCTGAGTCGGAGGCTGAATTAAGTTTATTTCTGCGTGGATTGAGGTAGGGAGGCGGTGGTTAAAATGGTTCTGTTGGATTCTGCAACTAGGGCCAGGGATTCCACCCGGTTGCCTGCAAGGTTGCTGCTGGAATCTTCTCCCATTGAGGCGAATTGGGGTGAGGCTGCTAGGTTTGGTGGTGCGGCTAGAGGGGGGAATTGTACCGAATTGAAATCGAGGGAGATTAAAATTTCGTGCTTGGATAGTTGTGCTGCTGAGAAGGAGAATCTAATCGGGTTTCTTCCGAAGTTACCTTTCGATGAGGAGGCTGTTGTTGCACGCAAGTTATCTTTACCATGTGTAACAATGCAAGAAAAGTATGTTTTGAAAACATCACCAAGAAAAGGGGGTAGGCTGAGGAGATGGAGAAGAGTGAGGAGGGAATTAAGAGACAACCCATTGAATTTGGATGTCAATTTTCTGGTGTTTGCCACAGGGTATTCGTTAGGAATAGGATCAAAGATATCTGGAGACTGTGTTAATAAAAATCGGATTAGGATGAAGAATTTTGGTGTGGGGCGAATAGGGCGCAAGTCGGACGGAAGGGCTGTTAGGGATAAGGAGGCTTGCATTTTTGAGTCTTACTTTATAACATCTGATGCAGGTGGTGCTGTTGGCAACAACAGGCATCAGAGAATGTCGATGAGCTATGACGGGGATCAAAGTGAGGACCAGCAAAGCGAAGAGGTCCAATCAGCATACAAAAGTCAGAGTGGGGGTGTGTTAAGGGGTTATTTTAGTTTGGATCAGTCTGAAGTGCAAAATGAAGAAAATGAGTGGAGTTGGGTTCCTCAAGATGGTGACCCTCTAGCTGAATCAGTGTCTTCACTTCAGACAACACAAGAAGCTCTAGAAACTGGTAAGTTCTTGTTTTCGTAGGCGTTTCATATGCACTTGGTTTTTCATCTAATTGTGTGCAAATCAGTAGATAGTCTTTTTCCATGTAATTGTGTGGAAATTAGTAGATAGCCTTTTCCCTTTGTTCTTCTGAACCTTATGAGGCTAACTGTGCTATCTTAATGCTTTATTGAGCGCTTAAAAGCTTTAGTTTGTATTGAGTTGGTTCACTGACAATTGCTAATTGATGTCATATAACATCTGTTCGCTATATATAGGATCTTATTAGAAAGCTGTATAATTTTTACCAGGCAGGTGACTGCTGAATATTTTCATATGTCCTGCTAATTTAAGGATGATAGACATTTCTGTTTAGCTATATCTGAAGAGGATAATTGCAGCTCCCATGCTCATGATATCTGTCTTTTGATGCGTCTTGTGGAGTACTGCATTTATCACAACACCTTTTTTTTGTTGCTTGTTTGAATGAATGGAAACACAGAAGTTAATGACTTGGTTTTCTGACGATATTTGAAAAAGCTTTTCATAACTTAAGGTTATGAATTACTTGAGTGGCAATGGATGTGCTCCCACAGTGTTGTTTTGGATTAGTTCATGTTCTAATTATAATAGATTAACTGTTGTGTTTCTTATAAAGTCAGATCTCAAAGATCTTTCATCCCAAAAAAAGGTTTATAATAAATGACTTAACTATCGTTGTTCTTAGCTGTAACGGAAACATTGGTGAATACGTTGTATCCTTTTTTTTTTGAGAGGAAATACGTTGTATCCTATGTCGTCCATGTTCTTACCTGTTCACATTTTTCAGCTTGCTGTTGTTTATGCACGTGTTAAACTATCTGTAACAAGGCTATGCTCTGCTTTTGTTCTTTTACAGAGATGCAGAAATTGTCAGAACTTAGCAAGGAGTTAGGTGTTGGCAACTTCAGCAGTGACAACAGAGCAAACAATGCATCCATTTCACCCGATGAGGATGATGTTCTGGAAATGAACCAAAAGATGAGCCATCTTGAACAGAAACTAGAAGAAGCCACAAGCACCATCAGAGACAAGGACTCAAGATTATCCAAACTTCAAGAACTTATCGACACCGCGCACGTAACAACACCGGAGATCGGGTCCTTCGATATCGATCAGCTGGAGATGGACCTCGATCGCCTGCTCGAGGAGAAGATCGAAGCCGAGATCCAATCCCTGGTCATGCTGAAAGCGAGGCAGAGCTGGCAGGTCAGGACAGAGGACCAGATCGCCCTGAAGGAGCACAAGCTGGCCTCCTCCGGTGTCGGCAGCAGCGACGGCGAAAACAACGCGACGAGGATGATGATGATGAAGCTGCGGGAGACGGAGGGCAAGATCCTGAAGCTGAAGGAGCAGGTGGAGAAGCTGGAGGTGCACGAGAGGGAGCTGTTCGGGACGACGCAGGTGCTGAGGATGCAGAGCAGGACGTTCAAGATATGCCTCTTTGGTCTTGTTCAGATGATCCTGCTCTTCGTTTCTCTGAAGACGTTCTTCACCCAGATGACCGATCCCTTTGATGACATTGTGCCGACGTAATTGGATTTCAAGGCTGATCGATGTGTGTGTGTGTTTTACTTTGTAAATATGGTCGCTAATGATTCGTAGTGTACTAGTGTGTGTTAGGCCTAATTTGGATACGGTTGACTAGCTGATTGCAGGTTGTGTTGTACATCTGAAACTACGCAGATTCTGTAAACAAAATTCTTACTTAGTCAGTCTGTGCGGAAACTAGCCGTCAGTCCATTGCTGGTCCATCACGAACAGTAGTAGTAGAAAGAAATCCAGCGCCACGATCTGCTGCGCTGGAAGCGACGGCTGCGGAGGCCAGGCGCCGTCGTGCTGGCCACCGTGTGTGACTGGCAGCGAGAACTTGGCGACGGACTTGACGGATGAGGTTCCAAGCGTGTGTTTGGTGGGGAAAGGAAATGGGCTGAATGAATAGCAGGAGGTAGTTCCGGCCCAACGTCTGCATATGGGCCGATTGTTCAATTGCCCGCCTCGACTCGAGGTGCAGACGTTCCGCACGGCGCCTGTGTGGGGAGGCCCTATGGTGCGATCCCCCGTAGCCAACACAGGCCGCACGTAGCAGGCTGTGTAGTAGCAGGAGGTATTATATTTTATAATTGTCCATGCGTTGCAATGGGAACGAGAAATATAGCAGATTGTAATTTACCTTTAAGCAATTTTATGTTTTCTTAAACAATTAAAACATAATGCTACTACAGTGGTTTGTTATAGTCGCACCAATTGAAACATTGGTAACTAAACGACACATGATCGATGATCAGTCATGGCACCGGCCATACCTTACTATAAAAATCTGACTGAAGATAGTAGTTGTAAGATCTAACACGCAAGAAGAACACAAATAATTTAGAGAATCCAATTGTATAACTCACATACTGCTCAATCATTAAAACAATGAAAGCTTTGATACTGTAGTGAACTATCAATTGTACCAACAGCACAAGTCTGTTTATTAACTGGACAGACATCAACAAATGGTTTTTTTCATTGCATTACAGAACCTTGTGATTTAAGCAGTACAATTCTGGTTATTTTTTAACATCAAGTTGTAGTTATTTTATTCAATCGTAGAAACACACAAAGAGCTCTGTATTACTTAAAAAAAAGCAAAATAATGCAAACAAAAACATCACACATCATTATTGTACAAAACAAAAAGGCAGGTACATGCATGCTAGCTCAACAATGATGCAATATAAAAGACACCACCCTTCCTCTATATACAAAATCAGCCAATTCTCAGCTTCAGAGTCAAAAATATGTAGAACATTGCAAAGTTCTTCAAAATAAGATGGAAAAAAAATTCTACAAACAGGCTCACCTTGACTTCTCTTATGAAGACCTGCCATGATCATTGGAGTCAAAATTTAAGAACCATGCCTTTCCCTTTCACTTAATGTCAAATGGAAAATCACAAATCAGAAATAGGAAAGAAGCTATCCTCTGATTCAATTAGAGAAGTTGTACTCTAGTTTGCTGACACTACTAGTTAGACGGAATTTCCACCAACCAGATGATGAGGCATTGAGCCACACCCTCCCTGCTGGCGTGCCTCTGGCCTCCCCGGTGCGCAATATGCCCCAAGCACCAGACGCCAACTTTCTACCTGGTCTGGCTTGCCCCTCACTGGCGACGGCTACTGATCCCCGCGTCTCCCAAGCCGATAACTACTGTCTCTCCTCCTTGTCTCCATATCCTTTGTGACATGACATAGACATCATAGAACATGGAAATAATACCAAAGGTATAAGCTATTGTTCCCGAAAGTGTGATCAAAAGGAAGCAACTGCAGGGTTGAGGAGTTACAAGAGAGTGAGTGAGGTGCATATTAGCTACATTGAATCCCGTAATTGTTTCAATATTATGCCGACATTGATGGAAACCATGGCATCTGATCATATCAGTTTATTTGCACATACAAAAAAAAGAGCATCTCCAAACTAAACAGATCCAAGAAGAGGAAAATATATACCTTTCATTTTTCTATTGACCCAACAATAGGATTTCCGAAACACCAGATCCAGGCTCTCCTAGAGCTCAATCTCATTGCTAGGTGTTGAATGAATTGTCCCCATGGTTGATTATTTAGTCAGGGATGACAAGGCCTTTAAATGAGCAGGAAATTAGTTAAGATGGCATGCAATCAGGCCATCTGTTAGATTTTTTAAAAATTCAACATAATAGTTCATTATAACATGTATGAATTTTTTTTCTAGAATTTATATTCAACAAAAATACTTCATTGTGGTTTCATCCAAAACAAAGCAAGCTGAACATAAATACTTTCATGAGTTCCAGATAAGTCCTAGCACTGAATCATGAAACAGTAGTATTAAATTTCCGATAACAATTCGATCAAAGGAATGATTATGTTTTCAGGTATGTTTCATATATTTATACCGAGTATAAAAATAGCTTGATTTTATAGGTGAATACATTTCCGATCACAAACGAATCCAAGCTATGACAATGATCAATCCTGGGGCTGTATATATATTAAGGATTTTAATAATTTTTGTTGCTAGAAATTAGCCCCTAATACTCAGGCCACGTCACAATACAAATTATATATCAAAGTTCACACTTATATGTATGTGATTTGCATTTTATATCTATAATTCTAAGCAATGGGTAAATTTACATATTCTCCGGAAACATTCTTTGGCCACTATTGTCATTCAATATAGTCAAATATCTATAATTCTACATAATGGTCATTTACATATTTACAATTTTTTTGTAGTAATGCACAAATATCATACTGAAAAACCAGAAATGAAATACAAATCACACACATATAATAAATAAGAGTCTTCATAACCTGTCCAGAGGTAATTGATACAAGCATGCCTTCAAGCTTCAAAACCTTGTGGATACCTTCAAGCATTTTCATCACATTATTATCCACTGTTTCAGAATTGGGGTTGAATGTATCACTACTGTCCACAAACAATACATCTTACCAAAAATATACAGCATTCAGATCAGCACAAGGGTCTTGAGCAAACAGGGCTTCTCATTGAATTGTTGTTTAATAAGAAAGGAAAAATAAAAGCATGATTGCAGGACCATTCCCCTATCCCTGTGAGTGCATTTTCAAAATATCCAAAAAGATTTTTTTCGTATTAACTTACTGTAAAGTAAAGTTTGTTCATTCTTTTGTTCTCTCAGGATTGCAATCAACACAGCACATAGCATGGTCTATCGGTGATTTCCAGTCAACATTTGGATAAATCTTAGCTTTTAAGTTCAATGCTAATTTTTTCCAATCAAGTTCATGATGGGAGAATCAAACTCAACAGCATACATTGTGCCTTTTCTCGATTACAAGATCGAAGGTCTCACGCTCAAACAGCAGATCAAGCATGTCAGCTACCATCTCCTCCACACCTGCAAGAAGCAAAATGCCACCAAAATCCCAAATAACAGTGACCATAGGCAAGGAACATATTAATTGCATAAAGGAAACAATTACTTCTAGATTCACAACGACCTAACCAGTAAAAATCCTACCATTGGTGCGCTGCTCCGTCTGGCTGTTGCATCTGTTGGATACCGACAGGCGACAAGTCGATGGTAGGTGATGCCGCCGGCAATGCTCTCCCGCAGCAGCTCCTCCCCAAGCCTCAAGTTGCATCACTGGACCTCAAGAACCTACCTACCACAAGACCACACTTACAAACACAATCATAAATCCTCACGAACCGTATCACACTCCCAATTCAAGAACTCGGAAAACAAAATTTCCCCAATAGCTAATGATTTCAAGAATTAACTATTAACTAACAAGTGCTATTGGGGCAGCATTTAGGTAATGATTTCAAGAATTGGGGCTGGGGACTAAAGGGAGAGGATCGGAGGCATGGCGGCATCCTGAGGAGGAGCGGAGGAGCTGCGGCATGGGACGCGGCGGCGCTGCGGCGTCAGGAGAAGAGGAGGCGTTGCGACGTGAAGAGCGGAGGAGGGCATCGCAGCGACGTCATGAGGAGGAGCGGAGACGCGACAACGCAGCTGCGGCATTAGGAGGAGTGGAGGAGGTGCGGCGGTGTGAGAAGGAGCTGTGGGGGCGTGAGAAAGAGCGGAGGTGACGTGGTTACGGAGGAGATCGGATCAGCGTAGCAAAGGGGAACTCTCGTTGGCGCATGTACGTGGTTTTTGGAGACAGACGCGGCCGGATCCGGATGGATGTGCGTCAGCCGGGGCAGACGCGATAACGGCGCGATGCGAGGAGGTGGAATCCAACAAAAGATCTCAACCGTTGGATTTGGCAGAACAACGACCACCACTACGCTCTTTTTAAGTAATAAAGATTTTTTAAAAAAATGATTTCTGTACGGCTAAGAAATTTTTATATTTATGAATTGCTCATGGTGACGACTTAAATACGACGTAAGAAGAAATTAAAAATACTTAGAAACGGTAATGATATATAAGATACATTTTATATTATTATTTTTGAAAACGACATCAATACGGTTGGTAAATTTTCATATTGTTTCCGTCCCTAACTAAGAAGATACATACGGCCCCGTGACATATGACCAAGTGATCTCCCTAAGTAAAAGCTACTAACTTTGTCCGAAAATAAATTTCTACATGCACGGGATGCATCCTAGATAGTGAATTTGGACAAAGCTATGCCCAGATTCGTTGGTGTATGATGTATCACATCCACCTAGAACTAACTATATTTTAGAACGGAGATAGTACTCATAGATTCGTAGGTAAATAAAATAGACAAAAAAAATTACTCGTTTTGTTCTTTGTCTAAACGTATCCACTAGCCCATGGGCAAAACAAAACATTTCTATCTAGTTCAAAACCGTGAGAGATTTAAGGCTAAGTAACAACTGAATATAGCATAAAACTCATTTCACCTCTTAACCCATATCCTAATTTGGTTGAATGGATTATCATCTACTTTTACTTTTCTGGAATACAATGTTTAAATCATGGTTGTTTGGCTGAAATATGTTGGTTGTCTTATTGCACCTAATTACTATGAATAACTATATAAGTGCTCAAAATCATCGCTACAGGTATGGTACCCATTGGATACCCATTATCTATATGGGAATCAAAAATAGTAGGGAGCGGCTTCGCGCCACCCTCCCCTTTTGCATGCCGTTGTGTGTCCTTTTTCTTTATTTTCTTCCTACCATTTCTCTCTTTTCCGTCTCAGATAAGTTTAGGTGACATAAAATACATGAAATAAATTACATATATACAAATATTACATATTTACGTGGTATAAAGTCTGTATACACAAATATTTTTAACTTATTTTTGAAACCATGTGAGTCCAACTAGTGAAAGGAGAGGATGACATGTGGGGCAGGGGGGTCACTGCATGGGGCGCTACTTGTCATTTTCTCTGTACGCGTGCCTCCACGCGTTTTTCCACGTGATAGCGGGTACCGGGTATGGATATGGAAAAAATTTTACCGTATTTAAGTGGAAATTTATGGTCATTGTGGGTATGTGCATGGAAATCCGGTGGATACGTACTACGTACCCATTGCCCACATGGTCCTACTCCTACCGTCATGGACGGGCGCAACATGTATACATGGGTATTCACATGTATACCTAATTTTTTTTGACAAAAATGAGAAGTATGTAGTGTTTTCATATAAATGTGCAAAGTAAATAGAGAAAAAAAATAAGTTTATATTAAAGACAACTAGCAATTTAATTCTCAATAATACGTATATATTCTACAACAATTAGTTTAGATCGAAATATTAGTATTTTGGTTGTTAAATTTTTATAGCTTTTCCTATTTCGAATACCTAATACGAAAATCCTGAGCCCGCCACTGCCTACCGTCCTAGTTAGCGCTTCTGTTTCAGCTTATGTTTTGGGTCGTCACGGATTATTTGCAGAACTGCCATTTGCCACGCTAATCAAGAAGACAAAGGCCGTATGCATGACCCGACCGGCTGGGCTATGTGTGCTGTAGTGGCAGACTGGCCGGGGTAAGTTTCAGACATCAGAGAGATCTATGCGTGGAACAGTGAGTTGCTTGAGATTAACAGCAAATTTGCATGGGGTGCACTTGGACAATAATTAAAAGTGGCAGCTAGAAAACTTTGAAAGAGAAATACCATATACAATGAATGAAAAGAAAACACTTAAGAGGATGTGAATCTGAAGTTGCTTAAGGATAAATCAAGAAACTTAATCAATTCTAATTCTTAATTTGTCTAAAAAAAGGATAAATCAAGAAACTTAATTTGTTTTGATCAATTCTTTTTTCTTTTGGTAGATGGTTTGACCATTTGTTGTGAAAATCTGCAGAATTTTTGTAGTCAAAATGGTTACATTTAGTAAACCAAGACAAGCCATATGAACAGGCTGTAGCAATTCTATCAAAAAGATGTGAAGAACAGCAAAATCAGGGGAAAAACACTTTTGTCAAAGCACAAGCACGATGAAAACAGTATGTATAAGCTCGATCCATCTACTGCATGCAACTTAATTTCCTCTCTGACAAACCAAAAAGAACAACACTTTATAAAGAACAACAACTTATCTTTGTCCGACCATTCGAAAACATAGAAATTGACTAATATCACAAATTTGTCCAATAAAAAAAAACCCTGCAGATCTTACATTTGTACTGGCTAGCACATAACCATTCAGAATGTCTTACAAGATCACAGGAGCCACTGATAAATCAAACATTGTAAAGTTTAAACCAATAAAAAACTGATAGTTCACAGTTCACACACTGTCACTAAGCTAGAAACTAGCCCAGAATGCAATGTTGTTTCCTGTAGAATGCAAATGCAAAATGATGTTTCCTGCAGAATGCAATGGTATGTTTTTGCTGTAGTAGCACGAACCTCCAAGCACACCAACAACCCAAGCTAGCTAGCTAGCTAGGGTTGTCTAGTTCCCTCCTTCCTCCTCTGGCACCTCGTTGAGGTCAAACAAGTTCCTTCCCTGCTGCTGCTGCTCAGGCTCGGCGCCGTCGGCGATCGGCGGCACAGGCGCGGTGGTGTTGTCAGTCGGTGGCGCAGCCATGAAGTTGTACTCGATCGGCGCCGGCGCAGACATGAAGTAGTTGCGCGTGGCCGCCGCCGGCGGCGCAGGCCTGAAGATGTTCAGCGACGACTGCCCAGCCTGCAGCCCAGAGGTGCTGCCGTTGCCGGAAATCTGCAGCGGCGGCGAGAAGGCGCTGGCGATCGCCTGATTCGCCTCCTGCAGCAGGTCCTTGCCCTCGATGTAATGCTTCCTCTTGTGGCCGCCGAGAGCCTGCCCGGTGGCGAAGATCAGGGAGCACTGCTCGCACTTATGCAGCGTCCCGTTCGCCACCGCAGCCGTGTACTCATCGCCGAGATCAGCTGCAACGATGGGGTGCAGGTGGTGAGCCAGGTGGTGGTGGTGGTGGTGGTGGTTGTGAGCGGCTGGCGCCGCACGCGACGCGGCAGCCAAGAGAGAGGCGATGGCGTCCTGATGCTTCTGTGCTTTCCTGTGGCTAGCCATGTGGCCTCCTAGGGCTTGGTGGGAGGGGAACCCCTTGCGGCACTTCGGGCACGAGAAAACCCTGTCCGACGCCGGCGACGGGATGCGCCTCGCCGGCGGCGCCACCGCAGGTGGCGGAGCAAACAGCGCGTTGAGTGCAGCCTGATGAGTCGCCACAGGCCACAGCTGCCTCACCGGCGCCATCGGCGCCTCCCGAGCCGCCATACGCGGCGGCTGATCGCCGCCGCCTGCGGCGATCGCCGCGGCGACATGCCCCTGCAGCGCCGGCGCCAGTTTCTCAGTCACGATCCCAAAGACATGAACCTGCGGCGCCTCATGCGCAGCTGGATTCTGATCAGCTTCCCTTGTCATCATCTGCCCCTCGTTGTCGCCTGCAGCTGCGACAAATTTGTTACCGTCTTGCTCGACGATTGGCATCCTTGGCAGCTTCGCCGGCGGAGGGAGCACGTCAGCGACATGCGAAGCTGCTGGCTGCTTACCAAGCCGGCGACCGGAGGCCATGTCCAGGAGAGTCATGGCCGCCTCCTGCTCCGAGCTGATCAGGATCGGCGCCGTGCTGTCAGTAGTACTGGACGACGCCGCCGTCGCCGGGCGGCCGCGCTTGCCCTTCACCGGCGACTTCCCCGGGTGGGGTCCGTCGAGCTGGAGCTCCTTGCGGCGTGGCGCCGCCGCCGCCGCATTCCGCGGCTTCTTCTTACCGACGACGAAATCCTCATCGTCGACATGGCCGGCCGCAGCAGCGGCGATCTTCATCCCCCTTTTGGTCCTCAAAGGATGAGACCTCAGGTGTCCATACATCGCCTTGTCAGACGAGAAAGACTTGCCACAGTCTACGCAAAACATCTCCTGCTGATCACTCGAACCAGCAGCGCCTTTAGCCGCATCCGGCTTCTTCTGCGACGACTCAGAATTGGGATGATCGAGCTCAGAAGCTAGCTCCTCATCGTCAGAAAAAGCATCAGCATCAGCATCAGCTGCCTCCGCCGCCGCAGCCGCTGCCGCCTTGATGTAGAACTCTCTGCCACGTGAGTCCATGGGAAGCGGCCGGTGAGGTGATCGAGGTTACTGAACAGATGAGGTTAATGGTGGTGGTGTGAGCTTCTGATGGTGGTTGTATCCGTTTCCGGGCAGCTAGCTAAGCGAATTAAACCTCTCCTGTTCCATTATGCCCACAGCCAAGAAACTGAAACGAACGTGGCCAAGAGAATCCTAAAAGCCTCACTTGGAAAAATTCCCTTCTTTTTCTCCTGGGAAAAACAAAGGAAGGTGACCAATCAGACAAAAGATCATTTAGGAACTACTACTAGAAAGGTATTTCTTACATAGAAATAGCCAACAGCAATTTTCAGACAGGAAAAAGGCATGAAATAATGACAGCTTCAGCAAACAAAAGCACCATAAAGAAGAAACAATTATCTCAAAGTGAGTAGCTGAACCATCGAGAGAGGTAAATGCATCGTTCTATTTTTTTCCCCTCTGAGATGAGGTAAATACATTCTGGCTGTGTAATGTAGTAGTACTACTACTACACATAATAAAAGTAGCAAAGCAAGCTTCATACAAAAGAGTAATCTACTTCCAGTGAGTCATTTACTTCCAGTAAAGTATAACGAGAA
Source organism: Leersia perrieri (assembly GCA_000325765.3). NCBI lineage: Eukaryota > Viridiplantae > Streptophyta > Magnoliopsida > Poales > Poaceae > Leersia > Leersia perrieri. The sequence goes on along the minus strand of CM002482.1, from coordinate 13,425,756 downwards.
CATGCTGCATGTAGCACAAATAGAATGGAGAGTGAAAGCTCCATGCATGTACCGAAGTGACAGGTGATCTTCTGCAGCCTTTTTTCTGCCAAAAGTGTACTGAAGCCTAGTAGTGTTCAGTACTACTATACTATAGAGCTAACACCACCTGAGAAGCACCTGAGAAGTGACACTACTAGTAGCAGTAACAGTCAAGCACTGAAAGAAAAGCTAACGATTTCTTACTGTAGCTGGACAACAGTACAGGAGATAAAACAAGGCGTGCAGCCGTGCATGACACACCCCCTAGTTAGTGACCAGCGAACTAAATGGAAATAGTGCGAGTACTAATTAAAACTAGATTGGGATTTTCTGAGGAAAAAAAGGATGGAAAGGGCTGGATCTACACCGATCTTGCATTCACCTCTAATGGAAGAAATAAACGGAAAACAGTAACATAGATGGTAATCCACCGATAAACAGCTGCAAATCCACCGCAAATAAAGAAGGGTATAATAAAGGAACAAAAGAAATCCAGCAATCCCGGAGCCGGAACCACTCCACACTACTAGAGCAGTAGCAAGAAGTAAAAACTTAAAACAACTGTGAAAGCATATTAAACCGAAGAAAGATCGAGATTCAGATCAAGAAAAACAGACCAAATAAGAAAAAAAAAAAGCAGTGAATTAAATCTTGCACTGAAACCCACCCAAACAATGAAAGAAGAAGAGGAGTATCATCACGTCGGTATCTGCAAGAGAACGGCCGGCAAGATCGGAACGAAACGATAAAACTAAGACCTGCGGCGACGAGGGGAACCGAAATCCAATCCGCTCCCAGATCCCAAGAAAGAACACCCTTCAACCTGTGGATCCGTCGTCACCAAAAGCAACGGAAGTAAAAAAAAAAAAAAACACAGCCCACATCAACGAAGCAGATACATAAGTTCTGCACCAAGAAACCCAAGAAAGAACAGAAAAGAGATTTCATCAAGCAGAATCATACTATCATCCAGCAGAAACATACTCCAAGACCTACACAGCCTGGCTAGCTACCAGGGAAGCTGAAAAGAAAAGATCGAGACGCGAGAAGGAGAAACAAAACAAAATCAACCAACAAGAAGAACACCGCACGATCTGTATATACGTCTAGCTACAACCCCCAAGCCCCTCCCAACTCCCCCCAAAAGCAAGCTGAAGCACGAAGCCGATTCCCAGCTCCAAAACCTCCCCAAACCCTACCGGACCACGCGACCACCAAAAACCCCGAGCACAACAAGAGATCAACCACATATATATATCTACCCACCAACCACACACGAGAGAGAGAGAGAAGAGGGAGGGAGGGGGAGAAGGACGCATACCGATCTCACCTAACCGCAGCAGAAGCAGGAGCAGGAGCAGAACACGGTGGCCATCAGGGCGTCTGAGCTGTGGCCGGGGAGATATCTGCAGCAACAAGAAAGGAAAAAAGAAACCTGGAGAGGAGGAGGAGAAGGCGAGGCTACGCTTGGAGTGGGGGACTGGAGACTGGGGGGACTACAAGTAGAAGTAGTAGGAGCGGGCGGTCGTTTGATGGAAAGCGACGGGTGTGGGAGTGGGGGAAGTAGTAGTACACACTGCAGGGCTGGGTCGGTAAACACGAGAGAGATACGCGGGCCTACGGACTCCGACGCGGGCGGTGCGGAAGGATCGGTCGCATGCAAACGGTCTCGCCCGTTTCCTTCCTTGCTGGTTACTGCAGCAGTATAATGCGCACTCCGAGCTGGGTAGATATGTACTACTGGTGTCCCTCCCTCCCGATTTTCCTCATGAAGATTGCAATCTCCAGTTGAGAGGATTTAATTTGCTAGCCGTCGCTTCTCCATTATTTTTGTTTGGTAGCTTTTATCTATAGCTGTCAAATTAATTACTGCCTCCTTTGTGAAATGCAAGGTGTGTTGGTGCTTTGTATGGTGTTTGGGAGGTGGGATTGTTCATGTGAAATTTTGATGGATTTTCATGTAAAGAATAAACACTTGTAAGGGTGTTTGTGGAAAAGTTGAAGCGCCAACGGTCCTGGTTCCCGCGTAAGGGTATAAGTGGGGCGGGTTACGACTTCTAGTTCCAAGTCCACGGAGACTATGAGTACATTAATAGGATACCTAGCGGGTTAGCGACAAACCCATCCTACCCACGCCCTTATTCTAGCCACTACTGCGTGCGGTCTTTTATGTCAAACGTTCATAGCACGTTATTAACAACTATTGGCCCCCATGGTATTCCATATTGAGCTTCCATGAAACTCCCTCCGTTTTTATAATTCTTGACGTTGTGGACAAGGTTCAAATTAAACTTTTGAAACTTTGATTGCAAATGACTTTTAAATTATTTAGTTTAAAAACTTCAAACTATATGCTCATATTAGCCTTAAAAATCATTTCATAGAAATATAAATTTATTATAATTTTTAATTATATTCTAATAAAAACAATGGTCAAACTATAGAAGACAGTGTTGTTGTCCAAAGCATAAAAAACATATAAAACTAGAGGAAGTATGTCATCAACGTCTACAACATTAAAGTAGTCTCTCTCCCCCCCTCCCTCCCTCCCTCCCCATCTACCTATTTTCTTGATGAAGATGGCAATCTCCAGTCGAGAGGAATTAATTTACGAGCCATTATTTTGGTAGCATTATCTCTAGCTGTCGAGATTAATTACTGCCTCCTTTTGTGAAATGCAAGGTGTGTTAGTGCTTTGTATGGTGTTTGGGAGGTGGGATTGTTCTTGTGAAATTTTGATAGGTTTTCATGTAAAGAATAAAGGCTCGTAAGGGTGTTTGTAGAAAAGTTACGGCGCCAACGGTCCTGGTTCGCGCGCAAGGGTGTAAGTGGGACGGGTTACGATGTCCCATCCCACGTCCACAGGGACTATGAGTACATTAATGAAAAACCTAGTGGGTTAACGACAAACACGTCCCATCCACGCCTTTATTCCTGCCATTACTACGTGGGGTCTTTTACATTGAACGTTCAGAGTATGTTATTAACAACTATTGGTCCTATAGATTATAGATGGCTTCGACATGATATTTCATATTGAATTTCCATGGAACTCTCTCCGATTTTATAATTTTAGATGTTTTGGACAAAGTTTAAGTCAAACTTTTAAAACTTTGATTACAAATAATTTTTAAAATATTTTTTAGTTTAAAAACTTTAAAACTATATGCACATATTAGCCTTAAAAAATACTTCCATAAAAGTAGAAATTTACTAAGTTATTTATTTATATTTTAATAAAAAAAGTCAAAGAAGACTGTGTTGCCGTCCTAAAGTTTATGAACTTCGAGGGAGTATGTCATCGACGTCTATAACATTAAAATAGGTGCTTCCAAACATGGATGGTCCACAGGCAAACGGGAAGTCAATCCTCCGGTGAGAGCAGGCGCGTACGTTTCTGCTTACGCATTGAAGTCTGTAATGTTGTTTTCTCAGCAGACGCCCCAACCTCAAAGTAGCAATTGCTATACACCACAAGAGCAAGTGGCCGCAATGCATGCTGACTCTGCGCGTCTGAGGATGAGCATAGATATATGCAGAAATTACTGTGTGCTAATCAAATTCAGTACTACTAATTTGGTGTTCATCTAGCGTCACTAGCTACTTAATTTGCTGGTAACTCCCTCAGCATGAAAGGCGGGTGAAAGTATACCAAGACCGATACCGAGACCGGCCGCCGAGTTACTCGGGGAAAGAGAAAGAGATATATAGCTAGGATAATAGAAACCGAAGAGGAGAGAAGAGTTACAGGACAGTCTTGCTCTTCTTTTTTTGTTTTTAATATTGCTCCTCTGGTCATTATACTCATTAATGTAGGATGATTTTATACTAAATTAGTGTTTGAAATGTGTCATCGTATACCATCTGTGATCAGAGGGATATTAAGATGTTTCGCTCATGCTCATGGCCAGACGTAGACTTTGATGTTATTTCCAAAATGGGTTATACAGAGGAATCATTTGTTATTTATCTCTTGCACTTTAATAAAATTCTAATTATATCTTACAATACCTTTGCTAAGGATACGTTGATGCACACCTAAGCTAGCTAGCACTCAATGTAGTCATCCTTAGGAAAAGTTTTTATTGATTTTTTTAAAGAAAAAAAAAGAGTATATGTCAGAAGCACACACGTCACACTCTCTCCCATGCATAAACAACCGGAGAGGGGCTTCTAACATCCACATGAAAGTGTCCTAGCCAATAAATGCCATTTTTCATAGGTAAGTTCATACGAATTCCTCACACGCACGTGCGGATAACTACACGTGCACTGGTACAGAAATCCCCATCACTAACATCTGATAGCTCTCATCTACGAGGGAATGGTACTATTACAAATTAATGGTCACATATGTGAAAAGATATTTATAATACCATTGATACAGACATATTCATTGATGTAAACAGTTTAGAAATCATGAACCGTCAGTGATGGGATGCCGGGGGGAAATTAGGAGAGGTGGCCTCCAGAGTCGGTGATGGACAGGGTGGGCAGCTAGGATTTGAGCCCCAGATATAGGTCCATAATTCCCAAAAGACTATGTAAAACTATCATACAAATTTCAAAATTGATCAGGACTACATTAATTATCACGGTCCTATTCTTTGATCGAGTTTTGCTAGTTCCCCTGGGTGGCGAAATGAGGATGGGGTTGCCGAGTGCAGTTGAGAAGATGGACAGAGAGATAAGGGGAATCCTTTTAAGATTGTGACGAAATTCTTTGTAACCGTTATAGTGGGTATACCCATTAGAGATTATGGCATATTTCTATTGGATTGTATCTAGTAACCGTTTTAGATGAAAAATTCTTCGTAGCGAATTCAGAAAGAGAAAACTATAAAAAAAAATTCACCCTAAATGTCATCCTGAGTTTAAATTGCCCTTATATATAAGATGGTTTGTTACAAATACACTCATAATTCACGCTGGTTTAATTTAGATTCATGTTGCCACCACTCGTGTGTATTGATGGTCGTAGACCCTCACACACGCTCCTATACCAATAGGTTAAGTAGTCATTTGGGTCACCACTCATTCTGGCCATGCCTAAATAATGACACGGCCATGACACCCACACCCGCATCATCTAAAGATGAGCAATATTGTCTGTCTTATGGATTTGACGGCGGATTCAAGGTTGATAAGACGGGCTCATTGTACTGCTAAGAAAAATGGATGTACTTAGGGTCATATATAGGTGCAATGGGATATGGGTGACTTAACTATATGTCTGATGTGTCAAACTCCAGAACCACGTTAAGTCATATCATAAGTACAAAAAAAAAGCAATATTAAACAAGGTAAATTAGGAGGGAGCACTTGCAACAAACCAGTTTTAGGGGAGTCTCAAACTCAAGGCATTTGAAGTGGTTTTTGCAGTTTTTCCATTTAAAAAGAATCCAGTCAGAGACAAATGGTTTGATGGGAATCTATTTAAGCGCATGCACTGTCATTTCTGGTAAGCTGTCCAATGCTAACAAATGCTCTTCACCTTTAAGCTAACCAATGCCAAACAAAAAAAATGGAGGGAGTATATAGTACTGTTACACATGTCCATCCGAAAAAAATAAAAAACAAAATTGATCTTGGATGTTGGTGGCTGGATACGTGGCACGATGTATATGCTGGTTGTTTTGCTTCCATAATTCACTAGCCTATAAGTCGCGCATTCGCGCAACTCTAAAACTCTAACCATCTTGTTATGTGTTATTCAAATTTGTTATGTTGTTGTTAGAATTTATTATTTTGTTGGTAAAAAAAATGTGTTAAATGTATGGGTACTACGTAATATGAAGTGAAATATAAAAAGATAAAACAATTTTACGGTCCTTGAGAAGGCATCGAGAGGGTACCATTTCATTCGGCGCAAATTTAGTACTTCTCGGTATCTTAGATAGTGGTACCAAATTTTACGCTAAAATTTTGGTACTTCTTAGTTTCTACTAAAAACAGTAAAAATGCAATAAAAGATCGATCATTCGGTGGATCCACCATTTCCTTCTCTGCATTTTACTTCGTTTCCTTTGGTTATATGTGTGCCACCACTCATGCGATGTCCACTTCAGTGTGAGCATAATTAAACACTTTGATCGCTTTTCTTCTACAGAATATACTACATTTTTTTTCAATTTTAGAACAATTTGTAGGATCGTTTAACAAATTGGTTTTGGTATCATATTTGCATATATCTCGTTAAAATTTATATTCCCATCAATTTAACACATCGCAATCTATGGTTAATAGTTAAATAATTGGAATCAATAATCAACCTGAAAAATAACATGTACCAGTTTCGCTTTCTCGACATATTATCCACGAATACAGTAATCTTTTGTATTAGCTTACCCGAAATAGCAAATTAATGGAAAGCAGTTCAGTACATTAGTCAACTGATGTATCTTTTTTATCCTTTGCTAATCATTTTTCTTATTTGTATGAACTCCAAATTAGTACTACAGTTAGTTATGTATAGATATGCAGCAAAATGATTCAATCTTATGTCGGCTTCACTGTGTCATCCTAGCTCTTTAAACCATAGACCATAGTTACTCGTACCATCACAGACTAAGAGATGGAGAGAATCAACAGGCCGGTCCCGTTCTTGTTTCTTGTATCTACAGGCGGCAAATTAAGGAGTCTGTATATATGGCGCTGGTTTTTTTTTCTTTTGGTGGATCCAGAGGCTTCTAGTGGAACCTTTTGCGTCCAACAGCACATCTTTCTTCTCTCTATTTTGTTGTTTTCTAGATCCAACGGTCTATTCTTTTTTTATTACGTGACTCATTGTGGTTGCATATTGAGGTTCCAATTTCACTTAGAGAGATTAAAGGGCATATGTTGTGTCAATGTATATTAAAAAAAAGGAAACGAAACGAAATAGTACTTGGATAAACTGACTTGGGCCTTGAGGCGTGGGCCTTGGGCTTAGTGTTGTCATTTACTTCTCTGGGTTGGCAATTACTCGTGTATGTCACTGCCCAACTGGCCCAGAGGCATTTCTGGTACTACTCAACACTACTGCTATTTTTGTCCTCTACAGAGAAGAGTGGCACCGTACGGGGTGCACTCTAGATGGACCTGGAGTGCTGCACAACATAGGCAAAGACAATCAATCAAAGGGGACCAATGATAAGAAACTGAAAAGAGGCCTTGTGACCCTGTCCAAAGAAATTCTCCACCAAAAGAGGAGAACGAACCACATCAAACGATCTGCCTCAGCCTCCCTTTTATGTAGAGTACGCAGCCTGGTCTCCTCTCTTCCGGAGAGATCCAGGATATTCGGCTCCCCACACAGTCACGCTACTTGTAGTAGTAGTGGCAAAATTGCATGGCGACTGTTGCGACAGACAAACATGTGCTTGCCAAATGTGCGCTGCAATTATATTGAACCGTACCTCAGCCATCAGACGAATTGAACCACGGCTCAATCAAATGGCGCCATGTCTGGCTCACTAATCCGCATAATTCCATTGGCACGCACACATGGCAAGTGTTACTACCAAACATCGCTTTCAGAGAATGGAAAAAAAAAGTGTTATTTTTATTGTGTTGCTGTGCTCTTCATCAAGTCTCCCCATATATCCATCGATCGTCTCCTCGAATGATAAGCTGAACCAACCACCATTTTTTTTGCCAAGTAGTACTCCAGTAGTTCAGCGACAGCAAGGCGAGTCTCTTAAAAATACAATTAGTCCCAGGCACGCGCCGCGCGTTCCTCGTCCTCCTCTGTTTCAATTCACGACAGAACAGGGCTGACCTGACCTTCCTCGCGGTCGCCGGCGATGGGGCTCGGCGACGGATACGACGGCGCCGCCGCGCCTCTCCTCACGGATCGCACCAAGCATCTCACCATCACCAGAAGCGGTGCGCGCACGCACGAGCTCGATCTCCCGTCTAATCCCCTCTTCATTTTCTTCATTCTTGACCTATGCGATTGGTGGATTTGTGTGCGTGCAGGGACGGAGTGGACGGCCGCGGCGCACGTGATCACGGCGGTGATCGGGTCGGGGGTGCTGTCGCTGGCGTGGAGCGTGGCGCAGCTGGGATGGGTGGCCGGGCCGGGGATGATGCTCGTGTTCGCCGCCGTGACAGCGCTGCAGTCGATGCTGTTCGCCGATTGCTATCGGTCGCCGGACCCGGAGGTCGGACCGCACCGGAACCGGACATACGCCAACGCGGTCGAACGGAACCTAGGTAAACTCTCGCTCTCTCCGTTCACAGGCATCACGCGTCGGTTGATTGGTGGATTGGAACATTATTAACATTTGATGGCTGGGGAAAAGAGGGGAAGAAAGAGTTTCTTGCCATTTTTTCTCTCTCGTTATTTAATCGGTTCTGAAGAAAGTCCTCTCTTGCTTAACTTGTCACGACACGATTAACCTGCGAGGGCGAAAATACTATGTGCCGGCGATTAGCCATCCTGTATCCCCGTGACGTAGATGTCACTTTGTCAAGCAAGATTGGTGAATCGTGATGGTAAGTGTAACCGTAAAAAGTGAGGCGCGCGACACGGGCACCACGCCGCGACAGGAGAAAGGGCTCGTCAAATCCGCTGAGGGGGACATCTCCGGACGTGGCGTCGTGGCGACGCCCCGCGCGCGCGCCGGCATGATGCGAGCGAGTTTCCGAGTCAGCGAACTGGTTGGTTGGCTGGCTGGTCGTGTTTCGTTGGGGGAATTGGTGTTTGGCTGGCGCGTGTAACACATGGATGGCGGCACGGGGGAAAACGACAGGGGGGCACTGATTCAGTACCGGTGTCCGGCGATTCGATGCGATCTTTGTGGGGAATATGCCAGGTTTTAAAACAAATCCTCTACAAATGATTGTATTGTTTCGATTTTTTTTTTGTCACGCCACGCACACGGACTCAAAGGCACACAAAAAAAGTGAGCTTCGTCGGTTTACAGTGACATAGCAACGTTTTGCTGCCATATGCGATGCATTCGTTGATGCAAATCGCGGCATATGGTATACACTTATGTCTGCACCGCAACTGTGGATGACTAGCTAGCATGTTTATTTGCAAATCTTTGCATACTGCTGTACAAATAAGGGCATGTTCGGAGGCCGGCTGCAATTGCACAGCCAATGCGCTATAGCCAAGCACAGTCACATATTATGTTTGTATTGGCTTGCTCTATAACACGGCCGCTACAGCAGGGTAATTGGACAGGGCCAAAGTGTAAAACACATAAATACTATCTTCGTCCTAAAATACTTGTTGTTTTGAGTTCTTACTTTATAACGTTTGATCACTCGTCTTATTTAAAAATTATAAAAAATTATTTATTGTGTTTGTGATTTATTTTACTATCAAAAGTATTTTATGTGTGATTTATCTTTTTTATATTTGTAATATTTTTTTTTAAAAAACAAATGGTTAAATTTTATCGGACAAAAACCCCAAAACAACAAGTATGAATGAGTAACGCCGTTTTTATTGCCATTGCCACTGTTACGGGACAAAAAACCAAAACTCATCATGTTCAGGGATGGCACAGTGGCACAATAAATTCTTACCTATAATCAAGTATACAGTATTTTGTTTGGACAAATTATTTTGTACGAGACGTTGCTTTCGCTCCAGCGCACAAGGCTGACGATCACTGTGCAACACGGAACATTTTTGAGCAGGTAGCTCCAGCGCGTGGGTCTGCTTCTTGCTGCAGCAAACGGCCCTGTTCGGCTACGGCATCGCCTACACCATCACCGCCTCCATCAGCGGCAGGTACGCCACACCACCTACGCGGCTACGCGCACGCGCGCCTTGCATTTTTTTTTTCCTTTTCCATTTTCCCCTGCGCGACATGCCGATATATGTGTTTCACGGTTTCACCGCTTACCTCCCCCTCCTTTGCCGGGGTCGGCCTCAGGCGCGTGCGGCTCAACAACGCGATGGCACGTCTCGCGTCGCGCCTCATGTGCCGCACCGCGCGCGCCGAGTAAAACGCACAGGCTAGGCAGTAGGCACATGCGCAAGCCCAACTGCACAATGCGCCTGTCTCTAGTTCTCTACCCTTGGTTGTATGGGCTGTAACGCTTCTTGTGGGCTTTAGTTACCTGGTTCAGGCAACGCGGACAGGCCCAATTGCCCAATCCGTATTGCGGAAATATGGCCCATCACGAAGCCATAAACATTGACTAAGTTGCTAGAATGCTATTCATGAATTCGTGCCCCGTCACCGTGAAGACCAAATAGGAGTATCATCAAATCAGCATATTGCTTTCTGCTTGTATCCGGATCCTGGTCGTTTTCCCCGGGTCTCGTTGCCCAAGTTCAAGGGAAAAGCAGAGCCCAATTAGCGGCTGCCTTCTTTTGTCATCGTCTTACTGCTGCCTTTGTTTTGTCATCGACTGTTTGATCCGTAGCAAGCTATAGAATGCCACGGAGAAATCCGCCCGGAGGGTAGTTTTCTCGAGCATTGCAGAAACGGAGCTCAGTCAACAGAGCAGCTCAAAAGAAGATGGCCCGTGAAATTCCTTTTGCGTTTTTTTTTCCCAACTAAACAGACACTACTACAATACTACTCATTTAATGGCCCCTAGTTACGAAACATCTTGAAAAAAAAATATGATATATCTCTACACAAACATTTAATGTTAATTTCGATCTTTACAGGTTGTAACAAAAAAATATATATTTAACTGTAACTAGGATTTTTTTCCTAAAAAGAAACACCGAAATGTCTAGTACTGCAAGAGAAAATAGACCCTCCTACAAACTCAAGTCAACAAATTCCACAGATTTTACAACCATCACCAATGCCTGCACAACTTCACTAGACCCTACAAGAGCAAATTTATAAGGGATAAGTCCATAATACAATTCTCAACTGTTATGTTGGTCTAAAAATAACCCCTCAACTACGAAATCGGATATTTTACATCCATCAACTATCAAAAACAGACAAAATACCCCTAAGAGCAGTGCAACCCGGTTTCAACAGTGGTTTTGATGATTTTGAGTATAAATTATTCACTTATGTGACATCTAATTACAAAGAGATGATGTAACTAAAAACATATAATTGAATATATTAAATTAATGAAAAACACCATCAACATCAGGTTGTACTGTCTTTAGGGGGTTATTTTCTCCGGTTTTGATAATTGAGGGGGTGTAAAATATCCGATTTTATAGTTAAGGGGTTATTTTTTGACCAATATAATAATTGAGGGTTATAATATGTACATAATAAAACTCTAAAACCTATCTATAGTGCCCTGTTATACTGACACCAACCAGCTAACACCCATTATCAACCGTCTAGTGACGCTCCTATAAATTTTGGCTGAATCGGCGGTGAGGTGATTTCACGTATGATTCTTGAAATTTGCTGATAAACCCTATGATTCAACCAACATGGAGTGGATAGCATCAAAATATACTATTCAATCAAAGGACCAATACGGATTTTGGCTTTATGTTACTTTTTGACCAGAAATGGAATCCTGGGCGGTCCAAAATCTTCCCAGAGGGTGACAAAAACTTCCATGAGGACCATGACAACTTGACAAGTACTGTACAATGCCAATCGCCAACCCGCATCCACACAATGACACGAGTCAATAAAAGGATTATAATCTAAAATAGAAGTCAACAAATGATATGTAATTGTTGCTTGGACGGGTACGCAAAATATTTTGAGAAGTTACATAACTGTACAGGCTCATGTCGTACTTAGAGCAAAGCTAATGGATACGTCCGCTCGCAAGCTACAAGAAGCTCCACATCACATGAGCTGCAGTAGTGGTGGCCCCACTGATCTTTAATTAAATGTTTACCTGCAACGTGGAAGAACTGGAGTGGAGGGAGCAGCAGCTACAGTACATCTCGCTCGCTTTTTGCCGGCGTTTGGCAAGTCGGCCGTTTCCTTCTCTCTCATGCTTTCTCTCTCCCACGTCGGATTTCGCCAACTCTTCGCCCCTTATTATACTTGCTCTTACCAAGTATGAATATGGTCAGAAAATGGAGGAGCTTATCCTTCAATGGTTCCCCACCCTTTTATCATCTGGGACTTCTTGTCATAGTTTCCTCATTGAGCTAACATCAAGTTATCTTCACGACGCACTAGTACTTTTACATCATGGCCGCCGATCCAATCACATCCGCGAACCAAATCTTTTTCTTTTTTAGTCTTTCCGGTGGAACTCAGTTTTCAACACAAATAGAGCTTTGTCCTCGCCAATGGGAAGGGACGATGGGGACACGATGATGATTGGTGTTGGGCAGCCACCAATTGGTGCCAAATTGGCAAGAGGCTCGCGCATGCACCATGCAGAGCAATCTCGTGACAAATGAATGCTGAAACGCGCACTCCGTGTTCTCATGTAGAAGGGCAATCATGCATCGCCCAGCGGACGGGCCCGCCGACATGCCGCGCCACATGCCTTTTCGAGTCGGGATATAGTACAGGTGTACCGTTTATCTTCAAATCCAAATGCTGCTAAAATTGGCCAAAAGTTGGATACAGTAAATGTTTGCCCCCTAATGCCCGCATGCTAATTAACGCCGTCCTGATGGCTTCTTTGTTCACCATCGGCGCTGGCACCGGCTTCCTTGCCCGCTGTGCACCCACGTAGCCATTTTCTTCATTCTTCGACAACTCCAATTGTCGGACACGCCAGCACTAAACCTCTTCAACGAGTCTAAAAAATATAAAAAAGAAAAAAATATTGATTACAGAAAAACTAGAGTACGTGCACTATGGCTTACGCAGCGGATCTTCGGGCAACCAGCCCCACACATCCCATTCCGATCAACAAATTGAAGGTATAGCGACGTGTATCTCGTCCTCCTTTGTTGTCGATGGTTCTCGCTGTCAAATTAATCACTCAAACAAGGTGCCCCTCCCCCCACCTTTTACCTTCATCTCCGATATCTCTCGATGTCGGGTCTGTCACCTCTCTTGTTGTCTGGATGATCCGGAAGGAGAGGAACACTAGGGTGTTTGATAGGCAGACGTGTCATTGGCCGGAGGTATTCCAAACGATCGTGGTTGATGACAAGCTTTAGAACGCCGTCGGTAGGCTGACATTGTTGTAAGCGCGTGTGCGTGTTGGTCGTCGATTGTCTACTATAATCGACCATCGTAGCCTGTTATGGCCTCTAGCAAACTTTTCTTTTATGAATCTTAATACAAATGATACATAACTCCTATGCGTATTCCAAAAAACCTATCCCATCGCCACCTAACCACTCAACTGAGATTTTCGTGTCGTCATCCCACCTTCCCTCTAAAACCAGGGAAATCTTCTCTTCCCTCACCCCTCTTACGATACATAGCCAATAGAAGTTGTCACGGAGCTCATCAGACCTAACTGTCCATAATCTACAAGATTTACTCCCTATGATTTTTGGAGATCAACCCCTACATTGTTATCCCGTATTAGACGTTCGGGTTTGGATATGCATGGATTGTAGTAATGATCATCCATTTTTGCCTCTCCTCATACCCATTCCACGAGCCCTAGAAGAAAATGTATATGAGCTCTATTACGGTCCAACGAAATGTATGGTGCGGTACAAATTTTGTCATAGCCGTTAGGTGAGGAAGGACACAACGGGGAATCATGAGCTGGACACATATCATTGCATGGACTCCTCTTCTCCTGTAGCAACAACTCCGTATCGTCGTGCTCATGCGTCTTGTAAGGCTTGTGGCACCGAAATTGTCCTTTCACTTCATCATAGCGCCTCTCATCGCAATTTTTTGTTCTCGCTCTACCGCCACTGCTTCCTTCCATAGCAGCGTCGCTCTATACTATGATATTTTCCCCAAGATCGTACCCCCTCCCTCACCGACCAGGGTCATAGGACGCCAACGAGTGAACTTGCTGAGGCGGCGTTGACAAGCCATCCGTCGCGTCCCCAAACATTCGTCGCGTGCGAATCACACGTCGATTGGACCCGATAGCTGCACTTGCGTAGGCGGCGACGAGAGGCTAGCGGAGAGGGGAGAGAAGAGGGCCGACGAGCCTTTCGGACATGGCAACAAGGGAAAAGGGGATCGTAAGATGCAAGAACCTGGCTTCACCGATTTGGTGCCGTTTACGAGATGTGAGGACCTGGCTAACAGATAGGAGCTACGTTTCTTCACCTCCTTAGATCCACTTCACCTTTAAAGTAGGAACTGTTCCAAACAGGTATTGTCCTATGCAAAATGAGAGACTACCCTTCCAAGCACGGAGACAGGTGCGGTACTCGTCCTTCACTTCCCCCGTACCGCATGGTACAGGTCATCCTCAGCCGTCAGATCTCTGGGATCCCCCTTGTTGGACAGCAAAATCCCTCAATTTGTAGACCGTAGAGCGTCCAGGCAGCGGAGGCAGCGGCGCTTTTCGCTCCGGAAAGGAAGTCGCGGATTCGATCCGCCTCCAAGAGAAGCGGACAAAATCGTGACAGCAACAGCCTAATGAAGTAATGATCCAGAGTCCCAGCCCTAATATGATCCAGAGTTGAGAGTTCCAGACCAGTCGCCAGCGCCCAACGGCTGTCACCTGCCTTATACCTCCACGCCGTCCCTCCAACCCCATCCCCACCAATCAATCACGCGAACCTCCGGAGCTAGCGCGAGCGAAAAATGGCGGTGCACCACTCCCTCGAGGTGGCCGATGGCGGCCGTTGCGACGACGACGGCCACCCGCCCCGCACCGGTACGCGACGCGTCCTCTCTCCTCCTCGCGCGCGTACGTTCGCCTCTGACGCGACGCCGCGGCTGTGTAACACGTGATGGATATGTGCGTGTGCGTGCAGGGACGGTGGGGACGTGCGTGGCGCACATAATCACGGCGGTGATCGGGTCGGGGGTGCTGTCGCTGGCGTGGAGCGTGGCGAAGCTCGGGTGGGTGGCCGGCCCGGCGATGATGCTCTGCTTCGCCGCCGTCACCTACGTCTCCGCCGCGCTGCTCTCCGACTGCTACCGCTGCGGCGACGATGACAAGGGCCCCCGCAACCGCTCCTACATCGACGCCGTCCGCGTCTTCCTCGGTAACCGACACACGACACACTTAGTAGTTTGCGGTTTGCTCGTGTCATATGGCTAAATTCTGTATATGGCGTGCGTGCGTGCGTGCTCAGGCAAGAAGCACACCTGGGCTTGCGGCTCGCTGCAGTACGTCAGCCTGTACGGCTGCGGCGTCGCGTACACCATCACCACCGCAACTAGCATGAGGTAGCAGAACCGGGCAACAGCCTACAGAGATTACAGGGTCAATGAGCAGGAAACGTGACGGATGATGCATTATGAGTTATTTTTTTGTGTGTTCTTCTTGTTGATTTTTTTTTGGGTGTTTTTGCAGGGCGATCCTGAGGTCGAACTGCTACCACGCGCACGGGCACGACGCGGCCTGCAAGTACGGGGGAAGCTACTACATGCTCATGTTCGGCGCGGCGCAGCTGCTCCTCTCCTTCATACCGGACTTCCACGACATGGCGTGGCTGTCGGTCCTCGCTGCGGTCATGTCCTTCTCCTACTCGTTCATCGGGCTCGGCCTCGGCCTCTCCAACACCATTGGTACGCCTTGTTTGGTTTCAGAAAAATCCAATCTTTTAATCATCTGAGCTGCTCTGTATAACTGGTACTCGAAGGATGTGCTCTGTTATATTGCTATCGTTGTGAATTTTCTTCTGAGCATGTAACTGCAACGAAGCATTGATACTGTTTTATGAAACGTTGAGATTATATTAAGCTGACAAAATTGTTTCTTTTCTTCAGCTAATGGAACAATCAAAGGAAGCATAACAGGTGCTCCGGCGAACACACCTGTGCAGAAGATATGGCACATTTCACAGGCCATTGGTGATATCGCATTTTCATACCCCTACTCCTTGATCCTCTTGGAAATCCAGGTACTACATAGTACATCTCATCTGAATTACTCAGTCAGAACTACTAGTACTACATTCCAGGGACAGTGGTACATTACTGAATTCAATTTTCCATTTACGGTCGTGTCGTTGCAGGACACCCTGAAGGCTCCACCGGCCGAGAACAAGACGATGAAGAAGGCGTCCATCATCTCGATCGTCGTCACCACCTTCTTCTACCTCTGCTGCGGCTGCTTCGGCTACGCCGCCTTCGGCAGCGACGCGCCGGGCAACCTCCTCACCGGCTTCGGCTTCTACGAGCCCTATTGGCTCATCGACTTCGCCAACGCCTGCATCATCGTCCACCTTCTCGGCGGCTACCAGGTACACACCCCGAAGAAATCAAATTCCAGCGTCAGTGTGTCATTGAACTGAAATTTCTGAAACAGAGCCAGTGACATTGTTGCCGGATGACTGGAAATTCATCTCGCAGGTGTACACCCAGCCGATCTACCAGTTCGCGGACAGGTTCTTCGCGGAGAAGTACCCGGCGAGTGGGTTCGTGAACGACTTCCACACGGTGAAGCTGCCGCTGCTGCCGCCATGGAGGGTGAACCTGCTGCGTGTGTGCTTCCGGACGGTGTACGTGGCGAGCACGACGGCGGTGGCGCTCGTGTTCCCTTACTTCAACGAGGTGCTCGCGCTGCTGGGGGCGCTCAACTTCTGGCCGCTCGCCATCTACTTCCCCGTGGAGATGTACTTCATCCAGAGGAATATCCCCAGGTGGTCGAGCCGGTGGATCGTGCTGCAGGCGTTCAGCGTCGTGTGCCTCCTCGTCAGCGCCTTCGCGCTCGTGGGATCAATCCAGGGGCTCATCAGCCAGAAGCTTGGCTAGGCTTTGATCTGGCCTGCGTCTGATTCGGATTTGCTTTTCGTCGTGTAATCTTAGTGGAAGGGGGATGCAATTGTGGGTTGTGCTGTAGAAATTGGGGAGCATGCATATGCGTGCGGTTTGTCTCTATACCCTAGTGATGAAAGTTGAACAGCATGGTAGTGTTACATTGGGTCTGCAGGATCAGAGAGAGTGGCACACTGTTTTTCAGTGCCTTCCTTCTGCACTGCAGATAAAACTGCTACTCCTATATGTACAAAGTATCGGATTGCTGTTGCCGCTGTACTTGAACCGTGAGAGGAACCTTTGATTGATAAATCAGAATACATAGATTAATTGCTCGGTACTGTTTCATCAGAAACACTCGGTTCTGTTTTTCTGTCGACCTTCAAGAGCTCACTCAGCCATACCTTGGCTTCAGTTCGAGTTGGCATTGAGCATGCGTAAGCCATGTATCTGCGTGGTTGATTTTACTGAAATGGTGGAAAAGAACATGATTGGGGGTGTTCTTGGAACTGGCAGACGCTAGCCTTTGTATTCTTGGTGATAAGGATAGAGGAATAAAATAGCAGCCTCATATCAAGAGTGTAATCACAGTGCAGCCCATAGAAATATCGGTTGATGATGCATTCCCCCTGGCAGTGAAGATCCTAGGAGGATAAACTGTGTGCATAATCAATGAATCGTTCGTCTTTGACAGTTTTTATTAATCCTGAACCTAAGGTTATAACTTTGTTTAGACAGAGGATCATTATTCATACCCTGCTTTGTTCAGAAGGTTTATGTTACTGAAAGGTGGTGTTATTCTAATCAACACTAAAGTTAATGCTGTCAAAATTTACGGCGTTGTAAATGTCTTGCATTCTGTCGATATATATGTAGATGCTCCTTGCCAAATACTACCTTTCAGAAATCAGTTTTCGGTCGAATCGACTGTCTTGTTTTGTCTGAATCGAGACTCAGCCATGCATTTGGCACAGGACAATTTACGTTGTCAGAATGAAGTACATCCCAGCCAGTCACCGATGCCACACGCCGCGTCGATCTCATCTCCGGGAGCGGTGTAGCGCAGTGAAGAGTGAAGTGTGTGCAAGAGCGTCAGTGAGCGAGAACGCGAGCGGCGCCGGGAGGGAGCGTGGACCGGGGGTTGACCCGGCGCTGCGCGGGTGAACAACCTGTCCCGCCCCCCGGACGAGCCCTCACGCGTTGCGCGGGCGTTGAATTCTTTATCCCGCCCATGCGCGCACACACAATTTACACAAACACACACGCTTCCTTCCCCCGTGCCGTGCCGGCACACACCCGCGGGCTATTTATACACTCGGCGCCTCCCCGTGTCCGCGCCGCACGCACGCACGGTCGCCTCATCACCATCAGCAGCAGCAGCGGAATCTGTGGACGGCGACGGGAGGAGACCGACCGACCTATCGACCGACATGGGCAGGGTGCCGTGCTGCGAGAAGGACAACGTGAAGCGCGGGCAGTGGACGCCCGAGGAGGACAACAAGCTGCTGTCGTACATCACCCAGCACGGCACACGCAACTGGCGCCTCATCCCCAAGAACGCCGGCCTGCAGCGCTGCGGCAAGAGCTGCCGCCTCCGCTGGACCAACTACCTCCGCCCCGACCTCAAGCACGGCGAGTTCACCGACTCCGAGGAACACACCATTATAAAGCTCCATTCCGTCGTCGGCAACAGGTAAACACAACCCAACAACGAGTGATTTGGCCTTTTTTTACGGTAATGTTGTAATACTGAAACACGAAGCTGTGTGTGTAGGTGGTCGGTGATCGCGGCGCAGTTGCCGGGGAGGACGGACAACGACGTGAAGAACCACTGGAACACGAAGCTGAAGAAGAAGCTGTCGGGGATGGGGATTGATCCGATCACGCACAAGTCGTTCTCGCACCTGATGGCCGAGATCGCCACCACGCTCGCGCCGCCGCAGGTCGCGCACCTCGCCGAGGCCGCGCTCGGCTGCTTCAAGGACGAGATGCTCCACCTCCTCACCAAGAAGCGCCCCTCCCTCGAATTCCCCTCCCCTTCCCCCGCCTCCGCCGCGCCGATTCCCGACGGCGCCATGCTCGCCGCGCCGCCGCCGCCGCCGCACGACCACGACACCATCGAGCGGATCAAGCTGGGACTCTCCCGCGCCATCATGAGCGACCCCTCCGCCTCCGCAGCCGCCGCCGCCGCTGCTGCTAAGGCGGAGGAGGACATGTCGGAGGGGCTCGCCGGGATGTACGCCGCGGCGTACGACGCGGATGAGTTCCGGTACGACGACGGGGGAGCGGCGGCGGCGGCGGTGGTGGCGGGCTACGACGTCCTCGGCGGCGGCGGCGACCATGGCGCGTCGATGTGGAGCCACCAGAGCCTGTACAGCGGGAGCTCCGGCACGGAGGAGGCAAACAGGAGGACGAGGTTGCCGCCGGAGAAAGGCAACGACTGCAGCGTCGGCAGCAGCGGCGGCGGCGGCGGCGGCGGCGGCGATGACGGCGATGCCGCCGACGACGGCGGGAAGGACAGCGGGAAGGGAGGAGGGGCATCCGACATGTCGGGACTGTTCGCCTCCGACTGCGTGCTCTGGGACTTGCCCGACGAGCTCGCGAATCACATGGTGTAGCTGAGAAAACGCGCGAAACTTCGGACGATGAAGCTGAAGCACGCCATGGATCGATGGTCGAAGAACTGCAGCACTTGCAGTTGCAGGTTTGAAAGAATTGGATAGTGCGAAAAAATTTGCTACAAATAATATTGCTGAAAGAGTAACAGAAAAAAAAAACTAGAGTACATAGTTACTAGTACATACTAGAGTAGGAGTAGATATTTGTGCTTTGAAAAGATTAACAAAAGCGAAATGTGAATAGTTTTTCACTGATTGATTGAGCCGGAGGCCAAGGTATTTCCCAGCCCTCTGCTTCAGTCACAGGCGCAATGGAAAATTCAGTGCAGTTAGGACAGATTGTTTAGTTCTTTGATGGATGAATTGTCTGATGATGACTTGATGGGGAAAAGTAAATTTGCATCTTAAGTACATATATTACTCATCTCTAGCATGCTATCTAAATGGCCATGAAAAATTCTGAAGAAAGATTCAGTAACATAGATTACTGGACGCAAGAAGATTGCCTTTTATCTTGTAAACTTCTGAAAATCATGAGAGTTTTGAATTTAACAATAAGTTCCACACTTCCACAGCTGCACCCAAGAAGGCAAGAAACCTGCGGATCTGGCACTTTGATAGACTCTAAGCTGTAGATCGAAATTCTGAGTTCAGACTCCTTCACGAGAATACCAAAGTTACATGGTGCTATGCGGAAAGTGTATTTGCATCAGCAAAGATAATTTTTGTTTGACGCTGTAAAAAGTAATAGAAAAAAAGAGCCTCTACTTTCCCTCTGTCTCAAGTACTCCCTCTAGTCCAAAATACTAGACATTTCCAAAATACTATACGTTTTGGATAAGAACATGGTTTTAAAAAACGACTTTAACTATATTTTCTATTATAATACATATAGAAATACTAACAAATATATAATTTTATTGAAGTGATTTTCAAGACTAATCTATACAAATAATCTTTATGTTGCTAAAATAAATATTTCTAAAGTTATTTGTAATCAAAGTTTAAAAAGTTTGACTTTAGAACAATCGAAAACGTCTAGTATTATCAAACTGGAATGAGTACGGGGAATTCCCACGTTCCACTAGGTTCTACTCCTATTTGTTCATGCGTTTTCTCTTTTATTTGTTTTATATTTTACTTTTTGTAAGAAAGCTCTAGAACATCCTCTTTTTATCCAACGGGTAAATTTCATTCCTCCTATTTTGTCTAATTGTTAATCTAATGATTATTACTGTTTGCTAGATGATGGAGCTCATTCTAGTTTCACTTTGGGATTGACTTTTTAATTGTTAGGGGCTATTTTGGGTTTGAAGCCAAAATGTGCCATACCAAATTGTTGGCACTTTAAATATTAATTTGGTAGTATTTGGTTTGCTACCAAAAGTTGCCAATTAGGCCATGTTTAGTTCTAAAAAATTTTCACCCAAAAACATCACATCGCATCTTTGGAGACACGCATGAAGTATTAAATATAGTTAAAAATAAAATTAATTACACCGTTAGGCTGTAAATAACAAGACAAATCTTTTGAGCCTAATTAGGACATGGTTAGTCACCAGTGCTACAGTAACCCACAGGTGCTAATGATAATTTAATTAGACTTAAAAAATTCGGTTCGCGGTTTTCAGACTAGCCATGAATTTAGTTTTTTCATTCGTGTCCGAAAACACCTCCTAACATTTGGTCAAAACGTTTGATGTGATATTTTCGCCGAAAACTTTTCATATCGTCAAGGTTTTGGTATGTGAGCCGTCAATGTAGAATCCGACGGCTACACTCTACAAACGTTCGATCCCAAGTTCCGAGCGCTGTGTAGCCCTCGAGTCCTCCAGACCTCGACGCTCCCAAGTTTTTCCCCTCGGAGAATCTTCCGTGGAATCCCTTTCAAAGTGCCCATGGCGGTGGCGGCACAGCTCCACGGATCGGCCGCGGCGGCCGCGGCCGCGTACCGGCGACTCCCACTCTTAAGAGTTCCGTCGTCGTCCTGCCGGTGGCCGGGGAATAGTCTCGCCGAATCCCCAAAGGTACAGTCCCGATCCAGACGGTAAACCCTATTCATCTGTTAGTGCAGTGGGTGATGTGGTGCTCTTGTCTCCTGCCCGTTCGATCATTGGAGGTGTATTATTCGTTGTTGGATGGAAAAAATAGATCTCGAATATGGTGAACATAATGGTTCTTTTTTGTGTTGTTGAATTGGTGAAGCTGCTGGTGGAAATCGGCGGAATACACCTGGAAATAATGATACTGTTTTTTTAAGTGCAATATTTTTATAGGAATTTTTGTTTCATGAGTTCTGCTTTTCTGATGTCCTTCGAATATGCTGGGGTATCAAGTATCCATGTCCAGATGTCCTTGTTGGGAGGAACTCAAAGAGAAAGAAAGAAGCAGTTTTTAATTTTTTAATCTGCTGTGAATATTCTGTTTTGAGAAGAACACCATATAACAAAGCATCACCTTTAAAAATAAATGGATTTGGTGGATGTATCACACATGATGTGCTTTGGTACATGATAAAGTTTTGATGTAAACCTCTATATGAATGTATTCCCTTGCTACAAGTTTTCTACGGAAAGCAAAAGAAGTTTGATTTCAACTGTTTACATATTTTGTTGATTCAGCTGTCCATTTCCCCCAGTGGAGTGGGCGTGAAGCTATTTGATTCTGGTGCTAAAGTTTCAACAAAATGTGCAAAAGGGACCACTCAGATCGATGAATTAAACTTCAGATCAAATCAAATTGATGAATTAGTTGAAGAAGGTGAAGACACAATTACCCAGAAGAGGAGTGCAAAAATCCATGATTTTTGCCTTGGGATCCCTTTCGGTAAGTTTGAGTTTCATGAATGTGAAACTTTGATACTCAAGTATCCACATGGATCTGTACTAGAACTCATATGTCATAAACTGTTGTTTTTTCCTGCTTTCATATGGAAGTGTACATGTGATTACTTCCTACTAGTAAAGGTGAATTTTTAATTGCGTAGTTGCTTGCGATTGTTGCCATATATTTTGATTGGTATCACAAGTACGAGAAAGTTTTATCATGCAGCAAAGCAAAGCTCTCAAAGTTTATGTTACATAGATATGGGTGTGATGTATCACATAATTAGTCTTAAATCAGTGGAAACATTACTACCATTACTGCATTATTTCATATTACGCTTAGAAATGTGAAATGCTCCTTATTTGTTGACTATTTCTTAACATGGGATTATTTTCTGGCTGGTTCATCTTTTGACTTGTTCTATAAATTCTGTGGATATAGTAGTGAAAAAACCAAATTATTTAGCTTGCTTGTGTCTGCATAACAAGTAAGAAAACCACATTTTTTACAAGGGCAATAATAATGATTCATATGGTAGTGCAGGTGGTCTTCTGTTCTGTATGGGGCTTCTAGGATACATTTTCTCCAGAAGTACCATAAGTCTTGTTTTGGGTGTTGCACCAGGGCTCGCCACACTGTTTCTTGGTACCCTCAGTCTAAAGTTCTGGAGGAGTGGAAAATCCAGTTTCATATTTATCTTGTGCCAAGCAGGTGGGTCTTTCGCTTAAGAATCACTATACTGAACCCGCTGTTACTACATAAATACACTGAATTATCATAACTACACACACACTTCTTATTGACAACTTCTATTTGTAATTTTGCAGCAATTTCTGCTCTCCTAGCATGGAAGTATTCTCATGCCTACATCTTGGTAAGTTCTAACCACCGTTATTACTTTCTCCTTCTCATGTAGCATTACATCTAGTTGTGCTGATCTTTATTTTGTGTGTGCAGACAAATAGAATTCTCCCCTGGGCCTTCTATGCATCTCTGAGGTATTGTGCTCTCCATTGTTCATCCAAAGCCTTTCATTTTGAGTAAAGAAGTACCTGATATATTTTGTTACTCTCTCAATAATGGTGCAGCACTGCCATGGCTCTTTTCTACGCTTACGTGCTGCTCTCCGGAGGAAATCCACCACCTAAGAAGAAGATGGCGGAAACTTCATCATAGAGCAGGATATAGTCATCCAGTTTAGCCACTAACGTGATAGGGTGATCTGGCCTTTGAACCTTTCATGCTTTGGCTGCGATATAAAGAATTTTGAGTATCACTCCACTGTATATTCCCCAATGTTTCATTCTCTATGAAATTTTTGTTGTTATAGCGTGAAGCTCTGAACAAATAATCTTCCTGATAGTTTTAAATTCTTACTGAACATGCTGTTTTATTTTCCCATGAGCATAAATAAAGGATATACTTATTAAATTTACTGAATGGCTTGAGTTCTCCATGGAATCAGCACATTATATAGTTCGGAGCTAACAACAATTTCAATAACATTGTAGTAGGCGGCTCCGGTTATCAATTCATCTTTTTAAAATGGATATATTTTAGGGGAGACCATTTATAGGCCCTTTAATGGATTTGTGCAAGGGGAGCAATTCAACTATTTAGCTAGCTCTATGCCAACCACAGAAAAGAAAGTGCCCTTGAATTGAAGCTAAATAGCCCATGTGCCCCATTTTATCACATTCTATAAGTTTAAGATTTGTCTTCGTATATTTTTAGATGAAGATTTAATTTCATATAATAGCAAACCAAACGTGAACAATATAAATTTAGAGACACTTGTGTTCTTACCATATTTTTAACTTCAATTATGATTTTACCCTTATTTGACATTGTGATTTTGCCTCATTTTTTCAAACTGAAGTTTATGTTTTGCCCATATTTCATAGGTCTTCTTAACGGTGTTAAATACATTAGTGTCATTTATAGATTTATCCTTACTTTTAGGACTTTTGTGATTTTGTCCCTTTATTTTTTCCATATTTAACATGATTTTTTTAAACTAAAAATAAGGTCAAGCATTAGCTTGACATGAATTTAGACTTGGTATTAACAGTGCTAAGAGCACTTAACGGAATAGAGAAGAACATAGGTTTCGGTTAGAATAATGAGCGAAAAAACGTAAAGTTGAAGGTTAAGGAAAAAATTACAATTGGAGTTATAAACAGGGCCATAATACAAGTAGCTCATAAATTTAACCATGAAAAAAATTGCCCATATTTTGGGATGACAAAGTTAGGAGTAAGAGGGTTAGAGAACAAAAAAGGGCCCGAAGCCCACCAACGGCCCAAGTTATCCGCCGACACGACCAGCTAGGCGTCTTGGCCAGATCAAACTAGGGTTTTGCTCCTCCCGCTCCGAGAAAGCGAACAGCTCGCGCTCCTCCGATTCCACCCATAGGTCACCGCCGCCTCTGCTCCTCCCGGCTGCCGCCAAGATGAAGCTCGTCAGGTGAGGCTCCAGTTTCCGCCTTCACTTCGCTCCCTTCCGTTTCGTTTCGCTGTTCCTTTTTCTTGCTGATCCGTTTGGTGAAAATTCCCCCCCGATTTTGGTGCGGATTTGGGCGTGGGGGTTTTGATGCAGGTTTCTGATGAAGCTGAACAACGAGACGGTCACCATCGAGCTCAAGAACGGTACCGTCGTCCACGGCACCATCACCGGTAAGATTTGACCTCGCCCACAGGCCACAGGTCGCGAGTAGGAAAAAACTGAAACTTTTAGGGGTTTCCTTTAGTGCTTGTGTGCTTAGGATTTATTAACATTATGTTCGGATTCGACATATGGGAGAACTATTGGATGTGTCTGTGCTGCGTTTTGTTTGTCTGAGACTGAACACATGCCTTTTGTGCATGGAAGGCTCTGTTTCTGATGCTTTTGCAGGCAAAGCAAAAGATAATTACTGCATTATATTGTTGAAATCATTTTTCTTCAGGTTAATAGATAGTTGGAGTAGGGTGAATTACATGGGATCTGTCCACATTGAGTCAATCCTATCTTTTGTAAGGCTCACTACTGACTACCAGCTCTTTCTAAGTCTATCAATAGAACTCCGACAATGGGATATACAGACAATGAAGATGTAGTGGTCTGGATAAATTGGTGTTATGAATTTAAAAAATGCAATGTGATGGTTCTATTTGACCCTACTATCAAACCACGATATTTCTAAGCTAGCTTGCCTAACTTCTGTTGGCCCCTTAATGAATCTTTTACCTGTGCGGTGTGGCAGTGTGTCAGCAATAGGAAAGATGGTTGGGTGTCTTTCATGTTTCTAGCTTTCTTCATTTAGTTGAGGTATATTTAGGTGGATAAAGATATTTATTTTGAACAACCATATGTTTTAACAATTCTGATTCTTTAACCTTTTGCAGGTGTGGATATCAGCATGAATACCCACTTGAAAACCGTCAAGCTCACTTTAAAAGGGAAAAATCCTGTAGCCCTTGACCACCTCAGCGTGAGAGGAAACAATATTCGCTACTACATCCTCCCTGATAGCTTAAATCTGGAAACCTTACTAGTAGAGGATACCCCGAGAGTCAAGGCTAAGAAGCCAACTGCAGGTATGAAAATTCCCCTTCCATTTGTGTTTGTGTTTTGATCAGTGCAAGAGCTATATATACTGACCTACCATCTTTTATCTGAAATCAGGAAAACCTTTGGGGCGTGGGCGTGGACGCGGTCGTGGCCGTGGTCGGGGCCGAGGGCGCTGAGCTTTGTTACCCCCTGTTTCGTGAAGCTCTTGCAGTGCAAAAATGTTTCACTTCTATTAGAGCAAACATGCCAATGTTAGTAGTTCTTGCTGTGGAATCATCTTGGCATTTGACCTAATGTTCATGTCTGTCAGGTCACATCATTCATAATGAACATGCGGGATGCCTTTTCTCGGACCTTCAGAATTTAAGTGGTATGCTTGTATTGTTAGTTGTCTTCTTTTAATATAATTATCCTGTCTCAATACTAAGGGCTTGGAATGTGTTGAGGTGTTTTCTGTTGATCATGTCTGGTAGAAATGAACTTTCAACCTTGGCCTTGGTGCTGCATACTAAGGGCAGATGACAGGGTTTCCTTTCACCATAATCATTACAATCTCCCTGATTTGGCCGGTCCGAAAACACGACAGTTTTCATGTCAAGTTAGTAGATTGTTCATGTGATTTGAACTGCTGTCAGCCCTAGTTTACTTCCCAAGTTAGAACCGTGTAAATGATGGAAGAAATGGGCTTTCGTCTCAATTCTCTAGTCTCGGGCTCCTATCATTTGCCGTTATCCTTATAAGAATAAACCAAAACTGAAATTTTGAAGCTTATTTTGAATACAATTGTTTTTTTCATCGTGCTTTTATTTTTTAGCATTGGATTTTAAACCACGAGTAGTATAGATGTTTTGTTGACATGGCTACGGTTTATTTGAAAAAAAAAAAAACTAAATGATCACACCCTCGTTATGTTCCTTTGATGCCCTTTTTCCCTTTTGTTCCTTCGATTCTGCGCGTGCCGCGGCGCTGTGCTGCGTCGCTTATGCCTATCCATTCAGCCACCCGTTCGTTCTTCTTTCCTTTCGGCACGCAATAGCGCGATGGCGACCGGCCAGATGCCCGTCGAGCCGTGCCGCAAGCGCCCAACCACACGCGACGCGTCGCGGTTCTGAGTACGTCTTGCTGCCGGCGCTGGCTGCATGTACGGGATCGGTCCGATACTCCGGTGGTGTCACAAATGGGTGCGGGTGCCAAGGGCGGTGCTTCACAAATGGTGTCACTGGACGTTATTTCCGGCAGGAGTCGTGACGAGCACAGGTGATTGTCTGGTTGTCCTCACATCGGAGCAAGTAGGCGTCGCGGTCGCATTGACTGCAGCCAACCTGATCGGCCATCCATACGTTCGTGCTGTCGCTGGAGCTCAGCGAGGGGCATTATCATGTCCCGATGATCTGATCGTCCCAATGAGAATGGCAAGGCGACACATGTTGCTCTCCCAGAATTAACTCCCTTCACCCACAATACACCGCTAACACTCCTACTAGTACTACTTGATAATCACCAAATTCACCGTCATTATCCCGGATCCTGACCTTATGGGCGGAGCCATGTCCATGTGTCCGCGATTAGTCCATGCAGTTATCCGGCTATCTGCAATCAAAGATTCCGGGCATGGCAAAAAGGTAAAGGCCCATCACTCCAAATAGTCGCCAAGCTAGCTAGCTTAGCTTCTCCCTGAAGAAACTCTGCGATACCATGCCATCCAAGAGAGGCACTAGTACGACACTTGTGCAGCAGCAGCAGCTTGCAGCTAGCTAGCCTCGCTTCTCTCCAATAAAAAAAGGCCGTGAAGCTGCCTGTCCGGGGGCTCGAGAAAGGCAGGAGAGTGCAGAGGAGTTTGCCGAGAAAACATGTGCCAGATCAAGCTCAACAAGGAGAGGGTGGGGTGCTTCCTCCTGGTGATCCTGGTCGTGGCCCTCCTCATCGGCGTCCTCTTCGGCCTCGGCGTCTTCCGCCACGGCTACGACCGCTTCAAGGACCTCGGCCGCAACCACACCTGCTACGACTGCAACAGGGCCTGATTGATTGATTCATTCAGGGAGCTGAGCTTCTTCATCAGTTCGGCTCGTCGTCGTAGCTGCGGCTGCTGCAGCAGCAGCTCAGGTTTCCTGCTATTGCTCACTTGCTCTGGTATTTCGGGGGCTCTCCGATTTACTTCCTCTGCTGTCGTTGCCGATGTGTTTTGGTTTTGTTGTCCTTAGTTTCGTTCCTGGCAAAAGTAACAGAATTGCTGTTTTTGTTGTGCTGTCGTCATTCAGTTTGTTTCTGTCGTGCTGTACTGCCTCATAATTCAGTTAGGAGAGTTGCAAACTTGCAAGTGCTCATTGGGCGAACGATTAAATTTAAAATATAATAGTAAAGTTATTTGGGCATGATATGATCAGAACTGCGATGCTCTTCCCATTGTATCACTGAACTAGGACCTTTCGGTGTTCTACAACCAAAAAGGGTAACTTTCAATGCTATAGATCTAATTTTTATATATGGATCTCCATGCATCATGCCTTAGTTAAGATATATGCCCACTATGAAGAAAAGAAGGGTCACCAGCAGACCTGATTATTTAAACAACAACAAAAATATACATCGCATATGACAAGAAGATAAACTCAACCAACACTTGCACGCGCCCTCACATTCCGCCGTAACAAGCTCCACTTTTCACAGGCTAAAAGAGTGCAAACGGAGCTTTAAGAACCGGCCGAGTTCTAATGGCGATTATTTATTGTTTTCCATGAGCACGCTTTTCGAACTGCTAAACTGTACATTTTTTTATAAACTTTGTATACGAAACTTTTTAAAAAGCCAAACAAATCCATTTTTAATAGTTAATACTTAATTAATCATACACTAATGACTTGTCTCGTTTTCTGTGCCAAAATAAGCCAAAATCTTTATGCTGCTCAGAACGCAGCCTAAGCTTGAAGACTAATTCAATGATAGATGTAAAACTTAGCTTACACAAAGAGAGATGATCAAAGTACCAAATATTGAAACCAATGAATTGCTATTGTAATTACACACGCAAACAACAAGAATTCCTAGATGCCAAGTGGCATAAACTGGAAAAATCTGAAACTAAATGGTTTATGCACAGCTGACACAAGTGACTGAACCTTTTGGGATGTTCACTGGAACTTTGCAGCAACTATTTTCCACTCAACAGTAAGAAGATAAGTCAAGGGTCATGTGACACACGATAGATGCCCTAGTATATAATTCCATTAGCTGCAGCAGCCACCCCCACGAGAAGACGAGGAACCAGCACCTTCAGATTGGTCAAGGGTTATCACACCAGGCTTGACACCACTAGCCTGAAAAGGCACAAAATTCATGTTCAGAACAATATGGCAATACTGCAATGAAAGCAATCGCAATTGCTCCTTGTGGAGAACAAGGTAAGTAGAACTCTTGCACTCATTTAATTCCTATATAAGCCAATCTAGAAACCTAACATGTCTCCTTTTTGCCAATAAAAAGAGGCCAAAAGACGATTTTTTGGTCCCTCAAAATTAGTCAGTTACGAGTAGATATTCAGTTGCTCCATCCAACTACGGGAATTGACCTTTCATGTTTGTCTATCTTTTGTGCTTTTAGGGCCCTGTTAAGGTTCTCAGTAGAAGAGTGGGCTTTCTCTAGGATGGAAATTTACAAAGGATTCAAGAGTACATCAGAGAATTGAGATAAATATTTGACGTTTAGGACAAAATTCAATCAAAATTTTGAAACTTTGACCATCAATTTTATATTATAATAAATTCATAAAATCTATTGAGTTTATGATGGTATTATAGTAATTTTGAAGGCAAATCTGCATACAAGAATAATTTTTGTTTTTCAGCTGAGTTTATTTAGTAGTGTTATTGATGGTCAAAGTTTTAGAAGTTTGATTAAATTTTCTCCTAAACTGTAAACATCAAATATTTATGAACAGAGGGAGCAAACAATCAGCCTAGCGATCACAAAGCAGTCTAACATCAAATGTTAATGACCGGGAGGGAGTAAACACAATCAGCTTGGCCATCACAAAGCAGTCTTGAATCACACTTCCACTTGGAAAATTTTTATGCATATTTGAACTAAGATACATTGATGTTGCATAAATGGTAGTTGACATCAGACATGCTCACAGTTATTTTTCAGTAAGAAGGCCACTAGATTTGTGTTTGTAAATTTAACTCATTAACTCCTTTCCTAAAACCATTTTACCTCATTAGATGAATCAATGACACCATCTTGAATTTTCTTGAAAATTGCTCCAGCGGTCTTGACAAAAGCCTGCATAACAGTAGGGATAAAAAATCTGGAGAAAGCTCTTATTTGCACATATGCACGGTTAAAAAAAAATACCTCCTCAACATTTTGTGCGGTTTTTGCAGATGCCTCCATAAACATCAAACCATGCTCCTTTGCAAACTGCTCGCCTTCCTCATAGCTCACTGCACGCCTATGAGATAAATCACATTTATTTCCAACAAGCATTACTGCCATGGTAGCATTCGCGTGTTGCCTTGCATCTTCCAGCCAACTCGCAAGATGATTGAATGTCTCCCTCCTGAAGTAATTATAACGTAAATATATGTGAGCAGCCAAGTCAGCATAGTTTAGGAAATCATGGGCTTAGCTCAACCCAAAACATTTTTTTCCTTTTTTCAGAATTGAAGCAAGAAGCTTCCATGGTATTGGATAAATACCTTGTGATGTCATAAACCAAAAGAGCACCAGCAGCCCCTCGATAGTATGACCTAGTTATCGATCTGAATGACTCCTGGCCTGCCTGAAATATTAGCATAACAGCGAGCGTATCAGATGAATGTTTCCACTTGCCAAATTGAATTATCCATTAGTGTCAGATTCAGTGTAAAGCAAAGCAGCACATTTTGGCTATCTCATCCAGAGCTAATTCGTACATAGCAAAGGTTAAAACTGAACATTCATGGTTATCACCAGTTCATCATCAATGGCGAATCCCGAATAAACTACTTAAATCTCAAACCAAGCCTCGATAATCCAAGTTAATAGAAGCAATCAAAGCACTCTCCATCTCTCTATTAGGCGATTATCAGCAGCTAGTACAGATTGCTAAAGTAGAAACATTCATCAATCTACACATACGTAACACAAAGCTAATTCAGAAAGACAACATATTACTAGCTTCAATGTAAGTGACTAATCGAAGCTGCACATTTAGGCTATCTCATCCTGAGCTAATTCCTACAGAACAATGATGACAACAGAAAATTGTAGGCCATAATTACTTCATAATCGACGGTGAAGCCCGCATAAATTACAATGGCATTCCCAATCTCAAACCAAGCCTCGACATTACAAATTTAACGAAGCAATACTTGCATGCTCTCCATCTGATCTCTATCAGGTTATCAGCAGCTGATCACAAATTGCTAAACTAGAAACATCCATCGATCTACACATAAGTAAAGCGCTGGGCCAGCACACTAAAGTAGCAGCAGAGAGTATGAGAAATCGAGAAGGATACCGTGTCCCAAATCTGGAGCTTGATGGGCTTGTTGTCGAGGGTGATCATCCGGGCCCCGAACTCGACGCCGATGGTAAGGTCGTGGACGGGCTGGAACCGCTTGTCGGTGAACTGCAGCAGCAGGCACGACTTGCCCACCCCTACACACGCGCGCGCCATCACCATCGATCAGGCATACATACACACTCGTAACAGATTAGACTCATTAGAGCGAGGGAAAGGGGAGGAGAAGGAGGAGGGTTTTGCGCGGACCTGTGTCCCCGATGACGATGTACTTGAAGACGTAGGCGTAAGACATCTGCGCCTCGGCGGCGGCGCCGCGGGGTGGTTTACTGCGGCGAGGGGCGGCGGATTCGCGGTGGAATCGCGTGGGCGAGAGGGGGTGGATTCGTCGTGAAGGAAGAGGGATGTGGCCTGTGGGGAACAGAAGCGGAAGTGGCTGGTTTGTTACGTGGACGATGCTTTGCGGCCGCCTGGTTTTGGGCTCGTCACGTGGTCTCGTGCGGGTTTTCTTTTCGTTATCCGACCGAACAGACCAGGCACGAGGCGGCCTCGGTTTTTTCTGATTTTCGCCCGAGTCGGGAGGTTCTCGAGTATCCAGATACGGACGCGTGCCGGACTGGATTTCTCCCTCCGTCCCAATAAAAACACAATCCTACATTTAAATAAAAAAAATATAATCTTGTATTTGAATATATATTCAAACGCAGGATTATGTTTTTTTAACGGAGAAGTAAATCATTAGACTAGAGCATCAGCTAACGGAGATAATTTTTTTTCTTCTGAGATAACGGTGAACCTCAGCGCCTAAGGCCTTGGTGTTGACTTTAGGATACATTTTTAATTGAAGCTATCCATTTGTATGGTAAGTTCACGAAAAGATCCAAATAGTAAATAAAGTAGCACCCACCTCACAGTCTAATATCCTTTGCTAGAGCTCACGTGTTGGTGCGCCACTACTCCACTTCACATGCTGCCTCAATGGTTGTTAGGTTCTCAACCCTTGGCTCTCGCTGTCTTTGTTCGATTGGCTAGATCTGGTAGCTATGCATGTTCGTGTGCATTGCAACGGATTTAAAAGCAAGGGCGGATCCAGCTACCCGTTACGTCCATCTCTAACACCCCTTCTTCTTCTTCTTCTTCTTCCCCATTTCATTCCTCTCCCTCTCTGTATGCTCTACATAGGGGATCCAACGGTAGGGGGTGCATGAGCCCTCTTATCCCCACGCTGAATGTCCCTGTTTAGAAGCAATTTGGAAACATGGTGACAATGGCTTACGATTTACCTATCGTATCTCGCTCGATTAATTTAATTCGTGGAAAACACTGTATCTAAATGTACTGTAAAATGACGTCCGGGACAAAGAGGACCCATGCATGAAAGTGTCATGTTAGAGCTAACAACATACATATGAACGCCAACTCGAATTGTATTTGCATGTTTAGTACAGTATGATTGCTTGACATGAGTCGATCTAAACCATTGAGATGAATCGCTTCTCCGGACCTTGCAACGCCAGTACGCCACGCGAGGAGGGCGCACCGAGGAATCTTGATGGAAGCATCCGACGCGGATTCGCGGTAGAGTCGTAGAGATAATAATAGTGTTGTAAACAGCGATGGGCTGGAATTGAAGTGGTTAGCCGGCCGCTAGTGCTGGCGATGAGTCATGAGAAGGTGATGCCAGATTTCGAATCGAAATGCCAACATATATATAATTATTTTTAGCTTCACCAAAAGTCTGAAATAACCATACAAATTTACGGCACGAATTAAATCTACTGCTAGTACAATACCACCACTACCGTAAATAAAAAACTACAGAAAAGTGGCTATCATGGGAATAGCAGTAGGTTCCCCGTGTACACGCCAACATGGGCGCCACCAGCCATCGCTGCCACGTCCGTTTGATTGCCGGTGGTCGTACACGCACATCACGCCGCCGCGTGATGAACTTCTGCCGCTGGTCCACACCCAGAAGACGATCCTCCCGTCGTCGAGCACCACCACTGGCTCGGCGCTTTCCCCGTCCCACCGCCACGGCCGCTTGTGGTACGGCATGGTGGTGACCGTGTACTGCTTCGACCAATGCTGCCCCACCTTACTGCTATCGTCGCCAGAGCCGGCGAGGAGGAACCACAGATCCAGGGTGCCAGCTCGGTGGTCGTCGTGGGACACCACCAAGGAGCCTCTCAGCGCCGCCAGGGTGACGCGGAGGCGGTCATGTTTGGTCTCCGGCGGGCCGCTGACAAGCTCCGGTCGCCATCACTCCGTCTCTAGGTCGAACGCCACGATCCAGCTGTCAATGCCCGCCGCCCCACAGAGCATGAATTCGTTAAGCAGCACGAAGTAGGCGACCCCGTCGACGACGGCCACATACCTGCGCCGCGTTTTGACCGTGCGAGGTGGGCTCGGCACCTCCCTCCACCGCGAAACGCTGCCGCCAAGGGTGAGGGCCGAGCAGACCTGGCGCCCCTCACCCGTCGGGATGCGCAACACCTTGTACTCTCCCGTCGACGCAGTCCGCCCGAGCGTGAACGAGTAGTTGGCTGGTTGGTACAGCTCGCAGTCGGGGACGAGGGATACGGCACCGGATGCCAGGTCTAGAACGCGGAGCATTCGGTTGTTTGGCTGTTCTCAATTTTATGTGGGCAGTTTTGAGGGAAGTTTTTGAGTTTGAACTGATCCCAGGTTCCATGTCTGAAGGGCTGGTGTGTGGTAGGAAAGTGTGCTCCAAGAGAGTCTGGGGGTAGTAGTAGCAGCTGTAGTTTGGACTTTGTGGGGAGTTAGGAATGATCGGGTGTTTGAGAATATCCTAATGAAATCGCCCTTGCGCTTAATTTATCTACTCGTCTCATATATGCAGAAGTGGCGCGAGCTAGGCAAGCAAGAAGACCAAGCAGAGTTGGAGTGTTGGGTAGAGAAATTGCTGGCAAAAGGCACGGGCGCTGAAACGGTGAAACCTACTGATGTGTTGCCGGATGAAATCTGAAGCAGAGAACAGAAGAGCTGAAGATGAGACTACAATGCTTTTATCTGATTCTTTAGAATCACCCCTATATGTTGCTGGCCGAAAGCCAGTAGTTATCTTGTGTTGTCTGTTTCCTACCTTGTGCTTTTTTTTTTTAGATAATGGAATTGATTCCTACCTTGTGCCTGTTCCGTTTTTTTCTGTGTTTCTAAGCTTGTAAAAGACTCTGTGTTTTGTGCGGCTTTATGTCAAAAGCCGGATCAGTAACATGATCTACCATCAAAACAAAAGGTAGTAGCCAAAAAAAACCTAGTTTCAGCGATGCATCACAAATATAGCTAAATAATCAAGTAGATAATAGATATATGTATATAATCTGTTAAAAACAGAACAGAAATAATTAATAGTGCTACGTTTAAGATTGACACAACGAATGTAAAACCATACCTAGAAATTATTAATTTTGGCTGCTGGATCCTGCAATGGATGTACCAGTCACACTGGTCGGCTGGTCGCTGCCCACCTGCTGGCTGCTACCGCGGCGTCGCTTGCCGCCTGCAGGCTGCAAGCATGCGACCTGCCGCCCTGACGGCCTCCCAAAATCCCGCACCAATGCACCCGCCCCCTTTCGCTTGTTCTGTTGCTGCCGTCGGCCGTAGCCCGGCTTGCCGCTTGCGCCGCCGGCCGCCGGCCGCCGTCCCCTTGCGCGCCGCCGGCGCTTGATGCCGAGGTGATTGATGAGAAGAGAACGGAAAGGGAAAGAGGTAGGGTTTCATCCCCTACCTCTTGACTCCATAGAATGGGCCTTTTTCCTCCCAAAAGGGCCCGCGGCCTGCTCAGCGATAGCGCCACTTTCATCTCGCGGGCTAATCACGGCATTTTTTTCAAAAAAAAAAAAAAGTCGCTCGGCTAGGCGCACCGCGCTGCGGCGGGGGCGCCGCAAAGCTCGAGGGGAAGAGTTTTTTGCGCATCTAGCTGCATCTGTTACAAGCAGCGGGGGCGGTACCGTGGTTTAAATTCAAATTTTTGGATTTTGAATTTGGCATGGAAAACCGTGGTTACGACATGGCAACCACCATGCCGCTGGGGGCAGTAAGCGGCATGGTGAACCCTGGTCAAAGTGGAGGCTGAAGTGGACGGGCGCCATAGTAAAAACAAAAAGATCTCACGTTAAATTTTCTTTGGAACTAAACTAAGGGAATCAAATCCTATGAAAAGTTTCATTTCCCTTTCCTATGAACCAAAGGCCAACATAGAACAAAATTCATAGAAATTTGAATCCTATAAAAATTCATTGTCAATCCTTTGAATGAATGGGATGATCCACGTCAGTTTCCCCCGCCGTTTCCTCTGCCTATGGTCAACCCGTGAGCGAGCGCCCAATAAAAAAGAATAGTGTTTCGTCGTCAAAATCAAATTCCATGGAAAATCCGCTCAAAAAAATTCCTTGGAAAATCCCCGGCTGCAACCGAATCAGAAAGCGCGGTGGCAGTGGCCAGCGGTGACCGAGTCGCTCAAGCAGCGCGACCACGGCGAGCGACTCGACTGGATTCGCAACTGCATCCTCGTCGACGACGAGGAATCTAGGACGGCGGCGGCGGCGAGGACCTCCTGGGCACGCTCCCCTCCTCCGCCGGCGCCGCGCGGACCGGTCTCATCTCCAGCCGCTGGTGAAACCTCTGGACCACCATCCCGGACCTGCGGTTCCCCGCCGTCACCGACCTCGCCCCCGTCAGCGCTGCCCTCCGCCTCCACACCACCCCCGTCCAACACCATCTGGAGGTCGGCAGCTAAAATCACGCCCCTCGTGAGATTGCCACCGTCCTCGGCATTGCCGCGCCCCGCCTAGCAGGTGGGCTCTTCTTCCGCATCACGGGGCGGGGCGTGGGCGTGGGCGGCGACGAGTACCGGCAGTGGGGGCGAGTTGGAGATCCCCAGCTTTCCGAAGGCCACAGAGATGGACATCAGCTTAGGCTGCCTTCGCATCCGGCTGCCATTGTTCGCCGTCTTCGCGAAGCTCAAAGTGCGGCGCCTGACGATGTCCGGTTCGATAGTCAGTGTGATCTCGGCGACGCCATCTAGTCGGATCGATGCCCATTTCTACGAGAGCTCACTCTCCGCAGATCTAAAGGGTTGTCAAATCTAGCTGTCCGCTCTGAGTCTCTCCTCCTGTCCTCCAGGTTGATCTGTCTCAAATGGGAGAGCTGCAGCAGCTCACAATTGTTGCTCTTATGCTTAGAGAATTAGCTGTGTCTGGTTGCTTCAACGTGATCGCACCAATCGCTGATATCTCTGCTCCGGTGCTTGAGAAACTTCAGTGGATTGATTTCTTCAGTTCTAGCTCGTCCGATTGGGTGTGATGCCATTGCCACGCCTCCAGACACTCGCTCGGAATGTCAACTGCTGATCCACATTTGCATTCTCTGCCACTCCTGCAGTGCTTTATGGCAGCCATGATGTTCATATCACTCTCATTTATCCACATGTGACTGTGAGTGCATGTCCTCCCTGATGTTGCATTACATTATGAAAGGCAATGTCGCAATAATGGTTTTGTAGCTTAAAACAGTAGTCCTTACTAGTATCTTAGCCAACTTAGAAGACAAAAGTAAGATAACCCATGGTCCAGACATAATTTGTGGAAGACCTAACACTCTAAATATATAACTTGGGGTAAACATATTGAGTCCACTGTGTTATGTGGATTTGGACAATGAGTGATTATGTAACAGAGAGGGCACATTCTTAGCCTAATTTCCCTTGAAGTGTTTATGTTGTTTTGCTCAAGCCACAAGGTTGGAGAGTTCTGGAAGCTATTAATCCGTAACCTTGTATTTTTCTCTCATAAATTTCTCAATCTCATCACCTGCTTACTCTTTGTGCAAAGTCCAAATACACGCATTAAGTAATTTTATATTGAATGAACCTGTGACTTATGAACATAGAGATCTGCAGTGTCCAGTTTGTCCCCCTTTTTTTCCACATTGTTATGTATAACATTTTCTGAATTTCTGCTAATTTCCTATCATGGACAACTATAAGTTCTTGGTGAAGCAGTGAATACTCTCCCTGACTTGAAAATCTTATCTCTGAAGTTAGTAGCAATAGGACATTCCTTTTGCCTCTGTGTATTCCATTTCCTTGGGATATCTTTGGGTATAAGAGAGCTGAATCTGGAATTAGATTGTGTTAAGGTAATATATACTTTTTTGGAAGTTTTCGTCCTGGTGGTGAAAATTATCTGATCGAAAGTTTCTTCCATTTTACATATGAATTTTGCCTGACTGTATGGTTCAGATCTGTACTTGGGAAGTTTTGTTCATTCTGTTCACTTCTCTATTGTCCCTTGTAGAAATGTAATAACTCTTGCTTATATGGTTACTCCAGGTTTGTTCACTCTATTGTAGTAGCATATGGTTTGTTCATTCTGTTCCTACAGGTTTCCAGCCTTCAGGTATGTCGCAGGGCTCTCACCGTACAGTCTCTAGTGAGCACGTTGATCTCTCTCTCTCTCTCTCTCTCTCTCTCTCTCTCTCTCTCTCCCTACCAAAGATGCACATTCTTTTGCATTGTTATCAGATAACTTTCATGCATTTGTTTCTGTTTGAACTTTGAAGCTAAATAGAACTACTCCAGATGCGAAAATCTCCACGAGGACGACTTTCGTCCAAGTATCCAACCTTAATTTTGGTGGAAAATCCCCCAGCTCCTCGACGTCGTCGTGTCTGCGCTGAAGTGCTCGCCGTCGCCGCGACTGCACCACCCCGCGTCGCCGCCGGCGGCGAGATGGACGCGGCGAGCTCGTCGCGGCAGGGGCGACCGTGTTGGAGGCACGGGGGCAGTCGGGCGGAGAGAGCACAGCGGCCATGGAGGCGATCAAGCAGCGCGAGAACCTCTTCCGCGTCGCCTGCGACCACTGCGAGGATCGCAATCGCATCTTCGTCGACGGGACCTCGGCCACCTCATTCTACTCCTCGACTTCGAGTCGTTCCTCCAACGTGGTCGTCGACGAAGCCTCAATGGCGGGCGGCGTCGGCGGCGAGAAGGACCCCTTCAGCGCTCTCTTCGACGAGGTCCTCGACGAAGCCTCAATGTGGGGCGGCGGCGGCGACGAGAAGGACCCCTTCAGCGCGCTCTTTCGACGAGGTCATCGACGAAGGGGCGGCGGCGAGAGGGATCGACGAGGTACTCGACGAAGCCTCGATGGCGGGAGGCGGGGCGAAGGACCTCTTCAGCAGTTCAGCGCACTCTCCGACGAGGTCCTCCGCCGCCGCCGCCGCGCGGACCAGCTCACCAGCCTCACCTCCCGCCGCTGGTGAAACCTCTGGTACACCCTCCCCAAACTACGGTTCCCCGATGTCGCCGACCCTCGCCCGTGTCAGCGCCGCCCTCCGCCTCCACGCCGCCCCCGTCCTCCACCATCTGCGCTGCGCATCGACAGCAGCGACTGCTCCTCACAGTGCTGCGCGTGTGCGATGTCCGGTTCGACAGCCAGTACGATCTCGGCAAAGCCATCTCGTGGGATCAATGCCCGTCGCTCACTAGTATTACAGATTTCCCTCAACTGGGAGGGCAGCAGCACCTCACTAGTCTTACAGATTTGCCTCAATGTGATTGCGCAATCGCTGATATCTCTGCTCCGCTGTTGGAGGTTCTCAGGTTCTCCGGTGGATTGATTGGTACAGCTGGAGTTCGGTCCGATTCGGTGTGGGCCCACGCGTCACGAGACTCAAGGGGTTGTTTGGTACCTTCATTTTGTCTTATCCTGCCATAACTTAAGTTAGACAAGTTTGATCAAGTAAGGTATGTGTTTGGTTGGTGTGTAAGATTTCATAATCATATTCTAGGCCCCATGTGTCATTGAGACATAAAAATGTGGCATAAAGACAACTTTTTGGCTAAGGTGTGGTCTTGATTTTGCTATCCACATGTTAGACAAGTTAGCTAAAAATGTATGGCAAGATGTGGCATATTAAGTATGTAATCCAAACAGCCCCACAAAGCCAGTGGCGTGGTGTACAGAATATCAACCGCTACCTTTGCGTTCTCTGCCACTCCTGGAGCCTTTTATGGTGGCCAAAGATGTTCATCTCTCTCTTTTATCCTTTTTCCTGATGTTGCATTACATTGTGAAAGCTAATGTTATGATAATGGTTTTATAGCTCAGAACAGTATCAATTACTAAGTATCTTAGCCAACTTAGAAGACGGTCTAGACATATCGAGTCCAATGTGGTATGTGAATTTCGACGATGGGTGATTATGTAATGGTGAGGCACATATTTTGCGCAATTTTCCTTGTTGTGTTTACGTTGTTTTGCTCAAGCCACAAAGTTGGGGGCTTCTTGCACATTTTAATCTACGTCCTTAGACTTGATTCAACCACCCGCTACTCCTCTCTCGTGTGGCTCGTCGCTCGTCCCCATCGCTCCTCCTCCTCCGCAACTTATCACTGGCGCTGTCCTTAATCCGTCGCGAGCAGAGGTACCGGGCCCTGGTACCTAGGTACTAGCCCTGGTATCTCACTAGAGTTGTCCCCTCTGTTGACTCGTTGAAGCCGTCGTCACCCTCACCAGCTGACCACCACGATGTACCTAGGTACTAGCCCTGGTATCTCATTGGAGTCGTCGCCTCTATCGACTCGTTGAAGCCGTCGTCGCCCTCACCAATTGACCACCACGCCGGTGAGAAGGTACCAAGTCTGGTGCCTAGGTCCTAGATCTGGTACCTGAGGTTTCATCCCTTGGTACATGAGGTTTTATACCTGGTACTATATCGCAGTCTTGCCACCAACAGATCCATGCATGCGCCTCCAAACCCCCGCATCCTCACTATGCCATGGTCTTCATCGCCCCTCCACCAAAAAGTAGACCATGGAGAGTTTTGTTGGTTGTCGGTGTTGCTTTTGCCGTGGTCGCGCCGCTGGAGCTCGTCGAGGCCATATCTGAGGTTGTCGGTAAAGGATCCGGCCGCCCCTGAGGCTACCAACGACGGATCTGGTCCTCTCGTGGTCGTCATTGTATCCTCCCACCATAGTTGCCGCTACCCCTATCATGTTGCAACTTGCAGCTGCCGCCCAGATCTATAGCCGCGCGGTGCGGCATTTAGCATGCGAGGGAAAGGTAGACGAATGTGAGGGCAATGGTCATCATAAGAGCTAAGAAAAATGGGGAGAAAAGAAGATAAGGAGAAGAAGGAGTCGAGGGAGACGAAGGGGTCCGGTTCAATGGACCCTTGTTCCGTCATATTTCACTGTATTTTTATCTCATATATTTCTCAATCTCATCATCTCCTTAATTTTGGTGCAAAGCCCAAATACACATAATAATTAATTCAACACAACTAGGCCCCTTAATACATTCTGGAGCAAGACGTCGGATACTCCATATTGTGTTTAAATGTACGTAGAAAAATATTTCATCTTTTATGAAAAAAATTTCAATAAAATATTTCAGTGTGGCATGACTAAACATTTTTGTATGAACGATGATACAATTTTTTTCTATATGCACTAGAACAAAAATCGGAGCATCCGTCATTCGGTCTCCCAACGGATGCCAGGCAGATGCATTTCTGTATTAATTATATCAATGAATATGTGACTTATGAACATAGAGATCTGTACTATCTGTTTTCTCCGTTTTTTCACATTCTTATGCCTAACAAATTTTTTGAAAGGAGGAAAATGCTTTGCCCTGTACTCCCTCCGTAAAAAAAACGCAATCCTGGGTTACGCTTTTTTTGGGGACGGAGGGAGTATATAATAATAGAGCATGAGAAAATGTTTAATTAGTTATAGAGTGGCGCTGTAAGGACTTGTAAAATTTAGTGTCTCTTTGAATCGCAGGATTGCAAGAACGGAGGAATAGAAAAAAGACATTATTTTTTTTACAGAAATACAAGTATGAAACAAAAGATTACAAAACATAGAATAACAAAATAATAACAGTTTGATAAGACCGCGGAAAAAACATAGACCCAAAAAATACTTCCAAATGTGCATGCAATCGACCATTCCGAAATGCAACTAAGAAGAATTTTCAAAGGTCTATATAGGAGAATTTTCTATAAGATTTGAATTGTACATATCTTCTCCAAAAGTCATTTGACTCAATCGGTTAACATATTACGGGCCTGTTTGGGAATCTTTAGATTCTAAGAAGCAGCTGTTTGATTTGATTGCCAGTTTTTGAAAATCTAGAAAAGGTCTCAAACCCAGCTTATCTAGCTTCTGACTTCTTTCAGGAGTTGTTCGTTTGGGGCAGCTTCTGACAACTGCGTCTTTTGGGAGAAATTACAGCTGGCAGAAGCTCCCTCAAACAAACAGGCCATACTTGTCGCATATCGACATGTTCTAGTAAGTTTTTTTTAAGAGGGCCTAAGTTATTTTTTTTTAGTGTGTGTGTGTTTGCCCTTTGTTTCTGTGTTTCAGTAGACGATGAAGTCAGAATAAATACAGACGCGTTTTCTTGTTTCATATCATAAATCGTCCTAAATATGTAGAATCTGAATTCCTTAAGCCGGCGGCGCAGGTCGCAGCACCGGATCTCCGGCGCACCACGGCAGTTGCCGCACGTGGCCGAAGTCCTTGGGCCGGATCCTCCGCTCGCCCCGGCCCGGGCGCGGGGTGGCCAACACCAACACCAAACCGCCGTTCGGGTTGGCGGCGTGTCAACCAAGCCAGCCGCCGCCGTGCTGTGGAAGCTTCGAGACCTTCTCTCAGACCCAATCTCTTTCCGCGACGGCGAGCGGTTAAATGTTGGTTGCCTATATAAAATCCTCCTTCCAAAGTGGTGACCCGGTGATCTCACACCAAAACTACCTCCTCCTCGATCACCTCCTCGCAATGGCCGCCACCTCCTCGATCACCTCCTCCTCGTCCCCACTCGCCGGGCGAGATCACCTCAGCGAGCTCCCCCTCGATCTCCGACTCCACATTGCGTCCTATCTCCCGTACAGGGAGGTAGTTCGGCTCGGCATTCTCTCGAATACCTGGCGGGACTTCCATCTGCACGCTCCTGTCCTCGCGCTTGACCTCAGCGATGTCGCCGGCGACACGGCGCACGCCGGCATGGATGGCGCCGAGACCTTCCGTGACGTCTACATGGGGATCAGCCTCCGCATGGTGACGTGTGAGCCCTCGAGGGTAGCGACGCTGGCCCTCCGCTACCGGAATCTGGATGCGGCTTTAGCGAGATGGGGGCAACTGTACATGGATGCCGCCGACGCTGAGTCGCTTCGCCTCAGGGCCCATTCCTGGGGCTTCGAGCGCCATGTGGGGCCGTGTGGGCGGTGGAGCTTCCTCCGGCCGCGCGAGAATTGGTGATGCAGACCGAGCACGCGGCACGGGACAGGGAGCAGCGGCACCCGTTCACCATCAGCGGCCCGGGCGCCGCAGCGCTGAAGAAGCTCTGCGTCGAGCGCGCGGTCATCGTCGACTGGCCCCTGCTCCCCTCTCTCTCGTTCCTCAGTCTATTTCGCGTCCGGATTGCGGGGCCGCAACCGCCTCAAGGGATGTGGGGAGCTGCGTGTTTTGATACTCTCTATGTGCACAATCGCCGCCGGAGGAATCGCCATCGAGCTGCCCAACCTGCAGGAGCTCGAGATTGACGAGGTCACCCTTAGCAGCACGCGAGACAACGTGTTTGTCCGCGTCGGCGCCTACGACGCGTGGTGCCTCGTCGACTTGGCAGGCAACGTCAGGATCAACGCACCACTGCTTGAGATCCTTGAGATCACAGACCTGTCAAGCACCGAGGCGGGGGGACGTCGAGGACGGCCCGGTCGTTCACGTCTCCGTATCTGCTCCCTCCCTCAAGTTCGTGTGGGTGTTAAAGTGTTTTTCGTCCACAAGTTTCGGATCGTTTACCCTCTTTGCTCCGGATCTTGAGAAATTGACTTGGAGAGACCAATTCAGTGACAAAATCAGCATGCGCATCGCCCGGAAGGCCGACGGCAAGTTAGTCTTCACATCGGACGATTGCAGGGATCCTTCGTTGGAGGATTGCCGAGTTCAGATGAATCGGATCCTGGAGGCACTGCTCGCTGTGGCTGACATCGAGATAGACCAATTCATTGAGTGAGTCTAATAACAACTCTGAATTTTCAGTTTTCCACTTTTCCCCATATGATTCGCTGACGTGCAATCCTTATTGCTACAGAGTTCGAGGGAAGAGTCTATCCTGCGTCTTAGGACGCATCTTTGAGATTCAGGAGCAGTGAGTAAGTTCCGTTCATTGCGTGAAAGTTGCTGACGTTTGGCAGTTAGTTAGTACTACCTTTTGACACTCTGTAACCGGTCTGAACTTTTGAGAATCTTGAAGCTCTAAGAGAAAACAATTTGTGCAGATTCATTTTCATTTTTTTGTGGTGTGTGTTGAGGGATGTAGCTGGCTTAGAAAGAACACCTAGAAACGTAGCGGAGTGTTTTAGATGGATAGGAAATATTAAGAGAAAGAAAGAGAGAGAGAGAGAGTTGCCTAATAATTTTTTCGAGTATCTGCTGGACTCTTTGGACGACTAGGAATGATTATGTTTTTCAGGATGTGGTGCTGAAATCACCTTTAACCGTCATATATAAAATTGTGGCGCAGGTCCGGAGGTGGATCACTGCTGCAAAAGGAACAAGACCGTCAAGATTTGCAAATGTGGTGTGACAGGTTGCTGGAAGAACTGAGGAGACTGAAACCACAGAAGATGTTTTGCCTCTGGACTTAGTGGCTAGTGGGTGTGGGGTGATCCTTTTAGTTAGTAGGAGTTGTTTTCCCTTTCAGGGCTGGTGTTGTGGTGTCCGCAGGGAGTCTCTCTGGCTGTAGCATTTCAAGCCTGTGCCGTTGCGTCTTCCTGTCTTGGTGGCGAGGGGAAAAGACGAAAGAGGAAGGGGAGAAGCGAAACTCCCTAAAGCAGTTTTTAGTTTTTCCTGTTTTGTGCTGCAACATGAGAGTCCAGCTTATGTGCCCTTATTCTTTCACTGTCAATTGGTTTCTTGAACCGCCTTCGAACTCCTGTAACCGTTTGGCTTTCTTCCAAAAGCCGGGTCAATATATTTTGACCTTTTCTCTAAAAATTTTCATTTTTTTGTTCTGTCACTACTCTAAGTGGTTTCTGTCATTATCGTATGAATCAGTGAATGCATGATGAATTTTCTGTCATCATTGTCAGAATCACTGAGGGAGCTGGTGAACGTGACTTTCTTTTCTTGTTTTGGAAGTTTGATGAAATTTGATTTTGCAAATAGAACTTGTTTTGATTAGTTATAAAATTCCAGCAGTAATTTGAACCATTGGCTCTGTGCAGCATGCAAGAATGCCTATTAGTAATAGGCTATTACTGAATATTCTGGAGATTTTGTCCATGTCATGTACTGAACTTCTGAAGGGACATTGGGATAATTGAAGTGTGAAAACAGAGTTTTTGCTTACTTGTGAAGAAAATCAAACGGAAACAGAGCATTCCTGACGATTTTCTTTTGAAACAATTGGCTTGATTTTGATCGTGTGCTATCCAGTTTCAAATGTATGTCTCGTAATGTTGTGCTTCACGAGAATAGGTTTCAGTTCTGAACATTGTCAGCAGCCTTCTATATTACCCTCTTCAGAAATCAAAGTTCAGAAATGGA
The DNA here is from genome assembly GCA_000325765.3 of Leersia perrieri. Classification (NCBI taxonomy): domain Eukaryota; kingdom Viridiplantae; phylum Streptophyta; class Magnoliopsida; order Poales; family Poaceae; genus Leersia; species Leersia perrieri. The sequence goes on along the minus strand of CM002482.1, from coordinate 13,380,945 downwards.
AATCGGTCTGTGTCATCAGAATTGAATGATGTCAAAAATCCATTTGAATGTTCAGCATTCCTCACTGGTAACTCAGTTCTTACAAATTTTAGTCGGTGGTTTTGTGTTTAAGTGGTCCGCGGCGACCAGCCGGACTCCTGCACGGAGGGGGCGCTATCTCTCGTCGGGATGTATCCTGCACCAGGCTTCTTTCTGGGAGATGTCTGAAGTGTGAATTCTGAATTGGGAGGAGGGATACTCCCGGACACTGGAGTACTGGGCCGCCGGACGATCAAATAATCAAGCCCAGTTTGATTTCTAATCTACAGTAGTCAAGGCTAGAGATTTCTGGCTGCCGGACTTAGACCATAATAATTCCAAAAGCCATGCTACAATTTTTTACTCGAGTAAAATGTACTCCCTCCGGTTATTAATATATGACGTTTTTAACACTAAAATTAGTGTTAAAAACGTCATATATTAAAATACGGAGGGAGTACTAGCGTGCCACAACTTATACGATAGGCATAATTTAGTCACCCACTTGTAATTTTCTTAAATGAGTCACACTTTCTTATTTTTGTATGCAAATCCAATCAAAATCACGTCACAAGCATTGCTACATTCACACTAAGACACCTAACCGGGAGGCTATATGGCTGATAGAATTGGGCTTTGGATGTAACCCTGGTAGGTAATCCGGCCCGGACTGCCTTGGAGAGGGAAGAGCACTGACGGCACCAATCCGATTATTAGTCTGTATCCGTAGTAGAAAAAGGCCCATTTATATCTTCGATGGTCCAGTTCTTTGTAATGGAATCGGCCCACAGCTGTGTATAAAATAGGTACCCTGACCCTGAAGCCCGGAAGACAAAAGCGAACACTCCAAACAAAACGAACGTGAACGATCACCCTTTCTGTTTCGGTTTTCTAGACACCTCACCTGGCTACCGCACGTGAACGTTGCTGCAGGCAGAGGCTCCGCACTACTCCTACTACAGTATAGCCACAGTACATCGTACGCGCTCACCACCGCCCCCACGCGCGCACAGCCTCCTGCAGAAAACTATACTGTCCCGCGAGACGGCGAGAGACAGACGTCGTGCGTACGCCAGCGCGCGCGCGCGCGTGTACAGCGACGCGCCGATGCAACAGTAGCCGCGCGTAGACCAGGCGGCAGCCGCGCGTACGTGCGCGTGCGCACATCGATCGGCGCACGCATAGCTAGCTAGCTAGCTCTCGGGCTATAGCCCCATGGGCGCCGTGCGCGCATCTCGCGTATGTGCAGCAGCAAAGCAACGCCACGCGCGCGCCGGCCCGCGCTAAAGCCGTCAGAGCCGCGCGGGTGGCGATCGACGTCGCATTCGCAGCACGCGCGCGTGGCTCGAGAGGAGGAGAGGGTACCTAGGTTGGTGCATGCGCGGCGTACTGCGCGCGAGCGGCGGGTGGGTTCGGCCACCACGATCGATCGATCGATCCAGATGATGGCTGTCGTACGTGTGATGCATGCATGCACGATAAAACCGGCCGCTGTCCTAAATATTCAATGATGTTTATCTTTTTTTATACACGTTTAATCGTTCCTGTCTTTTTAAAAATTTTACATAATATTAATTCTTTTATACTATTTAATTCATCGTTAAATATATTTTTATTTATACATATAACTTTATAAACGTTTTTTAATAAGACCCTGTTTAGTTTCGAAAATATATTTTTATTTATACATATAACTTTATAAACGGTTTTTAATAAGGTCCTGTTTAGTTTCGAAATTTTTTTCCTAAAAACATCACATTGAATCTTTTAACACATATATGGAGTATTAAATATAGATGATAAACTAATTATATGGTTGGCATGAAAATCATGAGACAAATCTTTTGAGCCTAATTAGTTTATGATTAGCCATAAATGCTACAGTAATCCACATGTTCTAATGGTAGCGTGGTTAGACTTAATAGATTCATCACGTGGTTTTTTAACGCCCTATGTAATTAGTTTTTAAATTAGTAGCCGAAATATTCTTTAAACGTTTGATGTGACATTTAAATTTTTTAACTAAACCAGCCCTCAGATGAACAGTCAAATTAGAAAATCGACCATCTCGGATAAGTAATGTGTGTACTGCGGTCAAAAGCTAGCTCTGCTGACCGACGATAGAGCTAGCTGCTAGCATCGTCAACCTACCGTATGCTACCTCGGCGCCGCACTATGGCAGTAGGTAGGTCGTCGTCGTAACAATAACAAGCGCGCACAATCATCATCATTAGGGACGCTAATGATCAACCTCAACCATATCACGATAGATCGTGATTAAAGCTTTCCCGTGACCTTTAGTGATTAGTCAACCGAAAGCAGCAGAAGCTAGTACTACTCACATTCTAGGCTCAAAGAGAGAGAGGGGTGATCACCGGCCTGGTCGATCTACACAAGCGGACGGGGCCTACATACCTTGTACGTAGTGCATGCACGCGCGTGAGTCTCCTTAAGCTAGGTTAATTTCGTACGACCTCGTCGCGAATCGGACAGTACGAGACTGTTGTTCGTACGATCTGCTGCATCCATCCATCCATGCATCCGCGCGTAGTTTGACTCGATCGCTCGGCGGCGACCCATAATCGACTGACATCAACTGTGAACAAAAAAAATCTATGTCGATCGTCCTCGCTGGATCTGATCATCGCGGAGAGGCTAGCTAATGTATAGTAATATTGCTCGCTAGCTTTAGGAAATTGATCGGACCAGGGGACACTTGGATTGTCGGGTGATCGGCACGAATTGAAGCTACTAGATGCTCTGCATGCCTAATTAACTTTTATCATGGAACCGCACACAAAACTGATGACTACTGTCTGCTGCACCCAATTAACCCACCTATGGATCTCGACCACCACATGGTCCACGGCACCACATGTATAGAGAGCCAAGAACACTGGTCAGTGGAGGACTACAATTTGGCCCTGCCCTGTATGCCCGAGGGGTCATTGTTGTCGTGCAGGGGATTCCACGTGTTGCAGGATGCTGCATGGAGCGACAAATAATTAATGTTGAGGAAAGAGCGTGGTTGCATGGCCTAGTGATTAACAAGAGAGCTCTCTCGAATGGTTTTTACTGTTGGTATTATTCTAATTGTAAAATTAATCTTAACTGTTCATATTTAAAATATTTCTTCACATTTCTATTATAATTAATTAAGATGACAATAGAAATCAATTTAAATCTTTAAATTAAAATAGATCTACGATTTAGATTGATTTCTACCGGTGGTACAGTGATCACTAGAGCGAAGCTCTTAACAAGATTATCCATACATATAGACTTGTTCATTTTCACTTATACTAGCTACCTCTTCAATTAATATTGGTTACCTAGCTAACACAAGCAAAATTCGTAGGGTAATACTTCGAACATACCTCATTAGTCATGAATTCATGTGATACCGAGGAATTTATATCAGGGTAATACACAGTACGGGTGTATGATATTTTGTGTTCTTCACAAAAAGAGTACGGCATTTTATAAGAAAAGTGTGGAGGCTCGCCTCAAATTAATATTGTTCTTATTCGGCTATCACACCTACCGTACCATTCAACAAGTTTATACAAATGCATGATCGATCGACGATCATTGATGAGAAAGCACCACCAGCTAGAATTAGCTCAAGTAACATATTTCCTGATAAAACATCTCGATCAATGATCAATCATGAGTAGTACAACCAAGATCCAAAGGAATATGTTTCCCACGTGCATGCATGCCCACTAAAAAACCGAAAAAATAACGACAGCATGTAATTACGAACAACACAAATCTAGAGCCAACCATTTTACCTTCTGTTTAATCAATTAAGATTGCTTTCTAGCCGGCGGATAGGGCCACCGTGTCGCACGTGCACCAGGTCAATTATTGACTGGATCAGCAGGAAAAGAATCGCATGGTCTCTGTCGAGTACTGACTACTGACCGATTGATCGACTGCCGCATCAAACAACGAAAGAGAGGTATATTATCCATCATTACATAAGGAGCAAAGTAAAAAATATGTGTATACGATCGCTCTCCACATGCATGATTGGCTCTATGGCTTGTGATACTGATTGTAGCAAAAGAGGTGGGTGCGTTTGTTGTTGCTATAGCTTAATTCTGAAGTTCTGATGGAGCAGAGAACGTAGATGCAGTCATGCACACTTGATTTGGTATCTTTTTGTCAAAATATTGTCGGTTCCTTTTGGTTCGTTTGAAAGGACGGCATAGTTGCACGTACTACATATTCCATTAGCGAGTGAGAGGACCGGCAGGAGCTTATAGATGGCATCTTTAGTTGAACGATATATCCCTGCGATTTATTTGATCTGGTGGTCCTCGACCTTCTTTAGTTTGCAGCCTGAGAGATAAAGATCAGCCCCTTTGGGGAAAAAGCTAGCTAGGAAGCTAAAGTTTTTCATGTGTAGCATTAGCAATAGCGCGTACGTACGTGCGCTAGCGACGTACGTGTAGTAGCCTGTTTATCATATAAAATGGTCTATAAATATATTCACGGGCCTACGGTTTGATTTCAGCTATCCTTAAAAGTATTATGAAGAACAGAAGTCAAGCAACATTTTTAACTCCCTTTTTTCTGAAACAGTTTTTTTTTTCAGAATTGACATATTTCTTGATGGGGATTACTGAGGACATATGTAAAGTTAATTTTACACTATCAAATATGCTCCGAGGATTTGTGTAATTGTGGATGAAATAAATACACATTCACATGGGTGGCCGGGTGGAGGATTCAATCTAGCTAGCGACCTCCGCTTACTGCGTTTGGCGAGTTACTTTGATTTTTATTCAAGTTACAATGGAGTATAGTTATTTTTGAAAGATTTTGTAAGAAAAACATATAGCTTATCCCTTTGTCTTTTTTTTTCAAACTTATATCAATAAAACTTTGACTAAAAAATTAATTCTAAAATATTTAGGAGTATATAGTTGAGGAAACAAAAGATGTATAATCTTTCCTAAAGTTATTCTAAAAAATTATATTATTTTCAGTAACATAGATTTTACTCCCTCCGTTCCAATATAAACACATTTTTGAATTTCAATCTAGACAAAAGTTATGTCTAGATTCAAATCTGAAAATGTGTTTATTTTTGGATGGAGGGAGTAGATGATTGCAATTCTTAAAAGTAATAAAATAAAAATTACCTTGAATATCGTAAACCAAATAGTCAAACGTGATGCATTTGAGTACTCTCGAACTAACGCTTGGTCCATGCTAGTTACGATAGTGTACTGTACTTGTACCTACAGCTGTAACTAGCGAGCCATGTGGAGTACTATAGTGAATGCCTTATAGCTTCTTAATTTGCCGTCGATTCGATCGATCTGAATCAATTTTGTCGTCGTTATTATGATCGATATCAATATGTAGAGTAGGATTGTAGGTCCATGTGTGCACGACAGGATGAAGAGAATCGCCCACACGTACGTAGTGTACACATGAAAGAGACCGTACGGCCGGCCTCACACTGTCCCACTCCCAGAATAGAAGTCTGTATCATCTATCTATATATGGTATAGTAGTATCTACTGAAGTTTTTGTATAGCCAGATCGATTGGTCGATTTGAAAGCCAAATTAAGATATATATACACGACACTATAGAGGCGAGGCATGGATTATTTTGTCATTTAATCTAGCTAGGATGTACGTACTCCTAATGTGTTTGCACTTTGCATTAGCACAACAGCTAGCATCGTAATCATCATGTGCAAGCCAAGCCAACGACACGTAACACATATACGACGAGCAGCAACTCTAATGGAGAATTTTGGATGCATCCTGCCGTGCGCGCTAGCTAGCTCGATATAATCATCAGCGCTAGCTAGCTGTGTGTGATTTATGGATATGGCGTGCGGCAAGATCGACCAGTTTGTCTCAAGTCTCAACTTCTGCATAGCGGCCGGGTACTTACCTTGCATTATTGGTGGCAAACACAACACACGCACGTACATATATATGGTTTCAAGATTAATAATTGAACATATGGGAGTATTAACTTCCACTTGCTGCACTTGTAATTAATTTGTCAAATCGTTGGACACCGGCCGGTGATCAATGATATACTCCTATCAGTGTCTGTCATGTGTGGATAAGAGATCGATCGTGTTATGATTCCTGCTGCTGGTTGTTTTCCCAGCACATCGCCTGTCCCTGTCACGTTACGCGCGCGAGCGTCACTGCTAACATAAGCAGGGTTAAATCAGAAACATGCATAGCAGGCAGAGTCGCGCGCAGCGAGAAAGAGATCGATTCTGTTAATTAATTTATCTGCGACTGTTTTTAGTTGCCAGTGTTAATTTTTCGACGAACGTAAAATATATACTGGTTACATGTAACACGTGCTAGCTTTATTGCTTTTATCAGGGCAAGGGCAATAAGAAAGACGATTACTTACTCTAGTTGCTGTCCAGCTAATTCTACGGCCAACCCATACAACAGTAAAATTCAGCTTACTCTAATAATTACTATCTGTGCACGTTTTACAATAGAGGTTGCACCTTTCTTTATTCGCTCATTGGCCAGAAATCTTTGGTGGGGTAAAGTTTGCCTAGGAGCCAGTGCTCTGCTTGCTGTAGAATAAACGCCTGCTTCCCTCTCTCTCATCTACTCTCACTCATCCATGTAGATGTGTGCTGATGTGTATGGGCTATTAGCCGGTTAAGATTAGCTTATTATACATGCCCTCATGGGGCCCGTGCTAGTTAAGCACGGGGACCCAAACCACTCGTGCCTGAATGAACATGCATGCACAGACATCAAGCCGTACGTACGCACGTACATGTATGTTCCGTACCAGTACCAGTTCACAAATTAAACAAGGTTGCTGCACTACAGGAGTAGCCTTTGGAGTTTGGTCTCACAGCCCGTACGGTGGGCGTGCTAGCTATAGCGAGACTCCGGCCGGACTTCGCCGGAGACCACACTACTAGTTCAACTGATCGACTGAACTCCACCTAGCTCGCAGCTTGCCTTACGTGCGTGCGTGCGGCGAGGTTAGGGGTGTGGGCGTGGCCGGCCCAGCTTTGGCATGCATGCACCGATCCATCCATCCATTCATGCGTGCGTGCGTACGTGCGCGCGTGCACGCACATGTGTCAGTATATATAGCCAGCCATTGTCTGCTACTGTGCCCGTATCAGGACGATGCAGGCATTCATGATTCACGCACGAGAGGTTGCATGCGTATCTCCCGCCCGTGCATGCGGCTGTAGCTAGCTAGTAGTACTTGCTAGACTGGGGCTAGACTAGCTTCATTGGATCGGAGTAAATGCTCCGGAGTACGTACAGGAAGGCATGCAAGTACTACTGGCATATGCATGGTGCCATATACTGCCAACTGTTGCATGCTTGGCTTTCTAGGCCACTAGAGTGGTCAGCCTACGGCGTACTTACGAGAATACTGTGTAGTACTTGTATACAAAGTAGGAGTATACAACTATACAAGAGTATACTTGTACACAAAGTAGGAGTATACAACTATATAAGAGTACCATGCATGTACCTTTGTACAGTACACTCGTGTACGTCCCTAGTCGGCTAGAGCAGTACGTGTAGCTTTTGACAATATATCTGTGGCCCATACGGACTGGATCGATCGTATACGTCGAGTGGGATACACGGCGGCATTGCAAGCATATGGGTGTATGACGAATAATGGAGATTGGGTTATGTTGCGCAAAAAGAAAAAAAAACATGTGCGGCTTCTCAAGTAACCCAACAGGCCAACGGCTTCTCTAACACGACATTTGCTAATTGCGGCTCTTCCCAAAATCCTACTCGAGTGTAGTCAAGGTCCAACGCGAGAATGACTCACTGGTGACAACAATAATGGTGGCGACAGGTTGGAAAACCAGAAAAAAAAGGCCCACGAGAAATTGCCCGGACCTAAAGTGATGAACGTGGGTATGTGACACGTGCATGCGGTGAACATGTGTGGATTGAGCTAGCGACGGGACACTAGAGTCGGGTGGCTAAATAAGGGTAGTGTATGGCAGACTCAACATCATCAGACGAGGGCTTTACATCCGATGATGGTATAAGATGATGTCTTAAACAATGTTGGACATGGTAAAATAACACTCGTGGTTGCCCCTGGAAAGATAAGGAATAGGACAACTAGGATCCTCACCTGTGCTATTGGCATCTTCGGCATTGGAGATGTTAGGGACGATACAGTAAGTGGTACGTTCGAATCTTGGTGTGGTATGAATCCTTCCCAAAATGACTGAAATTAATTTGTGAATATTTCCATATGGCTTAAAACAATAGTTCATTTTAACAATGTCTCTTTCTAGATTTATAATGCCGAAAAAAGAAACATGATAAACGTGTGGTGTTAATCCTCCTTAAGTGATTGATGTTTATGGGTATTTTTGTATGGTTGATAACTACAATATTCGAAAAGATGATTATCTAACATAAAATACATCCATTCTAAAATAATATTATTTTCTTCACGTACGTAAAATATTCTAAGACAATAAATTTGGACAAAGCTCCGTGAATGTCTAGATATAAACTAGATATGGATTAGGAACGCAGGTACTATCATCTAGTTTAAGGCCTGCACTTTTGTTGATTTTTAAACCTAAAAAAAAAACCTGGTAGAACTTGAATCTAGGAAAAAAAAAGTCATGTATAAATATTCGTATAATGGTCAGTTTTGACTCTCGACACGCGATTCAGTAATCATTAAGGCAACCTTTTATTAAGTACATAGCCGAATTCATCTTGGCATTGTACTACTAGTACTTCGCACGCGCGTACCCATCGGTTTAGCCTGACGTCAGTTTAGCCCAGTCGCAACGCAACAAGCCGGAATCGAGAAAAAAAAAATGCGCAGGACGCACGCACGCACGGCCTCCCTCCGCGCCCCCGCCTCGGGAGAACTCTCCATTTGATCAGATCAACGAGACGGGACGAGTTTAATGCCCCCCTCGTGCGTCCGCGGGCGCCGCGCTCCGTGCCGTAGCGCGCGAGCGAACGGTCAAACGTATAGACAAACGAAGCCGCGCCGCGCACCACCACCACCTCGTGTGGTCCGTGCTCGATCGCCGTGCCGGCCGTGCCATGGCAGAGGCCGTAGGCCACGCAACGCACACAGGCGCAGGGGCGCAGCGGGTGCTGTGCGCTCGCGCGGTGCGAATCCCGCGACCACCCCGCGGGACAGCTCGTACGCTGCCGCGCCTGCGCCTGTGGTGGTGGTGGTGAGGTGAAAGATGGTCAGGTGAGGGACATGGGACGACCTGGCTGCTGCTGATGCTGATGGCCTCGTGCCGTCTCGAGGTGCGGGCCGCGGGACGGCACGCCCATCGAGGCGCCTCGTGCGGGCAGGTCATCACTGGCGCCACGCGAGTTGTACTACTCGTTCTTTTTTTTTTCTTCCTCAGGAAAAAAAAACGCATGCCTCCCCCCGCGCCAGTCTGCCACCTGTGGTGTTGCCGGCCGCCTGGTGTTGTGACTGCCCGTGACCGAACCAAACTTGATAGACCGGCCGCGGACTAGACCCATGTCGATCCGCGCGACTGGAACCACCCACGTCAAGTTATACTCCCTGATAACGAGTGCCTGCCGTGGTTTTGGGTATACAACAGCCGTGCACGCATCAAACGAAAAGAACCACTCGTAGCTAGCAGTACGTACGTCCGTACTGTACAACTCAATTTCAATGCAGTACTGTATCACTGATGTACGTCTGGCTGTATCTGCGCCAAGTGCATAATCCAAATCTAGATTACTTGTCATCGCATCAGAGCTAGTGCTTCTCTTAATTCCGATGGATCGATCGATAGATCCTCCTACTTGAATCTTGATCGATCAGTAGGGTACAAGACAGAGCCGGAGGACCGCAAGCAGCTGCCTGGAAACAGAGCCCCCCACATTCGATCAGAAACAGGGGAACCCCGGCCATTCACTTTAATCACCCCCGATCAGGACGATCACCGTTAAACCTACCACTGAGGAGTATGGGTATCTCATATCCAATTTTAACTATACCTATTGATTATCCATATCCATTAGAGATAGGTAAAACGGGCATTATTCAATGGGTAAATGGTAAAATGGGTAATGTATACGTGGGTCTTACTTTAAATTTTGCTTAAAATTTGTACAAAGTTGCTCCTCTATACAATACATCATCCCTACAAAATTCAATTGAATTTGATAAAATTTTATAGTGTGAACGCGAGTTTTAAAATTTTAGTATCCGAATTTAACACTATACAAAAGTATAAAAATAATATGGATAAAACAGGTATTACCCTCTTCTATCAAAAACTGAAATGGATAATTTTTTCTTACCCATACCCTCCCCAAACAATATGGGTACGGGTATGGATATGGATTACCCGTACCCAGTGGCAGGTATAATCACCGTGCAGGCAGCTAGCACACGTACTGCCGATTAGCTAATGGGGAGCAAACAATCGCGCCGTGACAAGAAAACAACGCAATTAAGTAGGAACAGCTTCTCCAGATCTCGTCGTCCCATGGACGGGTTCGTCCAAGAGTTTTACATGTTGCTGCTGCAAAATCCGTAGGAAGATACGGGCGCAGGTGAGGCGTGGAGGCCGGAGGCGCATGCATATGTGCATGGCTAGCCGACAAGAGGCTGAGGGCAGGGAATCAACGGTCCATCCGGCCGATCGAGCCGTGGAGCGCAGGGGCATCCTTAATTTGTTTGACCTATGCGGCTACAGTTCGTCAAAAAAACCTCCCTGCCCCCACATGCGCCCGTGTGCGTGTGCCGTCGTCGTCAAACAGATTATCAAACCGCTCTACTCGCGCGATTCTCTGATCCACCGCGGCCGCGAGCGAACACCGGCTGCCGATGGTGACGAGAAGAGGGGAAAAAAAAAGACTCTCGATCGTCTCCGTGTGGATCAGATCGTGAATTAACACCCCATACGTGCGGTTCTCCGGTTCGAGAGGCCAGGCCTCGTTTGAATCATCCAGTAGAGTAGAATTATTTTGGACATAGAAAATAAGAAAGGTTACTAACACATAATTAATTAAGTTTATTTTTTTTAACCTGTAAATATATTTATTTGACTTTTTAAAAAAATGCTATATAATACAAAGTTTTTACATATCGTATTGTTCAATAGCTTGAAAATTATGCACGCAATAATTTAAAGAGAAATAATCTTGAATTGAGTAGAAAAGAACACGGCCAATTTATAGCTTCCCGTTCGATCGGTACTTGTCCATTTTGACCCATATCACCGTGCCGAACCGTATGTATGGTTCGTGGTGGCCAGTGGAGACTACAGACGACACTACAGTAGAAACGACTGAACCCATGCATCAATGCATGCTAGCTTTAGGCTTTGCCTGCGTGATTTTAAATATAACTGGTGTCAATGCAGCACAGACGTTAATGTTCGGCTCTTCGGCGCATAGCTAAGCTAGCACCTCTCTCCTTGACCTTGTTTTTGTCGTCTGCATCTATAGTCCAACACCTCGGCCCACTGTCCAAGGTGTACACGTACACAATTGACTATAGTGTATATATATAATTACACAGTAGTCATGCACAAATAGCTAGTATCATCTATTATATACGAGTATTAAATATCCATTAAACATTTTGTAAAATGCTTCCAAGCCGCTATGCGACGTTTTAATAAATTACGAAAATCTCTAAAAAATCTAAGAAAAAAGCAAACCATCTAGCCCTCGATTTCTTTTAAGTTGGTGGGCCCATAAATTTAGACCTTAGATTAAATCTATGAAAGAAAATTCAACAAGACCGACAAATTTTCCCAACAAATTCTCAGCGTGATCTTTCCACTTCCGTGCCCGTGCAGAGACCCACGCAGGCATGCACACTCTCTAGGCCTCTCCTTTCACAATCCTATTTTTAGCCGACAAAATTGCTAACAATTTAAGATCGACTTCTTCTGATCGACTGACATCACTACCTTCTTTGTAATAGAATTAACAATTTATAAGATCTATATTTAATACTAACTCTGTTATGTAAGACATTTTATCTTTTTGCTTACGACGTTTGACCATAGGTTTTATTCAAAAAATTATTATAAATTTAAAAAGTGATAAGTCAAAGTACTTGTTTATGATAAAGTAGGTCACAAACAAAATAAATGATACATTTATAATTTTATGAATAAAACGAATGGTTAAACATTGCAAGAAAAAGATCAAAATAACTTACATTATAAAATGAAGGGAGTATATTCTAACATTTTGCAATTATATCTAAATGATCACTAAAATTATATAAAAATGGCATTATAGCTCATGTCAAATATTGGCTCTAAAATTTATAAACCATAGAAATTCTTAATAAAACGAAAAACATATTTTTAAAATATGTTATTTTCACCATATTGTAACCCTTTGAATGGCATCAAAATTTTCGTAAAAAAATGAGAAAAAAACACTACAATTTTGATTATACCATAATATATAACTCTTCACTTGGCAGGTATAACTAAGATGTATAATATCGTAAAATAATTGGACTGACTATATCTTAAATTATGAAAACAAATGTTATTTGCGTCATATCATCCAAATGATCATGATAAAGTATAAGAAAAACTAAAATACTCAAACTATACAATGATTTGTTACTTCACAAAACATGCTTAACTAAATTAGATCTTAAAAAAATAATGAGTCATGTGCTAACTTTGTGCTTGCCATTCAAACAAATAAGTAAATGGTTGACAAATAATATGTTTTCAAGCTTCAAAAAATATATTACTCGGATTCTATAACAGCAAGGATACAAACACTCCATTGAGAGACACAATGTCCTAGCAACAAGCCATCAATACAACAATAAGGAGATCCTAATAACAAGAACCTCTTCTAGCAATAAAAAAACTCGATAGACTAGCTATGTGAAAAGTCAGCAGAGCTTTGCCTAGAAATTATAGTTTTTCATGGAATTTTTAGCTATTGTATTGAACATATATATTTACACATATTGTATCTAGAAAAACCATAGAGGAGTAAGTAACATAGCATGAAACATAATATATTTAACAGTTTAAAATTTTAGGCGCATCTTCAACAAATAATTTAATAAAAAATCACATCACTAAATAATTAAGCCATGGTGATGGTCAACGGAATTAGAAGCGCCCCAGTGCGATTGCGCGGAGGGGCAGCACAACGCAATTACTCCGGAGGACACATTCACTGGCTGCTTTTCGGAAATCAAGAGATGTACTCTAGAGTAGAATATTTAGGCCTTGTTTAGTTTTAAAAAAATTTCTTAAAAACATCACATCGAATCTCGGACACATAAATTATACTCAAAAGATTCGTCTCGCAGTTTACAGGATAGGCATTAAATTAATTTTTTCATTCATGTCTGAACCCCCTCCCGACGTCCGGTCAAAGGTTGATGTGATATCTAAAACCGAAAAGTTTTGAAAACTAAACGCACCCTTATGTGCGATATGCCAAATTGCCAAGTCTCAAGAATCTAAGAGGAGGTTTGAAGGATGTGATTGAAGGCACCGTCCAATAGAAACTTTTTTCACTCATTTCCACTTCTCTATTTTCTAGATAGCAACTCAATATACAAACAATTACCTTTCAAAAAAAATACAAACAATTAATAATTAAAAAGGTTATGTGAGTATAGCTTTTGTTCAAAGCATCTGATTTTCTTAATTCATAACATGAATTAAATATATATGTACACATACTGTAGCTTGCAAATCATACAGGGTTAACGTAATATGAAAAAAAAACAATATTTTAAATTTTTAGGTGCATGTGTAAGAAATGTTTCAAGAAAAAACCACACATAGACATTCACATTTTTTGGGTAATAAATTTTAAGCATTATTAAATAGGATGCCCGCGCGTATGTGTGGGCTACCTTCCTAATTCTACTAAAGAGGTTATAGCATTTACAGCAGCTCATTTATATTTGATCCTTTAAATAACCATTTGGATGGCCATAATAAAATTTCATATCCATATCCTAATGCACTCCAATAAATTATTCCTCCTACAAACCTATATATTTTTTAACTACATAACCCAACTACTACCTCCGTCCTAGAATGTAAGGATTTCTGGGAGGATGTGACATTTTATAGTACAACGAATCTGGACGTCCAAATTCGTTGTACTATGAAATATCACATCCTCCCAGAAATAGCTTCATTCTGGGACAGAGGTAGTACTAGTTTTTTATTCTTGAAAAAACTTAGCAAAAAAATAAAATAAAAATGAGATAAAGTAAGACTATTTTTGAGGATGTTCTATTTTTTGAGGATGGAATGGGATATCTGCTGGAAAAACTTTTTTCTCACATACTTTGTTTTTAGGTTGAAAGAGGATGAAGGATGTGATGAATTATCTGGTGATAATGCTTTTAGAAACCCCTTCTTTCTCTAATACAACAATATAAAGGATTCATATTTGTCTTAAAATATAATTACTTTTACACCTAGTTACACCATCTCCACCAATCACAACCCATCACAATTTATTTTCTCCACCTATATTTTTCTCTTAACCAGTCTCAACACTTTCCTCAACCTTAATTTCCTAAAATATAGAATACATCATTATATATTAAAAGGGAGGGAGTAGCATTTTAATCACGATGATCCTAAAAAGTGAAAAGGAATATATATGCAAGAGACCACTCAAATATATAGATAAGTGCGTGCCCGCCGTAACTTATCATCCATCCTAAAAAGAAAGTACCGCGAGTAATTCAATGAAGGTTGGCTAATTCCATTTCTTCCCTCCCGGCAAATTAGGGATCACAGCCGCCATTCTTTGCCCAGAAAAGCACACGAGAAGAATAACAGCATGAGCTAGCTAATCGAATTCCTGATTTTTTTTTCACGAATATATGGTTTGTTTTTTACGAAGAAAGCCATGAGTTCAGGCTACTTAGACACTAAAGCATCCATTCATCGTGTGGTCCTGTGTTTCTCTTATCGTACCAACGTTTATTCTCAGCTCAATCGTACTCCATTTAATCATAATATGCGTATATTACAGTGGACTAGATTGTTTGATATGGTTAGATATATTCCCTTCGTCCCAAATTATATGATGTAGTTTGACTAGCTTAAATAAGGGTTTGACCAATAATTTTTTCTATTGTGATAAAAACGCATAATCATAACAAAATACTTTTGAATATAAATCTAACAATATCAATTTTATTTTATAAAAATATTTTTTAATAAGAAATTATTGGTCAAACCGAATTTATTGGTTAAACCTTTGTCCTAACCACTCAAGGTACGCCCTATAAATTAGGACAGAAGAAGTAATATACAATTGTATATGCAACAAATGTAACAGTGCCTCCATCCGAACAACCTATAGGAATTAAATTTAGGTTGTTTAACATAGATTAATGTTAACGCAAAAGACTATAATGCGCCTCTTAAAAAAGGGTGCTTTGGTAGACGACATTTGAGATTTTGAGTACGAGGTGTTTGACATGACAAATACGAATATTACTTTAGGAACGATTATGTTTTAGTACAATTCTTAAATGCTAAAAACGCTTATATTTTGGAATGCTAGAAGTTTCAAGATCATACGTTCAAAGTCCGGTCCCACATAAAACTACACGAAAATTTAATCAACATTGGCTAGTGCTTTGGTAACAAATATAAATATTTTTGGATGGATGTGATACATTATAATACTATAAATTTATTAGAATTATGTTTATATTTATAGTAGCAGGACGTGTCACATCCAATAAAAATAATTATATTTGTGGAGGAGAGAATACTCTTAATTACTTTTTCCCCGGATAATGACTTGATTTTCAATAATTTTAGTTTAGGACAGTTTATTAAGCTCTAAGTTAATTTTTGGACGGGTGGGTACCATTATAAGAAAATCATAATAGCAAAGAGAAAAGACCAAAACACATCTTATTAGGGAAATTAGTATTGTCAAGTGCACCCTGAGGTCACAAAAGTACGTAAAGATAAACTCTGTAGGGGTCATATTTTAAACGCCAAAACAAACTCCTTTTGAAACAAAGCGACTACTATAATGCAATTAACTTCCTTGAAATACCAACGATTTAAAAAATTCATGCTGTGCTGCCTTGCACATTGTTTTTTTTTTGATAAAGTTTCATTTCCTAAACTACCAGATCATGATCGAGCTAAGTAAAGAGAAAAGGGTAATACAAGAGGGAGGGCACAGAGAAAGGTAAGGTTAGATCGGACCAATTGGGAAAAAGAAGTATAAATGAGAGATTTAATTTTGTGTTCGGGTGGGCACCCCAATCGATGAGGCTAAGGTGGACCTACCTGTACTGCAACCGCTGCCACTCGTGCGGTTCCTTGAATACCCACCACCACCACCTCATGGAATATTTTTCCCCAACTGTTACTCTTGGTCAAGGAAAGCCATCGCTACAAGTACTCCGTACATTAACATCTAAATGGGCTCATCAAGACAGCAAACAATGCAAGTTTAGCCCAATAAATTTTTCAAAAAAGTACCCGTTTACCTTGTATATTATCTCGGTCAAAGTTCCCAATTTAAACTTACAAAATTATAATATACTATCTAGATTTATGATATTAAAAAGCGTCACATTCGTAATAGGTACCTGTAATTTTACCCTCCATTTCAGCATGGAAGAGTTTTTGACTTTTTTTTAACATTTGACCATTTATTTCATTTAAAATTTTTGTGCAAATATAAAAATGGTAAGTTGTGTTTAAAATATTTTTCAATATAAAGTAAGTCACAAATAAAATAAATGATATTTTTATAATTTTTAAATAAAACGAATGGTTAAACCTTATGAGGAAAATAAGTCGATACTCTTGTATTATGAAACAAATATAGTACATCTTATATTTTTTTAGTGTATGTAGTACATCTTATATTGCCGTGGGCTATTGTGCCCGTTTTAATTCTTCAATCTTTATGTTTCTACGGAAAGATGATGTGTTCTTTTTCCCCTTTTTGCGCTCAACGTGAGAGGAGCTAAAAATGTAAAATTGAATATTTCTCGCTGTTGATGTACTAGTACGGTGACCAAGAATGGCAGATGTACATGTTGACCTAGGATGACGAGATTGTGCATGCACGGTGGAAAGTTTGACTTTGGAGAAACAGGGCCTAGGCGGCCTTGTCTAGTTCTTGAAAAGTTTTTTTTTTAAAAGATCATATCAGACGTTTAATTAGTTGTCGGAAGATGTTTCTAGACACAAATGAAAAATTAATTTCATGGCTAGTTTAGAAACGGCGAGACGAATTTTTGAGCCTAATTAATCCGACATTGACACATATGGGTTACTATAGCACTTATAGCTAATCATGGCATAATTAGACTCAAAAGATTTGTCTCGTCGTTTACGACCTAATTATGCAATTAGTTTTATTTTTTATCTATATTTAATGCTCTATGTATGAGTTTAAATATTTGATGTGATGTTTTTGGAAATTTTTTTTAAACTAACCAAGGCGATGTGGTAGAACAATTTCAAAGCACACAGAAGTCACATACTCCTGCACGAGGCCAAAAATCGACTCCTGCTTGCTGCACTACTCATACTATTTTTTCATGAAAAACGATGCCTTTACGAAATTACACAGATGGGCAGAGCTTGCTCGCGGAAAAGGATTTTTAGCATTCACGTGGACGTCCATCTACGTGTTGCATGTCGTCTTATATAATTATGAAAAAACTTCAGAAAAGTTGTGAAGATATATTAATAAGAAATATATCACTCCACAAACATGCAAGATAAAATTTACCCTACACAAGTCATAAAAAATAATAAATATGACTATAAATATATGTATAAAAGTAGTTTAATTTGTTGTTTTTTTACAATTTATAGATATTAGATTTAATCTTGCATGTTTATGGAGTAATATATTCATGTTAATCTATCTTTTTTTTAATTCCTTATAATTATTTAGATGATAATATGTGGATTAACATCCACCCAAATGTTAAAAAGAATTTCCCCTTGCTGGCAGCTCTCTCCTGTTGTTGATCAGTAATATGACTGTATGGGAGCAGCCAAGCAGGATCCCAAAGACTGCAATATGCAAAGGTGCAAATCTCCACCTGTGCTGTGCATATCATGAGAGAGCTTAATTATCACCAATGTCCTGTGCATCGATCTGCACCTGGCCTCTGCATGTCCCCCCAATGCATTTCTCTCTCTACCTGTGTGTTTGACTGCACCTTAAGATGCAGCAGCAGCCTAGATGCTAGCTACTCTGCCTTGGACCATCCTCCTAGTCCTAGGCTGTAGGCTCATACCCTCCTTGATAAAAGCTACTACTGGCACAGTGTATATGCATGCAGCCAATTCACTTCACTGCACAGTAAAAACAGAGATCAAGCAATGAAAGAAAGAAATACTCCTACTTCTACTTTAAAACAAGGCCAAAGCAAGGAAACAAAAGGCAGCCTCATTTTTTTTCCTGGTCATCACACCCTTTCCATCACTCTCCCTTTGCAAAGATCCTTCCTGCCTTTGCTTCTACTGCTATATAGCCTCCCCCCTCACCTTCCATTCGAGAGAAAAATAGAGAAGAAGAGGCTGAGCAACTGAAGGCTTATATAAACATAGAATAGATAGGCATAGAGAGCTTAGCTCGTAGCTGCAAGGCTCCATGCTTGTGAGATGAGATGAGCAGGGGGTGGTGGTGGTGCCTGCAGGCGTGAGGTACTATGATGGTGGGAGGAGAGCTTGTGCTGGCTGCTCTGGTGATCCTGCTTGCCTTGCTCCTGACCCTGGTGCTGAGCCATTTCCTGCCTTTGCTCCTGAATCCCAAGGCTCCCAAGGGCAGCTTTGGGTGGCCTCTCCTTGGTGAGACCCTCAGGTTCCTCAGGCCTCATGCTAGCAACACCCTGGGCAGCTTCCTGGAGGATCACTGCTCCAGGTAATTAACCATATCAGTAACATTTTTATCACCACCACCATACACAGAAGCAACAAGTGTCATGTTACCATGCAATTAAGTACTGTACCATTATTTCATGTGACAGCAAAAGGTAATGCTGCTGTCCTGTCCCAGCAGCTTTATCTTAACTCTTTTCTTCCTCCTGGGGGGGATGTAACATGAATTGGACTAGTGTAAAGAGTTGTGCAACTTTTATTATGAAGTGAGAAAATGGAATGTAAAGGTTGCACACTAACACTATAGCTCGAATGGTAGTAACACTGATGGTGTGATGATGATGATGCAGGTATGGGAGGGTGTTCAAGTCCCATCTGTTCTGCACCCCCACCATAGTGTCCTGTGACCAGGAGCTGAACCACTTCATCCTTCAGAATGAGGAGAGGCTGTTTCAGTGCAGCTACCCCAGGCCAATTCATGGCATTCTGGGCAAGTCCTCCATGTTAGTGGTCCTAGGAGAGGACCACAAAAGGCTCAGGAACCTTGCTCTAGCACTGGTCACCTCCACAAAGCTCAAGCCCAGCTACCTTGGCGACATTGAGAAGATTGCATTGAACATAGTTGGGTCATGGTATGACATGTGCAAGGACAAGGGGAGGGTCAATGTCATCGCCTTCTGTGAGGAGGCAAGAAAGGTTAGCAAGTGTACTAACTTAAACCAGAGCCATGCACATCACTAGAGGGACATGATCCCTTGAAACAAGGAGGGAAAACTTTGCACATGTTAGCTACATCATCATGTTACTTGCTGCTGGATGAATCTTTGACTTACCAGGGTCTTTTTTCCTTTTCTTCTCTTTGTGTGCTGTTTCCTTGAGAAGCGCAGTTCGCATTCAGTGTAATAGTGAAGCAGGTGCTGGGGTTGTCACCGGAAGAGCCGGTCACTGCCATGATACTTGAGGATTTCCTCGCCTTCATGAAGGGTCTCATCTCTTTCCCTCTCTACATTCCAGGGACCCCCTACGCCAAAGCTGTCCAGGCATGCAACTCAATATCTCGTTTACATAAGTCGTAAAACTGTAATAAAAATCATATCCAACATTTTTTTGTACACTTACCACAATAGCCTTTTAAAACTAGTATACAGAAGCGACGTGCTGCAATAACACCCATTCTTTTGTCTGGTGATCCTCACAGGCCAGAGAGAGGATATCAAGCACTGTGAAGGGTATTATTGAGGAGAGGGGGAATGCTGGCTCCAGCAACAAGGGTGATTTCCTTGATGTGCTGCTTTCAAGCAATGAGCTCTCTGATGAAGAGAAAGTGAGCTTTGTGCTGGATTCCTTACTTGGAGGCTATGAGACCACCTCACTCTTGATCTCCATGGTTGTGTATTTCCTTGGGCAGTCAGCCCAAGATCTGGAACTAGTGAAGGTATACATGGTCTTCATTCTGAAAAGACAGAGCAGTACTGGTAAATAAGTAATTAAGTGGACATCACTAAACATATATTAATATGTTTGCATGCAGAGTGAGCACGAGGGCATAAGATCAAAGAAAGAGAAGGGCGAGTTCTTGAGTTCTGAGGACTATAAGAAGATGGAATATACCCAACATGTAAGATGATCATACAATACAAACTTTTAGGTTTGGTTAGTATGCCTGGGGTACCTTTTTTTCCTATTATCAGCAACCACACAAATATGTGACCCTCCAAATATGTGATTTACTCATGTTCAGACAGATTCTCCTATGCCTACCAAATGTGCAGTTTTTGAATTAATCAAGAGAGAGAGAGAATCTTAGTACACTAGAGTGAAAAGGGCTGAAGGGACTTGTTCTCCAATAATGCAAACTTTGTGATGATGCATTGCTATGCCCTTACAGGTTATCAATGAGGCATTGAGATGTGGCAACATTGTCAAGTTTGTCCACAGGAAGGCTCTCAAAGATGTCAGATACAAAGGTAATTAACCCTACTTGAGGCTTTCGTTGAAGATTCCATTGTGCTCATCACATGATAATGGATCAGGCAAAGTGGATGGTTGCACCTTTATTACTGATTTTTAAGCATTGTTATTCCTAAAATACCTCAGCTTTTCATAGGAGATGCTCAAAAGCAAGTGGCTCTTTTTTCTTTGCTCTGTTGCAGAGTATCTGATTCCTTCTGGTTGGAAGGTCCTACCTGTTTTCAGTGCTGTTCATTTAAACCCCTTACTTCATGGAAATGCCCAACAATTTCAGCCCTGCAGATGGGAGGTATGTTTGTTTTTCACTCTCTGTAGTTATAAACTTCTCAATATACTGTAGCATGTATATTATTAAGGGCTAATTGGATTATTATTTATTAATGAACTAATGATAAATGTTTTGGACGAGCTAGGTCATGAAATTTAGCTTTGATGTAGTATACTTTTCTAGAATAGAAATTTATAAAATGAAAAGTTCAGAGCACCTATCAAGAGAGCTTATCTGGAGCCTTGAAGGAATCTTCTTTAAAGGATGTTCTCTAACTAATTGCTACCTTTAATTAGTGAGTGTCCAACTATGACATAATTACTCGACACTATTCTGGTGTCTTCAGATGCCAAGCAAGCTCCCTGTGGCTGTAATGCCTTTTGCGCATGGCCCTAACCATGATTCCTCTCATTCAAAGCCAGCATTCTTGGCTTTGCTCCCTTTTCTTAGTTTCCTTCATGAAGCTAATAATCTGATTCATGTGTGTTCCTTATGTGATTGATGCAACAGGGTGCAAACCAAGGGACAAGCAAGAAGTTTACGCCGTTCGGCGGTGGCCCCCGGCTCTGCCCAGGATCAGAGCTTGCCAAAGTAGAGGCTGCTTTCTTCCTCCATCACCTTGTGCTCAATTATAGGTAAAACAAAAGGGCATATTTGTCCTACCCGATCGAGTAGAAGATACATGGATTGAAGTTGATTTGACTCAAGCAGCAATGAAGGAAAATACGTTCAGAAATAATTATCTTTACGAAACTGGTGCCTGAGTGGTTCATGCTTAAAAAAGGATAAAAACTGTAGAGGCAAACATGAACCGGAAAACAAATTGATGCAGTTGCAGATACTAATAATACGCACTACACTAGTAAGTGATGGAAAGAATGTCATTACATCAACTAGGCAAATTATTTATGCTTTTGTCTGCAAGGACCGCAAGTCTGAACTCAGCTATCTTGTGCATTTTCATAACTGGCACTGTAGAGCATAGCATCAGACGACAACACAGAGAACAAACATGACAGCATGGAGTTTCCGATAGGTAGCTATGCAAGTTGAGTTGAGGGCTGCCATACAAGATAAAATATACCGTGCTATGATAAAACTATAAAAAACTAGGTTCATTACCAACAAACAAAAACAAAAGGCAGGCTTAAGCAAGTTATGTTGTTGTTTCAGAGTACAGTCAACGTGTACTTACTGAATATCCATGCGATAGAGTTTTCTGATCATCGATCTTGAATATTTTGTGCCGTGCAGATGGAGAATCGATGGCAATGACATTCCCATGGCATACCCGTACGTGGAGTTTCAGAGAGGTCTGCCCATAGAAATCGAGCCACTTTGCTCTGGGCAGTTGCAGCCACGGTGAGTGAGTCCATCAATTAGGTCAGCAAGCGAGGGGAATCGAGTTGAACGCGAGAAAGAAGAGGATTAGTCAGTGATTGCAAGAACTGAAGAAAGAACCGGGCAATAGCTAGTAGTACCTATCATGAGTCAACAACTGAGATTGTAATTTGCTGTACATGGTGTAGATATATTTTGTCCATGCCGATTGCTTGCGGTGGTGGTGAGGGGCTTCACCCTGTAAACATCCTCCACTGTTTCAACTTTCAACTGC
Organism: Leersia perrieri; assembly: GCA_000325765.3. Lineage (NCBI taxonomy): Eukaryota > Viridiplantae > Streptophyta > Magnoliopsida > Poales > Poaceae > Leersia > Leersia perrieri. The sequence continues at coordinate 13,358,212 of CM002482.1, read as the reverse complement.
TATTCTATAGAAAAATTGGGCTATTGGAATGTAGGATAACTTGCCATTTCTGTTTCCTAAAACTCAATGAAGCTGACATCTTTAAAATACATCATTGAAACTTTGAAAGGGTACTATAATCCTCAATATATTTTTAATTACCTAAAAGTGATAAAGTATTTGAAGATGGTATGGGCATAAGTCAAATGAACATGAACCCGTATGGACGGTACTATCTCAAGGAATTTTGGAATAGACAAATTGGACATGTATGGACTATAATATCTGCAGGAATTTTGGAATAGACAGACAAAGTTGTAGAAAATTCCTATCAAATTGTGGAATCGGAGATGACTGGTCCCGTTTGGATTGGACTAACAATTGAGGAATTTCCGAACGGATGCTTTCCTGCAGGAAAATCTTAGGTTTTGTACGTTTGGATTGAAGAAAAAACGAAGGGTATATTCCAAAGGAAAATTCCTCATAGCTGGCCGATTCCAGCCGATTTCTAGGGGAAAATTAACATCCACCGTAACCTCATCTGCGCAGAACCGAGGTCGAGGGGAACTCCAGTTGGGTTGCCGTCGCCGCCGGCCCGCCCCAGCGCCGCCGCCGGTCTTGCCTCCGGCGGCATCATGACCGCACACCAGCGTCATCGCCACCCTCCTGCTCGCCGGCGTCGTCGCTGCTCGAGCTCGCCGTGTAATAAAAATGAGCAGTGGAAAGAGAGAGATAAGATACGAGCGGTTTACTGCAGAGGATAAGATAAAGGCATACCACAAAGGTAAAAAAAAAACCAGAAATACAGCAAAACGAAATCGATGTTATTTCTAGGGCACAGCGATTGTACTACGATTTTTTGACAAATTGCAAACAAAAAAATGGGTGTACGTTTTTTTTTTGGAAAAAGCTGCAAACAAAAAACGGATTTAAATTGATCAAAGGATGGCCCATGCAGGTCTCGAACCTGCGACCTTCGCGTTATTAGCACGACGCTCTAACCAGCTGAGCTAATAGGCCAATTTGTCAGCTAGTAACTGCAAAATTATAATTAATCAGTTCAGCAATCTGAACAAACCTTATTGAGATTCACTTGCAATAGGAAAGATTTGCGCACAGCGCCAATGGTGTATTGCAAGATAGACACCTATTTACATGACACGGAACTCATTTTGCTTATGGAAAACACCATTCGTGGCATTGCATTTATTTATGAAAAGTCGAAAACTACAACCACTACAGATTTACAGCAACACCTGCTAAAATATGATTTGAAGTGTCCACAGCACATAACAAGGATATCAGAATATGAAATCCCCTATATTGAGATCCGAGGATAACCAGAGAAGCTATATCAAAAGAAATCAAGCTTAACATGTCAAGGCTCCACGGAGAAGAAAAGTCATATAACTGTCCAGGCACAGTACTGCACTTTCAGTCTCATTATTTGGCAGGAGTATTCAGGAAATCTGGTTGGTTTGTTACTGATCTAACCCATGCCCATTTGTGATCATTCACATCAACTGGGTTCTTGGCCACAGCAACATCTTCCAGTGGTATGTAGCTGTAGTTCCCATTTATTGGGCCAGGAACAAAGCCAGTGAACCCAGCCATGATCCCATGGATCGCGGAATGTGCCAGCAACGTACAGTACAGATTATCAGTAGCATTTGCTGGAACCGCTCGGATCATGTAAGTGGGATCGATATACTTCACAGTGAACAACTCGCTAGGGTGTTCTTTCTTCCACCATTTACCCAGCTCAGATTTTAACCATGGACCCACATCAAGGAACACAATGTTGCCAGACTCATCTTGTTCTCGCTTCTGATCATCAGTCCTTGGAATCAACTTCTGACCAGCACCTTCAGCAACAACAACAACAGCATGCCCCTTCAGCTTTATCCTTTCATACAGAAAGTCAAACAGGCCTCCCTTGCCTTCCAGATAGAAATCAACCTCAGGAATCAAACAGCAGTCAACGTCGCGGCTGCTCAGGGTTGCATGAAGAGCGATGTGGCCTGTGCTCCTGCCCATAAGTTTGACAAGTCCAATGCCATTTACGGCGCTCACAGCCTCGACATGTGCTGCATCGATTGCCTGCTGAGCAATCTCCACCGCAGTTTGGAACCCAAATGACCTGTCTATGATGCCAATATCATTGTCCACAGTTTTTGGGATCCCTGTAATGGATATGTTCAAACCACGGCGCTTAAACTCCTCGAAGATGGCCACAGCTCCCCTCATTGTTCCATCACCACCAATGGCATAAACCTTTAGCAAGACATAATCATGATAAAAGTTTAAAGCCAGGCATTTGCAATAAGCCTAGAAAAGACGCAACTAAAACTAACTAGCATGTCGTACTAGAATGCCTTGCTGGCTTGAGTCCACACTGATCAATCAAATCATTAGGCATAAACCACATCGGTCACTCTAGCTGACCAAGCCATGTTATACAGGATTACAGGAAACATTCTGTGCATGCAAATTGTTTGTGTTATACTTCTTCCACAATGAGGACCAAACATAGTAAGTAGATTCAAAGGCTAAAAATAGACTTTACCCTTAGAATAAGAGGGTTAACCCTCTTAATTGTACATTTAAATGGTTTACTAAATGTCTACAGCAAATTTGTAGCACCAAAATGGCATCCTTGACAAATCAGACATCATTATCGTTCTATTTGCAAACAGAGCCCTAGTGGTTTCCGGGTGGTAAGGATTTGACGCATCATTCCAAAGTTCAAACATAAGCTATTTTTGGGGCAAAAAGATATAAAACCAGAGATGAAAACTGTGAGGCTTTACTCTCACCTGCGTGTACCCGCGCGCGACGATGCCGTCAACAATCTTGTTGAGATCAAATCCACCTCGGGTCGTCTTGAGCACGGTGCCGCCCTTCTTGTGCCAGTCGTCGACGGCGGCCGGGTCGAGCCTGACGTGGTCGTCGTCGGGGCCGTAGAACCCGCGGTACCCGGCGGCGACGCCGAAGACGTCGCGGACGCCGTACAGCTCCTGGAGGCCGACGACGAGCTCCCTCAGCACCGTGTTGAGGCCCGGGCACAGCCCGCCGCAGGTGACGAGGGCGGCGCGCGCGCCGCGGGCCGGGTCGACGGCGAGCTCCCGGCGTGGACCCGCGCGGCGGTAGGCGACGAGCGGGGCAGGGGTGGAGGAGGCGAGGTCGAAGAAGGCGTGGCGGAGGGAGACGTCCCCGTCGGAGATGTAGAAGGTCGGCGGCGGGTGGAAGTAGGGGTGGCGGGAGATTGGGTTGGGGATCCGTGTGGCGTTCCCGTCGTCGGCGGCGGCCGAGGGTAGGCGCGGCACGTCGCGGAGGGTGAACGCCGGGAGGGTCACGGTGGTGTTGGTCGGGGCGGTGGCGGCCGCGGCGGCGGCGACGCCGTTGGGGTCGCCGGAGTTGGGGGCGGTGGGGTCCATGTTGTCAGCGAGAGGGAGAGGGGGGAAGAAGAGGGGTTTAACCGCTTAAGCGCGACGTGTGGCGAAATGAGGGAAATGGGAGGTGTGCTCTGCTTCTGGAATATGAAGCGGGCGGCGTCGTGTCAAAGGGCAACTCATCGCGTCATATGGTGTGAGCATAAGCTAGGCCACGTAAACAACATTAACGAGAAAACTAATGGATATCGTGCAGTAACAACAAGGGCAAAAGCGCCACGTGTGACATAAGCAAAGACTAACCACATAATAGACAAAAGCGCCCCCATGGTACTAATCATCTAGAGGAGTGGGTGGCGGGTGAGGGGTTGTTTGGGTTCATGGCCATGTGTTACTCAACCTAACTTAGCCAATTTTGAACAATTTAATTATGCGTTTAGGGCAACAAGATTATTTTTCTAACACTTTTGGTCCCATATTTTATTGTCTTAAAAATATGGTAATGGATTTCTAACCAATAATCAAGGTATAACGGCATATTTGTCCGTCTAACCTTACATACGTGCTGGTAAATAACTATGACAATCTTGAAAAACGTGAGTCAATATGAACCTAACACCTAAACTTAACTCGTGGGGAGTCGAAACAGGCTAAGAGCTCTTTGATTCAAAGGAAAATTATAGAAATTTTAGAGGATTTCTATCCTATATGAAAAAATAATTCTGTAGAGTCCTTTGAAACAAAGGAACGAGTCCTACCAATTTGGAGGATTTCAAACATGAGGTCTCACCTTGTTTTTTTTCTTTGCATGTCTTTAATTCCTATGTTTTTTATGTGCTATAATTTTATTTACGGTTTTAAAGTTTTCATGTGTTTTTAAATCCCATAAAAATTCTATGAGTATGGCGTTCTACTTCCGTGTTTTTTTATTTCTGTGTTTTAACGATCCTATGTTTCAAAAGGCCCTAAATGGGTTGCTATTTTGGCCCACCCAAACGAGGGCGTAGTCGAGGCCTAGATGGGCTTAGAGAGGCTCGCTTCCCAGTTCCCCGCCTTCTCGGAGACTTTTCCATTCCCCCAAATCCAATTTGCCATGGCGCTGCGGCTGACATGAGCCTTCTTCTCCCACGAGCCTCCATGGCCACCACCGCGCTCCCCCTCCACCCAATCCCCCACCGGAAGCTCCCGCCTCCCACCGCCGGCCCCTCCCTGCGGAAGCTCTGCAAGGAAGGCGACCTGCGGGAGGCCCTCCGCCTGCTCGCCGCGCGCTCGCCCACGACGGAGCACTACGGCTGGGTCCTCGACCTCGTCGCCGCCAGGAGGGCCGCCGCGGAGGGAAGGCAGGTGCACGCGCGCGCCGTGGCCACGGGCGCCCTGCGCGATGACAACGAAGACGGCGGCGGGTTCCTCGCCACCAAGCTGCTCTTCATGTACGGCAAGTGCGGCCGCCTCGCGGACGCCCGCAGGCTGTTCGACGATATGCCCGCCCGGACCGTCTTCTCCTGGAACGCGCTCATCGGTGCGTACCTTTCGTCCGGGTGCGCTGGCGAGGCCGTGGGCGTCTACCGGGCGATGCGGGCGGCGGGAGCCGCGCCGGACGGGTGCACGCTTGCGTCGGTGCTCAAGGCGTGCGGCGCGGAGGGGGAATGGCGGTGCGGGAGCGAGGTGCATGGGGTGGCGGTGAAGGGCGGCCTCGACAGGAGCACGCTGGTGGCCAATGCGCTCGTCGGGATGTACGCCAAGTGCGGCGTGTTGGATTCCGCGCTGCGGGTGTTCGAGTGGATGCGCGAGGACGGGAGGGACGTGGCCTCCTGGAACTCGGCGATATCGGGCTGCGTGCAGAACGGGATGTTCTTGGAAGCCCTCGACCTGTTTCGACGGATGCAGAGCGCTGGCTTCAGTATGAATTCTTACACAACCGTTGGTGTGCTACAGGTCTGTGCAGAGCTTGCTCAGCTAAATCATGGCAGGGAGCTACATGCAGCGCTTCTGAAATGCGGTGCTGAGTTTAACATCCAGTGCAATGCTTTGCTTGTCATGTATGCAAGATGCGGCCGTGTGGATAGCGCTCTCAGGGTATTCCGTGAGATTGATGACAAGGACAACATATCATGGAACTCAATGCTCTCATGCTATGTCCAAAATGGTTTATATTCTGAGGCCATCAACTTTTTGGGCGAAATGGTGCAGAACGGTTTTGAGCCTGATCATGCTTGTATTGTGAGCTTGTCCTCTGCATTGGGTCATTTGGGTAGGTTAATCAATGGCAGAGAGGTTCACGCATATGCCATAAAGCAAAGGCTTGATAGTGATATTCAGGTTGCTAATACATTGATGGACATGTATATGAAGTGTTACTCTGTGGAGTGCTCTGCGCGTGTATTTGACAAAATGAGGATTAAAGACCATATATCATGGACAACAATCATTGCCTGTTATGCTCAAAGTTTTCGGTACTCTGAGGCAATCAAAAAGTTTAGAGCAGCACAGAAAGAGGGCATTAAGGTGGATCCTATGGTGATGGGAAGCATTTTGGAAGTATGCAGTGGTTTGAAAAGCATCTCTCTATTAAAGCAAGTGCATTCTTATGCTATTAGAAACGGCTTGCTTGACTTGGTATTGAAGAACAGAATCATAGATATATATGGGGAGTGTGGAGAGATATGTTACGCGCTTCATATGTTTGAAATGTTAGAGAAAAAGGACATTGTTACCTGGACTAGTATGATAAACTGTTATGCAAATAATGGTTTGTTAAATGAAGCTGTTGCCTTGTTTGGTAAGATACAAAATGCGGGCATTCAACCTGATTCAGTAGCACTAGTAAGTATTCTTGGAGCTATTGCTGGTTTGTCATCTTTGACAAAAGGAAAGGAAGTTCATGGTTTCCTTATCAGAGGAAAATTTCCCATGGAAGGTGCTGTGGTTAGCTCCCTTGTGGACATGTATTCTGGTTGTGGAAGCTTGAACTATGCTCTCAAAGTATTTGATAAGGTGCAATGTAGAGATATTGTTCTCTGGACAGCGATGATTAATGCTACTGGGATGCATGGTCATGGCAAGCAAGCCATAGATATTTTCAAGAGAATGCTGGAAACTGGTATATCGCCTGACCATATTTCTTTTCTTGCTTTGCTTTATGCTTGTAGTCATTCAAAACTTGTTGAGGAGGGTAAATATTATCTGGATATGATGGTGAGTAAATACAGGTTACAACCATGGCAGGAACACTATGCCTGCGTGGTTGATCTTCTTGGGCGCTCTGGACAGACTGAAGAGGCTTACAAATTCATCAAATCTATGCCTGTGGAACCAAAATCTGTGGTGTGGTGTGCACTCCTTGGAGCATGCCGTGTACACAAGAACCATGAGCTTGCTGTGGTTGCAACTGATAAGCTTCTGGAATTGGAGCCAGATAACCCAGGTAATTATGTCCTTGTATCAAATGTTTTTGCCGAAATGGGCAAGTGGAATAATGTCAAGGAGGTTAGAACCAGGATGACAGAGCGGGGGTTGAGAAAAGACCCAGCTTGTAGCTGGATTGAGATAGGAAACAATGTTCACACTTTCACTGCGAGGGATCACTCTCACAAAGACTCGCAGGCTATCCATCTCAAACTTGCTGAGATAACTGAAAAGCTGAGAAAAGAAGGTGGGTACGTCGAAGATACTAGTTTTGTTCTGCATGATGTGAGTGAAGAAGAGAAGATAGATTTGCTGCATAGACACAGCGAGAGGCTTGCGATAGCCTTTGGTTTGATCAGCAGTACTTCAGGTGCACCTCTAAGGATAACCAAGAATCTCAGAGTTTGCGGCGATTGCCATGAGTTTACCAAGCTGGCGTCCAAGCTATTTGATAGGGAAATTGTGGTCCGAGACGCCAACAGATTCCATCATTTCAGTGGGGGCTGTTGTTCTTGCGGTGACTTCTGGTGAGTGTGCCTTAGATTAGATAGTTCGGCTGTAGAAGTATAGAACGCTGATAGCAAAACTGGTGAAGATGTTAGAAGAAAAGCACGACTGATGGATAGGTTGATCGTGGAAAAAGAGAAAGAAATGGCCTGCCTTGCGTCCCTGACGAGGCCCTCGTTGCTGCTCATTTTAGATGAGTTTATGCGCCATGACTCTTCTCTCTCAGGACAGAGATGGAGTCTCATGACACCGATACTTCTGATTTATAGCGTCTAAATATAATACAATGTACATGATTCTTTTATGTAAAATTTCAATAGCACATTACCTTTTATGTTCATGATCATTTGTTTGGCTTTGCAATACTAACTCTACAAAGGGAAAGGTTAAGATAATACATAGATATTTGTTAGTTATAGCTAAAAGCTAAACCGATCATAGAAACCACTTTGGAATGGGAGGGTGTAAGATAGGTCCGGAATGGGGAAGATGGGTTCGTGGTATTATAGTCAATTTACTCTTCTCACCTTGAATAAATTGTAGGACCTCTCCTGATGGTAAATACTGATATACTGCATTAAAAAAAATCAACTAGCACCGGTAACTCATTTGCCCATAAGGGAACCCTGGAAGAATAGTAGCATCTCTCATCTGATGATAAATACTGACATTACACTAAAAAAATCAACTAGCACCGATAACTCATTTCTTAGCTGTCTATTTTATGAATTGCTTGGTCTATTGTCTCCCTGGCATTGCCGGATGACCTCCGTTGTTCAGAGAGTTTATTTTGTGTTGAAAGCCACCGAATCCATATATCATACTTCCTTTTTTGATCCATTCAACTCGTATTATTATTTCGACTTGTTTGGTGTGTGGTGGCTGGCGGCATTGCGGGTATTACTTTAACATGTGCCTAGCTGGATGTGCATACATTGACGAGGGGGAGGGGCCACGGATTATGAAAAATCACGCCCGTTATGCTTGTTATCTGTTCCACTTACCCCCTCCCCACTATTCTCGTCCATATGGGCCCACATGTTAAAAAGCAACCATGTGGTTTAATACCAGGTACTTTTATATTAAGTAGTAGATTAATTTGTGGTTTAAACACATATTTTTGAATAATGTAAATCATGCTATAAAATCATGTTACCTTACCAAAAACCAATAATTACGAAAAACACAAAAACCATGTAGTCTTATGGCTCTTATTGACAAACTATGTTGAGGTGTGGAGGCTCCTCTTGCTTCTTTAAAACACATGCGAGTTTCTTCTCCGTCTATACCTATTATGGGCTTAAACATCCGTTTGGATATAAGCGTCCATATAAGGCATTTTAGGCAATAGCATAACAATTGAAGCCATAATTCTTTTGGAGCAATTTTGAGACAGGCTGGTCTATTTGGCAATAAATAAATATTTGTGTATTTAAAGTGCCATATTATCTAAACAATCTAGTCTCTCTCTCTCTCACACACACACAGAGCAAAATGATGCACTATGGTTATTAGCTTTGAGCTTAGCAATAACTGGTTGCCTTTCTTACATCCTATGGAACACCAATCCATCAATTAATTCTATCTTTTTTTATTAAGTGGAACCACCACAACCATTTGATAAAATGGAACTAACACTTATTAAAAAAAAGGTTGTGGTGGTCATTTTTATAAAGTGGAACCACCACTTATTAAAATAATGCTAATAAGTGGTAGTTCTACTTTATAAAAATGGTTGTGGTGGAAAAAAAAACTTGTTAGATTGCATATATAGTTGTGATGCTTCAATTATTTTAATAAGTGGTAGTTCCACTTTATAAAAATGGTTGTGGTGGGTTCCACTTTATAAAAAAAAAGATATGCTTGTATCTTGGTTGATCCACTTTTCAACTCCCCCCTTAGTATATGTTTGGTTCAATAGAATCATGGGATATGATGTGTCCGTCCCACACTTATACGAGTTTTGTTTGAGGACGACTAGGGACGCGATGACTAATGAGAGTAAATATATCGCCAGATTCAACACGAGTTAAACATGAAAAAAATCTACGGAAAGTGCCATACCCAATCCATATCCCTTCATGTAGTGCCACCTGTCATGCGAGGGCTGGGGACACACTCTCCTAGGCCATCTCTTTTTCACTGACTCCACATTTGTCTAGGCCATCTCTCCCTCCTTCTCTCGCGCTAAATAGGTAGTGTAGAGTTAAGCGATGGACAAACACCATATATGGTCCTTTGGTTTAATTATTGAAAAAGAAAGAAATAGACATTATAATTTCCTAGAGCCTATTTCCATTAGAAAAATAAAAAAGTGGTTGTACCACTCGGAAGGAATGCAGACAACAAAATCACACTTGTCCTATATATTGGCATTAAAAATAACTTGCATTGCTCACATTGAATTAATGTAGTCATCATGCATCTTGTTCTGTGTCGTACTACAACTACATGACCTCACACGATGGAGCTCTGCTAAACTTGCCACTAGATTCCTATGATTGTCAAATAGCGCTTCCTTCCTTGACATGTTCAGTTTGTATATAACTGAAGGAAAATGACACCTCAAATCTTTTGCTCCACTACTTGTGTTTTTATATCTTGCATTAACTAAGTGTTGAGTATGTTTGTTCAAGTTCCAACTATCAATTAAGTTTATTATGTGATTTGTGCATCATTTCTCTACAGGTACTGAGGAAACCAAATCACTCCAAGCTTCTTTAATTTGAAGTTTAGTGAAATGGAGGGCAATAGATCATCCCAATCTACTTGGAGACCTCGACAATTTGAGACGGAAATCGAACCTATGGAAATCTATTGGGCTCTCAGACATATACTTGGCTTGAATCATGTCTATTTCATGAGAGCGTATAGACTACTACGCCATCATAATTGCCTTTTCAAAACTCTTATGACCCTTCATATGGACATGAGGAAGGACTGGCTACTCACTGAACTCAGGGGAGATTGAGGCTCGTCGTGTGTGCCACCCACAATAATGTACCAACAACATGCTTCATAATGTGGCATTCATTTGATTATGTCTAACAAGGTTGAGTAATTATTAGGGGTTGTGGGCACCTTTAGCAGCTATTATCCTCAATTGTGTTGGAGTATGTAACGCTTGTGGTTTCCTTATGTACTATGGTTTCTTTTCAACTATGTTGTTTGTTTACATGTGAGATTTTAAACCTAGCAGGATGATATATTCTTAATTCTAAGAGAGAATCTACTGAATGTCCCGGAGTTTATCCATATTGAACAATTTTCCGTTGACTTTGCCACTTTCTACAATATACCAGCGAGTTTATCTATTCCTCTATAATATGCCATTAAGACATGTATTTTTTTCACAAATACCCAAAACACCCTTACAACCATACAATGTTAATCGTTGATTTGTCTTATTAGAAGTTTCAAACAATTACGATTTTTTATATAGCCTCCTTAGTCCTTGCATAGTATGGGGCGTGTTCGTTTCTACCAAAAGGCAGAATGGCTAAATGGACACGCAAACCAAGAAACATCATTATCATGTGTTTCATCGAGTATTAGTTATTTTAAGCTTGAAAATAGACTAATTTAGTTTTTTAAACAACTTCTGTGTAGATGTTTTTTTTTTTGCAAAACACACACCGTTTGTTTATCAGTTCAGGAAGCGTGCCGAGGAAAAAAATCACTATTCTTTTTTTTATCCAAAAGGTTCTAACGAACAGGCTCATGAAAGTTGTATATAAATTTCAAGACTTTTGCATTAAACATATATTTTTTTTGCGTTTCCACTTATGTATGTAATTGAAAAGCAAAAAAATTTGTACAAATGTCAAAATTTTGAAATTTATAAGCAAAATTTTTATTTTTTGTATGGAGACTATACGTAAAAACTCATAATTTTATGAAACTTCTAATGTGACACATCAATGGTTAAACTTGTATGGCTATAATGGTATTTTGGGCATTTCTAAAAATAATATATGGCTCGATGGCATATTATACAATAATAGGTAAACTCGTCGATATATTATAGAAGGTGTCAAAGTCAATGGCAAATCATTGAACAAGGTCAAACCCAGGGGCATATAATAGATTCTCTAATTCTTACTTACGACACAAAAGCACATGGTTTTTCCTTCAAGATGCAATGACCCAACATTAATTTATAGCAAACATCTTTCAGCGAGGGTAACCTTAGCTAATGAGACAGTTTAAACCCAACAAAAGTTTGAACGTCAACATTGCTAAAGGGGACGGCTCACGGATATGTGCATATAAGTCATGTCACCAAGATATATGGAGCACTACTACAAAAATGATTTTTTCATACACCTCTCTAAGATTACATGCGGGTCTAAATGAGGTCTGTATATATGTAATAATCCTAAGCCATAGATGTTATGTCCCGTATGAAAAAAAATACAATTTTGCAAGCTGGCATGTTAAGAGGCCCGTATAAAAAAAATACACGCCTCTCCTCTTCCCTGTCAACATTTTCAACATTCCCAAATCCTCTTATCTTCTCACCACATCTTTCCTCATCCTTACACAATATTGACAAGGTGGCTGCTTCTAGGCAAACCTCTTGTCTTTGCACCCTCCTCCTTAATCACCGAGCGGTCATTTAGGGGTCTTAGCTGGTGATACGGGTTGTTCCCCCTTGGCGATGAAGAAAAAGCTATTCCTTTTACTTTCTAAAATTGGATATTGGCTGAAAAACGATCAGATAGATTTTCTCTTCAGTGAGAGTTTCCATATAATACTTGCTATTATAAAACAAACGTCAAACGGGTTATATAAAAAAACTCTTTATTATTTATAACAACATAAAATTTATACGAGTAAAAGGTCATAAGCATACGCTACATAGAGGTAGGATACCTTGTGCAGTGGAATTGGTCAAGAAAAACTGGTCAGGAGAGAATGAGTTTTGCAAGCTGTGTAAGAAACCAGAAACATCTAAGCATACCATCTTCCTATGTCCCGTTGCCAGGTTCGCCTGGTGCTCCATTCAAGAGGCGCTGAACATTACAAATAATATCTTTTCTGTTGCTGATGGGCTTAATTGCTGGGAATACTTTCATTCGTGGGTTGTGTTGATGGCGAGTCTTTGCTGAGCTATTTGGACAACTAGAAATGAGTGGGTGTTTGGAAACATTTTGATCAGCTCTCCTCTACAGGTGGTCTACAAAGCCATATCATTCGCAAGAAAATGGAGCCCCCTGTTGAAGATGGAAGAGCGTGAAGCGCTGAAGGGGCTATTTGATGAAGTTCTGGCGAAACTAAGATCTCTGAAAGATCTTCGATTACCAAGCTCCTTAGATTGATGTTAATGTTCTTTCTTTTGGGCGAGCAGCTGTTAGTCATATCCAGTCTTTGTCCTTCCTAGGCTGCCTATGTATCGCTGGAAACCCCAGCCAGATTTCGTTTTCTATCCTGTTTTTTTATTTTTTTTCAAGACTCTTTGTATGCACTATCTTTGGGCTTTCTTATAAAGCCGGATCAATGAAAGTTGGTCTGTTATAAAAAAATTTAAAGAAAAACATACACTACAGGAAGTGCATAGTTATTAAAAAAAAGGCATAGACGAGGTGAGACAGTGAGTCGACAGCAACAACGTGCAAGAGCGACCTATACTTTCGTGAGTGGGAATACTGTTAAGAAAAACGTCCAGCTTTGAGCAATAATAACTATGTTAACTTGCAGCACTAATTCCCCGCGAAAAAAAAACTTGCAGCACTAATTAAAATATCTAAAAGCATGCGTGCAATTTCTTGTTGTATAGAATATCACACATGGATAATGAAATCGAAACAACTGGTTTCACAGTACCACATGGTGTCAGTCTAGGAGGTTCGGCCCCCTAGCTTGTTAGTTAAACAACCCTTTAATAATCTACACTTTTCACCGTATACACTCTGCTTCGCTCATAAACTTGCTGAGCACAGTGCAAATGTGCCGAAATGTTTCTTCCACGACGTCTCCGGCGCATACTTGAGAGTTTAGAGCGAGTCTCCCTCCCTCCCTCCCAACTTGCGGTCGCATCGTGCGATCGAGCGTCAGAACGTGTGAATATACGGAACAGAGCCTTGAACGCCGAAATCAACCGCAAGAGAACCCGGCCGGCTTCTGACCTTCTGTGCCTGCCGCCAACCGGGAGTCCAGGCATCTCCATGTTGGTATACCATCTGCGACAGCGATTGCGCCACGCGACGACGACAATGTACCTAGCTAGTGTGTGCGCGCGCGCGTACGTGCACGTACGTTACGACTCTCCTCTCGTTCATGTGTGTACGTGTATGCCTTGTGTGATGAACCCAGAGGCCCAACTAGCGCCCACACACGTACGACACGACCGATGACCCACCCCACCAGCAGCGATGTGCGCAGACTCGACCATTTCGGGCCTATGCGCGCGTTCCGGGCCTTTCGGCCTTGCAATTTGCCAAGTTGCGCGCAGGCAGCCAGCCACAGCTATTGACTAACGCAATGTTTCTTTTCGCTAATATTACTGTAATTTAGAATATTGAACAAGATTATTACAAGCTAGAATTGTTATAAGCTGAAGTATAATTCTTTTATGAATTATTGGAGGCTAGATTATGAGATTTTCAACTACAAATTAGAAAGTAGAGTGGCAATGTGTCAATTTCCCACTCAATAATCCGAAAAAAAGCTCACTTGAATGAGCTTATCAAATTATAATAGTCTAAGTTCGAGATAGGCTTGGCAACGGTGGCAGGGCCAGGTTGGACAGGAATGGGCCTGACCTGACCATTGAACTTCCCTAGGCCCTAGCCCCGGCGTCTAATTCAAGCGGAAGAGCACCCCGACCTTAGCTCTAACGGATTCTTTGAGGTGATCGAGGACCCACAAGTGTCAAGCACAGACGGAATGAGGGAGGACGACAACATGGAGACTGCTTTGTTGTAGCATCTAGTGCTACCGAACAGAGCCATATATAGACACAAAATAGGCATATGGTTGGTGCTAAAAAAGAAGGTGGCAACTTAGCCGAAGCGAGACAGTGAGTCGACAACAACGACGTGCAACAACGACTTATAACATCTTTTAAGAGTGGAATTATTGTTGAGTGAAACACATCATTTTGTGCAATGATAACTAGGTAAATTTGTGATGGTAATTAAAATAGCCAATTAAAAGCAATCGTGCAATTTGTTGTTTTTATAGAATATCACATACGGATATTGAAATCTACATAACTGGCTCACAGAATCACACGGTGCCGGTCTAGGAGAATAGGGTACGGCCCTAGTTTGTTAGGCCGTAAACTAACAGCCCTCCGATAATCTAAAATTTTTCACTGTACACGCACTCATGCTCCGCTCACAACTTGCTGAGGTTTACAGCACAATGCAAATGTGCCTAATGGTACGTACGTGTAGATAGGTTAGGCAAAGGTTTCTTTCTTCCGCGCGCGTACGTCTCCGGCTGCATATATACTTCAGAGTTTAGAAGCGAGTCTCCCTCAACTTGCGGTTGCAACGTACGTACGATCGAGCGTGTGATTAGAGATATACGGAACCGAGCCTTGAACGCCGAAATCCAACGTCAGAACACCTAGTCGGCTGCTGTGCCACAGCGATCGCGCGACGACGACGAGAGGTAGCTAACGTTGTGCGCGCGCGCGCGTACGTGTACGCAGTCGACTCTGCCTTCGCGTGTGATGAATCCGTTGGTCCGGCCGGCCCAGCGCGCGACCCACCACCAGCCAGCAGCGCGCGCGTTTCGGGGCCTTTTCGGCCATGCAATTTGCCAAGTTGCGCGCATGCATTGCCCACCCGCGCGCTGCGCAGGCTGGCCGGCAATCGCGTTTCGCGGGTGTGTGAGTGTGTCCCGTTGCAGTTCGAGCGACGTTGACCGACCGACCTGCAGTTGTTCGAGAGCCAGCGTCCGGGCGGCCTCCTGCAGGTTTGTGTGTGTTTGAACCGGTCAGGTGCTGGCAAATGCATGCACGTACTACTGTACTGGAGAACTACTACTTCCGTGCCAGACTTCACGTAAAAATTATATTAGTATATTTATCCTTAAATAAACTATTATAATATATAATTTTTTTTATTTAAATCAACTTATTTATATTACTATTGTTGGTGGTCAAAGTAACATCTTGAAGACTATTTTGATCAACAAATTATTATATTTTGGGACTGGGGTTGAAGTAGTACTAACCGAAGATGGAGACGAGCGATCAGTGAGTTGGTGGGACATATGTGTCTTCTTCTCCCATTCTATGCTACCTAGATTGGCATGCATGCATGCAGGCAGGCTACCGTCTCTGTACAACGTTAACTACTATGCATGTTGCTGTGATTACAAATGCAGTACTGTCGGTTTGGAGGTATCCGACGAAATTCCGAATCTTCGAGTATCAACAACATACTACATTACTACTACTTTCAAATATTTGGGATTTGGGATGCGATTAGTTGCGGAGTTTGAATGTATACATGGTGCCATAAAGGCATAAAAGACTTTGGAGAGGGTTTAATACAAATTACTTAGTAGCATAATTACCTGATTGCTTATATAAGCCAAAATCTCTTTTTTTTTGTTGCAGAGGGTGTGAAAATAGTGCGTGTAATGTACATGAAAAAAAATACTTTATATAACGTGTCAAATATTGACTAAACACATGTTGTCCTGATAGAATTATTCAGATTTTGTAGATAATGCAAAAAAAATTCAATATAACTCACATGCCAAGCTATATATATTAAATGGATATATATAAATTCAATATAACTCACATGTCAAGCTATATATATTAGTTGGAAAAAATCGAAGGACTGGACCTATTCAGAAGATGACTTTTGAGCATTTTAGGATGTCAGAGATAGGGACTGTTAACTCGCACCTGCATCCTACAGCTTCTTACATATTGATTATTGATGCCGAAGGATTGGAATTATGTATGTCATCGTTACGAATAGAATCATTCAATAATATGTATCTCTGAAGAATCAGCCGTTCCAACTCCCTTTCCAGCTTCCTGTGCCTCGCTTGCCAACATGGTTAGTAGATAGCTGGTTGCTGTCCAATACGAGAGGATTAATAATTTGTGTCCTCCCATGCAGCGGTAACCAACTGAAAGTCTACATGTACATATTCTGCTATACACACTCTGCAGAGCATTGTGCAAACCCAAAATGCGGTATTGGGGTAACCAACCACACGGCAAGAATTTGCATTTTGGATTTTTGGGGTCTCCAAGGTTTCTAGATAAACTTAACACGGTTTTGATTAGAATTGTCCCTACCAACCGAAGCTAGCAGAAGATGTTCACGGCCAGATTCCACGACCATGTTCAAGTTAATCATGAAATCGAGTGGGTTTACGCTGGCAATAATCAATGGGAGAAGGAAGATTCAACCGTATGATATATATGCATGCCCCTGCAAACCTGTAGTTCTGAAATATGGAGGCTATACCATCTCAAAAAAAAAAAAAGAAAAAAAAGGAGGCTATACGCCACGTATACGTACGGTTCATCATCGGAGAAGACGATTAGACGAACAGTACCTAGTTTTGCTTCGATTCAGCTCCTCTGCCTTGAGCCTCTAACGAGAGTCAAACAGTGAAATGTGTACAGTAGTGCTATAGTGTAAAATAGTGATTTATCTTTACTATAAACATATACAGTGTAAAACAGTAAAATTTACTATTTGGATTCACTGTTTAGTATGTACTGTAGCAGATCAATCCTACTCGTTTAATGTAGATCAGATGGCTGAAAACAAGCAAAAGTCGTAACACTATTTCCCTCTATCTTTAGAAGCTAAAGACAGAGGATCTATTTCCGTTTTGCTTACACCGTGCACAGTGCACTATATTTAACCAGACTACCAGTAGCTAGCAAAACTTTTCGGATTTATTAGAATTTAGCAAAATTCCGTTGAATTTTCTGAAAATGTTGGTACAATTCCGGTCCCACTGAAACTTCAATATTGCTTTCCGAGTCTCTGAACCGTCTGTGCTAAGTCAAGTCCACGAATCCAGCGCTAGCTTGAGTCAATGAGCTAATGATCGAACATACGTGGATTAACCTAGCTAAGGGATTGTGATATGATCCAGACAAACTAGCGCAGAAATTAGTCGATCGCATCGATCAAGCAAAAGGTCGAGTCATCTCCCTCAATTTCGTAGGGATAGTATAGTAGGCACGATTGAAAACGCTGTATGTGTCGTTTGCTACACTGAATCTTGCATATCATGCGTGAATTTTCGACCAGCGCGGTCGTCGTCTCCGGTGCTTGGAAAGCGATCAACAGTGGTCAATTAACCAGTAGCGGATCGATACAAATGCAACTCGGAAGTCACTGTCTGCGACTCTGCGTAACGTACGTATCACTAGCTAGCTACCTCACGAGAAACTCGGGCGCGCGTTTAATTTGTCAGTGTGCTAGTATGGTTGTTTCAAATTGCTTAGTTAGCTTAATTTAGCTGCTGAAATGTCCTGCCGTACGACGTATGGTTCTAAGACGAATCAAGGGTTCCTTAGTAGGAGTACGTGCGCTTCTATCACCTGTGTTTCCGGACTCGATCCGTAGCTACCTGCATATGAATGCAGCTGTGTGTCTATAAAAAAAGACGTGCGCGTAGCTCGATCAATCGTATCCATGACGATTGAGAAGGCAGGTTGATCTCGATCTATTGGTATCGATCCTCTTTAGGACCTTTCGATTCGGTAGCTATATCCCACCAGATTCATCGTCACGTACAGTCTGAACTCCGAAACGGTGTCTTGTTAGTTTGGTGATATATACCAGTAGATAAACAGTCCGAGAAATGAAGGTAAGAAACTGCTCTCTGGTCTCTGAAACTAATGTCAGTTCATCTCTGCTCATTGTTAGTTTGTGTTGATTTGCAGCAAAAAATCGAGATCAAGGTGTGCATGCCGTGCGATGGGTGCAGGGCGAAAGCGCTGGAAATGTCAGCGAGGGCGGAGGGGGTGATCTCGCTGGAGATCACCGGCGACGACAGGGACAAGCTGGAGGTGGTCGGCGTCGGCGTCGACGTGACCGGGCTCGTCATCTGCCTCCGCAAGAAGGTCTGCTTCGCCGAGATCGTCAAGGTGGAGGAGGTCAAGGACAAGGAGGAGGAGGAGGAGGAGGAGAAGAAGCCCGAGTGCAAGCCGCCCTGCTGCCCTCCGTACTACTGCGGCTATCCGCCGTGGTCGGAGGAGGAGTCACCCTGCAAGCCGTGGTATCCTCCCTACTGCGGCTACGCTTCGCCGCCGCCGGTGGTCATCTGCGACGAGCCCAGAGGCTGCTCCATCATGTAGCTAGAGATTTATTACTCGATCGCTTCATCAAGCTGTGTAAAGCAGTCTAAAGAGATGGCATACCATCTTTGCGGTAACGGTCTGGTTTATGCTTAATAGTACCCACTGACAATTAGAATGATACTACGTCTCAGTTTATTAAACACACACAACACATACATACAGAGAAATGATGTTGACATGTATTTTTTTGGGGGTTCCCCCCTAGTTGTAAAATTCGGCATTTTACTACCAATGCCATAAAACTTCTAGTGGAGATAATCTGTATTCAGTTTTCGAATGTCTTATATTTTATTGGATAATTACCTTCATTATCTCACAATGCCTTTTTTTCATTATTGGCTCGCTAGCATAATTGAAAGGTGGTTGGGGGTGCGGTTTTCAACGTAAGGTCCCTTGTTACCCGTCGACACGCTCACACTTTCTTCTCAATCATTTAACACCAAATTTCTCCCTAATTGTCTAATGAAAAAAATGATTTGTTGTACAATCATATTACCTAGAAAATGGTATATCTTGATTATTTAGACTTTCTCTACACGCGAGAATATAATAGTATACATGAAATTAACCCCATTAGTATTGGTTATGAACATCAATGCCGATAGTAGACAGATGCATGACGTATACGAGTAATATGTGACGAGAACAAGTAGAACATACATAGTGGCATGTCTTTTTTTTATATATTAGACACGTAAAGCAATAGAGTATCGTTGATTTATTTATCGTTATGTAGAGGTGTCTATTAGAGCTAAGCCATACATGAACCTTGTATTATGACTCTAGCCCTTAAAAATTGCCTAAGCTTTCATCAAACGGCAAATAAAACCTCTTTTCATGTAGAGAATGGTAGTACAACATAACGAAACCTTGTTTAGAAATATAATTTTACCTTTGTTTCACAATATAAGACGTTTTGACTTTTTTTTCCAACGTTTGACCATTTATCTTATTCATTTTTTTTTACAAATACAAAAACTATTAAGTCATGTTTAAAGTACTTTAAATAATAAAATAAATAACCAAATAATATTTTCATAATTTTTTGAATAAAACGAATGGTAAAATTATATAAACAAAAGGCCAAAACGCCTTACATTATAAAATGGAAGGAGTAGTCTTTAAACCCAAGAACAATTTCAGTTCAACAATATCCTTTATGTGACGCCTAAATAATTATATTTATATTTCTTGGACGGATTGAGTATAAATTTTTATAGCCGTGTCAGTGGATTGTCGTTTCCCAGACAGGCCCAACCACCAGGCCTACTAGGAGCGCTAGGCCTGTGGCCTCGCCACCGGACTGAAGAGCGCCTCTCGAGCGCTATTGCCGTCAGTCTTGCCCCCTCCGACCGGCGCCGCTCTCGCTCGGCCATCGCGCGGCGTTTCATAGGGCGCCGCGGCAGATCGTCGGCGATCGATCTAGCCCCGGTACGCACGCCTGCAGTCTCACGCATAAGGATCCGACGCCCCGCGTTTAATTAGCATCAGCATTCAGCGAAATCCATAAGCGTAGCCTTACGTGCAGAATCAGTCAAACCAATCGAAGTAGCTAGCTAGCTTGCGGCAAAACGTTTGTTCCAGTGTGCACGCGTGCAAAATGCGCGCATGTATGGAACGATCGACAGAGGCGGGCAAAGCCATGTGCAGTGCAGTAGTATATTGTAACCCCGGGCTCATTCAGAATTTGAGTATCAACTAATCGGAGTGAGACACTCAGATGCATGGCGAGTCGTACGTCCCAATTACTTTCACGAGTTTGGAGCTCTAGTGCTTTTGAAAGGGATTGTGCTTTATGTTCGGTTAAGTTGAATTAATTAATTATTGTTGGGTTGGTCCTTCACTATCCTGCTTGACCTGGTGGTCATGCTTGTATCAATCATGAGGGGGTCGATGAACAGTGAAACAGATATATAGCAACCAAATTAAAGCAAAATGTCATTGTAACCTAGGGTTTGATGACATCCTTAAAAAGACATTTTTAAGGGTAAGCCTAAATGATATCATACAAATATAAAAACAAATACACCTTGAACTGAAAAATATTTTAAAAATTTCCTTGATGTCTAGTTGTTTCAACCATATTTAAGTCGTTAAGTGTGGATCACATAATTACAAAATTTAGAATAACTTGAGGTGGCTGCCAAACTTATAGCCCCTAATTTCTAGTATGATTGATAAAATCTAGGAGCTAAGGTCACAATTGGTTGTTTTTCTTTTCTTTCCTTATATTGTTGTGGTGGATTAATTAATTGAGAAAAGTATTTTTTGTTAGAAAAATATGTCAATAATCCCCAGCTAAGAACTATAATGGTAAAAGAGCTCATCTCTAATACCTTAATGGTTTATTTGGAATGGAGGATTCAAAAAACATAATAATTGGAAAAAAAACACATGAATGTCAAGCAGTGTACCAAAAATAAAGTCAAAAGTCAACTTCATTTTGAGAGTGTAATGAAAATAAAAAATTTCGGATGAATGGTTACAAGACACTATATTCACCTGTAATTTATTAATTTTGTTTCTCTGTAGTCAAGTTGAGTTTGTACTTGATTTTTGGTGGCAATGTAAATCCTGTCTATATTTATCACCTGTAATGTTTTGATTAATTTAAAGAACTTTTAGGTCCAGTGTTTATTTTTCATTTATTTCATGATTTTCATTGGTATCTCCCCATCTTACGGAGAACAAATCCATTGAAAATTTTAAAACATGTTGTTTGGTCACACTATAGGAAAAATATACTAGTAAGTATATGACTCAAACAAGAGAAACCATTAGGTTTTAACTCATATGCTAATTTTTCTCCAAAATTCATTTGGAATATTCCATTCCATTTGTTCTGAAGGACCTTATAGAAAAAAATTCTATAGGAATTTAATCTTATAAATTCTTTTAGTTTTCTTTGTTCCAAAGGAGACCTAACCCTTGATACATATCGGTAAATCCTCTGCAAATTTCAAGCACCACATACAAGACATCCTATGAGATGCCACATGCATGCAGTACTACAAAACCAAAGGGTTGTTCTATACTATATTGGGCTAGAGGGTTCACGCAGGATACTGGTGCGATTTTTGTTTTCAATATTAAACACCTGATAATTACAACATTATGTTAAGTAGTGTGATGCCCATACATGCCATCAGTCATTTTCATTCTGGGTAGTATTTCTGAAAAAAAAAAAGAGGTGTAGAAGCTGGTCCGTAAGAGTCCTGGATTTAGTCAATTTCAGTACGTAGTTGCATATATACTCGCAGCATAGTTGAGCTCAAATACTAGCAATAATTGTATCGGTAAATCTCCTGTCACCTCATGTCGTGTTTGCTGGCAGTTAAACTGGAGCTGCCGCGCGTGGCCCAGATCTGGTCCTCTGGATCATCACTAAGAACGAAGTCAACTAGCTAGTCAAGTCGTCGTCTACTTACGCACAGTATCAGCCTGATTAACTCTCGGCACCAATCAAAAACAAGCCTGATCGACTAATTCCAGACCTTAATTCGATCCTGACAACTAACGCGTTCCATCAGAGTTAGGCTGCATTTGGCCGCTTTTTTTTTTTTTTGAAAAGTTGGCCGCTAAATTAGCTGCGTGGAATGTTCTTCGTGCAGTAGCTAGCGGCCGGTCGGTTCTATCGGCTGCACTATGTGTGTTCGCGCGCGTGCTATATAAGGCGCCCCCGGTTTGGCCTTCTTCTCCACAGCTAATAAGCTAAGCTAGATTAATCGCAACGAAGGCAGCTAGCTGCAGCAAGCGAGCTTAGAGCCTTAGACCTTAATTAGCTCATCTTGGTCGCATTGCAAGTTTGCAACTGCATTGCAAATTCTCTCTCGTTGGCGTATCACGTTGAGAACGCGATGTCGAAGGTGAGAGAACTGTTTGATTATTTGCTAATTAACTTGCTTCGCACGCAACTTAATTTTGACAATCTTTTACTGTTTCTCTGACGAAGCTGAAGCATATGCGACTGATCGTGACTGGTCTCTGAATTTGAATGCAGCAAAAGATCGTGGTGAAGGTGTGCATGCCGTGCGAGAGTTGCCGGACGAAAGCGCGGGAGGTGGCGGCGAAGGCGGACGGCGTGATCTCGCTGGCGATCACCGGCGACGACAGGGACAAGCTGGAGGTGGTCGGCGTCGGCGTCGACGTGACCTGCCTCGTCATCCGCCTCCGCAAGAAGGTGGGCCCCACCGTGGTCGTGCAGGTGGAGGAAGTGAAGGAGAAGAAGCCGGATGAGCCGAAGAAACCCGATCCCCCCAAGCCGTGTTGCTGCCCTCCTCCTCCCTACTACTGCCCGCCGCCGCCGATGGTCGTCTGCGAGGAGCCGAGCCCGTGCTCCATCATGTAATCAATTGCAGTTGATCTACCGATTTTTGCAGTGATTAATTTCTACACCGGGCCGATCGATCGATCGAGAACGAATTGCACATATCGGTGCTTTTGCATGCATGGCTAGCAAAAAATAAATACTATTTGTATCATGTGTATCCTTTGCGGTTTCACCTTGTTCTATATAATCTACACTTAATTGCAAACGAAAACTACAATGCTGGCCGGTATATCATTCTCAATGTTCAGTATATAGTAGCATGATTGCGTCTTCATGAAGTTCGGATCCGGATGTGATTTTCCTTCCC
>CM002482.1:13295369-13334890 GCA_000325765.3 Leersia perrieri | reverse complement strand
AAAAAAAAAAAACCGCATGTGATCGTCTGAGTTTGCTTTCAGATGCGCTAATATTATTAACCTGCCACAATGACGGGCCATTGCTGGTCGCGTATGACGAGGTTGAGGACTCAGATTATCAGCGTGCGTGTTAACAATCAGAACGTCACTTGGAAATAATACAGCAACGTCACGCGTGAATATTTGGCGTATCGTTCACATATCCACTCGATCGACACGTCCGGCCTGCGTGACGTTCTCTCTAAATGACATGGCTTCTTTTTTTCACCCCTCTGCTGTTAAATATTGTGTAGCCCCTGTTAAAACTGAAGTAAAATGTTGCAGGGAGATATTTAACTTTTGAAGAAATTTAAATAAATTCAAGCACTAAAAAAACAACCAAGTTGATTCAAATATATGTGAAATTTTCGATAGTCCAAAAAAAATATCGGGAGTTCCTGAAATAGCAAGAAAAACAGAAGGTGCAAAAAAAAAATCAATTATTATGCAGTGATTTCATAGGAGCCGGTCTTCTGCTGGTCAACGCTTTAACAGTGGTGTGGTTTTCTTGGTCATAATGAGCCGGGGAAATTTCAACGAGGAAACGAACAACCATACAAGATATCACTTATTTAATTCATTTTTAAGGACAAACATAAGTACATAATTTTCTGTACAGTGCGGAAGGGGGTACCTCTAAACTTGGGTGATGATTAGCTAATCAGAAATTCAGATTCCCAGAATTGGTTTCTGTAAAATAAAAGGAGAAGATCAAAATCTCCGAAATACTTGCAGATCAGCAGGTATAATTTCACTACTAAAATTTCAAGAAAAAATCCTACTTATTAAAATAAAATCCAATGTCTGGTTCAACGGTCCTACCAACACCACTGGATTTCTAACAAAACATCACATACATACGGGTTTGTTTTCGTCTGGGATGTTTTCGAAAAAGATGATACAAACTCAACTCCTGGAGCCGACGAATGCAACGGGAGTACTATCACAGTACTTACAACCGCTTCTGTCCAACGAAACAGGAGACCTGTTCCACTGTTCAGTTCCCTTCTGGAAACGTTTCCGTTATTTCTATAGCTCGAGATTTTATCACCCGCTAGCTTTACGAATGCCTTTGCGAGATTATCCGGCAGGCTACGGATTGTACAGTCTACGGATGGGTTGGTATCTGCGAAAACGAAAAGGAATGACCGAATGACATCGCTGTTTGGCCCAGCTGTGCAAAGCTAGCCAGGAAAAAGTTCACGCTACAAATGATTCTTTCATACCTGTTGAACTCCTTCAAGTCAAATATATTTGATGTTGAAAGAACTAAAACTTCGTCATTTGGATGGCACGGAGGAATAAGTAATGACCAGATAGATTGAAAGGTACAGTACGTCGTACAGAACCCTGCTAATAAACAGTTTCCCAGCTTGTTGTGAGTTGTGACAAGGTCCTTGTCTCGTATATTTAAGTTCAGATGCGTATATTTATCGCATCCACCAAAACACGGAATAAACCAATAATAGTTATATAGGTCAAGTAATTCAATTAACATAGCAACTGGAAATATTGTATGGGTGATAATCTGGAAGGTGGGAGCTTCACTAAACGAATGGGTTCACACCGAAGGATACCATGTTCATATTTTGCAGCTTCTGATTTCTGAAAGAGAAAATCTACTGGCCCTGACCACGCCCGTGCCGCGCCTCCCGCGCCCCTGCGGCGACGCCCCTCCCAGCTTCCTCCCGGTCTCCCTCGTCGGTGACGGCAGGTGACAGCGGCTTCGCAACGGACGATAAGGCCTGATCCGGCGGCGCGACCCCGAGGGCGACCGGATCCGGCCGTTGGCTGTGGCGGAGGCTCGGCTTAGCTTGACGGCGACGGTGGGTGACGGGACGGCCAGATCCGATCGTTGGCTGTGGTGGCACCTCGGCTAGGCTCGGTGAGGGTGGCCAGACGTGGACACCGGAGAAGTTGAAGAAGCATCAGGTAACTTCTTTGTTCGCTATTGCAGTGGTACCTAGGTACCGGATCTGATACTCCAGACAACATGTTTTTGTTAATTTTGCTGATATAAGCAGATCCATCTAAACAGACGCCCGTTCTGCAGTTGGGTTGTTTCTAAAAATACTTCTAACATTGTACATTTCCAAGCATTTAAGGGTAAACGGAGTGCTTAGAGCACTAATCGGAATTTACTGCTGTATAGTTTCCCTTTACTTAGCCATAAGGAATTAAGAACGAATTTACACGACTCTGTCCTGTATCTGGGTCGGTCATTCTGGGCGTGTCAAAAGGTACTCTACATTACGTCAAATTTGGTTGTCTCCTCTTCCTTGGTTTTGGTTTTCATGTCATCATTTTTTTTTAATCATGGTTTGTTGGAAGTTTGGTGTCCTGAATATCATACTGATCGTTTCAAGTGTGGTCTAAATTTCTAGCCTGATCGACAATCATCTTTAGCATTATATAATGATTAAAATCACGATCAATTTTATAATCCCTAAGAAGGTATCGAGGTATCATTTTTTCTAAGTATAAATTTGGTACCTCAAGTAAAAAGTAGACCGGTTCAAACCTTAAGTAGGACCGGGCTTCAAGCCAGGTCTTAAAAAAGCACGGAGAAAAAAACCAGGCCTGAGCCAGCCCAGCCTAATATTGGGTGCAGAAATCAAAGCACGAGCTTTTTCAGACTGCATTATCTTGGCCCAAGCCCGACTCGGTGCATGGTGGGGCCGAGCCAGACTCCGGCATTTTTGGGCCGAGCCTAGGTTGGACAGGTTTAACTAAGAGGTATTGGTACCTAACTAGAGGACCGTAAAATTGCGCTAAAATCACACCCTGACAAAAAAATAATGTCAACAATCAAGGAAGTAACATATAACCTGTTGTTTTGTACTTTTTCCAATTTTCTCTGTACTTTTCCCAATCGTGTCTCCGTTTTCTTCTGCAATTTGCATGCTTAATTACGCAAAAGACGTCCAAGTGTCAAAGTAGTAGTCAGAGTGTCAGGCTGGGTAACTGGCAGTCAACCTTACAAAACTTTTAACAAAGACGAGGAGATGCAGCACTCAGGCGCACTCTGTCAATAATTCAAAAACAAATGCAAACAAAGATTCAACGGGTTTTATCTTGGTCGAGCGAATATCCATCACTACTTAAAAAATTGACCTTTTGCAACGAAAAAAATCGTTGCAATAGCCACCTATTGCTACGATTTGGAAATTGTTGCTGGCCGTGGTAATAAAACCTGTGGCATTAGATTATTGCTACAATTTAAGTTTTATGGTTACAAATATATATATTGCCACAAAATACACGTGGCAATAAGATATATTACAACGATTAATATCATGGCATTAATTTTTATTGCCACAATATTCATGTGTTGTATTATATTTTTTCTTACTGCAACAAAATGGGTTGTGTGGCAATAGTTCTTATGGCCACAAAACTGACGTGGCAATACCCTTTTTGACAACAAAAAAAATAAATTCTAGCAATATTAATTACTAGGTACCATAGGTCATCGTCATAAACATTTACTATAATACAATTATTAATTGATCGTTGTATATCATGAACATGCACATGAAAATTCCATTCTCACCCAAAAAACACATTAACGATATTCTGAACTCATTATAAGCATTAAAATTTCATAAGTGGCATACATTGAAAGAAAAGTCAAAAGCTACATATTTTTACACAGCGATCTCTACGCTAAGTAAATCTGTTGCTCTGAAATTAAAACATGTCATCCCCATGAACACTGTTTGCTACTTTGCTAGAATCACTTCATCAAGACTTGATTCAGTCAAACATTCGTCCATTGAATTATTGTCTCACTCAATCATCCATCCTGGAATTTAAAAGATGATCAAATACAAATGTGCCATATGGAGGAGAAAGATCAAATTTTAATGTTTCATTAATTATATTACAAAATCACAAATTTAATAAAAGACAGGAAGAAACCTGTGGCAGCAGAGATGTAAGCTCGACCAGTGCTAGTGGTGGGCTGGTGGTAGCCCCTCAATCAAGTCTGGATTACAGCACAAGAACCATCACCACCTGCACATTGTCCATTAATTATTTACTGACAATACAATACACATGCATCAAAAACATTGGGAGACCTAGACCACAATTGCTCGAAAAGTTAAACAATCTAAGAGCAGCAACCTACAATTAGCAAAGATATATGTAGACCGAATATGAAGTCACACGGTTTCTACGGTGTAGCGCGTGCAACAAAAGCAAAGCTTTCGGAAAAGCAAGTCCTAAACTAGACTAATAACACAGTCAGCGAATTCCGGGTTGTTTAAGTGGCTCTTAAACTGCTCAGAACTTTCTTGTTAGATGAAGTGATATCCTTAATTTGTACACAAAGTACATTCCTTGGCCCTACGGCAAATTTCATACTGTTTAAGTAGAATCAGGAGGTGTCTGTTAATCAATCACCCAATAATCTCCCGGCTAGTTAGTAGTTACACTACTTGCTCCCTTTGTAATCCCAAGATATTTTGAGTGGTGATTGATGAGGGAAAAAGACTAGGGACTTGCTATTAATCTTGCGAGTTGCGACAGAAAATCTTTCCAAAATCTGTCAAATTTAACTAAAATACAATTCGATGTAACTACATCTTAATTTGCATGCAAATATGTTGTAATTTATACGTAAGTTGCGTATAACTGAGCAGAGACCGAGTACTATTGCAGCTGGTGGCTTATGTGTATCATGATTTATAGGTTGCGGGTTCGATCTCTGATCACTGGAGATCTCGTTTTTATTTTCCCTGCCCAGTGCACAGATATTATACGTCCCAAAGTTTAAAAGACGCACATTCAATTTTCAGTGGTTGCCTTTTAAGTTGCAAAAGTTTTATAGTTTACAATACACCGACCAATATGAATGACCCGGCCTTTGCTACACCGAATTAATAAAAATACGTAAATCGGATACGTGTAACGTGTGTATTAGGTGTGGCCATTCTGTTTATATGGCTTTCTTGGTTTTGTTTGTTCGGTCGCTGCTCGTAATCTCGGTTTTCTACAAATGTGTATTTCCAATAAAAGCAGACAAAGTACCACAAAATGCAAGCACGCAAAAGATGAACCAATCATTATACAGACTACAAAGTTTACACGACAACATATCAGAAGTATTCTGACCTCGCGTATGCCAACTTGCCAGGAGCCATGGAGTGATGTCTCAAGAAAATTTTATCTGCCATTCGGGCTGGCCTAAATAGAACCTGATCACTTGACCACCATTTGGGTCGACTGGTCTGCAATTGTTGGCCCATCCGAAGGCCCAAATAATGCGAAGTGACCCACGCTGGATGCGGATCCGGGCCAATTGCGACTGTGGACTGCGGTCCTTCCTGGGCCTCCAGGCTCAGCACATGTGATGGAAATCTGAGACGAAACTGATGCAAGCGTGCTCGCACAAGCGCGCCGGCTGCTGCGGTTGCTAACTCTGTAACTCGTGTTGTGCAAGCTTACAATGGCCGTCAATGGAAGCTGAAGCTTGCCGGGATCGGGAGCGGTCGCGCTCAGTTAGCATTAGCGCCTTGCCGGCCGCTTCGTCGCCGGAGAGGGGCGTTCACGGTGGAGGTGGGCATGCCGGCGACGGGGAGCCCTCATTTACTCTCGGCCCTGCCTACGGTGGAGGTGATTTTCACTGTGGGTCCCTTGGCCCATAGAATTTCGGCCCATTAGTTGGCCCACGAATTACTAGGGTGCTTACGCAAAAGGAACGTGCGATGTGCACTTTCAGAGAATTTTTGAGTTCGGCTTCGGCGGCGAGGAAACAAAAGGGAAATTTTGCACTGTATATCATATGATACATGTATGCTGTAATTTCATTGGATGGTAGGTCAAAGATTTAGAGGAATTGTGCCATGATGCATGGTTGCACGGGTAGTTCTATCGATCGTGCACCGCGATGCATCATGCATGGAAGAGCCAGTGATGGAATTTGAGTTTTACATAAAAATAGTAGTGTTTCTTTAAAAGTTGGATGTGAGTTCTTTTTAACGGTCAACAGATGATAGCTTAAGGTATCAAAATAAAATCCATCTGCTTAAATAAAAAACGTAGCGTTCTTAGTTAACATGCAGTTGGAGCTTCGATACAGCGGACGTGTAAGATTGTGTTTGTCATATGGCAATGGACCAATTGTAGTCCCAGCTCCTTGCTGGACTCGATTGTGTAGACACTTCCAATAGAAACCGATTAGTACTTGGATTGGATTGACGAGTACGTGACATGTTACGGTTACCGACTTACCGTCATGCCGCGGAGTGAACGTAAGTTCGGTTGATCTTTTTCTGATGTGCCGATGGGCTGGATATGGTCGTGGCTTCTTTGAGATTTTTAATCATTGGTGATGATTTTGATCTAAGACGATCGAACTTCAGTCGGTCGTATCTTCCAATCTGAAGCCGTCATTACATCTTTGTTCGAAAAACTTGTAGTATTATAATTTCATTGCACGATGGTGGTTTCGATCTAGTGTAGGTCAAACTCCGGTTAAGTAGCATCTTTCAATATGGAGTCGCTGAACTATACTAGTAAGAAAAAATCCACTTTGATCCCATATCTCGTTGAATCATCTGAATACCAACCCTCCTACATGGCATGCCAATTATTGAATAGGGACAATGCGATAACGTTTCTCGGGTATATGCCATAAATTTGCCATGTATCTAAACATGGGAGACGCTATTGATATGAAAGATGCAAACAAATAACATGACACAATCACGGATTAAGGGAGATAGATATTTTTGTACAGGTTCAAGCATCCGAGAAGAATAATAGTCCTGCGTCCTATTAGTCATCGGACCAGTTTTCAGTTTTCTTTTATATATATATATACATATTTTAATCTATATATCAACATAATTGAGTATGTCATCTACTGTATGTATGTGTAATATTCTGACTACTGTGATAGTTTTTGTGCAACTTCGACTATAAAACATGAGGTTTTCTAAATTTACTCTGTTTTTTATTTTAAATTAGCATGTGTGTGCATATCCATATCTAGCAGTGCTCATATGTTTTTGGACGGAGGAGTAGCAAATAGACTATGCAATATATCATAATTGTAAAGACTAAAAACGTGATTAAAAATATGTGTAGCTAGTTTTTTTTTTTTAAAAAAAGGTCACTCTTGTACTCTTGTGATGTATAGATGCTCTTTATTAAATTTGCTCTCGTATGTTATATGCCACCACAACAGCATATGCTTGCCGCCTACTGTGACACCACATCAGCTAAACCCATTTCTTTGACTCGGACAACATCACAAGAGTGGACAAAATAAAACTGATTATCCTTTTCAATTTTCATTTCTCCAAACTACACAAATATCATAGCCTTTCCTAGTGATGGTCACCGCCCCTTTTTATTTATAGGATAAAAATTTCACCGATTCACCCCCAACACGCCGTCCAATTTAATTGGGTGGAGCAAAGCTGTCATCAAGCCAACTCCCATCGTGAACAATGAACATGCATTTTGTTCCTACTGACAATAGCGTCTAGTTACGAGAGCCATAGCGTCATCCCTGCTTCAGGCGCTGACGTCACTACTGGTCCAGCTAGCGCGAAACGGAAAACCCGGCCATAGATTCATTTAGTAGAAGATGCTGTCACGTCAGTGGCCTTAGAATTTCCATTTTCCTTTTTGACAGTGGTTAACACTAAGTGTGGACGTTTGGTTTAGATAATATAAGCTGCCAATCCGCTCACCTTCAAGTGGCAACCTCCTCTCTAGACCACTGAATATCTCGACATATATAAAAGCCTCTTTCACCTCGACCGGTCTCCAGCTTACCTGCATCATCAACGGCCAGTGAGCGGTCCCGATACAGCGTGGCTTGATCTCAGCCATCCCGTTACACTCACTCAGTCAGATAATTACTTTCCCGCAAAAACAAAACTGACAGCATTGACAGCAGACATTTCCAATACTTGCGCGACAAAAAAAAAACACAGCAATACAGCATCAAAGAAGTCGCCTTAATTTTTTTTTTGTCAGGGTTACCATTGTGTTTACATAAGCATAAGCTGTCGAGCTGTGATTCATTCGCTCGCGTCTGCAAGTTGCAAGTCTGCAACCTCATCTGAATATCTCCACATAAAAGCCCTTTTCGCCTTGCCGGCTTTTGCCCGGTCTCCAACCTGCTTACATGATCGATCGACGGCCAAAGAGCTCTCCCGACACAGCAGGGTGCGATCTCAGCCGTCCAGTTACACTTACTTAGTAGTGATCACTTCGTATTTTTAAGACAATAATGGAAAGAATCTGGCCTCTACACCCAGGAATCAGTTTCTTCTCCAGTACTGCAGTGTATAATTAAGTACTGACAGCTCTGTTGCCGTAATTTTAACCGCGTATGCTCCAGATTCTGGGCGAGAAAAACAATCACAAGAAGGATTAGTCGCCCTGTACTGGCATAGCCAACGTTACGTTCCTGTCTCTCCTACTTTTAATAGTCGAAACTGAGGCATCCAAAACCTGCAAATCACGCGTTGATGTAGGCAAATGGGCATTTGGTTATGGAATTAGGGTTGCCGAGTCAGTAAGTCATCACCTGCTACAGGGAAAATTAAAGCTTAAATCAGGAAGACACACAGGTCTTCCTAGACTACTATTTATGTCGCTCTCTTAAGGCCGTAGAGAACAAGAGTATAGAGAGATATGCATCAAAATGCATGCTTGCTGTCAGTAGTTCGAGTTTTCAGTACTAGTGCAGTGTGCATGACTCTGCCGGTAAAGTCAATGGGGGACATTGAGGTAATTAACTAACCGGCCAATTTTAATTGTGAACAGGACAAGTGGTTTTTGTGTATAAAAGAGGATGCTCTGCAGATGAGGATGTTGTGCTAGGCAAGGTACACTAACTAATCTCGGGTTCTTGCTTAAGCTAGTGAGCTTGTGAAAGAATAGTATATTGAGCTGTTGCTTCGCTTGCTTGCTTACCAGGAGAAAGATGAGGGTATGTATGATCTTCCTACTCCACCGATGAATTTTTCTCTGTTTTTATCATCAGTGAAAATCTTCTCTTTCTTGTTCATCTGTTATACGTTCTTGATGGCAAAATAGACGCAGGATTTTTGTTTGTTCCCGCTGCTAATCTTTACAAGTTGTATGAAACCTTCTGCAGAAGGAAATTGTCATCAGGCTGCACAGCTCTGAGAAGGGCCACAAGAAAGCTATCAAGGTGGCCGCTGCAGTCTCAGGTAAAATTCCTCGCGCACACACATATTTCATAGAACTGGTAAAAATAAAATCTTGAAACATCAAGGAGTACCAACTTACTGTGATCTGTGTATGGGTTTAACCAGTTTTTCTCTAATTAACCGTACAGTAACATATTTTTCGGGACTGGTTTTCCTAAAAAACCGAGACAATTTTGTTCTGCTTAATGAAAAAGTAGAAACAAAATTCCTCCAGTTTCGTCTATTAAAAAAAAGAACTAACTTACTGTACCTTAACTGAACTTGGCCTTGAAGGTCCAAACCTAGAAATTCATCGATGTAACAGTACCCGAATGACTCTGCATGAGATGTTAAATTTCTTGTGCGTGTGTGAATGACGGTGCAGGTGTGGAGTCTGTCACGCTGGCCGGCGAGGACAGGAACCTGCTGCTGGTGATCGGCTTCAGCGTGGACTCCAACGACCTCATCGAGAAGCTGCGCCGGAAGGTGGGCCGCGCCGAGGTGGTCGAGCTCCGCACCGTCGACGCCGACGAGCTCATGCACCCGTACGGCGGCGGCGGCTACTACGGCGCCGCGACGCCGTACAATACCCACCACCTCGCGACGGCCGCCGCGTCGACCCCTACTACAACGCCGGCGGCGGGTACCAGCGCGGCGGCGGCGCGAGGGACCATCAGTACTACAACAACTACACGCCGATGACGATGGCCACGGGGGGATACTACGGCGGCGGCGGGGTGTACCCGCAGCAGTACGGGCAGTCGGCGTACTACCCGGCGGCGACGACCAACACGCACACCGTCGTTCACCACCAGTACACCAACAACGACCCGGAAAGCTGCACCATCATGTAAGCTACTGCCAGCTACGTACCTGATGTGTGATCGATCGATGCATCGATCGTTTGGAAAAGGGGGATGCTTAATTTTGCTGAAGCGTGCGTGCGTGCATGCATATGCATGCCGTCGTCAAGTCTCGATCGTAGGACATGCGGATCGATCCCGGACGGATCTAAGCTAGCTGCTTGTCCCAAATCACATTTCACAATCGCTGGTCTGAAAGTAGATATAGACTTAATTTTCTGTGTGACGAGGCCGGTTTGATTATTCCGCGTGATTATACTGAAGTAACTGAACCACAGACAGCTATAGCTAGTATATATGGCTTGTTGTCTGAACTCCGAAACTTATATGTGTAGTGTTTGTACATATGTGTGTAGCTGCCACAGGCCTCCAAGTGTATATGGTGTGAAGTGAAAGGGGAGATATATATGTGTGTATATAGTTCATAAAAGTTTGTTCTTTTGAATTTACACGAAAAGCTGTACATAACTTAGTGTTAGTCCGTGGTAGTGTTCTCCGTTCTTCCCTCTATGGACAGAGAGTTGTATGTATCTGCACTTTTTCATGTTTATTTTTCTTAGGCTGATGTACATGTACTCATAATTAGCTAGTACCTGTAGTAGTTACTACCAGTAACCACTCTGGTAGTCTGGTTACAACAAGGAGAACATGTACAAGTACAACCATGTTTTATGAATACTTGTATGCTACACATATCACGTCTACATCTGCTTGCATATCGTAATAATATTGTACATACCCGAACACCTAAAAATTCTTATATGTTTTGATGCTTCGGGAAATTATGGGCTTGTTTGGTTCATACACTAGACTTGCCTATGGTCACCTTTTTTTTTTTTACCAAACATGCCTAGGTTTAGGCAAACAAAAAGTGATGCAATCGAGCTAGCATGACACAACCTAAATTACCCTGGTGTATGAAAAAGAATATTGCTAAGTCTGACAATGGATGAAACATATACCTAAATTGATTAAACATGTCTAATTTGACATTGAACAAATGGCTTCTTTACGATACACAATACCAATGTGTATACTAGTTAACTATACTGATGAATAAACGATTGAGATTTAATGTATATTAGTGTTTAACTACTACATAGTAGTACACCCGTAATATACAAATAGTATAGTGAATTCGTATGAAAAGGATGGTTATACCTGTGTAACTTTATTATACAAGAAAATGAACGTTGTGAATTCACACTGGCATACTAGTTAAACTCGATGACATGGCGGATACTTTCTTAACTTAATATATTAATTAATATACCTAAATTGATTAAAGTTGTCCAATTTAACATTTGACAAAATTATGACAATATGCGGCTCTGAACCAAACAACCACTTAATCCCAAGTCACATGCCATGGAATTAGATCTTGAAGCTTGTGTAGAGACTGTCGGAAAATCATCTTTACCTTGGCTGCCCATGACAGCCAGTAAATATGGGCAACACCTCAGAAAAGTATCTTTTGTTAGTTTATCACCAAGAAAAGGTTGCCAAACCTAGCTAGATAGCAAGGGATAAACAAATTTCCTGCAGACTGACTGACAGAAGACTTTAATTAACTTGGCGGTCTGTTCGCCAAAAATATTGTCGTAGATACCTGTCCATAAAGAAGTAAAGGAATTAGTTACTGTCATTTTCTCTCGTCAAGGTTAAACTTTTTCTTAGCGGTTTTGAACTGCCAGTATATCTCTAGAAATGACTTCTGCACAAGTACCAACACTCATCCTTTTGGTTTATGTTTCAAAAATGTTGTTATTGTAATTGCAATTGCTCTCACTATAAGTTGTTACATTTTTAAACGGAGAGGATGTTATAATTATGCATTAGTTAGCCGAATTAAGTTTTGTGGTTTGCACTATTTCTAAGCACGAGTCAATGCGAACAGTCACTATGTACCCTTCAATTAGATGCACCGAGCTACATAAAACTTCGACCTAGTGCAAGGGCAGGATCGAAACAACCGACAGTACATCCTCTCTTATGTTCTCTCCCTGCCCCCAACTCATTATAATACGTGGAATGCTTATCTATGTGTAATGAACATTAGCTCCGTGATGTACATCTAATAAACGTGCTGATAAACACAGCAATGTTCCAACTAGGCTAAGAGATAAAGATGACATATGTCGATATCAGCGGTAACCTCACAAGAAAATACAAATTTAACCGGCAACAAGAGGCATCCCGCGACGGGCGACAACAGGTTGATTTGGAGCGGACGTTGTCATCTCCGGATCTCCCAAAGTTGCAAAGCGGACAAGTTTATCGGTAGTACTACACTACTAAGTAGTAATTGATTTGTCCGCTTTTACACAAATCTATTTTGTAAGATTCGATCGATCTCCTTAACGTATACAATTCGGCAAACGCAGAGGTTGATAGGGAATTGCAGATAAATAACTAATTGAGGCAAAGTCAGAGGCGCGAATGGTTCAAGGAGCTAGCTAGAATGCTACATATGGAAACTGATAAAAACTAAAAAATATCGAGTGTTTTTTGTGCACACAGTTTAATTTTGCTGGCAACTTAGTGCCTATCCACGCGTTCGCGCGCGTACGCACGCACACGATACATCCCGGTCGATAGATCGATGGGGCCGGGGCGCGCAAGTCTTCGAACGATCGATAATTCGATACCGATCGAGCACGCGTACGTTTCAGCTGTACTGTTCCCGCGTATATGCCCGTCAGGCGTACGTGACCTACGTGGATTAGGAGGTCAAGGTCGTCTCGCGCGCGAAGTCTATAATGCACCGGCCTGGGCGGAAAATTTCCTGGTAATTAATTAAGGTGATGGGCTCATGGCAGAGCGCGCGCGCGGTCACAGTACGTAGTGGCATACGAAGTCGACGTACGACGGCGAAAGACAACGATCGACGCGCGCGCGCATCGCTGAGCGACGACAAGCAAGCCAGGGCACATGTGGGCATCTAGATGTGACCGCCGGCGACCTGGCAATTAACGTATCAGTTGACGTGCGACGGCGCGAGAGGCGACCTGATGATGTGCCTAGATCACTACGTAACCTGCAACAGTCGTCTTGCGTGTACGTGACAAGTACATATGCATGCAGCTTGAGGTGTGGCATCGCTGGTTCACGCCCATGTTGCTATGATAGCTAGATTACCGCGCGCAGTATAGGCCGGCCATGTACCGATCGAATTTGGCCGGCGCGCGTGCATTACAGTACTGTTGCGCGCGCGCGAGCGCTCATGCGACGCGATTGACGCTTCCATCGACCGATCGGCACGACTACATCATATTATCCATGGGTTGCTCGATCGATTGAAGGAGTCGCACGCAAGTTGCATGCAGGATGCATGTGCCTTTGTGATGACAGACACAGTGGCGCGACCGCGCGACACAATTGGGCGATAACGGGGCATTCACCGGCCGATCGACGCGCCCGAGCCAGGGAAACGGTGGGCATTATGCACTCACGCCTGGTAATTCGCCCTACAGGCTACAGTACTGTTAAACCTTCTTTCAAAAAAAAAGGTACTATTAGGTTTTGTTTAGTTCCAAAAAGTTTTTCTTAGAAACATCACATTGAATTTTTCGACACATGCATAGAGCATTAAATATAGATTAAAAAAAACTAATTGCAAAGTTCGTCTGGAAATCGCGAGACAAAACCTTTAAGTCTAATTAATCCATGATTAGCCATATGTGCTACAGTAACTTATATGTGCTAATAACAATATAATTAGGCTTAATATATTCGTCTCGTAGTTTTTAGGCGAGTTATGAAATTAGTTTTTTCATTCGTGTCCGAAAAACCCCTACCGTCATCCGGTCAAACATCCGATATGCACCCAAAAATTTTCTTTTCGTGAACTAAACACGGCCTTAAATAGAAATGGAAAATAATAATTCTAGAAGACCCCGGTTTTTTACCGTAAGACTGGCCAGGGTCTGAAAAATATTGTTTTCTATATGGCTTGCAGCATCTTTATGTATAAGTGTTTTCTCCGAAAATAATTTTCTTCATTTGCGATGAAACACGAGAAGCAAATCAAATCAATGCACAGTGTTCAACCTTCAGTAGAGCTAAACCCCTTTCACTAGTTACGTTTTTTCTGCTAGCAGTTTTGGTTTTTGTGGTTGGTCTGCTAGGTCAACTATGTGCCTTTGCGTCCGTCCTCCTACTAGATGTCATATATATCTCGCCCCTCACGAGAGGAAAAAGGGCAAAAGGCTGGATTGATAAGGTTTGCCTGCTCAC
Source organism: Leersia perrieri (assembly GCA_000325765.3). Taxonomy (NCBI): domain Eukaryota; kingdom Viridiplantae; phylum Streptophyta; class Magnoliopsida; order Poales; family Poaceae; genus Leersia; species Leersia perrieri. Next base: position 13,320,573 of record CM002482.1, on the reverse strand, counting down.
CAAAGAAACAATGTTGACAGTCACGCAGAAGCGATTAACCTTCTATATTATTGTGTCGTGTTCAGTTCACATACAAGGAAACAAGCATACGCTACTCATCAGTAGTGCCGCCATTTTCTTTTGCTATTATAAACGCGTTTTAAGGATGACGTGCTCGTGACAGTGCGTCGCTTACGCCAGCCGAAGACGTCCGGACCGTCCGGTTTGGTGTTGACCAATGACATTAATCTATCAAGTCTGATCTCAACCGTTCAGAGAATCTTAATTTCAAGCCAAACTCGCACGGCGGACTCTACCATGGACTCGCGTCCCATATTCTTTGGGTTGCAGGAAGGACTACGACAAAGCTGTCTTTTAGACATTGTCGAGGCTAACCACCCAAAGGGCCCTAATCCAAATGCATGCTAGAGAATACTTCTTCCAAACTCCAAAGACAGCATAAAATATGGCAAATGGCGGATAACCAACTTAATTTGGCGTTGGTCTCATAGACTGATGGAAATTAATGAGCCAAATGAATTGGCTACTCTGGCTAGTAGCACTGAACAGGAGCAGGTATCTTGTCCCTCCTAATACTCTGGTAGATGATTAGCGACTGAAACCCCCCACCAGATTAGCAACATCATCATTTTTTTTTCAGGTCAAACATATAAATTCCAGCCCCTTGAACATTCTGGCATTTGTGGCTGCACCACTAGCTTACGTGCACCCTGCACAACTGCACGCTTGGACTTTTTATTGCTCTGCTTGGTGCACCCAGTCATTAGTCACTCATACTTATTTTTGTAGCGACCGAAAGCTAATCCCTATACTTGTTTTTATTTTATTTATCTTTCCTTTTTCTTGCTCTGAAGAACAAGAAGAGATGACGCTACTTGCTTCAGTATTCTAAGATTTTTCGGATACTCTAGATAAACTAATCTGCATCGGTTGAGCTGCATCGTTTCAATTGGGCAGCTTCTGTGAATGCATTCTGACTGAATTCTAAAGCAACAACTCTTTTCCGGACGATTTTTTTAAAAAAACCCGCGATTAATTCTTGCCACGAGAGTGTTCCCAAGCATTTGTCAGCTTGCTGGTCGTACCAGAATTAAACGAACAGAAAAAAAAATACGTGTCCTTGCTCGGAAATATATTTGACTGGTCATCGGCAGCACACGTCCTGTCGGTACTGTGTGCACGGTACAGCAACAGCAAAGACATTCTGTTTCTTCCCTTACCGTAACCGGCTATTATTGGCTTGGCTTCTGAAAATCGGTCCCTCGGAAATCCAAAGTTGAAACACTTGGAACTTGCAAGACCAATCACCATGGTGAGAACGTCTCATCTAGCTACATCCAATTTTCTGTTGTTGTTTTTATCTGTTTTGAAAGATAGTGTTTTTTATCCGTTAATCTGATTTACCTGCGATGTGTGAAAAATTTATCAGAAGGAGATCATCATCCGGATGAGGCCGGACTCCGACAATTGCCACCACAAGGCTCTGAAGGTCGCCGCTGCAGTCAGTGGTACGCCCGCTTCTGAATCTTCAGAAATGCAACGTTTGTTGATCACATATTCACAATGAACAAGGCGACGTGAAATTTCGTGGCGTGACAACCAGGCGTGGAGTCTGTCACGGTGACCGGCAGGGACAGGGAGTTGCTGGTGGTGATCGGCGACGGCGTTGACGAGAGCAAGCTGACCAAGAAGCTGCGGAGGGAGGTCGGCGAGGCCGAGATACTCGAGCTGCGCACGCTCGACGCGCGCCGCGGCGGCGGCGTCGCGGTGGCGTCCGAGGCGGCGCCGTCGCTGCAGCTGCTGACGCCGGCCGGCGCCAAGGGCGGCGGCGCCGTCGTGTTCGCGCAGCCGTCGCCGTACCACCACTGGCATCATCCCACCACGCCAGGGCGGAGCGTGAACGGAGGCGGCCGCGTCACGTTCCCCGTGACGACGCACGCCGTGGCGAGCCCAGGCGCCGCCGCGCGGTGGCCGGGCGGCGAGCACTACAGGTCATCGCCGCAGGCGGCGCTCTACTATCCCCGCACGCCGAACGCGCAGTACTTGTACGGTGGCATGGGCGAGCGCGGCTCGTCGTCGCCGATGGCCGGCGGCGCGTTGTACGCGGGCGGCGGCAGCAGCTACGCGCGCGCCGTGGCGCGGAGCCACCCGGCGAACTACTCGCCGATGGTGGAGCGGCACGACTACGGCGCCGTGGGTCGCGGCGAGCGGCGGCGGCGGCGGGCTGGGAGGCAGCCCAACTGCTGCTCCATCTTGTAGCTCTCCCCTTTTTTTTTTTTAACATCTGCGTACGTACGTGGTGGCAATTGCAAATCAGCGCGCTGTCAAAATGTGGTGTGCTCATATTGTTTTTTCGTTAGTGCTGCTCTAGTTTTTGACTGACAAAAGTCTGCTGGATTTTAGGCTGCATTTGAAATTCAATTCAAGAACAAGAAAAACATGAGTGTTGTACGAAATGCTATTTCTACTATAGTACGTACGTGCAAAAGTTTGACATTCCTACGGGAAAATCCATGGGGCTACTAACCAAAGGTGGAATACAAAATTCTCGCATGACTCAAGACATACACACAAATTGCAACCGACCTAAGTGCAGTGCAAACCAAAGAGATAAGATAAACACTGGAGTACTATATATTGCCTCCCTATAAAATGCAGCCAGGTCAATCGGTTCATGCCCGGGGCATGTATTTGTATTCTTTTAGAGAGAGTCAATTCCTAACCTTTCAAAAAATTCAAGTCAATTCCCCAAACCGCATCTCGTATGTACAGTAAGGATTTGTTTCTGCTCATGTAATACATGTCGTGAGATGTGATGATTCTTTTTATACAAAAAAAAAAAAAACAAAGCTTGTGTAACTCATCGTTTGCCTTTCGGCTTATCTTTCATTGCTAAATTTAAATTTCAAAACTAATGTGGAGTTGATTTTGGACTATTTCAACGTAGTTTATTTTTCTAGCATTGACATTTGAAACTCGAGTAACACAAATATAAAACCCCTCGGTAAAAAAAGTTTTGTCCATGAATTATTTTTACTGTATATTTGTTGTTTTCATGTAATTTTAGATATAGGCAGAACGACCAGAGAGGCAATTAAATCTATGTTTTTCATAATTTTCATCTATTTGAAGTAAACGGTTGAGAACTTTGTAAGAGATTTCTAATTTATTTAGCTACAAAAGGTGCAATTTTCGTTGGGCTGGACCTAGACAACTAAAAGCCAGACTGTTAAGTTGGGCCGAAGCTGCAAAGGCTGCATCAGATGCGCCAGCTGGGTTTCTGGACTAGTCCTGTTAAACCCTGATTTGTGGTGATTATGCATCTTTTTCCTTCACATGAAAGTTAGCACTTCTAATGAGTGGATTTTCTTCTTTTGTAATGAGGAAAAGGGTAGACACAATTGGGTTGCCAAAATAAACCAGACATAACAGAACATTTATCTGCATAACCACAAACTTTTATCATTTACCCGGGAATTAAACTGTACAAAGAGGCAATAAGGCAATAAGCTGCTCCAAAACCACAAACTCAATAAGTTGCGTTCTCACAAGATTGTGCAGATTGGATGTAAATTCATTAGAGCAACTCATCTCATTGATCTATTAGAATCCATCCCAGAAGGTTGGGTCAAAATGAAATAATCTGAGTGAGGCACTAATCCTGTTACAAACTACAAAGTGAGAAACAAATTAATATCCGAGCGAGACACTAGGGCGAGTTGTTGTCTGACAAAAGCACGGATCAACAAATCGATGTTAGAACTTAGAACTGTAACTACCTAGCTACATGATGGAGCAGGGTGTGGGCTCGTCGTGCACGACGAACGGCGGCGGCGGAACGTAGTGGTAGTAACCGTAACCGGTGTAGTACTGCGGCAGCGGGTGCACGGCCGTGAGTTTGGCCTCCTCCTCCTCCGGCTTCCTCTCCTTCTCCTTCTTATCCTCCGATTTCTTGGCCTTCACCTCCTCCACCTGCAGGATCTCGGCGTGGACGATCCTCTTGCGCAGGCAGCTGACGAGGCGGACCGCGTCGACGCCGTCGCCGACCACCTCCAGCCGGTCCTGGCCGTCGCCGGTGATCCCCACCGAGATCACGCCGGCCGCCCTCGCCACCAGCGCCATCGCCTTGGACCGGCTCCTCTCGCACGGCATGCTCACCTTGATCACGATCTTTTGCTGGGAAAAGGAATGCCGTCTCATCAGTTGCATTTCTTCAGTTCAGACCGTAAGTGTTACAATGCCCGAAGACTGACGTAAGGGGAAAAGCAATTAAGAAGCAGAAGTTAAACCGGTTGCTAATTTGCCGTGTTACCTTCATCTTACAAATCGCTCTATTGCTAGCTGTCAACGGACGAGCAAAATTGGGGGGAAAGAGATTTGTGATGGATGGAGATCATGCTAACGAGGTGACTACCTACTGATCGATCTGCTTGCTGCAGGCTCAAGCGCCCAAAAGTTTTCTTGTGAAGCAGCAACATGGCACTAGCTTATATACATACACGTACTATCGATTCTATAGTGAACACAAACCAAAAGGGTGCCGCGCGCGCGCGGCGTCACGCTGTACATGCAGAACGCGGAGTTGGCAGGCGAGCCCCGCGCCGTTGCCTCGGTTGTTTACACATGTGGTTACTGCAGTAGTAGCAGTCGTTAGCCTGACACTCTGGCCCCCGCCCGCGCGAGGCGCCATCCACCGAGCGTGCGTACATCCACCGCGCGTACGTGCCAAGTGCAGGGCGGGCGTTCGACGGATCGGTGGATAATGTCTGATGGATGGCGGTGAGCCGGTGATCGTCGTAGCCGCCCTTCTTTTCCTGAACGGTGACACTTTCTGTTGCTGCTTTTCGTTTCGTGGATCCTGACTTTCTTTCTGTTGCTGCCGATGGATCGGTGCGAACGGTGCGGTATTTTCGATTCAGGAGCCAACATACTTTTGTTAGCGCGTTGGGAATGCACTATCGCTTTTGTCTAGGCCCAGGCGTTTAGCCCATAAAAGCCCATGATGTGCAAGCAGGCCGAAGTTGCAACGCCTTTCTGGGCTTGGTCCAGTAAGTCACTAATGCCTGTTTAGGGAATTTTCGACCGCTACCCCTGCTCTAAAACATTTGAGATTCAATACTATGGTTATGGAATTCAGAAATGGACTACTAGTCACATTTTCATCAACGGAATGCAGACCGGTTGTTTCAATCTCTATCTCCCACAAATAAAGCGACTATGAACTGCTGCTATTCGTAAAGAAAACGAAAATTTATTTCTCTCGGTGAAGGTATGTGCTGAGAAAGGTAATCAGGAGTCATGCATGCTAGTCACAAAAAAAAAAAGAGTCTTGCATGCTACAATTAGAATAGCGGACAAATAATATTCAGACCGAACTCTGAAGTGCAGGAAATCAAACCGTACTATGCCAAATTCCATACTCACATTTCAAATCGTCCAATGAGCCAATGTACCAACGGTAAGACGAGTACTACTGTGACAATAAATAATTAAAGCGGTCTGTGCTGGCCACTGCCACGGCTCTGCAACATGCCGGATCTTAACCGTATCGACCGTTTGCGTTTGAACACAAACCTCATCCGTAAAAACCAGACAGAAAGAAAAGGCTAAAGACGAACTGAACAGCAACAACACACACAACAGAACCTTAGCGTTTGAATCTCCCTGGGCTCCGAGAAAAATTAATTACTCCTCCACCCATCTGCGGCCCGCACGCACATGCGCCATGCGGCCGCCCACCACCCACCCCGCGGCCCAAACACCGAATCCGCGCAACCCCCGAATCCCGAGGCGATCCGACGACGCAGCGCCGCCGCCGATGATGTTCGCTACGCTGACCTCTCGTAGCGGATGACGCGGCGTGCGCCTGCCTATCTTTCCGCGCTGCAGGGAGGGAGGTCAATTTCGCAGTTTGCCCCCTGTGGTTTCAAAATACTCCTACGACTACGAGCGGTGGCGTGGCCCACTGCCACGTGGCACACCGTCTCCCTCGGGCCCGGAGCTTTTTTCAAATAGGGTGGCCATGGCCACTTCCTTCGAGGGAGCCGTTGCGCAGCACGGAGCACTGGAGCAGAGCTGCTAGCCGTGAGTGAGCGGGCGGTGACGTAGGTGAGTGAGCTCGGGAGATGATGTCGGCGGCGGCGGAGGGCGGGAGGCACGACCAGGGGATGGCGCTGCGCAAGGCGGAGGAATCTGGTGAGAGCTGTTCTGTTCATCTCTCTGATCCCAACCCCCAATCCACATCGCGTTTTTTCGCTCTCGTGATCCAGCGTTTGCGTTGCGCGCGCCGGTGCGGCGGGCGGCGGTTGATCCGTCCCCGCCCCGATCATCTCTGCGGCCGGTTTGGTGCTCGATCTCCGGCGCGCGTCCCGCGTCGCGGAGGCGTGGGAGATCGTTGGTGCGGAGCTTTGTTTAGTGCGATACTGGTTGGAATTTAAGGAAGATGCTAGTAGTAATAGCAACTGCGTATGGTAAGAGTAAGACTATGCATGCGGCATGAGTGTGGTTGAAGCATTGATCTGGGCTGCCGGTTGCGTTTGTTTGAAGTTAAGATGCATTTAGTAGTACACGCGACATTCTCGTCGGTTTAATCAATAATCACGAGTTGCATTTGGTAATCGCGCGAGTATGTGAGAAATAGAGATTGAATTTGGTGATCCCCAAAATCTCCGTTTCTGTTTACAATCCAGAATTCAAAAATAAATCTGCTGATCTGCATCCCGGGGAGAGAGAGAGACCGTGTTCATCCTCTGCACGAATCGCGCGACGAATCTGTGTGCCCAATGCGGCTTCCCTGACACTGTGATCTGTTGCCAATGCTGCCGCCGCAGCGGCGAGGAGGTGCGAGGCGTCGCAATGGCTGCGGCGGATGGAACCGGCGGCGGTGGAGTCCCTGCCGGAGAGGCCGTCCGAGGAGGAATTCTGCGCGGCGCTGCGCAACGGGCTCATCCTCTGCAACGTCCTCAACCGCGTCAACCCAGGCGCCGTCCACAAGGTGCGTTTGCTAACACCTCAACAAAATCGATCGGATCGAAAAGGGGAAAATGGGTAAAATCTGTCATTTCTAAGGTTTTTAGGAAATCTGTGACAGTTGGAATATAAATGTTCTCTTGTCAACACTCGACAGGTCGTGGAGAATCCCGTTGCTGCGGTGCAGTCGTCTGATGGGGCGGCGCAGTCTGCTATTCAGTATTTCGAGAATATGAGGAACTTCCTTGTTGCAGTTAGCGAGATGAATCTCTTGACGTTTGAAGCTTCCGACATAGAAAAGGTACAGCACTGTAGCATTTCTTTATCTGTTGACAGGTCGTTCTCATTTCTCAGTATATGGTGACAAATACAAGTATTTATCATGGACAAATCACATCGTTATGATTAGTTTGCTTAGCACAATTGCATGGCCAATCTTTTTCATTCAAAATTGTGATATTTAGTACTCATGTTAAGTTCACTGAGACAAAATGAATTTCAAGTATCGAGACTGTCTTATGAGAGACTGCAACGGTGAAGAAAATATGCCAATCGAACCCAGAGAAATTTTCTAGGACAAAGTAGATTGATGATGATGCTGACCTTACAAATCACTTTCTTAAACCTCTATATGAACACTTACAGGGAGGTTCATCGATGAAAGTTGTTGATTGCATACTTTGTCTCAAAGCATACCACGAGTGGAAGCTCTCTGGTGGGATTGGCATATGGCGCTACGGTGGCATTGTGAAAATTGCATCCTCAAGTAAGAGGATGCCTTCATATTCATCCAGGGGAGGAGGTTCAGCTGATCTGAACCAACAGATGCTGGAATTTGTGCATCTTCTATCTGAAGTCTCCCTTGAGGAATCTAGAGTTGGAGAATCTCAGCATTCACTGTTCCAGCAATTTGTGCTTCGAGTTGTGCGGGCATTCCTTCAGGAATGGAGTGAAGCTGAGGGATCGCCCTTAGATGATATGGTAGGTAAGTTCTACCTATTCTTGTATATAATCGTTTAGCACCTGATCCTTCAGTGGTGCCCTTACCAAACAAAAAGCTGAACTTTGATCCAAAAAAAAGGAAAACAAATGTGCTGACTGCGGGTGATTTTCCCAGGTCCTTGAAACAATACTTGAGCAAGCCTGTAAAGAATTCACCATTCTGCTCGCTTCCCATCGAAACCAGGTACCTTGATCGTTCATAAACTATCTAATAGTAGGAAAGCTTTTGTTAAGTTTTAATGGTAACCTCGCCGTAAGACACTGAAAACCAAAAAAAAATGTAATGATTATTGGTCTTTAAAGTTTGCTAGGGTGTCCTCTAGCAAAGACCCAGTTTGTGCTAGTTTTGTAACCTTATAGTTATCGGACTTATTTTTAAACATGTCATATGTAACAGGTCAGATCGCTTCTAAGGAAGATGATGAAGGACGAAAATGGAACTCACTCCAAACTGGAATTGATTGAAGCCATTTCAAAATCTATGAAGGAGAATAGTGAATGCTTATTATCCTCACTGCAATTACCTTGTGGTCGCCGCAAGCAATTGGATGACGGGGGAGGACTTGAACACCAACAAGAAGAACTGGAGGTAAACTTTTGTTCGATGAGTCATGCTGCTGAGATTGTCCATTTGCAATATGCCTAAGCAACCCAACAATACTCTTGTTCCATTGTAGCACAATCTATATGACATCAACATCAGTTGGCATGCTGTGTGTTACTGTAATAACTAGCAATTGCGAGCTTTTCTTGTCAGGAACCTATTTCTAACAAGTAGCAGTGAAAATTGTGAACCAATACAGCACCTTTTTGCTTTTGCACTCATCTAAGAAACTTCGGTATTCTGAATACTGTGTACTTTTACTGACTATGATTATACTGTTGACATTTGAAATACTCAGAAGTTAAAGTTGTCCTTCAATGAGATGAAGTGTCAAGTTGAATCAACTCGAACCAAATGGGAAGAAGACTTGAGGAGGCTAGGTGAGTAATGGACTCGTATTTTTTTAAGTAACATTTTGTTCTTTGATTGCTAACCAATAGCGTATAATATTGCAGAAAGTTATTTTGAGGCTCATAATCATAATGCTTACCACAAGTTGCTTGAAGAAAATCGTAAGCTGTACAATCAAGTTCAAGACCTTAAAGGTAAACTATAAATACATGGAGTTTATCTCACTAGTAAATATATATTCACTGATAAATTAAAATGTCTTCTAGGTAGCATTCGTGTATATTGCAGAGTGAAACCTTTCCTGAAGATGCAAACTGACCAAAGATCTACCATTGATCATATCGGGGAAAATGGTGAGATCATGATTACAAACCCTCAAAAGCAAGGGAAGGAAGGGCGGAAGATGTTCTCATTCAACAAGATATTCGGGCCTAATGCTTCACAATGTATATCATCATCATTTCTCGTTTACTGTAAATTTATTGTATTTCGTCTGTAGTTTTTTGAATAAGAGAAATGACTCACAAGATAGTTGTGCAATCATTTATGCCAAAATTTATATAGTTCAATAAAAATTCTACCTATTATTCGATCTTACCTTCACTTCTTTTTTCTTTGTAACAGCTGAAGTTTTTGCTGATACACAACCATTGATCAGATCTGTCATGGATGGATATAATGTCTGCATATTTGCTTATGGTCAAACAGGATCTGGAAAAACATATACAATGGTAATTATTGGTGAATAAGTGCACTGAAGTTTCAATAAAATTACTTTTTTGAAGTTTTCAAATTAGTGAAGCCAATATTATAAGAAAAGGAAAGGAAATTACTGCTGGGAAACAATAAAGCAATAACAACATATGCCCTATTGTATGTTAATTGTTTGCATTAAGCATCAAGTTTTTTGTAATTTTCTTTATGACAATGTAACTTTTATTTTATTTTGTATGTTACTCAGAGTGGTCCAGATATTATAACAGAGGAAACCTGGGGCGTGAACTACCGGTCACTTAATGATCTATTTGATATTTCACAAAATAGAGAAGATACTACCACATATGATGTGAAGGTTCAGATGATTGAAATATACAATGAGCAAGTGAGGGATCTATTGATGGCCGATGGTGCAAACAAAAGATATCCTTTCATAATTGCAAAATATATTTTTTTTAAGTTGCTGATTGAAAACAATATTTCAAAGAAATTCACATATGATTGAAATGTATTGCCGTTTATTGCTTCAACATTAAAAGAAAAGGATGTTTCCTTTTGGAGTTGTTCTTAACCATGCACACATTAGAGATACGAAACAGTTCTCATGTGAATGGACTGAACATCCCAGACGCAAATTTAGTTACGGTGAAGTGTGCACAGGATGTTTTGGATCTGATGAGAGTTGGTCAAAGGAACAGGGCAGTTGGGTCTACTGCTCTTAATGAACGAAGTAGCCGCTCACACAGGTACCCAAAACTAATGCAATGCATTTCCTCTAAGAATAATGCTATGCCCCTAGTTTAATATCTTTGCATATTGTTGTTTGTAGAGATAACCTCTCTTCAATTGTCCGAATGACAGGCATAATCACTGCATGTTGTAATTTTGTCGCTTTTCTGTAGTGTGTTGACAGTTCATGTTCAAGGCAAGGAGATAGCTTCAGGTTCAACTCTAAGAGGATGCCTACATCTTGTGGATCTTGCGGGAAGTGAGCGGGTGGACAAGTCCGAGGCTGCAGGAGAAAGACTAACTGAAGCCAAGCATATAAACAAATCGCTGTCCGCTCTTGGTGATGTTATAGCTGCACTTGCCCAAAAGAGCTCCCACGTCCCATACCGAAACAGCAAGCTAACACAAGTGCTACAGGACGCCTTAGGTACACAGATTCTCTGAAAGATTCGACATGTTTCATCAAGAGTGCCCAAGTAGCTAATTATGTGTTTTTGTCCTGAAATTTTAGGTGGTCAGGCGAAGACATTGATGTTTGTCCACGTAAATCCTGAAGCAGATGCTTTTGGTGAAACGATGAGTACCCTCAAATTCGCAGAGCGTGTAGCCACCGTAGAACTTGGTGCAGCTCGTGCTAATAAGGAAGCTGGGCAGGTCAAAGATCTAAAGGAAGAGGTATGCCATTTTGTTGTTGCAAATGCTACACAATTATCATTGGATTTTTGTATTTGTCACTCATGGTGTGTAATTGTCTGTCAGATTTCTAAACTGAAATCGGCATTAGACGACAAGGAACGTGAAACATCACAGCTAAGAGATGTTGCAAACCGTGTGGCCTCTGAAATGAGAAATGCAAGAACGAGATCACCTCTAACCACCAGCATGTCCTTGAAACCTGAAGCTTGCCAGGATTCCAGTGTTGACACTTGTACAAGCGAGGTATTTGTCTCAGAACTCCCTGAAAACTAGAATGTTTAATGTTTGACAGGAGAATTATATATACTTGAAGCAGCTTCTTGTAAGTTACATCACCTAGAAGATTATGTGATACAACATATGTCTATTTTCTAACCTTGATGTAATTGGGTTATCTAAAAATGTCTACTTTCTCAAAAGTTATGCACTAAATAATTGACTTGTTTCATTTGCAGATCAGAAGTTCATCATCTGGAAAGCAGAGAAGGTTTCGCTCTCCACTGTCAGTGAGAGAACTGGATGAGAAGTCCCCTGTCATCAACAGAGACCTACACCTGAGTGCCCGGAAGTTCAAGACTCCATCTCCACCAGTAAGAAGTTCATTGTCTTCTGAGAGAGTTGGCATTGCTAAAAGCGTCGAGAAGTCTGAAAACATCGACTGCACACCTGTATCAAGAATGGAAGTGCCCCAAAAAGTACAGCACAGCAGCTCTAGGAACACCCCTTCATCCGTCCTGACAGCTCAAAGCTTACGGAAATTCCGAGACTCTGAGGAAAACAGAATGGCAAAGCCGTCAGTCAGAGAAAGCATGACAAAAACCAGGCTTGACAGTGCAACAAAGCCTCAGAAAGAAGAGCAAACTGCAAACAAATACGCAGGTGCTAGAGTGAGGTCAGAGTCCAAGATCCCCAGGAACATATCTGAAATAGAAAACGAATTCGCAAACAGTGAGCCCACTTTCCATTTCAACAGGAAGGCAAAGAAGCTCCCGCCACAGGCGACCAGACAGTCACAGAGCATTGATCTTAGGTATGATTCTTCACTACCTCTTCCCCCCTGTAACGCATGTTTTCCTATTACAAACAAATGCATCTATACATCTGTAATTTTGCTTGCAAAGACGTTCTTTTTGGCTTACATTTTTACTTTGACAGGGCCTCGGTCCGGGAGATGGAACCTCTTACTGAAGGGAAGCTTCGCCGGGGCAAGGCGCCGAACAGCGAAAGAACCAACATCCCCTTACCGGAGACCCGGCGCAGCGTCTCTCTGCCCCGTGGGAAGATCGCACTTGTGTGAAAAATCCAGTTTCGTCAGGCGATTTTCATTGTCCCCTGTGGTCCGCTTATTTGTAGGGCTCTACAACGACTGGGTAGACGAACCTGAGAAGATCACATCATTCATTTATTTTTTTTTCACCCTGAAGTTCGTGTGTTTGTTTCCTACAAATCTCACGCCCTTTGTACAATGTAAATTGAGCAGTTGCCATTATTATATCTCATTTCAGTGGCGATTAGAAGCTAAAAACCTGAAACCCTAGTGTCTTGCTACTGCATCCTATACAAGAGTACAAGGCTTGCTTGATTTTACAAATTCTGCTAATGATACTATATTTTCAGCGAAAAAGAGGGAAAGGGCTTGTTTGGTTCGGTACCAAATTGTGCCATATGTAGTATGCCCATATTAAACTGTTAATACATACTACTAAAATTGGTAGGGCAAATTTTGTGAGAAACCAGTTTCAATTTTTTTTTGGGCGAAACCAAACAGGCCCAAAACTGGTCCATTTTTTGCAAGGAAAATAGACTGTTTCTCCAAACCGGCTGCACGTCTGCACTTGCACGGTTGCACCTCCCAGGCTCCCACTATGGAAGTACTAATAACTTGCGCTGTCACTTGGCAACGGTGTTCAAGTCGCTCGCTGCTCGCACAGTTCGGGCTATGGAAGAGCCAACGCCGCTGGGCCGGAAGCGGCCGCGCCACGGCGACATGGACCCATCGACTTCGGCGGCGGCGGCCGGGGAGGCGCAGTACGTGTACCTGCCCGTCGCCGACGCGCTGAAGGCCCCGGGGGCACGGGTCTGCCTCTTCGCCGCCGTCTCCGAGATCGGCGCGGCCGTCCGCAGCCGTGGCACCGGTGAGCCTCCTTCTCGCCTGACCTTCCGTGCGGGCCCACCTAGGGTTTAGGGTTTTGGCGCTGTAGAGGCTTGCTTTGCGCTGTTTCGGGTGGATTGGGGCGGATTTTTAGTGCTCAATGGGCTCGGTTGCGGTGGTGGAGATTGAGTTGAGTCATGCTTCCTCCTCCACACCCAATTTGCGAACTGTTGTTTGTGGCTGCGCTGGATTGTAGATGCCGGGGAAAGAGGAATATGTGGGGGTTTAGGTATAGGCCTGTTATGTAGCCTTGTCGATCTTCTGAACACTGAATAAATTGCTATATTTTGGGGGGATTTTTGCTGTGAATTCGATGATGAACCAAATCTGATAAGTATCATATGGCTGTATCTGAAACCCGCCATTACAGATGAGGTGAGCTACCATGTTCCAACTTACTTACTGTACTCTAGGATAATTATTTTCTTATCCATTTGCTATTGCAGCACTGCTATGACAGGTTTAAAATTTTTGTTTGATGTTGATTATTTTGGAATTGTACCTTTGATCAAAGTCATGATACTAGCCATGGCTATCATTTGTGCAGATTACACTCTTACACTGAGGATTGTGGATCAATCACGAGCATCTGGGATCTCTGTGACCTTCTTTGCTGATAACACTGCGTTACTGCCTGGTGTTAGGTCAAGTGGAGATGTGATCAGTCTCCATAATGTTGTGGTATAGCTGAAACTAAAAACTCTACTGAAATGTACTATTTGTCACATTCCATGGCCTTTTCTATTATGTCTTTGAAATTACGGTGAATTATTGTGTGATTGTCTTTGCCTTTTCGTACTCACAACTATAATTACATACGTTTCTTTTATGTCTTCTATTCTACAGATAACAATGCATCATGGAGAATTCTTTGTCACATATAACAAAAAATTTTCTTCTTTTGCGCTGTTTGATGGGAAGGTATCTACGGAATGCAAACCATATCAGCATTCTATGAAATACCATGGAAGCAAACATGACGATGGAATTTTGACTCAGATGAGAATGTGGCTTGTACATAATCCTCCGGGTGAGTATGTGATTGCCATCTAAAAAATCTATTAGTGCTCATTTTTCTTTGGTCCACTCATATGTCATATGGATGATATGTTGTGTGGTACAAAACTTGCACATCTGCGGATATCATAATGACAACATGACTAGAAGCTCCTAACCCACATGAGATTATGTTGTTATCAATCCCTGATTTTACCAGTTGCTGGGAACATATCTATTCTTTTTTAAAAGACCCTAATGGTGATGGTGAGTGGTGAATCTGCCACCACCCACCACCACCATGTGGGTCCCCTAAACAGTGAAGTAGGTAGACCGTAGACTAATGTTCCTTCCCCAACCACAAACCATCAATCAAGGAAAATTCTATTTTTAGGTAAGGTATGAAATGATGGCAAATATGGCATGAAGATTTTACAATGGGAAGAATATTATTTTAATTTTTTAGGCTTTAAAGTGTAAGATGAGGCTATCTTTTTTAATTCCCGTTGCAATGCATGGGCATTCAGCTAGTACGTATGTAGGATTCATTAGTAATAGGATGGACCTGATATTCATCTACTCTCCTTTGCCCAAAAGCTCAAGTATTATTCCATAAACATGTTGACAACAGAAAATCCATTCTTTTCTTTACGATCTTAGGAAAATATGCAACATAAAATATAATCCCTCAAACTGGTTGACAAGGATATACGAAATCCTTCTAGCTTGGGAGATTTGGAAACATCGCAATGACTTGCCTTCAATGGTGCAGTGTCTCATTGTCTCTCCTGATGTGAACCTGGTCGTCCAGTCAATTGCCTATAGAGAAAAATAAAAGCCCTCCTAGTACCTGTCACCTACTTTAGATACACATGTCGTATCTAATGCAGTTAATCAGTATATGCCCAACAGCATCTACTGATTGGTGCCTGTGTGTTTTACACAAAAGTACAGATTACTGAAATTTCTATCTTTGCTGCTGATGCATGCACTATCAATATCTTTTGCAACACTCTTGTTGTTTCTAACAAGCCATTTTGCACTCTAGGTCTTAAAGATCTCGAACTGCAGCTAAAGAGTATAAAGTCTGATTCTACTTTTGATCTAGTATGCAAGGTTTGTTCTATATGAAGTTACATTATATTCAACAGTATTTTGAAAATAGGAAATCTGATTTTCCTTTTTGTTAGGTTCTAGATGTTCATGAAGCTTCCAATGGCGCATGGATTTTGTATGTTTGGGATGGAACTGATACACCTGTGACGGAATTCCCGATGATGTATAAATCAGACAATGGTGTCACTGTTTAATTTTTAATTAACTAGCTAAATGCCCGTGCTTTGCAATGGATAAAAATATATTAAATATTCTAAAAAGGATAGCAAATAAAAAATCTCACTTTCATTATTTTATATATGGCATTATTTTCTAATATTAAGAAGTTCAAAGTCTTGTGTAAAAGTTACAATGGGGCAAAGGGGTGGGTTGGGTGGCAGAGCCACTGCTACCGCCCATCACCACCACTACTTTTATAAGGAGTACAGAAAAACAGCTATTGAAACCAAAGCTGAAAAAGATGATGATGTTATGGTGCCTTTAACATTAATTTGAAGTAAATTGTGCCTCTGGAATTTTTTTAGTAACATATGGCAACGACAGTTCATTTTTAACTAAATCATGCCTTTGTGTTTTTGCTTGGTGAAATGCAGTTTGGACAATGGATCAATTTCTCCACCCCCATTACATATTGAAGGAGCACCTCCGCCGAGGGAGGTTTTGTGCACATTGCCTTGTGTTGGGAGTGTGTTAAGGGTCTTCTCAAACAGGTTTTTCAAGGAGATACTACACTTGCAAAAGGGTACTTATTGGGCCAGGTTCTGTAATATTATGTGCAATCAGGAGTTTGGCATGTGGAAAGGGACTCTGCTGCCTTCTAGTAGAGTTCGCCTTTTATCCAATGAAGATGGCAGTGTTGTTGATCGCCTGAAGTAATCTTCTGTTTTCTCATGAATGTTGAATGTTGTGTAATACTTGTTTCTAAGAAGTATTTACCAAAGTGCATTAATAACTACAGGCAGTTCGACAGTCGCATTGCCACCCAACGCCAGCCAATGGCAAGCCTCCCAAATGCTTCTGATATTGCTGGTATGGACAATTGAGCATACTTTTTTACTCGGATTTGCATGATTGCTCTGGGCTTATTTTGTTGATGGTACGAAGTTCTTCCATGCATGTGTTAATTGTTATCCTGCTAATCGTTTGCAAGATATCTTATGTGCAGCTGCTTTGAATGCTATATCCGTTCTCTTCCATTGACTAAACTTCTGTTCAGTTGTTTATTGCATAAGAACAGAAGACCTTTCCATTTCCTCTCAGCTGTCTTTTTTTATGCACTGCCTTCTCACAGATGGTGATATTTTTCTTCTATTTCTGTTGCGTTTTACTTATACTTATTAGTTCAGTGGCTGATTGCTTAAGAACAACAATTCTAGCCTACTAAGTGTAGCCTTGCCATTTCCCACTCCTGAGAGGAAAATACTCTTCTTCTTCTTTTCACCTTCATGTGCTACCATTACAGATGGTGACCCTTTTTGTTATGTATTTTTCATTTTATCCTGATTCATGCTGATCAAGGTTCTGCATGAACTATGCATTGCATTTCTGTTACCATATGTTATTCCCTAAACTTGCCATTTGATGTTAGCTCGTTAATTCTGTCAGATGTAGAATACGACAGAGCAGGTTACACAACATTAATGGAGTCCCTCACCCATGGAGAGGTAATACTCTTCTCCAAAATTTTCCATTGTTTAGTTCGTGGTGCAAGCTTCCCCCTGATGCTACCCCCGATAACCAAATTCCTCTGTAGGTATCATGAGAATGTTTCCCTTCACTAAAAGCTGGCATGTATATATCTCCTTTTTTTGCCAGGTGACACATAAATTCAAAACCTTGGTTCGAGTTGTGGCAGCACATCCACATCGAGCTAGCGACCTTTGTTCACTATTGGCTGGCAATTGTTGTCTAAGGTTGACTCTGGAGGATCCTACGGCAAGAATTCATGCATATATCCACAAGGACGATGGGGTAATACACTGATTATGTTATTAAATCACCTTTATGCTTGTCAGTGTCTACACTCATCAGTAGTAAAACAAAAACAAAGATCTATATATGTGGTAAAAAGCTACATGCGCACGAAATTCACTTACAATTGCTGAAACTCGGTGTACCCTCTTATCTTCAACTTAATCCATGGCAGGCCAAATTTTTCGGTGGTTTCCTGACGGCAGAAGCTGTGACCAGAAAGATGAACAAGCTTCTTGGCATCGCAGAAGGCAGAGGGGAAGGTGCTCCATTGACTAGGAACCCACCTTGGATATGGTGTTGCTTGAAGTCTTACCGTCTGGACAAGAACGACCCCTGGGGCACCAGAAGATATCGGATTTTTGGCACAGAGATCAGGGATTGAGAATAGGAAAAGATCATTCTCCAGAGATTTGGAGTTCCTTGGAAGCAACTGTATGTACAGTAATATTTTCTTGCATTACTGACGTACTACATCCTGCTAGGAAGAATCACTGACTTGTATTGTACTCTGTTACCTTTGATGAATGAAAGGTTCGGAACAGTTTTTCAGTGTGAGCATGCTGTGTCTTTTGTCCTTGTTTACTCCCTCACGATCTGGAATGCTAACACAACTCTTGCAGAATTTCAAAAAAACAGTGTGAATTCAATAAAAGATAAATTAACTTTTCACCGCAATTGCGGAAAAAATCCCATAATCCAGCTCATGTTCAGGACAACGCAGAAAGAAAGACAAAAAAGGCAGTAACTAGCGTACACTCCACCTCTGTTTTTTCGACGCAGGAATGCGGCCATCCACCGGATAACTCACGGACGTCCGGAAAATAACCCAGACGATACCGCCTAAGTAACGGCTAACGTGCACCCCAATCCTCCACTCCACACGACGTGAAGCGACCACGCTTCCCCCTCCACTTCTCAGTTCTCCCCCGGCATAAAGCGCGAGAATGGAGGCTCTCGCTATCGGATCCGCGCCTCCCCGCCCCGGCCTCGTACTCCACACCCGCCACCACCACCTCCACCGCTGCAAAACCCTAGCCCCTCGCCGCCTCGTCGCCGCCGCGCCCATGGACGCCACCGCCGCCGCTGGCAGCGGCCGTGCCCCCGCCCCTCTCCGCTGCGCTCGCGCCGAGACGGTAAGCCCCTCCTCCGAGGCGATCCCCTCCTGCCGCGCGAATTGCGGGATCCTCATGTCTATCTCTCCTAGTGGAGAGAATTCTGAGGTTTGTTTGTGTGGCTCTTATCCTTGTCTTGCAGGATTCGGAGGATGCAGTCGCGACGACGAGCTCGCACTCCGCCGCGGAGGCCGAGGCGGACGCGACGGAGGAGGGGAACGGGGCCCCGGTGGAAGATGCCGCCGCCGACATCGAGGGGGTTGATGGAATAAGGATCCGGAGGCGGCCGGTGACGGGGCCGCCGGTGCACTACGTGGGGCCGTTCCAGTTCCGCCTCGAGAACGAGGGGAACACGCCGCGGAACATCCTCGAGAAGATCGTGTGGGACAAGGAAGCCGAGGTTTCACAGGCACGTCCCATGTCTCCTAGTGCTCTTCTGATGAGGTTCACACAATTTATGTGACGGTGTGAGGAAAGTGTGTGATACACTGAATGTGATTTTGGAAATTTTGTGGTTCTGTGGCAGATGAAGGAGAAGAGACCCCTGTACATGCTGAAGGGGCCGCTTGAGGCTGCCCCTCCGGCGAGGGATTTTGTTGGTGCGTTGAAGGCGGCCTATGATCGGACTGGTCTGCCTGCTCTGATTGCAGAGGTTAAGAAGGCTTCACCAAGCCGTGGTGTTCTGAGGGAGGACTTCGAACCGGTGAGTTTGGGGCATGGAAAATTGAAAAACACATGATAAGGTTAGGTGTATCATTGTATGGAGTATGGAGCTTACAATGTTGCCCTGTATGATATCGAAATCAACCTCCTAAGTGGATGTGATCATAGTTGGTACACTATGATTGCAGTGATACTGTTTGCTAAACTAACTTATCTAGTT
This sequence comes from Leersia perrieri, assembly GCA_000325765.3. NCBI lineage: Eukaryota > Viridiplantae > Streptophyta > Magnoliopsida > Poales > Poaceae > Leersia > Leersia perrieri. The sequence goes on along the minus strand of CM002482.1, from coordinate 13,301,272 downwards.
ATCTGTAGAGCTTTAGCAATTTAAGCCTGATATGTTAATTACTTAACTGGTTACCACATACCACAGCTGATTGTTAGTCACTTATCAATTGATCTCCTATTGTTATGGACTCATACAACAGAGGGGTATACATGTCAAGGTGACTTATTTTATTTTATTTTTAGGGTTTGGTATTGACCATTTAGAACTTTACACACAAAAAATAGCTGGATGCTTTCTAGAATGTTGTAGAATAGTCACTGGTTTTATGTTGAATACTTGTAATGGTTATATCTCTATGGCATTCCCCTTGTTACCAGCTTATCCCAATCTTTGAACAACGAGCTTTTCATATGTTACATAGAATTTATTGTTGCCTTCCTTTTATCTATCAGCTAGTACTTATGGCACTATCTCTTGAAATGCATAACTCCCAGGTAGTGATATTTGTTCATTTGTTGACATTCTGAAGAAAGATTCATGTTTTTTCCTTGAAAGCAAACAATTCAGTTATTTTTCATGTGTAACAAGAAAATGCACCTAAATAGCTAACTAATGTTTGTGTGGGTAAACAGGTTCAGATTGCCCAAACATATGAGAAAAATGGAGCAGCATGCTTAAGTGTTCTCACGGACGCAAAATATTTTCAGGTCATTAGTCTGTTCCCTTTTGAAATTTTGGCTACTCATCTACGATGCATTACAAAAACTGTACATTGAATATATCCGTTTCCATTTGTTATGTAATCAGGGAAGTTATGACTACTTGCAAGCTATATGCAACGCTGGAGTACAGGTGCTGTAAATTTGCTCATATGTTGTACACTTGTACTTGCATTTACAGAAGTCAATGAAATTCAGTTGTGGTAATTCAGTCAATCAAATCCAGTTCATTCTCTTGAATTTCTAAATCCAGTGCCCTCTGCTGTGCAAAGAGTTCATTGTTGATGCCTGGCAACTTTACTATGCGCGGTCGAAGGGAGCAGATGCTGTTCTTCTGATTGCTGCTGTCTTGCCTGATCTTGATATCAAGTATATGCTGAAAATATGCAAAATACTTGGCATGGCTGCTTTAGTTGAGGTAAGTTGAGTTATTGGTGTTTTGCTTTACATATCAAAGCGCCTCAGCTCTCTTGTCTTGCTGCTTTGGACTCATTCTACTAAAGTTGCAACTTGCAAATCATTTTCTTCTTCTAAGTTAATCAAAATGCAGCCTAATTCTAAATTTGATGTAAACAAGCTGATTGTCTTTTGAAGGTGCATGATGAGAGGGAAATGGACCGTGTGTTAGGGATAGATGGCATTCAGCTCGTTGGCATCAATAACCGTAACCTAGGTATGTTATTCTTGTTTCACATATTTAGACAAGTTACGTTGGCACAAATCAATATGTGAACCCATCTGCCACTGTGGCAATGTTCATCACGGTGCCACCTAAAACCTGTTGGCTCATATTGAACGAGGGGCTTGTGCATCTGTCGTCACATTCAAAGTTTGTACTGTACATGGTAGAAAAGTGATTTGGGAAATCATGGATAAACCAAGTTATTTCATTCATAAAAGCTAGAAACAGGAGTTCATTTTGAAATCTACTACCTCCGTCCCATAATATAGCAATCTAGGATGGGACGAGACATTTCATGGTACAATGAATTTGGACAAGCTAATGTCTAGATTCGTTGTACCATGAAGTGTCTAGTCCGGTCCTAGGTTGCTATATAATGGGATGGGGGGAGTAGCATTCTGGCAGTCAAACCTGATAATGTGCTCTGTATCAGAATTGGACTTTAGAGCTACTAATATTTTATTGCTATGCTCCAGAGACTTTTCAAGTTGATATTTCAAACACTAAAAAGCTTCTTGACGGTGAACGAGGACAAACGATAGCTCAGAAAGGCATAATTGTAAGTGTTTGTCATGTGTTCTGTGACATGCAATAGATTTCTTATGATGGTTCAGAAAGGAATAATTCTTACGATAGCTCAGAAAGGAATAATTCTAAGACAATGGTTTGTCGGCATGTTTTCAGGTTGTAGGGGAATCAGGGCTGTTCACGCCCGAGCATATTTCATTCGTTCAGAATGCTGGGGTAAAAGCTGTAAGTTAGCAGTGAGAAACTTCGAACTGAGCACCGGGCCCTTTTTTTTTTGCCGCGCTGATAACTCCCCTTTGACAATGTAGGTTCTCGTTGGGGAATCCCTGATCAAGCAGGAGGATCCAGGAAAAGCGATTGCTGGGCTTTTCGGCAAAGACATCTCACCTGTGAGTGCTGCGTAAAGAGTGAAAACAGAAGTGACAGAGGTTGAGATGGTGCGATGCGCTTTTGTAGAGGCCAGTTTTGTTTACTTGGACTTGATCAGTCTTTCCATACTCTTGTGACCAAACATTTTAGACCAATACACAATGGTTGAATGCAAAGAAATATAATCGAATAAGTTTTAAAATGTAAGGATTTCAGTTCCTTTAAAAGATGGAACATTCAAAATTAACAGACGATTTCTTAAGGCGGAAAGCTTTATGCTGTCATATTACTCTCTTGATCCCCATTCCCCAGCAAGGCAAAATCTAGGACGTTGTGTGCAGGCAGAACCGCAGAAGTAATGATGTTTCTGGCTCCAAGAATTAAGTCGACAGACGACAGTAATGTTTCATTCAAGATTATCTTTAGATGCACAGCAAGATGGCAAAACATTGCTTGGCAAACGAAGAAGAAACACGTAGTTTACGTTTTTGTTTGGGGCCTAGCAGTCTGGATAACAATTGTTTTGAAGGTGTTTCTATTCTATTAACCACCCCCGTTCACTGTACGCTACAGAAATACCTTTTACAGATAACGAAAAATAAATTGTTACCGCTCCCATTTACAAAATACAGTGAATGGGTGGGAGGTTGTGGCATAAACTAAATTGGGCGATTATTTGTCGCACACAAAACTTGACAAAGCATAGACCTGAAAAATGGATCCATTTAATTTTTTAAAGAATTAGTGGCTTTTGAAACATGGACGTGATAATCCATGGAGTAGTCATCCACGCCAGGCAGGCAAAAAACACAGCCAAATGTAACATTATAATGGCATGACTCCAAATAGATGAGCAATAATCAAATGTTTCAAAACCATAGAGTTTATAATAGCACATATCCAATTAACCCTTTAGTTTCATGAATACTGCACCATACATCCAAACTCACGATATTACAAACATCAAATATTATTGCAATGGTAAGCTATAAGTGAAAGACATGGCATTTGCAAATTGTTTCTACTTCCTTTCTACTTATACAAGTATCTAGAAAAGGTATTAATGGGTAGAGAGCCATATGCACATGTATCATATAAGATACAAAATAAGTTCATTCTATATCTTGAACTATTATGAGAGATAAATCTAGATCAATAAAAGTTTAGTACATATGTTTCACCATTTGATTATCATATCCAAACGAGACTACACAAAAGAAAAAATATTAGTCTCACACGATTGTATTTATCAATAATCACCAAAACAATAATAAGTAATTGTCACCAATCATTAATAATCGATTATTAGGTCTTAATGCTTAATTTCTTCTGAATAATTAATATATACATTGGAAGTATTGTATATATTTTGTATCTACATGTAGCTTACTCAATTGTTTTTGAGATAAGGTTTCTCAATTCCGTAGTTGCTTTAGGTTCACGTCTTTTCTTGCTTGATCCTAGCATGAACTAGGTGTAACAGAACTGTAATGTATTTCTCTTTTCTTCAGATATTGGCATGATTTTATATTCACCTAGATGATTCAATTTTAGAATCATACCATGTGTTTGGAGCTGACTAACCAGCCCCTTTTTTTTTATGTATGTTGCATCCATAGATCAATGCAATAAGTCTCTTTTTTTACAAGACAGTACATAACTTCTCTAAATTTCCTTCTGCCAATTTTTTCCCACTATCAGCCATAATAAGCAGTTAGCATAATTGCACTTTTTTTTATCATCTTTCAACAGTGGTTTGAACCGAAATGAAATGCTATGGATCATTATACAAAATAACTTTGATTCTGTTAAAATTATCAAGGTGAAATATCCTTGTTGTACAATTAACAAACATGTTGATTTCTTACATGCCATGGCGAAGGCAAACCAAACAGCATCTTCAACCGCCTTTCCGTCCAAGAGGAAGGATCCACCCATGGTCATGAAGTATTGTCTCCACGACAATAAGACCAAACAATGAACTAATGTATAATGTATTGTCTGTAGGACATCAAGTCTACAACAAATGATAAAGGCCAAGGCCATTTGAACAGGAAGTATCATAGGAAAAAGGAAAAGGAGCCTAAGAAGATGTCAAGCGGGGCATTTTAAGGCTGCAACATCTACCATTTGAAGACGACACAAAATTTACATCTCCTCAAAAGAAAGCATAATGCAATGCTGGGCATGAAGTTGAAGTCGTGGCCCAAAATGATCGGGGTGAAGGCGAACATGAGATATACGAAATACGGAAGTCGAGTGATATTTGTTTCACATACGAGGTGTAATGTTCAGTTGCCCTTGTTTGATGTCAAGGAGTCCCACCTTCCAGGCATGCAACATAGACAACCATCTATCGATACTACATGCCAGCAAGGTGACGCTGCATGACACCAAACGACAACTAAACATTACATACCACGCAGATGAAAAAAATATTGCTTTGCTTCCATATTTCACACATCTTGCCATCTAAACATTACATACCACGTAGAGGAAAAAAATGTTGCTCAGCTTCTATATTTTATACATCTCGCCGTCTGTGAGGTATATAATATTTTGTTGCCGTTATTTAATGTCATGGAATCTCACCTTGCAGGCATGCACCATAGACCAACATCGATCGATGCAGAATGACGGCAAGACGATGCTACATGACACCAAACGACAGCAACTAAACATCTCGCCGTTTGCGAGTTATATAATATTATGTTGCCATCGTTTAGTGTCATGGAGCCCCACCTTGTAGGCATGCACAATAGACCAACATCGATCGATGCAAAATGCTGACAAGATGATGCTGCATGACACCAAATGACAACTAAACATTACATACCGTACACAAAAATATTGCTCGGCTTTCGTATTTTATATATCTTGCCTTCTGCGAGGTATATAATATTATGTTATATTCGTTTAGTGTCATGGAGCCCCACCTTGCAGGCATACACCATAGACCAACATCGATCGATGCAGAATGCTGGCAAGGCGATGCTGCATGACACCAAACGACGACAACTAAACATTTCATACCACGTAGACAAAAATTGTTGTTTGGCTTCCCTATTTCATACATCTCGTCGTCTAGGAGGTATATAATATTATGTTGTAGTCGTTTAGTGTCATAGAGTCTCACCTTGCAGGCATGCACCATAGACCAACATCAATCGATGTGGAATGCCGGCAAGGCGATGCTGCATGATACCAAACGACGACAACTAAACATTACATACCACGCAATTTTTTTGCTTGGCTTCCCTATTTCATACATCTCGCGGTCTACGAGGTATATAATATTCTGTTTAAGTCGGATAGTATCATGGAGCCCCAACTTGCAGGCATGCGCCATAGACCAACATCGATCGATGCTAAATGCCGGCAAGGCGATGCTGCATGATACCAAATGACGACAACTAAACATTACGAACAACATAGACAAAAAAAATGTTGCTCGGCTTCCCTATTTTATACATCTCGCCGTCTACGAGGTATATAATATTTTGTTGTAGTCGTTTAGTGTCATGGAGTCTCACCTTGCAGGCATGCACCATAGACCAACATCGATCGATGCGGAATGCCGGCAATACGATGCTGCATGATACCAAACGACAACTAAACATTGCATACCAAGTAGACAAAAAGATGTTGCTCGGCTTCCCTATTTCATACATCTCGCCATCTAC
>CM002482.1:13237424-13295269 GCA_000325765.3 Leersia perrieri | reverse complement strand
GGTTAGTATCATGGAGCCCCACCTTGCAGGCATGCGCCATAGACCAACATAGATCGATGCAAAATGCCGGCAAGGCGATGCTGCATGATACCAAACAACGACAACTAAACATTACGAACCACGTAGACGAAAAAAATGTTGCTCGGCTTCCCTATTTCATACATCTCGCCGTCTACGAGGTATATAATATTTTGTTGTGGTCGTTTAATGTCATGGAGTCTCACCTTGCGCGCATGCACCATAGACCAACATCGATCGATGCGGAATGCCGGCAAGACGATGCTGCATGATACCAAACGTCAACAACTAAACATTACATACCACATAGACAAAAAAAAATATTGCTCGGCTTCCCTATTTCATACATCTCGCCATCTACGAGGTATATTATATTCTGTTGTAGTTGGTTAGTATCATGGAGCCCCACCTTGCAGGCATGCACCATAGACCAACATCGATCGATGCGGAATGCTGGCAAGGTGATGCTGCATGATACCAAACGACGACAACTAAATATTACGAACCACGTGGACAAAAAAAAAGTTGCTCGGCTTCCCTATTTCATACATCTCGCCGTTTACGAGGTATATAATATTCTGTTGTAGTCGGTTATTATCATGGAGCCCCACCTTGCAGGCATGCACCATAAACCAACATCTATCGATGCAAAATGCCGGCAAGGCGATGCTGCATGATACCAAACAACGACACTAAACATTACGAACCACGTAGACAAAAAAAATATTGCTCGGCTTCCCTATTTCATACATCTCGCCATTTGTGAGGTATATAATATTATGTTGCCATCGTTTAGTGTCATGGAGCCCCACCTTGCAGGCATGCATCATAAACCAACATCGATCGATCCAGAATGCTGGCCAGGCGATGCTGCATGATACCAAACGGCGACAACTAAGCATTACATACCACGCAGACTAAAACAAATGTTGCTCGGCTTCCCTATTTCATACATCACACCGTCTACGAGGTATATAATATTATGTAGCCATCGTTTAGTGTTATGGAGTCTCACCTTGCAGGCATGCATCATAGACTAACATCGATCGATGTAGATTGCCGGCAAAGCGATGCTTCATGAAACCAAACGGCAACAGCTAAATATTACATACCATGGAGACAAAAAAATGTTGCTCGCCTACCGTATTTCATACATCTCGCCGTCTACGACGTATATATTATTATGTTGTAGTCGTTTAGTGTCATGGAGCCCCACTTTGCAGGCATGCACCTTAGACCAGCATCGATCGATCCAGAATGCCGGCAAGGCGATGCTGCATGACACCAAACGACGACAACTAAACATTTCATACCACGTAGAAAAAAAATTGTTGCTTGGCTTCCCTATTTCATACATCTCGCGGTCTACGAGGTATATAATATTCTGTTGTAGTCGGTTAGTATCATGGAGCCCCACCTTGCAGGCATGCACCATAGACCAACATCGATCGATGCAGAATGCCGGCAAGGCGATGCTGCGTGACACCAAACTACGACAACTAAACACTACATAACTCACAAACGAAAAAATGTTGTTCGGCTTCCGTATTTCATACATCTCGCCGTCTGCGAGGTATATAATATTCTGTTGCCGTCGTTTGGTGTCATGGAGTCTCACCTTGTAGGCATGCACCATAGACCAATATTAATTGATACAGAATGCCGGCAAGACGATGTTGCATGACACCAAACAACAACAACTAAACATTAAATACCACGCAGATAAAAAAATATTGCTCGATTTCCGTATTTCTTGCATCCCACCGTCTAGATGTATATCCACTTATAAACTCAGATTGAGGTGTAAATTTCCTATATAAAAACAACAGACATATATTTCATGAAAATACTCTTTTTTATCAATGTTAAAAATAACATAAGTTTTTTATCCATAGCAAAGCACGGGCATTCAACTAGTATAATATAAGATACGATATCCTGATTCATGATATTGAGTTGCAATATAAATATTATATAGCATAACATGGTTGGATGTGAAATATACCAGAAAGAATTAGAAACAACGAGAGAGTTGGTGTGATGTCCCTTGTGGTTGCACCAAGGGGTAATCAGAGAGATGTCTGCAAACATGTAGAAAAACAAAGGGCCAAGTCCATACTATAACCCTCAACTATTAGAATGGTCTAAAAAGGAACCCTCAACTACGAAACCGGATATTTTACACCCTTTAAATATCAAACCAGACAAAACACCCCCCTAAGGACAATATTTGTCCGGTTTTAATAGTTGAGGGGTGTAAAATATCCAGTTTCGTAGTTGAGGGGTCCTTTTTAGACTAACCTAATAGGGTTGTAATACAAACTTATTACAAAAATAAATCATTAGAAAAGTAATACATAGAGCATAGATGGTGTATGTTCACCTTGTCATTATTAGTGAGAAGTCAAACAAGTTTTAGCATCACGGCTAACTGACCAACATATCTTGCCATTATGATTCAAAAATCACATAATTGTCCTAAGGAAATAAAACTAGAATGAATCTTGAATGCTATAAACAAACGCAATTTGGTTTACCCCTTCACATCAGCTTAGATCATGCCACACAGTCAGCCTAAAGAATAAATTTAACCACCCCCTTTCAACCATTTAGGGTGAAATATGGGCTCAGCAGCTACATATGAAGATCAAGACCTCCATATTTCTGTAACAACATACTATGCTCTAGTGCAGCAACACCTGATAGACTTATCATCTTGTGCGTCAAATATTCAAGAAATAGTATGTGGATTAAGAATTTGTCCAATGATAAGATGTGAACGAAAAAAAAAACTGGTATTATAGAGAACACCACCTCCAAACTTTGTAAATCTTATATTGGGTTACAATCAACATTAAGATGTGAACCGAAAAATCTGGACGTGTACCAACCACTAAGTTAATTTAGTCTCCAAGTTGATTGAACAATGATCTCTATGAATAGTACTATAGAGAACATCAATTTCACCCCCTAGCGCATATTACCACCCATTCCTTTCAAATGTATTCTAGGGGTAAAAGTCCCATCCAATGATTAAAAACACCTAAAATCAGTCTTACATACCTCTCAACTGGACCAAGCTTCTCGCTAGCAGCACTCCATTTTGTCATACATAATTTTCAGCAGTTAGAGCCCTTTATACGAATGGTAACCTGCATAAATGAAGGCACTATAGGCATTTTGTAATTATAAATAAAGGAGAATGGTATTCACCATTCTTGTTTCTTATTATATCTAGCGATACTTTAAAGGTTTTAAGCGAAAAGGAATTGTCCAAAAAATCTTAAGAATTAATACATTAGTCGACCTACACCGAAGAAAAGATATAATGAAGAATATATATTTCATCATTTCTTAATGAGTGGAAATGAAACCATTAGAGACCACAATTCTATAAAAACCAGTTTTTATAATTAATACATGGAAACAAAATTACCCATTTCACCAAAACATTTCCTCTGCTCTAAATTTTTGCTCACGCTTACGCTTTGAGATGCACCCTAAATTTTTATATGTGATTAACCAACCCACCTTACTATTTGAACACATATGGGCATACTTGATTAGTTGGCAGAACACATACATCCTATATCCTATCACCTAGTCCATGTGTACTGAAAATACACTAGTCTCAATCAGTGCTAATTCCAACACATGGCTTAAAGACAGCACAAGAGGTGAACTAAAATCCCAATCAATATTAGGGGGAACTCCTTAATCAGAGATAAGGATGTATAAGTGCATAACCAGACACAGATCAAATGATTGAGTACCTGTCGCGTCAAATCCCTCAATATAGCCCGACCGACGTCAATCCCCTGCGCCACCCTCTGCAGCAAAGTAGAACGGCGATTGGATCGTACGGACCCTTGTCCCGTCACAGCCTCACTGCTCTGCCGGCCACAACACCACGGCGCCACTGATCGTGCGGTAGAGGGGCCAGGGCCACGACCAATGCAGTGGAGGCGTGGAACAGGCTACGAGCGGCGGTCTCGGAGATGCAACATCCGGATCAGCTCGCCATCGGCATCCATCAGAGTAGCCCGACTACATAACGGATGTTGACGTAAGAAAAACAAAAACAGGTCATTGGGTATCAGATCTGTAACCTAGGATACCAAATCTGAAACCTGAGGTACCGGATTTTAAAACCCAGATACCGGACATGATATTCTGGGTACAAAATTTGAAACCCCAAATACCAGATCCGGTACCCCAGATACCAATGCGACAACAAACAAAAAATTACCTGTGTTTCTTCTACTTCTTCGGCGTCCGCGTGCGGACGGCCGGAGCGGCAACGGAGGTGGCGCACAAAGCCTCGTTCCTTGTTGGAGGCTCAGCTTTATGCCCCCCCTTGCCGGAGGACCGCCTCGCCAGATCCACATCTTTGTGGGCCTCGCCAAAGATGTGGTCGACCGGCGTGGGAGGAGGCGCGTGCCGTCGAGGGGCAACAACAGCGATGTCGCCCCACAGATCTAGTCCTTCCATGGTCGTCGTTGTCGCCTCCTGCCATAGTCGTCACTATCGCCTCCCACCGTAGTCGTCACTGCCTCTATCAGCTTGCGACGCGGCATGGGCGTGGACGGACGGAGTGGAGGAGATACGGCACGGCCATGGACGACCGGAGCAGAGGAGGTGCGGCCGCATGCAAAGGAGGCAGCTGCGAGGAGGAGGATAGGGTGAGCCGAACGCGGAGACGAAGGGATCCATACAAGGAGTGGGAACTCAGGAGGGGGCGGCGGCTAAAATAGGAGGGGAGCTAGGGTTTCAGGAAAAGGGGGTGCGTGGGGTGGATTCTTCTTTCGTTCACGGCTTTGTGAATGGGCCGTCCAGCCCTATATGACCCATCAACCAAAATGAGCCCAGCCCATACCTGTCCTCTCCTCTCCTCGCCTCGCCTCCGCACTCCGACGCCGGCGGCTATGCAGAGCAGCCGCCGCATCCTTCTCCGCCTCCGGGCGCCGACCGAAACCCTACTCTCCCGCATGCTCTCCTCCTCGCCGAGCTACGGCGGCGGGGGAGGAGGGGTGGCGGTGAAGCAGGTGACGAGGGGGAACCTGGCGGACGCGCTGGAGGAGCTGCGGGCGCGGGTGAGGGACGCGGCGTTCGTGGGGATCGACCTGGAGATGAGCGGCGTGACGAGCGCGCCATGGAGGGACACCTTCGAGTTCGACCGCGCCGACGTCCGCTACCTCAAGCTCCGCGACTCCGCCGAGCGGTTCGCGGCGCTGCAGCTCGGCGTCTGCCCCTTCCGATGGGACCCCGCCAAGTCCTCCTTCGTCGCCCACCCGTACGGTCTCCCCTGCCTTCTTCTCCCTGATCTGTTTTGCCAACGAAACTTCGAATCCTCTAATAGAACTAGAACCTAGTAACACGAGTTTGCAATTTTACACCAGTACATTGTGAATCGGTTTGCACTTTTGCAGCTTCCAAGCCGTACCTTGTTGATTGCTTGTGTTTCACCGGTTATTTTAGGTACTGGCCGCAGCATTTTGATGCATTTGTGTGTGTGTGTGTGTGTGTGTGTGTGTGTGTTTTGAGTGTAAAGGCCAACAAAACTAGAACGGCGTATTACAGTCACTATTTAAAAGAGAACACAAAAACTCCGGAGGAGATCCCTGCCAGGTAGAGACACATCGTTGCATCATTCCTTCCTGGGCCATCTTGTGTGCTGCTTTGTTCGCCGTTCTTCGCGTCCACTCCAGCTTCGCTGCCTCAAAAGAGGACATTCTCCGCTTCAGATCTTGAATCATGGGTCGGTGTATAGAACGGTCCAATTCCGGTGAGTTTACCAGCCTCTGAATCTCCATTGAGTCAGTTTCGACTAGAACTTTTGTGGCACCGAACTGCGCAGCAAGTTGCAGGGCACGTCGGCATGCCAGTCCTTCCGCCATGGTTGCATCGTGCACTTTGTCAAGGAAAACTGCAGAGGCACAAACAAAATTTCCTTGATCATTCCTTGCTACTACTCCTGCGGCCCCCAAATGACCTTGTGCTTGAAAAGCAGCATCGGTATTAAGCTTTATCCATCCTGTTGGGGGCGGCTGCCAGACAGTTGTCAGCCGGTGAGCAGTGCCCGTTTCAGCAACTGATAGTTTCGCCCATTCTTCAACTTGGATCAGGATTCTATCCACTACTCTATTCGGATTTTCTGGGGCAACTTGATGTCGAGCATCATTTCTAGAGATCCATTGATTATAAAGAGTGCATATGATGACTCCAATCTCATAAGAATTTTGGTCCGCAAAGTAGTCCAGCAACCAGCGGCCCAGCGCCTTGCTATCAGAACTTGCTCTTGGGGGGGAAGGGAATTTCAGCTGTAGTCTGGCTTCAACACTTGACCAAATCCATTGGGAATGAGGGCATTTCCAGAATCTGTGAACCAAGGATTCCTCTCGATTACAGAACATGCAACGAATGCCCTGCTTTATTTTCCTTCGACTTAGCTCCTCTCCAGTTGCAAGACCATTTTGTATCAAACGCCAAACGTGAACTTTCATTTTGCTCTGCATATTTGCTCCCCATAGCTGTGACCATCCCCTGTGAGATGAATTATTGGAACTAGACGCTATCGAATTTCCATAGACAAGGGAGCGCTGAAAATGATATGCAGACTTAACTGAAAAAATGCCCGATTTGGTGAACTTCTATGCAACAAAGTCTTGCCCCTCCCATTGATGTATATGAGTGTCAAGAATGTCTGCTGCATCACAGTCCAGAAAAACCTCATTTACACGAGCAGCGTCCCAGATTTTCGTTCCTGGGACAAAAAAATCTGCAATCGTGGCATTATTAATTGGTTGTTTAAAACCCAGTGGTTTGGAACAACCGTCTCTTAGAATCCATTGGTCTTTCCCAGCCCGTATAGAATTACCATCCACTATATGCCAGATCAGTCCTTTTTCCAATAATTCCCTGCCAAAGATTATACTTCTCCATGTGTAGGAGGCTCTTTTGGGACAGGTTGCTTCAAGGAAAGAACAGTCTTTATAGTATCGAGCTTTCAGAACTCTTGAGCATAAACAATCTGGATTAGTGATCAGCCTCCATCCCTGTCTGGCCAACATAGCTTGATTGAAAAATCTCCAAATCCCGAAAACCCATTCCTCCATCTTTCTTTGGTCTACACATCTTCGGCCAACTGATCCAGTGTACCTTCCTCTGCCCTGCCTTTGCTCCCCACCAAAAATTCCGGATAACAGATGTCAGTTGAGAGTAGAGAACTTTTGGTAATTTAAAGACACTCATCGAATAAGTGGGGACTGAAAGAAGAACTGATTTAATCAGCACAACCTTCCCTGCCTTGGAAAGTCCTTGGCCCTTGAAACTAGAGGCTTTTGCCCACATTCTCTCCCGGCTGTTCTTGAATGCTCCTTGTTTTGATCTTCCCACCTGTGTGGGAAGACCAAGATATTTTTCATTTAGAGCTGCTTGCTGAAATCCCAAAATTTGCTTCAATTCTGTTTTCAAACCTGGACTGCACCCTTTACTGAAAAAAATGGAGGATTTCAACAGGTTGATCTTCTGTCCAGAGCAGGCTTCATAATTCTCGAGTAAAGATTTAAGGTGTCTCATTTGCTCAGTCTTCCCTTGAAGGAAAATGACACTGTCATCGGCAAAAAGAAGATGTGTGATATGTGGCCCAGTGGCCCCAAATTTAATTCCTCTAATCTGATTGTTATCTCTTGCCCTCCTGAGCAAACCAGAAAAACCTTCCGCACAAATGATGAAAAAGTACGGTGACAGTGGGCAGCCCTGACGAATTCCTCTAGTCGGATTAAAACCCTGAGAGAAACCCCCGTTCAGTTTTATTGTATATCTAACCGTGGTGACACATCTCATAATCATCTCAATCCATCGCTCTGAGAATCCTAATTTCTGATGGATTTGTTCCAGAAAAGACCACTCTACACGATCATACGCCTTCATATCTAATTTGACCGCACAAAGCGGTGATTTCCGGTTCCTGCTCTGCATAGAATGAATACATTCATAAGCGATGAAGACATTATCAGTGATGAGGCGGCCTGGAACAAAAGCGCTCTGTTCCTCTGAGATCAACTCTGGCAGATAAACTTTCAATATGTTTGCTAAGACTTTTGAAGAAATTTTATATAACACATTACAGAGACTGATGGGCCTAAACTGGAATAACTTGTCCGGATCCTTCACTTTCGGAATAAGAACCATGATGGTATCATTGAGGTCATCTGCTACTTCTCTTCCCTCCAAGAAATCTCTAACAGCAATGCACACATCCTTACCTAGCAAAGACCAGTGTCTTTGATAGAAGCCCGCCGTCAGGCCATCAGCTCCTGGAGCTTTAGTCGGTCCCATCTGGAAAAGCGCCACCTTAATCTCCTCATCAGTTATAGTTTTAACCAAGTCCAAATTAATATCATCACTTATTTGGGTCTCGACGTGTTGTAAAACTGATTCGGAAGAACCAGTGCCCTGCGAATCAAAGAGCTCTATATAAAATTGCTGAGCCATTTCACTCATACCTTCATTATTTGAGCAAACAGACCCATCTTCTCTTATTAATTTCCTGACTGTATTCTTTCTCTTTCGATGTGTGGCTCTGCCTTGAAAATACTCCGTGTTTCTATCGCCTTCCTTTAGCCAATCCTGACATGAGCGTTGTTTGTACATTATCTCTTCACGGTCATATAGCACATGGAGTCTGTGTTCAATTTCTTTGATTCGTTTGTACTCACTCGAAGCCAGTGCTTCTTGTTTCGCCTGTGTCAACTCTTCTTTCAAAATCCTGATTTCCTTCTTGACTGAGCCGAACACGTCCGACTCCCATCGCTTCATATACCGAGAGAGGTTTTGTAATTTGTCCCTCAATCCTTTTGCGCCAGCAGCCAGATGGCTCGATTCCCTCCACCCCTCTTCAATCATCCTGTCATAATCAGCATGCTTTGTCCACATCTCCTCGTATTGGAAAATTCTCCGCCCTCTGAATTGATTTTCTGGTTCTTCATGGCACAATTTGATTAGCAATGCACTATGATCTGATTCTTCTGTATCAATGTGATCAACTTGGATGGAATTATAGACATTGTGCATTGAGGCTGTCCCCAATGCCCGGTCTAACCTGACCTGTACATTTGCTGTGCCATCTCTCTTGTTGTTCCATGTGAAAGGATAACCCTTAAACCCCAAGTCCAAAAGATTGCAGACGTGAATACAGTCCCTAAATGCAGACATTCTGCTTTCGGACCTTTCATTGACACCCTTTTGTTCTTCAGTTTTTGTTATCTCATTAAAATCTCCCGCACAGAGCCATGGGATGTTTTCCTGTGCTCTCAAAAATTTCAAGGCATCCCATGACTTATTTCTCTGATCAGTTCTTGATTCTCCATAAAAACCGGTAAATCGCCAGCGCAATTCACCCTCCTTTATTCTGGTGTCAATGAAGTATTGGGAGTACAACTGAATATTCAACTCAACACCCTCCTTCCACATTAAGGCCAATCCACCACTTCTTCCACGTGAAGATACAGGTAGGATGTTGCTAAAACCCAAACTGAAACCTAACCTCCTCATTGCCACCTCACTTTTTTTCGTCTCGCTCAAGAAAACCACATCTGACTTGTAGGACCTTAACAGGTCCCTGAGCTCGCCAACTGCCGGATCCAACCCCATACCCTGGCAGTTCCAGCATAAGATTTTCATTGCGACCGGCGGCCCCGGAAATCCGAGGGCGCCGATGGATCAAGGAAAGCACCATCCTCAGAGTACGTCAATCGATCAACCGCCTTTACTCTTTTGTGGGGTTCTTCTGCTCCCACATCTTCATTCCCAGCCACTTCTTTCCTCTTCCAGACACGCCGGGTTGGAATGCGCCGCTTGGAAGGGCTATCTCTTGGGGCCTCAGGACCCTTATGCTGTGAGCTGTCTCCAGCGAATTGATCGAATTTCGGGCGGCGTCTGAAAGTACGTAGCTTGATGTTTAAATCATCACCCCCCTGGAGCCTGTCCTGCATTCTCCTTCCCTGTCCCGGGCTTGTAACTTCGACTTCATCCCTCTCTGGTCCAAGGCGATCCTTTGCACTAACCTTCTGAGTAAAAAGCTGTTTACGAGGAAGATCACGCACTATTGCATGACCCCTGAGAGCATAATCTGGTGAACCCGACCGGCTACTCACACTGCTCCCAGTGGGCAGTGATTTTGAACCCCATGAGTTGGGTTTCCTATTCTTCAATCCTTGGATTCTTAGCCATTCTCCCCACTGAGGATCATCACCATCACCATCACCTTCACAGCCTCTTGCACCATGGAACAGTCTACCACACCGAAAGCAAAAATGAGGAATCTTCTCGTATTTTATATCATACCACTGACCTTCAACATCATCTGCGTTCACTCTCAGCTTGATCCCTCTCAATAGAGGCTAGTTGACATTCAGTGCAATTCTGATCCGCAGAAATTTGTCCCATGCTAAGCCGTCTTCATCTACATCTACCGCCAGAACTCTCCCTACAAATTTTCCCAGTTTCTCTCCATAAACCTTGTTCATCAGATTCAAAGGGAGATCGAAAACCTGAATCCAGATCGGCATCTCATCAAAAGTAACATCCGATGGCCTCGTTTTCCCATCAGCATCCTTCAACAACACCACATGAAAATCAAACTGCCATGGACCCCCCTGCATTACATGCTTCCAGTCCCCTTCCGATCCAAATCTCACCATGAAACGGTTCTCCCCCAGGTCTTTGAACGTGGCCTCTTTGTACAAGCCCCAGGCCCTCTTCATTGCTCGCACAAGAGCATCAAGGACCAAGGGTTTTGGCAAGAAAACCTTGCCGATTGCCACCCATCTAGGTTTTGGGAGAACCAGATCTTCAGTTTCCCCAATGATCAAACCTTCATCTTCTTTCTCTGTCAGGATCAAACCTCCCAACTTGGCAAAGAGTCCCATCGGAGATGGTTTTTCCGTGGAATTCTTGGACGTGGCACTCCCTTCTGCCGAGCCCTCCGTGACTCTCCGACTCGCCATTGAACGCCAAACAAACACACCTCGCAACTCAGGAACACCCCCGCAGTCAAGAGAGATCGAGCCGAGGAAAACCCCCTAGATGCAGCCGCCGTCGCCAAGCTTCAGCGCCGCCAGGAAACACCCCCGCCGGAGAAACCCTAGTCGTCAACACGATCGCCACCAGGGTGTCTCTCCGTAAAACGTGGTGGACCCACCAATCGCCCCCCCCCCCCCCCCCTGATGCATTTGTGTTAGGTAGGGTAATTCTGTAAGTACTGTGTTGGACATAGCACCTTGTGAGCCTCTTCTTCTTTAGTCAAGGATGCCATTCTTGACTTAGCCTACTAAAAGAACGCGATTGGGTTGGCTTTTGATTCTTGTGATGTAATTTGGGGTTCTATGGGTCAATTTCGGAAATATGCTGCTTCCCTTCCCTTAAAATTCTGTGCTATGTAGGATCTGCCGTGAGCCTCACATTGCAACTATTGAATTTATGTGACCTTTTTATCACTTAGAAATTCAATGTGGGTTTTGTATATCTAGAAAGCTTTGGTGGTGTTCTGTGGATATGTGCTCTTTTACTTCTGAAGCAATAATGCTATGCATACGACTGATACGTACGACTCCCATATGACCACAACGTGCACGACGTGTGTTCCATCAGCTTTTTTGGGGCTGATCAGACTAATTTTGCTTGTATATTATGGCTGCCAGATTATAAGTGGGTTTCACATCACATGCTATTGGAAATTGGAATGCTTATGGCCCTCGGTTAATTACATAAAGCCTAATTGGTGACATCAGCACCATGGGAAATTAATATCTTTAATCATAAAACTGATCTTTGTGGGGGTAAAAACATTGTCTGAAAAATGAGCAACTGCTAATCTGGAAACAACACAGGGAAAATAATGTTGAGATCAAGTTATGAACTAGAGGATTGATACAAGCACAACTTCAGCAAGAATAAGAAGCAGTGTACGGCCAAGTCGTTGTTGTCTCACTGAGTTTGGGCTTCACTTGCATATGGGCCTGCATATGATGTAGAAGCGGTGTGGCATAAGACCGATCTATGGCGACACCTCACGCATACACGCCGTCACGTAGCTTGCTGTTTGCCGTTCCAGTCGTATGCAAGTCGGACGGCAGCATCGGACGTATAGCAGTATTGCTTCTAAAGACTGTTTAGAGAAGTTAATTGTTAATTTGGTATTCCACCATTATGCTCACAGAGCACAGGGTAAGATAATAAACCCCAAAAAATGATCAGGAATTCAAAAACCCTAGAATGGTCATTGAACAAAGAGCGCTCTGCAGAAAGACAGAAATTTCCTATACAAACTATAACTTTCCATCTCCCTTCTGGAGACTGTTGGTATAGGTGGTTTGCGATAAATCATTTTTTTGATTATTTGATGATATAAAGGTTATTTTGACTGACATAGTAAGATATTTTAGATTTTTTGGAAGTAAAAACCATTTTAAAGTGGACTACCTCCAGTACATCTCAAGCGCCTGTAAAACATCTCAGCCTTTGATATTTCTGAAAGCAACGGTACCTCTAGTGCATTTCACACTTGAACCACATAAAACATCTCTTTGTTTGCTCACTTCCTAATCAGTTCTGCAATTGACATTTTTTTCCCAAGACATAACCGTTTCTTCTCACTTTTGCAGGCATAACTTCTTTATCTTTCCTCACAATGAGCTCCTGAATGATTGCTCATCACATGAATTTCTGTGTCAGACCACATCGATTGACTTCCTTGCAAACTATCAGTTTGATTTCAACACATGCTTCCGTGAAGGTGCTTTCTTTATCTGTGTTACTTGGTTTATTTAAGTTACTGCATGCATGGCTCTGAATTTATCAAACTAAAATTGCAGGATTGTCCTTGGTCACAGATTAATTGTTTTGTTTTGTTTTGTTTAATTATTGGGCTAGTACATCTGAACCATGCATTCAAAGCGAAGCATCTCTTTATTTACGATATTTGGTTAATCTCAGGAATATATTATTTATCCAGAACACAAGAAGAAGAGGCACTTCAGAAATTATATAAATTGCATCATAATGATATATCTGCATATCCAAACACTTGTGAAGAGGAAGAAGACACACCATTAAAGAGCGCTGCGGATATTCTTTTCACAGAAAGAATGAAGATCAAATTCAATGAGTGGCGCAATTCAATAGTCGGCAATCAAAGAGTCGATGGCCATGGGTCAGAAAACATCAAATTCGCAGACCAATTCCAGACAGTATTCTTCAAAATGCGCCCTGCTGTCATGCTTGATGGATTCACGTCACATCAGTTAAATTTAATTCGACAGGTATTAGTTGATATGTTTTATTGCCTTGGAAGTTAGAACTTAGGCACATCTGGATATCCAGTTTGTGAAAAACATATCGCATGCTTCATGATTTTAGCTTTTATTAAATTTCTGTAGGACCTCTTGCTTTCCTTTGGTTACCGGGTAATTGTCCAACATCTGCCTGATTTTAATTTAGTACTAGGCGGTTGCTGTGCCTTTTGGAATGGCACTATTTCTGCTTCTACTCAGATAATATATTTTTTAAAATTTCCTCTGCAGGTTTTAAGGAAACGTTTTAGAGATCTTGTGTATGTCTGTACATTTTGTGAGGATGGCTTATCAGAGAAGAGAGTAGTTTATACAGACACCAATGATGACAAGATATTGTTGATGGTAAGGAAAACATATTTCCTGTTGAAATGACACGCTTCTTTTTTTTTTCATCCGACAATACTTTGGCTGCTGACTGCTTTAAGGCGTTCTATTTGACTGAAAATCAATGGCGACTTGTTGCCATTTGATGATCTACTTGATTAGTAATCAGTCTGACCCCTATTTCTATACAGAAAGATGTTCGGGAAGATCTACTAAAAAGCAGAGAAGCAAGAGTCAAATCAGCAGTAGGGATTCGCCATGTCATTGATCTTCTTGCCTCAGAAAGGAAACTGATTGTTGGTCATAGTTGTTTCCTAGGTCTCTCTCTATCTCTATCTCACACGCACAAACTATGGACTGAAGTAATTTGTAGCACTAAATTTTGATCTTCTACTGAACATCTCTATTCGTATACACAGATATCTTACAAGTCCACAGCAAATTTGTTGGTCCGCTTCCTTCATCCATGGAGGAATTTGCGTTGAGCATCAACAAAGTTTTCCCACATATTGCAGATACCAGGCATCTTTTGTCTGTTAATGAAGCAATTCAGTATCGTATGAGAAAGAAAAGCAAATCACTTTCTTCAGCCTTTTCATTGTTGTGCCCTGAACTTCATGCACCTGATGAGAAGTCATTCACCCTTTCTCCTGTAAAAATTGAAGTCGAGTCAGATGAAACAGTGTATGGTTTCTTGTTATTTCTTGAAATATAATAAAACAAAAATTCTTTTTAAGTTACATGCTTATGAAACTATGTATGATTTGTTCTGGATCATTGATATTCATTTACTCGCATTCTTTTGATAATAATTTCCATCTTTATACCCATGATCGTTTTGGTATGTACAATTGTAGCTACTAGATCTTATATAACCTAGCTCTCTTTCTTATGTTTAGATTTTGTTTTCTTCTATCCTGCAGGTTGTCTTGCTTCACTTCAGGAGCTAAGCACGAAGCAGGCTACGATGCATTCATGACTGGTTGTGTTTTTGTGCAGCTGTGTGATTATCTCGGGATCAAATTTGAGCACCTCTCACCTCTGGAGAACCTAGCAACAAACATTAATCTGAAGAAACACATCAATCTTCTGGCCCCATGCTGGAACAGTGGAACAGTGGTTGATTTGAGTACTGGCACAGAGAGACCACATCCAGGCTATAAGCGTAGATATCCTGTTACTGTATATGACAACGTTGTTCTCATCTGGGGATTCCAGTCCAAGGTGAGACCAAAGGATATAAAGGACTGCATCTGCAAAGTGTTTGGTCCAGCTTCTCTTACATCAGTCTTCCCGATTGATTCCACTTCTGTCCTTGTTCAGTTCAGCAAACGAGAGTCCGTAGATGATTTCATGGATCTGAAGGCTACATTAGATTGCACAGATAGTGCTATTTCTGCTTTGCACCCTTTGTCAACTATATTGGAAGGAGGCCAAACACGAGCTGCAAAATATGATACCTACAGAGATATTTGTGGCTCCTCTGTATCAAAGTTCTCCTTCGCGGATCAAGCTGAAGCAGTCTGTTCAACTTCAAACGCTGAGTTCAAATCTAAGGAGAGCAATGCTGCTGATGGTTATGGAGCATACGAGAGTGCTCTTGATGGAACTGTGCCTTCCACGGTAGAGCAGGCAGAAGGAACGAAGTCTGGCTCCAAGAATCAAGGCGAAAATGATTTTTCATTACAAGATATCTTAGATGCTCTTCAAGATGGCAAAGAATTGTCTGGTAAACGAATGAGAAACGCATGAGTTATTTTTCCTGAGGCCTGGCGGCTCTGAATAACAATTGTTTTGATGGGTGTCATGTTTTATTAATCTCCTCGTATTTGGCAAGATGCCAAGATTGCTGTTTCCAGTATCCGCCTGGTGCATTTTAACGGTAGGCTACAGGAATTTATTTTTACTGGAGAAAATTCTTTCTGATCTCATTTATAAGGGTGGTTGTTTCTGGAATCTGGACAGCGCCTTTATCATTCTTCATTCTTTCGTTGGTACCATTTCAGTAAGGCAAACTTTGCTATGGGACACTCAAAGATTATACCTTTGTCGTATTGCTATATGACACTCTAAAAAGGTGGTAATTTTCTAATAGACATCGGATGGCATATTTTATTATTTATAATCAATTTAGAGAGAGAATTTGAAATGACTATTTTGCCCTTATGCTTTTTTTCCTGAAATGCCCGATTTGCACATGATTTGTAGTTGAAAAAAATGTTAGTTTTCACTTTTTCCTAACATAACCATAGATTACGGCATAGGCAACGATTGTTGCACGGGCGAGCAGCGGCGAGCGATCGAAGGGTGGTAGCTATGAGTAGCATAGTAGAAAAACCCGGACCGGAGGTTGACCCGGCTAGGCCATTGGTTCGCTGGTCCGACCGGTGCCGGGTCAAGTGTTGAACCGTACCTACAAAAGTCACGTACATTCTATGCAGAACACAAGTAAAGTTGTAGCAGAATGGTTGGTGGGCGCTGGTTGCAACCCAGCAACCTGGGTTCGAATCCTAAGAGTGCACTATTTTCCTTGATTTTTGCGGTAGGGAGTGCCTTTGTGGGCCATTTCAGCCCATATTGGGCTGTACAAGCCCAAATCTTAAAAGGCCATCCGGTCCAACTGTCCTGGTTTATCCCGGTTCGAGACAAAACCGTTCGGTTCATCCGGTTCAGAGCGGTTCAAATGCATGGCCGGTCTTTCTCGCGAACCAGACCGTGGTGAGAGCTGGTTCCGGGTTTGTCTGGTTCGATCGCCGGGCCGGTTTTTTCTACTATGATGAGTAGGCCAGCGACGTTGTTGCGGGGGCGAGCAATGTGTCAAGCAGGGGTGGCGCGCGATGTGAGCGTCTGTTGCGAGCGGGACATCCGTAGCTAAAACGTGATGCACATGTTATGCTCAATTCTATATAAACTTTACATGACATGAAAATAGCCCAATAGCAAAATAATCATTTTATGTGTAAAAATAATAAAATAAGACCGTATTTTTAGAGTGTCTCAGCAATGATGTATTTTTTTAGTGTCCCATGATAAAGAAAGGACATAATTTTGGAGCGCCCTGTAGCAAATTTTGCCTTCCAGTAAATTCGTGAGTTTAAAACCAAACATAATCCATGAACCCGCAACTCGTGGGAATGTTGCGAATGTCTGATGAGTTGTGGCATGTCTTGTGCACATGAAGCTTGATAAAATTTTAACTTTTTCATAAATAAATTAAAGGGTTAAAAGTTTCAGCGTTTAGTAATATCTTGTCACATTATGGGAACTACATAAGCGAGAAGATACTTTGTGGGCAAATAATTTATGTGCTGCCTCGATAAAATTTAGCTTGTTCCATAAATTGAGGTTTGAAGTTTTTGCATTTAACACATTTCATCGCAATAAATGGAAAATACACAAGCGGATATGTACACTAAGGGCAAATATTTTTGCATGCACTTTCTTTTCAAAGATCTCTGAACAACCCACCTGTTGTTTTGTGTATGTAATGCTTGAATGCACAAATTTTGCATGATGTAGCTTAAACAATTTACAGCTTGAGCGAAGAGATTCTACTAGCAATAAGCATATCGATATTATTAATCTATAATATCTCAGGCACCGCTACACGTACTTAAAATTCTTAAATAACTCTAATGAACATAAGTCGCAACCATTTAATTACTTGTAGGAAATCTAAATTTACTAATAGCATAACATTTTAGCGGTTTGTTTTGTTTTGTTTTTTGAAACTGTGTTGGCGTTTTGTTAATAAGATACATATAGCCTTTTTCATCATATTCTGTCTTTTTACATGTTAATCCATTATTTCTAAATCTTTAATAATTCTTTTCACTAATATAATACTCACTTCTAAAATATAATTGATTCTACTATGTAAACTTTGTCTTGAAATATAGGCTTTGTTTGATAGGCTGGTAGGATTGTAGCCTTGTGGCTAGGCTCTAGCTAGGCATAGACACAAAAAAGTATTGTTCGTGCTGGTAGATTGCTACAACGCACCCATAGTTGGCGGTCAACCGAACAGGCCCATAGTCATTTTTCTAACTCTTTTGTTGCAATTACTCTACACCCATCAACTATCATGCTCTCCAAAATCCCAAAATCATACTTGCAAGCATTAATGAATCATACTTCTAGTGGTCCATGCCTTATTTATGTAATTATGACAAATGTGCATAGATAAATATAAGGTCAAATATGGCATATTTGGTATTACGTCACATATTGTTTCTACATATACTGCTTTAAAAAGAGTTGGTAGAGAGAATAGTCACTTTATCACTGGTTCACCACCCTATTACCAACTCCCTGCTTTTACTATTTAGAAAAACAATTTGCAGTGAATATTTCATCATCCTAGCACCAAATCTCTACTTTTATGCTAAAATAAAGGGTTAAGTTGTGATATGCCAAAAACTCCCCCCCCTCTCCACACACCCCAACCCCACAAACACACCACCAACTCTCTATTTTGTGTAGGAAAAAATGTAAAGCCCACATGATATTTAAATGACATATAGTGTGCTTTAAAAAGCAGGTAACACTAACTTTATTTGAAGTAGTAAAGACGGATGTGAAATGATGTGTGAAACATCTAGTTTTGAAACATATATGGGAGGTCGAACGATCCACTGTTCATTCCGATGGAATAAAGTCGATCAGATCCGGTGCCTTCTACTGTTTCATGAAGGTTTCATGAAGGAGATCGAATACCCCTATTTAATTATTAGTAAATGACTAATATATCATTTCAAATGATCGATTTATATAATTTCTAAATATTGCCAGCAGAGAGCAGCGTTCCTCTTTATTTTTTCATCTCTGGTCATTTTTTAGCTTTATATTAACCCGGTGCTCTTCCCCTCCTTCAGTCCTTCCCCTGTAACTACACAGCACAGTAGTAGTGTAGTACTACACTACACAACAAAATCGCCCAACCAAACACAACACGCTAAACCCACCCACATTGCGACCACGAGCATCCCCCATGGACGACGCCGGCGGCAGCAAACCCGCCGCCGACGACGCCGCGTTCCCGCCGTCAGAGGCGATCGCCGCCGTCCAGGACACCCATGCCCCCTCCCCCACCACCACCGACGACGACTTTGATGACCTCTATGGCGACGTCAACATCTTCCTCCCCCTCGCGCCACTCTCCCTTTCCCCCAAGTCCCCTCCCAAAACCCCATCCCCCGGCCGCTCCGCCCCGTCACCTCGCCGGAGCCCGCTCCCGGAACCCCAGCCGGAGCAGGAGCCCCAACCGCCGAAGCCCACCCCGCCGCTCCCCGCGCCAAAACCCACCCCGCCGCGGCCGCCGCGTTCGCCGCCGACCACGGCGGTGTTCATCGGGGAGCTCCAGTACTGGACGACGGACGCGCAGCTGGAGGAGGCGCTCGCGCCGCACGGCGCGCTCCGCGGCCTCCACTTCTACACCGACAAGCACAGCGGCAAGTCCCTGGGCTACTGCCGCGCCGACTTCCTCCGCCCCGACGCGCTCGACGGGCGCGACTTCAACGGCCGCAGCTGCGTCGCCTCGCTCTCCTGCCTGCCCGCGCTGCTGCGCCTCACCGGCGAGGACCGGGACCCCTACGCCGTCCACGACACCCCGAGCGGCGCCACGCGCGGCCGCGGCGGCCGAGGCCGTGGCGGGCACGGGAGCAACTCGACGGCGGCGGGCAACGCGGGTTGGGGTAATGTGGGGAATCCTCTTGGTGATCACCCGGCTGTGTCTCCACTTCCACGGCCTGTGTCTTCCCGTTTGCCTCAGCTGCCGTTCGGTGGGATGATGGGTGGTGGCGCCGTCGCCGGCTACGGTGGTGGGTTCGTGCCGATGGGGCAGTACAATGCAGGGGTTGCTACTGGCATGATGCCGGCGGCGATTGCGCCCCATATGAACCCAGCATTCATGGCAGCCGGCGGGATGGCACCCATGGGTGGACAAGGTGTTTGGTACAATCAGCAGATGGGTGGAAACATGTGGGGTGGAGGACAACAGGAGCCGTGGAATTTCGGAGGCCATGCCATGCCGCCGCGGCAGCAGAAGCAACAGCAAAAACTACCGGCGCCGCAGCAGTTCAACCGGAACGAAGATCATGGCAAGGTGCGTGGCGCGGGGCGGCGAGAAAGACCACCTGGTGGTAGGAATGATCAGGAGGGGGACATTGGCAATGAGAGGGGTTATCAAGACAGGAGGCAGTATGGCCGTGATGGGTTTGATCAGTCCAGGAAGCATGACCGTGATGAGAGGGAGCGGTATCGTCCGCGAGTGCTGGAGGAGAGGGATCAGTGGGATGAAAGGGATCGTTATGGAGGTGACAGGTGGAGGTACCAGGAGTATCCTGATCGTGTTTTGGATAGGAGAGGAAGGACAAGGTCAAGGAGTCCATCAAGGGATGGTGATGAGGATGATCATCTGAGAAGGCGGCGTTGATTTCGCGCACTGCTTATCATCTTCAGGCCCAATGGTAATCAGAACTCCATGACAAACATTCTAATATAGCAGTTTTATATTGTATTTCTTTTCTACATAGTGTATGTCTATAAGCAGTGTCTTGGTGTCTCTTTCAGAAATTTACTTGCTGAGATTGCTTCTGTAGTTCTTACTTGCTGAGATTGCTTTAGCTGGACTAATTTAGAGCAACTGTTCATCATCTCTAACTTGTATTTATCTTTTGCACTTATTGTTAGACTTATCCCTATAACTGTCCTAATTAGGGGTATTTCTAATCAGTTATATTTTTGTGTAACAATATATAGAGGCTCCTCAACTACATGAGAGATTGGTGTGTACATTTATGTACCATGTTTTACTGTAGAAAAGCATATGAACGAAAGTTCTGGATGAACAGCACAGCAACACATTGCAACAGATGTTGCAGACCCAACATGTGAAAGAAATGTGGATTTCATTTGAAAGTTCACTCAGGCTTATGCATTGTCTAATGAATCTAATTGTGCTTCTCTTCACAATGTTGTGACTGTTGCCATATCTGTCTCTTTTTCACTCAACCAATATGCTGCATTAGTCACTGTAACAAACAATGTCCTGCAAAAGTGTATTTTGACCTTTTCCTCGCAATGAGCAGGACATCTGCTTATTCATAAGAATTTTGAATGAACTATGATAGTTGCAATTTGTTGGTTATTGTGTAGTCAAATGTTATTCTCAGTTATGTCATAAATAAACATCATTTTCAATTGCTTATTTATTTACTACATTTTATATCATGTCCATGTATTACTTGCCATATGTGTTGGCTACACTCCTACATCATGTATTCTTACCTTTATTGATCTTTGATGTTTTTATTGAAATGTTGTTTTTTCTCTAGCTAAGTATTTTTATTCTGTGCTAATGCTGCAAAATGAATAAATAACTATCCCTTCTTAACTAGGGATGTGCAGTTGACATACTACAAAAATAAAGCATCAGATTCTGTCATTTTTTGTCACGTGCGACTAATATAGCATATGGAATGTAGCTTCTTTTCTTTTTCTTTTTTCCTTTTGAGTTAGTATCTTCGATGATACTGTGTATCTGCACATTTATGACGCAGACTTGGTTTCATGTCTGCAAGGATGTTGGACATAAATTCCACATTACAATTGCAGTTCGTGTCAGTTAATTGAACAAGCGCACTATAATTTTGTCTACTGGGTCCCATTGGATTAGAATAGATCATTGGAACACCATTAACATGACCAGTTACAGGTCTGAGTGTTTCAACTACAGATTGGTTTGGTTCAAATGTGCTGACTTTGCTTATTCATATGTGCAGGTAAATTATCAGTTTTTTGCATTCCTGTTCAGCAACTTCTGCTCCTCCCCAGTAACTGTAGAAATCATCCTTACCCGTATCAAGTATCAACAATCAACTGAAGGAATCAACAGAGAATGACAAGTGAGAACCTTTTATTATGCACTAGTTAAACATAGGTTATGTCAGTATATTTTGAGAACCGCCCTAAATACAGTCAATTGGTGGGTGGCCTTACCTTTCGCGTGAACGGTGGTGTTGGTGTAATGGTACTTGGCTCCAGAAATATAGCAAACTATTGGTGACTGTTCACCTCGCTAAATCCTTTCATTGGTTGCTGGCAAAGTGGCAATAAGTTTTGTTTGATGTAGTAGTATTCTATTATAGGCCCTATATAGGGTATCCTTGATTCCTTGTGCATATGTTGGCCATGGCTGCTGGGCCATGGGCTCTCTGGGCTAATTTTGCAGGTGGAGATTTTGGGCCGGCATGCGAAGGAATCACCATCACACGAGTCCTTTGGGCCGGTTGCCAGGAACGCCGCCGCTGCCGACCATCGTAAAAATGTGTAATGACCCGGCAGGGGATTGTTGACTCGACGAATTTCGAATATTTTGAGCCGGCTTAAATATGTCCTGTTCAAAATCTATCGAATTCCATTCAGAACTTGTCCAAAATTTATTCAAAATCAACGTAACATCGATGTCTTGATGCGGCTCAAAATCCCACTAGCCAATCGAGATGGTAAGTGAAAAGAGCCTCACATGTTCACAACCCAGGCATCCACGATTTCCACACCAACCCCTCCCCTCGCGCGGCGGCACGGCGGGCACACACGTCAAGCTGGGTGCAGCAGCGAGCACGGCACCACGGCACGGCCGGCCGTGCGTGCCTTTCAACCGGACCGACCGAGCGAACGAACGAACGAGACCCTCCGGCAGCAGGCAAGCACCGCAGCTGGCGCTCCCAATTTTAATGAGCGGATTTTAATTCCGTCGGTCCATGGCCGCCACATGCACGGACGGTTCACTGCTGGCTTCGGCCTCATCTCATCTGGCATCCAACGAACGGGCCCAACTAACTACAACTGCCGAGATGCATCAGACACATTCACACGTACGGCGTCGGTGTGTGCCGTGTGCATCCCCCTCGTGTACGTACGCGTATACGTATGCACGCCGTATACGTGTAGGTTGTACCTACCTACATGTACCTGTGATGTAAAGCGATTACAGTCATCGCACGTATGTACTACTGTCGGCACCTACCTTTCGCTCCCTGTATGCGTGCATACACACGAAAGTTCGAAACTCAAGCCGTCTCTTTGTCATTTGGTTGGGATCTTCAGATTTGGCCAAACGCCCAAACTAAACTAACTAATCTGCCTCCTTTTGGGGAGTTCGGCATGCGCCACGCTGTTAGTCAGGCATAATTAAAAAAGAAAACAAAACAGAGAGGTTAACACCCGTACCCACCTACAAAGCACGCACACAACACGGGGGTTGTTGCTTCACGCAACTTTAACCACGCATCATCTCATGTGACGACTCCACATTACGGCATTACATCCTGTCCATTGATCATTAGGGTGGGTTTCTTCTTAAAACATACAGTACACAGGGAGCTGGGCAGCTAGCTCACGTGCCTCCTTGTCTCTCTGATCGAACAAGTACATGAAATCAGTGTAACCAAGTACGTATAGTAACGAACTAGTACTAGTACTACTGCTTAATCTGTTCCCTAAACAAAGTGCGATTCTGAGGAGGATGCAACAACATGCAAGTAGCGCCTGCGATCAGATCCTGGAAAATTCTCACATCTTGGACTTTGCGGGGGCACGGATGCAGTCAAATGATTGGGCTGCATGCATACCCCCCGTTAGACTTTGCCCAGTGTCACATGCAGCGCGGGTGATCCTTGCATAATATCGCTTGTTTAATCTGCGCCTAGCTACCCTTTGTCTTTGATTTGGTTTAAGCTTGTGCTTAAATTAATTAGTCAAACGGATCGCCTCACATGGAGAGCTGCGAGTGGCTGGGTGGGTGGACGTGTGGTCTGTGGTCTCCATCTTAGTTTTTCTATTGTGCATTTTGGAAGTGAAGGGTAGACTTCTAGATGTTAAAAGTTAGGATCGATGAGAGCGCCATCCTTCCAATGTCCTTTGTAAGGACCATGCATCTATAGGGCCTCTTAATAATTAACCCTTGTTAGTCAATTCTGCATACTGCCTTTGTGGCTGGCTGGCATTCAGGTGTGTCCACACGATATTTTTTGTTAAAATTAAAAAAAGAACTTCTACTCCATTTAGTTAATTAAGGTGCTGCTCATAAGCCATGGACACATGAACGAAGGAAAAAAAATATGGGTAAAACTTTTATATACATGGGTTAGTGAAAAATAAACAAGATAAAAATCCTCCAAAGTCGACTCTAAAATTAAAAATTAGCCACTTATGGTAATTAAGCTGATTGATAGATGATGAGAGGTGAAAATGTTATCAATAGGTGTGTTGTAAATATATGACTAATTGGTTATATTCCTATCTATATATAGTCAAACTAAATCATGGATTATATTTATACAAAAAGATCTTGGGTATAAATAACACTTAGGATCAGCTCTGTAATGTTTTTAGAAATGGTATTAAAAGTCGTACTGACACCTGTGTTAACAAGATTAGTGCTAATTAATACGCCTTTCAAAGAAAGGATCAAAAGACCAATATAGTACTAATTAACATTATCATCTCATCAATGCCTAAAAGGATTGCTCAGATCAAATCTAGTGATCACATTTTGCCTTAACTTATCCTTTTTCTTTAGTTGGGGTCGGGCTATCTAGATTCATGCATGGTTTGCTTAACGGCTATCATGATATCATGTGAACATATGACAAACTAATTAAGTCGAGCATATAGTGCTGTGTTGACCTAGCAAGTTGGGTTCACTACTATCCAAGCTAGCAGGTTCAATCAAGCCAAGCAAATAATTAAAGTGTACATATATTCTGATGTGGTTAAAGAAATGACATGGATGTCTTGAAAGGGAGGAAAGCAGAGACCTTTTTGGTTTTAGTTGACAAGTCGATTCTCAATTAGAATTTTATGATGCTGCATCAAACGATGGTGCGCATCCCCATCGAACCATGCCTAGCATGTTCTGGAAGCAGACGTTCTACTAACGAACAATCAAGCACCGTACTTAGCATTTTATTACTACTATAAGTGCCTACCTTGTTAGTTCATACCGTAACTAGTAGTAGTACCTTTGGTTGATTTTCCAGGCCAATTTTAAAGGCCAGACTTTATAGGCTATTTTAGTTCGTAACAGGTCAATTACAAACATATTCAGTGTGTACTTTTTTCTTGTACCAGTCAATGTATGAGGCGCATCACAAATAGCATGTGTTCTGTCACAGGAAGTACTGTCACAGGAAACTGTCAATTTGTTTCATGCGGCATGCATGCTGTGTCTGGAGCCAGCAGCCAAGGATTCTTTCTTTGCGAGCACTCCATGAGCAGCTATACTTCTGCACCTGTGTCTTCGAACCAGAATGGTCACGCAAAGGAGTGTGTGTCCTTGTGAGAAGGCAGCAAGCATAAACTGAACTGCAAGTTTGGAACCGAGAAGATGTCATCTTCCTAGCTAGCAAGTACACACCCTGCAGGTAGTATTCATTACTGCTTAATAAGGGATAAACCCACACCACACGGATCAAATATAGGAATCCGACACGGCTAGCTGAAGGGCTAAATTAGCTAGAGGACAGTGCCACATGCCAGTTCCTTAGAGCTGCAGACACGGCGCCGAACACATAAACGTCCAAATTTTTAGCTAACAACTATGTAGGTATATCACATCCTTGTCAGGTCACAGGAAATGTGTCCTCTGCATAGTACACGACCATTCTCTGCATAGTACTCCTACATGACCATCCTAGACATGACGAAGACATGTGCGGTTACCGTTCGATCCCAATCAGTTGATAATCCGACGGTGACACACACTCATTATATACCCTCTTCTGCTTCTTCCACCACCGATCGATCAACCGACCTCTCGACCCGCACCGCATGCTAATTTGCTACTGGTA
Organism: Leersia perrieri; assembly: GCA_000325765.3. Taxonomy (NCBI): domain Eukaryota; kingdom Viridiplantae; phylum Streptophyta; class Magnoliopsida; order Poales; family Poaceae; genus Leersia; species Leersia perrieri. The sequence continues at coordinate 13,269,720 of CM002482.1, read as the reverse complement.
GTAAGTAGGTCGCGCAACATCGCTCTCGTCAGATCGGCACGGGCGGTGGGAAATTATCGTTGGGGGGAAAGGCGTCCCCCTTTCTCCTGTACCGCGCGCCTTGATTCGGGTCCACCGCCCAAACGTACGCGAGCGTGGCGCGCGGCAGCTAAGGCATAAAACCAACAACGAGTCAACAACTCCCAACCGGTGTGGTGAGTTAACCGTGGGCAAGCCAAGCCGCCCGCGACCGCGCGCGCGCCACCCCAAGTCCCCAGCCAAACCCAGCGGCGGTGCGGTGGCGACCGAGCAAAAGCGAGCGCGCGTTGCCATCATGCCAGCCTCGTGATCGCGATATTTTTTTTTCCACGGTTGTGGCTTGCCACACTTTAACAATAATATGTTCCACATATCATAGACTTATATTTTTGTCAACTTTATTATACTTTATAGCTAGCAATTTGATGGCCCACACTTCTTGTGGCTGGTACAACTTATCTAAACTTAGTTGTGATAAAATATGGCTGGCAAACAAACACACCCTGCGTACGATCATGCGCGTGTGAGTGTGCGTGTGCGTGTGCGTGCGTGGTGAGCTGCACTGCACCTGCCCGCTCGGCTGCGCCTGCATGAATCTGCATCTGCAGCGGCATGCGACGCGAAGCCTTTTTCCTCCCCCCGCAAAGTCGCCGCGCGCACGGCACCGTACTAGGCCACTACCGACTGCTGATGCATGCTGCTACTACTCCATTCGGGGAATGTAGCCATGTACTGAACTCGACCGACTGCACTTCCAACGTTGCTCATCCATCGATCGCCAATAATCAGTAGTGTACCACCACCGCACACTCTCCTCTCCTTTTTCATTCTTCTTTTTGGTTGGTTAATTGCTTGGTCCACAGAAGAAGGGCGAGTTCTAAACTATCTAAAGAAAAGAATTGGATTTTTGCTGTAACGAAACAATCTATTAATTGATTGAGCATTAGCTATTGTGAACTTGAAAAATGGATTCATTTTCGAAACTTTCATATATATATATTTCTTTCATACGGATAAGTAATTTGAAAAACATGCTAACGGAAAAAGGAAGAAGAAATTTCAGCCAAATATCTGATTAGAACATGCCCCAAGACTGTTTGTCCACCTCCAGTTTTAATTCTATAGGTGTACATACATGCATCTAGACGTGTAAGGCTGCCATCATTTTGCCGATTCATATCAGCACAAACAAACGATGACTATTGTTGCTACTGAAAACAAGGATTAGAAGCAACAAAACCATGACAACATGCGCGTTCTTCTTTGCACATTACTAATGGCTACTCCATTTTGCACATTACTAATGGCTACTCCATAGATTATTGTCTGCACGTTCCGAAGCCGTTAAATAGTGTATTATTTAAAAAAATTATAGAGAAGTTTCTTTAAAATCAAATAAAACTATTTTCAGGTTTAAAATAGTTAATACTTAATTAATCATTAATAAATAATGTTTCTCGTTTTTGCTCGTCTGAAATCATCCATCCTCTACAGGTGAATCGATCAACAGGGCCTAATGGCTAATTTGGTGAATGGTGATGGTAGCTGTGTTGGAACAGTTCCTTAATCAGGTGGGCAACAAACAGATCAATGCAGGTAAGACGTACTACTACGTGATCAGAGATCGATGCATTTAGAGGCAGAAAACGTCTTGGTCCCGGCGATCGATCAGCCAAGGACGGCGTCGCACGGGTCGGATCAAGTTTGTTGCCCGAGAGATCGAACATGTACACTGTACACATCACTGTGTCTTAAGTCGTAACTTACGTACGACGGGTTGAGCACAATTAATTGGTATGCATATACGCAATAGTAGCATACGGAGACGTCATGCATGATGCATGCGTGCCGCGGATATATAACAATAGAAGGGGTTTTCATATAACGTGTGTGATTTCGTTCATATATACGTGTGCAAATGTAAATAGCCGTGAATCATGCATATGCGCTTCCGTGTCAAAATGTCTAGCTATAGCTATATAGCAATGTGACAACTGATGATGACAAGGTGTCAAGTGCGTATGCAAAGACTAGGACAAATTTCCAAAGATCGAATCGCGCATGTGTGGAGCTTGCTAGGTTGTTATCAAATTTGACCGTGCCAACGAATGACAAAGCTGATAGCTAGATACAGAAAATTACGTGCGACGTAATAAAGAACCATATGGCAACCACACATTCCCAGATGGTCCTTAATTTGCTTACATTACTGTTCTGCAGATTGGAATATTCCTACTTTCTGAACCTTGAAGATGTCTTCCACATGTTTACATACTTAGTTTTAATCACCAAAAAAAGAAAAAAAATATCCCACAAGAATTTTTTTTTAGAAAACACAAGAGGATAATTAACACAAAGGATATGCATATACTTTCTTGTCCAACTGCATGCTAGTTGCTCCTCCAGTCCTCCTATACATCTATCCCATGCTTGCACTTGTATTATGCCTTTGGCCCACAGCACCATCGGCCAGTCCAGCATGCTTGCGCCAATTTCTGCCTTTTGAGGTGTTGCTTGCCCTGCCAAAGTGCCAATCAACTCGCCTTCAACTTATTGCAGGCTTGCCTAGCCAGCTCTACCCCCTGTCCCCAAAAAAGGGCAAAAGGATCTACTGTTTCTAGAGTAGTGCCTTGCTTTGCCCTGTAGCTCTCAATGGGATTATTCCTGTTTCCAAAAGAAACATGTGCAATAGGTTCTTCCTGCTTTCAAAATAAAATTATGATTCTTTTGGTCTCCTAGATTACTCCACGCCATGTATATAAATTCGATGAAAAATATATAAAGTAGCTGGGTTTTCCACAGTCATTTAGCTATATAATTATTCCCTTTGTACTCCTTTGAAATACTCTAGTAGGATGGTGAATGGTGAATTTTCTGTCCTAAAACCATTAAAATAGTGGCATCTTACATATTTTGATCAGAGTAGCATGAATTGTTGTGTGGTGAAGTGTGAGTTTGCCACACTTATTGACATGCGGGATGAAAGGAGAAGTAAGAATTTGAACCAGACAATTAGTTTGGTTTTTTTTTTGGAACATGCAAAAGCATTGCATGTCTTTTCATGAAGAAGAAGAGGACAGAATCCTTAGAACAGGGTTGCCAAGCCTCTGGGAACCCAAGGGCCCGGCTTACAAAATTAGCCCGAAATCTTGCAAAAAAAATTTGACAACTTCGACGATCCGCCATCTTTTAGAGCCTAAGATCCTGCAGGGCCTAGGTATGAACAACTTCCATGGATGAATGGACATTCTCAAAAACTCGTCCGTTCCATTCTTTCCAGATCGACCAAAGGGCAAGGATGAAATTTGTACTGACTTCCCTGAGCTTGACGTCTGGTAAAAAATTAACTGATCGCAGCCATAAATCGAGCAGGTCATCGTCACTTGTCGGCCTCCACCTAATATTCAACTTAGCAAGCAGTAGGTTCCAAAACCCTTGCGCCTAGGGACAATGGAGGAAGAGGTGACCCACCAATTCTTCAACTTGATTACAGATCTTGCAAAGCTGGTGATTAGGCAATCCCCGACGTTCCAACCTGTCAGTCGTCCAACAACGTCGTAGTATCTACAACCAGGAAAAGAGCTTACATTTAGGTGGCACACAGGAACTCCAAATGATCTTGTCTCTGCTAGCAGTCTAGAACCCCATGCCCAGCGATTCACTGCATTGTAGAGGTCAAGGGCAAGCTGTTGAACCGAGCAACCCTGGATCCAACAGTCTTGCCAAAAAAAGCACCAGCCGACCATTGTTGATGACGATTTCCTTTGAAGCATTGAAAATATCGACAACATGTGCTTCATGTTGGGAGGATAGCCCCGCCCACATACGTGAGTGATCCGTTTTCAGAAGCCATAACCAATGTAGCCGCAGGCGATCCCCATTCTGGAGATCTAGAATCCCCAAACCTCCCTGAGATAGAGACCAACAAACGTGTTCCCAAGCCACAAGGTAGCGTCCACCATTCACCACCTCCAAACCGCTCCATAAGAAAGCTCGTCGACGTTTGTCAATCGCCTTCAGGACCCATTTTGGCAAAAGTGCTAGCAAATGAAAGATTGGAATTGCAGAGAGCACAAGTTTGACAAAGCGCAAGCCTTCCCGCAATAGCAAGCAGACGTCCTTTCCAATGGGGGATCATGCTCATAAACTTGCCAAATAGAGGCTGGAGCTATACTCGGTTGAGTTTTGTTGGGGCAAGAGGCAAACCAAGATACTTAATTGGGAATTCAGCTAAAGCACAACCTAATGCCAGCATGGCATTCTTAATAGATTCAGATGAACAGCCCACCGGAACAACCGCACTTTTCAGTAAGTTGGCTTTCAGTCCTAATACCGCACCGAAGATGTCAAGAATTTCCTAAACAGCCAAAGCATCTGAAGTTGATGGCTTGATGAAGCAGATAACATCGTCCACGTACAGGGGAGATGCGGTGGTTTAAAAATGGGCAGTTTAACGGCTCAAGAATTCCTTCTTGTTCTGCCAACTTAAAGATGACATTGAGGCCTTTCACCATGGCGATAATGAAAAGCAACGATGAGAGAGGATCGCCCTACCGGAAACCTCGAAGATGATCAATCCACTCACCATCGATCCATTGATGATCAATTTAGAACTAGCGGTACGTAGAAGCAGAGCAATCCAGTCGCACCAGCAACGTCCAAAACCCATGGCACTCATGATTTCCAATAGGAATGACCAGGAAACAGTGTTGAAGGCCCAAGCAATGTCTATTTTCATCAACAGGGATTGTTTCGCCAAGGACTTCAACTTTTGACGGCCTAATGTACAAGGCGAAAGTTGTCATGTATACAGCAACCCACGAGAAAAGCGCTTTGATTGGAGCTAATGAGCAAAGGCATAGCCGGCTTCAATCTTGTCACCAAGAGTTTCATGAACAACTTAGCAAAGCTGTGGATCAGGCTAATTGGCCAGAAATCTTTGATCTGATTTGCCGCATGAGTCTTTGGAATGAGCGGGGTTAGGGCATTATTCATGTGATGAAAACTTCGCCCTTCCCGAGAAAACAATGCGTTGAAAATAGACAATTAGTTGGTCAAAAGGTCACACTGACATATGCTCATTCTTTTTCGTTGGCAGCAACCATTATTTAAATAGGGATGATTTGAATTTTAAAGTTTGATTTGGAAAAAAAAAAGTATTAGTAATATTTTCTACTTGTGTTTTTGGCAATTATATGTACTTGAACCCCCAATGTAAGTGACAAAAATTACCAAAAATTAAAATTCAAAATAAAATTTAATTTGGTTATAATATTGATTAGCTATCGTTTTGTATACCAGTTTAGAAAAGTGTGATAGGATTTTCTTAAAAATCTCCGTTGCAAAGCACACATATTTATAGCTGGTATGTTGAAGGAACTCTTATATTAATATTTGAAACGGTAAATGCATTGGTTTTTTTTCTAATATTTTGTATTTATATGTTTTCTTCCAAACACGATACAAATGGATGGTCTACAAACACGCGTACGGCGTACAATCACCCATATGAACACACGTACACATATCCTGCCCCTATAAGCATATTTAAATACATATGTTGAAATTGACGGAGTCACCGCTTACACCTAGTTGTCGATTAGTATATCGCCTGGCACTGAAAGAATATTAGGTGTGCATGTGTTAAATTTAATTTGGGTGGGAAAGTTCCTGCACTAGGAACCAACCAGTTGAGCATGTCCAGTTCGCTTGTATTTATGCATTTTGATTATACATGGATTACATTCTTTTATACATGTGAATTTTATTATTTTTACTATATTGTGTTTGATGGGTGCTCTGTATTTTAATCAAAATTAAATAATTGTGATCTGGATATAAAAATGTTACAGTTTCAACTTAGTCCATAAGTATCATTCAATCTATATTTGTTTTCTAGCATAATAGACACGGTAAACTGAGTTATTTCCGCCAATAAGCATATAATAACGCAAGCAAGTACAAAAATGGTCGGGACAGTTCTATTTTTCAGATAGAACAACATATATGTATATATATATATATTTATGCATAATCCCTGCAGGAGAGATATACTAGATCTCTACCCTGGACAAATGGCAGTCAAAAAAAAAAAAAACAAACCTGCATCCCCAAAAGAGGGAACCGGGGAGCCTGTCCTTGTAAGCTGGAACACACATCAGAAACCCAAACTGGAGCATGGCATGATGCCCTGCATCATGGCAAGCCATCTGAGGTCAAACAGATGAGTCGAGAGAAAGCGCAATGTCATCGCCACCTCCATAGTGGCCTCGGCGGCAGCCAATCATCTAGTTTACATACACCACTGCCTAGAGGTGCACAAGTCAATGGCATCATTTCCCTCATTGCCTTTCTTTTTGGCCCCAAAAAAGGGCAACCTTGGGGGCACCGCAAAATGATCTCCGGAAGGTCGCTGTTTTTTTTGTATAAATGGCCACTTTGATGTATGATAATCCTCATAAGTTCACAAGCAATTATTTAGTTTTGACTTTTGAGTTATGTTGTTTCGATCAATATTTTTTGAAAGTCTATTCACTTTGACATCCATTAAAGAAATACTCCATCCATTCTAAAATATAATTAGAATTTTATACAATCTCTAATACTTTACTTTGACTATCAATTTATTTTGTAAGATATTATGAAAAGCTATAAAACTAACATATATGAAAATATTTTTAGGGCATGTTTAGATTGTAGCCGCTTTCAACCCTATCAAAATTTGATAGGGTAACAAGGTGAACACACATTGGTAAATGTCACCTTACCAAAATTTGGTAATTCTAGCAACTTTTTCTCTTAAAATTATAACCAACATTTGGTAAGGTTTTAAACTAAACGCATCCAACACTACCAAAAATTGGTAGCGTCCTTCTATCAAAATTTGGCATTACCAAAAGATGATAAGGTTGAAAATGGCAACGAACTGAACATGCCCTTAAATACAAATCTAATGACATCACACGCATAACACTAAAAATACATTTTGGGCCTGTTTAGATCCACCATATTAGCAAAAGATTTGCTGTTTTAGGCCACTTTTTTGGCAAAATGGATCTAGACTAGTTTGTGAAAACAGCAAAACGTAGGCTTGTAAAGATTTGCCATTTGAGAGTACATAGCAGCAAAAAGCAAAATGGTTGGTGTTTTTTTAAGGGAGTAAAGGGGGACATTTTTGCCTTCTTAGAAAAAGGGAACTAACTGGGAAAACTGGTGGCAGTTTCAATATTGTAGAACAACCAAGAAGCTTGATGGCATATTCGGAAAAGAGGCAAAGTCAATGGCATATATTCCCAGAGCTATCCGCACATAATATATTTTCTTCTTTTTTAAAAAAGAAAATGGCATAGCATGCCACTTGTGCGTATGCTCGTCTGGAGTTAATTGTATTTTGTATTCTCGTTTCTATGACAGAATTGTGTTTACTATATTAACATGATTGGTTTGTGTGTCACCGAAAGGGGCGTTTGTAGTTTCAAAAGGAGGCAGCCAGAAGCAAAAATCCAGTACAACTCTTTCCGAACTTTTTGTTCACGTAGATTGACAAGTGGACTCTATACAAGTATACAACTAAGGACATGCACAATATTAATTAATGAAATGAAACGTCTCATAACACTTATTTAGTGACATGGATAAGAGGGAAGAAAGAGATGAAAGGAGCAGGGTTTGAGAAGCAGAAAAAGTGGTGTCAAATGTTGCATAGTTTCTTTTGTTTCTTTTTTTTTTGCGAAAATGTCATATAGTTTCTTGTATGTCATCTGTAAATATTAGTAAATTTAAAGTAATTTTAGTTTTGTATAAACTACTTACAATCTACAGTGATGGCAGTCATCTCAACCATTGTACATGTTCTAATGATATTATATAGTCAAATAATGATGTTGGGTTCCTGATGAGTACTGACTATACCCTATTCTTTTACTTATTTTCTCCTTATTTTTGATGATTAAGGGCCCATTTTTGCAGAGATTTACATTCATATCAATAAATGCCCATATTTTAAGGGGCTCTCAATGGTTCTCTCTGATCTTTTTTTTTAAAAAAAAGGCAGTCTGATGTAATAGAGCTAACTTGTTATCAATAAGCTCAATTATAGCTAACATGTATAATATATAAGTTATAAAACTGATTTTTTAATCTTTTTTTCTCACATATATTTGTCTTAGAGCATATGTAGCTTTTGTATAAGAGCTAACCTCTCTTGTTTTTTATTCTCTCTCGTCCATATCTGTTAGAGCTAACGTAAGGATTTTTTTATATCGAACACACTCGCGAAACCATATCTTTGGATTAACCTTCTCTACAAATTATCCTTAGGTAATTGAAGTATGGTGGCTCTTGTGTGTGTAATAAATTTGGGGTCCGTAGAGGTAGTTTAGGCTTTAGAATACTTCAATGCCGCCGAGCTGTCTCCTCCTCCCGGCTCGGCTCTCAGCTCGGCTCTTCTCCGGCTTAAATTAATGCCTTCTTTTCCTTGACCTCTTCTTGGCCATTTACCATGCAAACCTCGGCCTTTTATGTAATTACTACGCCGCTATATTTACCCCCCTGGCCCAAATAAACCATATGGTTCTGAAACGCATCAACTGAAAAGATATGTTCCCGGTACAGTAGTACAGCACTGTAGTCTCGTACTGCTAGCAATATTCAGCGCAACCAGTAATGCGACTATTGCAAATTTTGCCATCACTCTCATGATTTACTTCTTATTCTACCGTGATTCTAGTTGAGATCGTGATGCTAAAGTTATTGCCCTCTGAAATTTCAGAGATCACCTTCTTGATCTTTCAGTTTCAGTATTGTTTCGAAAGGGAGATCTTGACAGCTGCCACTCCTTGGCTGGTCCAGTGTTGGTGTATTTTGATGCATCAGTGGTGTATTTGGTTGAGATTGTGCCATCAATACGTAGTTTGACCCTCCATATGGCAATGTATAACGTAGAGTATAACTGACGATATGCTATCAATGCTCTTCTATCTTCAGGATTCAGGATATCCCTGTTTTTTTGCAGAGTGTACATGAGAAAAACAGTATGCATATATTTTTTTAAAAGTATATTTAAATAATTTCCAAATGAGAATGAAGAAATTTCTGTTCTTGAGCAATTCAAGGAAATGCTATCTTCAGATATAATTCGTATCCAAAACAATGGTATACCTGGGGAAATCGCTTGTCCAAGTAAGGCTAGTATACTATAAACATTTCAGGCATCATTTTGGAAACACCCTTCAGCATATATGATTTTGCATAAACATCATTTGAAAGATCGATGAGGGTATCAAAATTGTAAGGAATGTACTAAACGCAGATAATCCCAAAGATAAACAAACAAACAATCCAAATTCCAATGCATTGTTTTGTTGAACCAGAGGGAGATGTACAGTATGTGTAAATATTGGGAACCAGCAGTCCCTTTCTGAAAAAACAGCCAATGAAATTTATTGCACTGAGCTGCCTCTTCATGCCGCTTATTAAAGTCTCCACCCTCCGCCCTGGAAATCCTTTTAATATATTTCGGAATTTTTTTGGTTCTCGGGCTCGCCGCGGACGCGATCCCACTCTCGCCGGCCCCCGCTGCTTCCGACGATTCTCCCGGAAATTTTTGGTCGAGGCAGCGAAGAGAATTGCCGGTTTTATCCGGGGAGGGAAGGAGACAGTCAGAGAGAGAAGACACAGAAGGGAAGCAAGTCAGGTCAGTTCTTGATCCTTCTCTCCTTCTTCTTCCCCCACCTCATCTTCTTGATTTCGTTTCTTCGGTTGTTTGTTTTTCGTCGCCGCCCATGGCTGGCTGCTAGAGTGGGTCGTGCAAGAGACTTATCTTGTTTTGCTGTTCGTGTTCCCCTGCTCTTCTCTGCCGATTTTTCTCTCGATTCTTTTTTGAAATTTCGTAATGAACTGATAGCGTAGAGTGTGAAATTTTTGCATCGATGGTTTGGTGCCAGTTTCATAAATAAATTATTTCTCAAAGTCGTCGTTTTCTTCTTCAACTGCTACTGGGGCACAGTCCTACTCCCCATGGCGACATCGTCTGATGCGCGCAGTTAAAGCCGCGTCAGAGTTCTTCCGCCGCCGACGCCGAGATCGGTGCAAGGTCGCTGATTTTGCCCGTCGTTTCTGGCTTTCTGCCATCTATGCTCATCCCTTCGCTCCCTTCCGTGACAGGAAAAGAAAAAAAAAAGATTGGATTTTGATCCGAGCCGATCCTTTGCTTCCTCTGGTAAAGCTTCCTGCCTTGTTTGCTCGGCTGCTTCTTTGCGTGCCTGTCGGTATCTGCTCTGCTCTGCTCCGCCGTGTAAAAAAGAAAGAAAACTTGCGGTTTCAGTCAGCCTGTACAACTCTGTCTGTGAAGCTGAGTCTAGTAGTGGTCTTGTTTGGTGTTCGTGCTGTGTAGTGTACTCCCTAGGTGTGTTCGGTGAGACAGACTAGTCGTCACAATTCGGCTTTTGCTCATTCGAAAACTACTTTATTTTAGCATTGTGTTTTGTGAGATTGGTTTCCTCCTTCTTTTTTTCCCCTTGCGCCAATGTTCTTTTCTCTCTTCCTCTCTTTTGGGTGTACTGGTGCTCGTATAAAGTTTGTAAAGTGGCTGGTTTTATCAGGACGCTGCGAGACTTTTCTCTACAGAGGGAATCTGGTTTACGCAAAGCACGGCATTTGTTTGCCCGTAGATGGACATCGGTATTAGCGTCTCAGGATTATTTTTTAATATGTAATGTGGATTCTGGGTGGAGGCATTGACTCTTGAATCCTTTTTATTTTCACAGGAAATAAGCAGCTCTGTTCACAAGGAAATTGTTGAGGCATGATTAGTCCTTGAGCACACAATGCAGATCATGAAGATAGGTAGGATGATCTTTCAATCTTCTGCCTTGCATTTTGTATCTGCATGGCATGGCATTGGCTTAGCTGCAGAAATTAAGCATGGCGATTGCATTATGAGATCCATAATAGTAGCCTGGTTTGTAGGCAATTCCAAAAGTCCGTATACTTTGAACGGATAGTCTCTAGTTTGGCGATTCATCATTCATCAACCGGATATAAAGATCATACCTAATTTGTGGGGCTTTTAAAGAGCTGAGCTTATTACTATTGTGTGGCGTTTAGTGCTTTCCGTGCATTATCTTGCACTATATGGTTTTGGGATGTGTTCTGCGGTGAATTTCAAAAAAAGTCTTGTGAAGATTAATTAAGATTTTTTTTTTTGTCAAGAGAGCAAAATCTCCATCCCATTTCCTCCGTTACTAGAAATGAGGAGATTAACAGCAATTCAACAACAGGGTGGAAACAAAAGGCTTCATTTGCTAATTTCTAGCGCCATCTCACCAGATTCTTAAGAATTAGATGATTTTATTTCATTACATCTTGTCTTGCAAATGAAAGATGTCGCCATTCAGTGACTTGCCGTGCCAGATATCTTTATTGATATGATATGGATAAGTACTGACTACTGAGTATTCCATTATCTATCCATTTCAGTTTGTCTTTATTTTAATTCTTATTCATCAAAACAACTTGATTGTGACCCAATGATTTGATTGTCTTGAACCTTATATGTTTGGTAAGAAGATTGTCAATTTCACTCTAAAATCAACATTTCAGGTTATTTATTATGCTTTTTTAGCATACCATCAACCCCTTAATCAATAAGACAGCTTTGTCTCCATCACAAATACATTGCACATTTATGGTGCAATAAGATGAGTCGACCACAGCAAAAAGAATTAGTGTTTGCAAATGAGTAAAGTGACAGTACAACTGAAATAAAAGAGAAATTACATCAGATCTAACCGGGGGTTCTCTTTTGCTCATTACACTATAAAAAGGTCTCGTCAGTTAGGCATCAATTATAATTTCAGTTACTGTTTGACTGTCTAAATCAGAATTAATCCATGGTGAGAATTATAGAGTTGTTACGTTGTGGTATTGTTCTTCTATGTTCACACTTCATTTTCTCAGTGGTTGATGATTTTTATGTATGTTTGCAGATGATGGAAGGCCTTACCATAGTAATGTTTTCCATGAGCTTGTATCCAATGGTGGCTCTAAAGTAGATGGGGAAATTGAAAGAGAAACTAAACACAATATTTTGCCTGATAAAATGGTACGACAAATAAATCCATCAGAATATAGTTTTATGAAGGCTGGACAACAAAATGGAGATAGATCCGTACAGATACGGCCTGAGGATGTTTCTTATGACAAGGATGTTGTGGAGATCAAATTGCCAGATATAATGGTATCTTCAAATTATGGTGTTCAGTTTGTCAAGGATGTCTGCATTGATGAGGGGGTACTTGCTGCTCAGAAGGTTATAGCAGAAAAGGTGTCACCAAACTTGGATTCTTCAATGAAAGAAACGGCAGATGAACCTGCAAAATCTGTGAATGATTTAAAACCGCAAATAGTTGTCCTGCCTGAAGAATGTGGTACCGGTGATGATACTGTGGAACAGTATTCTTGTGGCAAATTGCATGATCTTGAAGGCAACAATACTATAGATGAATCTAACACTGTAAATGTTGAGAAATCAACACCCAACCAATTAGTAAGTAATGACGGTGCAGACTATTGTCAGCAAGTGTGCTCGGCCATATCTGAGAGCGGCGAAAATCATGAGCCTATTGTCGATGGAGAAGCAATCAATCAGGTATACTACAGACACTTTGGAAAATATCTATATGTTTTCCATCAGCATTCATTGTTATTTGTTGCTTAGTGAAAAGACTAGCTTTATTATGATAGATTATTTTTGGTTCTATAGTCCGTGTTAAGAAATAGAAAAACTTCTATATTTTGATTGATTAGAATTAGAGATTGCACACTAAATAATGACCATGTTTATGTATTCATATAATCTCTCTCCACAATTGGACTACTCAATATGATACTCTGATTACAGGTTTCGTCAAATGATTGCCCTGAAACTGGAGCTAGTATTTCATCAGAGACTACTAATCTGAATGGTTTACCAGTTGAGTCAACTGCTGGTGGCTTATCTGATGAGGTAACTGAAGATGATGTTGATGGCATGGCACAAAATAAGAGAGAAATAAACCAAATTAATCACTATAATCCTTTTATCGCATATGGATCATTAGAGGATACATGGGAACCCAAGTACTCCCTACCTACAGCAGTTGATGATGCTTTTATAGCACCCTGTCCTGTTGAAAAGACAGATAGTTTTAGTGATATTGTCAATGGAGCACTGCGAGGATTGAATTATCTTGAAGTTGGTGCCACAGAAGACAGTACTTTAAATTCTATTGAAGAAAATTCAAGTAGGGCGGATGTCCAAGCATCCGAAGACAGTAGCATTGTCCAAGCATCTGAAGAGAATAATAATCAGAGGGAAAGTCCAGTTGCAAACACAGTCAATTTGAGTGTTCAGAGAGAAAGTCCAGTTGCAAATACAGTCAGTTTGAGTGATCATGTCGACAAGGCACTTATTAGTTCTACTGAAACAGATGAAGCGAGAAATGAAGACAGTAGATTAGAATCTACTGAAGCAAGTTCAAGTGGGTCAGTCGCCCAACATTTGGAAGAAAGCAACGGCCAGGTGGATGATTCCATTGATGGGATTAGAACTAATGCAGCACATGGGATGGGTTTGGTTACATCTTATGACAATCCAGAGCCTAGTGATGTGAAAAGTGATAATCACCCAAAATGTGAGATTGACAGTGTCCAAGACGTACATGATTTCAACCCAAGACAAGCAGACGATGGCACAGCTATAAGTGAGGATAACAAAGATGGCAAGAGTTCTACCCTTGTGCAAACAGAATCTATAGCTCAACAAAATGAACCTGACAGTGCAAAAGTGACGGCACAAAATTTTATCCGCAATCCCTTTGAGTCAAGTTTTTCTGGACCTAGCATTACATCGGGTCCACTAACACCTTCAGGTCATATACCTTATTCTGGAAACATTTCTCTTCGATCAGAAAGCAGCACGACAAGTACTCGGTCCTTCGCATTTCCAGTGTAAGTGATGGTGCTCTCCAATTTAATTTCTCAGAGTAGAGTTGCCTCGTTATCTGCATTGTTATTGGTTTTTACTATTGCATGATCGTGATGTCACCCTTCCCTTTCAATGGAAAATGGATGGCCTCATCCTTTGATTCCAGAAAAATGGCCAACGAGCAACTGTGAATGGATCGTACTGTTGAAAAAGATTTTGAACCTTTTGAGATGATATTTAGCGCACACATTCTATTTAGTGTCTTGGACATTAGAAACATGGCAAATGCTCTATTCTTTGGCCAATCAATATGACAGTCAGAATTTGTTGTTTCCCTTGTTGAAGCTAATGAATCCAAGCTCCATCCTTTTCTTTCTCAATTCACAGGCTACAGACAGAATGGAACAGCAGCCCTGTGAAAATGGCGAAAGCGGACCGGAGGCGCTTAAGGCAGGACCGAGGTTGGGGTTATAGAATCCTCTGCTGTAAATTCTGAATGTGCTTGCTGGCTCCTGCATATCTTTTTCTTTTTGAGTTCAGCCCTTTGCGTCGCGCCTGAGCTCGTTGTAGCTGTGTTAAATTCATTCATGTTGCTCATTTCTCCCCTTTCCCAACCACCCCTCCTCTTGCTGCCCTCCCCCCATGTCCTGCTCTTTTTTTATTTATCTATAGCAGGTTAATGGCTTGTCTGGATTCGATAGTGGCTTGTAATTTGCATTGAGAGTGAGAAATGAAGGTATACTTGGTGAAGTATTTTAGTTGATGAACATCCCTGGAGGCTTTGGGTACCTATACACTGTAAAAGTGAAACTGGACTGTGTTACTCTGTTCAGAAAAAGAAACACAGATTGCCATGGTATGTATTCAGAATGTGTGTGCGAGTGTGACCAATGTGAGCAGGGAACACAACAGGAACAGATGCATGCAAATCACTAAGCCTGTGACATAATATCTGCAAACTAAACTGCAAACCTGACACACTGGTGTACATATGTATGGTACAAGGTGGAGGTAGCTAAGCCCCAAGCATAAGCATCATCAAAGGACAAAACTGCCCGGTTTCAGACTGTTTGTTCATGTCTCTTGTGGTCTCTAACTCTCAGGGCTAAACACATGATGCCCAGCTTGGATGCTATAAGCAGCTACTCGTATTCCATAGTGGCAACTACACTATCCTGCTTGCTAATACAGTAACTTGCTAAGTACTAGTACTGATGTTGTTCAACTAGGTTGATCTGGCAACTAAAAGAGTATGCCCTGATAACTATATGTACCTAGCTAGTATATGTGTGTCAGTTCAGATTGTTCAGGAAGCTAGGGCAACTCCTCCTGCAGCGGCTCGCCGTTGTTGATCGGCGAGCGGCGGCGCGCCCTCGACGAGTAGTCCCTCTTCAGCATCTCGTAAATCCTGTTGATCTCGTTCCCCCGGTGGTGCTTCGTCGCCGACGCCGACGTGCGCATCTCCACCGTCCTTCCCCCGGCGGTCAGTCGCCGCCGGCCTGGGTTTTCGCCGGAGTTGTTAGCATCTGTAGTACTCCTCTGCTCTGCTCCGCTTGCCGAGGTTTGCTCCTTCGTGAAGGTGAAGACATTCTGCACATGCCAAAGCGTATACATACATTCAAGGATTCCCATGTTCAGTAAGATCGAGATATTGTTCAGTATGATTGCACGGGTAAATCAGGTTTATGTATGTTCACTGACCACATCTCCTGATCTGATGTTGATGCCGCTATTACTGCTACTGTCAGTAGACTTCAGCACGGCAACTGCATGAACAGAACAGTTAACAGATCGACGGCTTAGCAAATGAGTGTACTGGAGGCAGGCCAAATAGGACATTGGTTAATTAGCTCGTCAGAGATTGAACTCACCATGGCGAGCATATGCAACGGGGAGGTGAAGAGGCATCAGCAAGGAGATGATGAGCAAGGCAACCACAAGAACATTAGCAGCAGTACTGGTCCTTCTACTGCGGCCCATGGCGATCTTTGATTTCTTCTGATCTCTTTCTGATTACCTCTCACTGTGGTGGTATGGTGATCTTTGCAGTCTTGTGTTTTGTTACTGGAAAGATTGAAGAATGGTAGAAGAGTTGATGAGCAGGGAGAGAGGAGACGTGATTGGGGGTTGTTGGGCTTTTATACAGGACAGATGCAATGTAATCTAAGGTTTCAAAGCTAGTTCTAGGGACCGATTCATTGATATGCGGTCAAAGCAACAAGGTGAGGAGGACTAAAAACATCTGTTCTAACCGTACCACTGTGGTTAGTTTTGTTTACCGAGCCCGAGGAATAGATAAAACTCTGGTCCTGAACTCCTGATTATACAGACATCAAGTATCAACCCATTTTTCTGAGTATACCCAGCCACACCCAAGTATCCAAGAGCGAGTGCATTGTATATTCTGCACTTACTGCATCATTTCGGAATACCTATGCAAATATTATCATGAGGGGAAATAAAAACGAGTGTCACTGGTTGTTTGAAAGCTTCCGATTGATGCGGCAAATCCTTGAGCCGGGATGGTTTCTGACAGTGGTTCACGTGTCACTCTCTCAGCTAATTAGCCCTTCTTGAATCTTGATGCTATATCGGCTGGCCTTGGTCGGTAATCTTCTATGCATCGATCGAAAAAAAAAGCTGCCATATGGATCATGCGGACTAATCACGCCTGGAATACCTGTGCAAAAATGTGTACCGCCAATATTGGGTTCAGGAAAAGAAAAACCGGGACCAAACTAGACTACTAGAGATTGCAGATCGAGTCCGAATTGCCTTTTCTTTTTGAATTATCAGAGTTCGAATCGTTACCTCCCACGGTTAATTACCACTTGATTATTTCTTTGGGCGCTGTCTTTGTATTAATTTTCTGTTCCAAATCTGCCAGCAGTCGTTGGTGTTAATTACAGGGATGGTTGGTGTTAATTACAGGGAGAGGAGGACCAGTAGCATGCATGCACGAGGGGTCGTTCTGTCCCAAGACCAACAGCCTGTTCGGCTGGCTGGGCTGGCCTTTAGGTAAAAGACACTCAACCCAGCCAAACTACTATTCAAAAAACCTATTCAGCCCAGCCAGCTCAGCTCAGCCAGCCAGCCGAACAGGGCCCAAGTGCCCAACCTACTGGCGACGAGTAGTGGCGGTGGGCGCGGTGGGTGGCTTTTGGAAGACGAGCTCGCTGCCTGCTGCGGCCGGACGCCGAGCGAATCCATCCATCCACATATTCACATAGTACGCACGAACGCAGCGCACACACGCAGGCAAGTCGGCGTGTTCCGTCGTCGTCGCCGGCTGGCCGGCCACGTGCCGCTCATCGTACGACGCGCGCGCGGCTGCCGATCCCAACCCCCACAATCCCCCGGTCGTCAAAGAATTACGCGAAACACAAGTACACAGATCGGTCAGGGATGATAAGAATTAACCAAGTGGTTCTGCGTTACGCAGTATTTTTTTAACCGAGAGGCGAGGCGAGGCCCACTGTAAAACCGCTGTAAAGTTAATTAACCAGCTGCTAGGTGGGTTCGTTGTTCACCTGTGCAACGCTTCAGCACCAGGGATGCGATTTGCCGGAGACTTTACCTGGGATTCTTGCTACTCCCCATGGACAACACCGTGCACTCGTCTGGTTTTACTGCCACGGTGCCACCCATGCGGCCATGCCCCTGCTTGCAGAGCGGGAGCGATTGGGTAAATCAAGGCCACGTCACCGACTCAGTCCGGTGTGGACGGGTGTCGATCCCGCAACGTATCATGACGAGTCGCTCATGACGCGGCCGTCTCGACTAGGACACGGCCACAGGCCAGGCGGGCGTACGCGCCGTCGCACGGAGCACGACGCGACTCACCCGGTTGTTTTTTCGCCGGTTTGAACAGCCGACCGAGGCCAGTAACCAACCGCACTCCGGGCCCCGGCTCGGCTTAGCAGGGGCTGCGCGCGTGGGAATCTCGCCGCGGGTTTCTGCGCGGCCCAGGATAACGGCCTGTCTAAAAAATGGGCCTCTACTCGCGGATGTTTGGGCCGGAAATACACTTGCGAGGCCTATCAGCGAGAGGCCGTCTTCGCCACCGCCCGCAGCGCGGTTGGCGATGATGAGCCCTCCTTAGCCCTTGCACCGCACCGTCGCGCGCAAAACCCCCCACACCGCCGCCACCGCCGCCGGGATTTGCGCCATGGGGAGGCCGAAGGGCGGCGCCGCGGCGTCCTCCTCGTCGAAGAAGCCCAAGGCGAAGCCGAAGCAGCGGGGCGGCGTCGACTTCAAGGTAACCAAACCCACCATCCATCCCCTCTTCTCCTCTCCCCGACGAGCTCGAGACGCTCACTGCTGTTTTGGGGTTTTTTTTGGTGGCTGCAGAAGTACAAGCACAAGGTGGGGCGCAAGCTACCGCCGCCGAAGAATGCCACCAACACGGAGATCAAGTCCAAATGTGAGCCTAACTCGGCACCTTCCTGCTCAATCCCCCTGCTTGGTTTGAGGGGGTTGCGTGGGCGCTTGATTTAGGGTTTAGGGTTTTGATGTGCGCGTGTGTGTGGTTGCAGCGATCGTTCTGCCGGAGCAGAGCATGGCGTCGGAGAGGACTGGCATGGCCGTCAACAAGCGTGGGCTCACGCTGCGGGAGCTCTTGCAGCAGACGGGCCACTACAATGCCAATGTGCGGCGAGGTGAGCCACCGATATGCAGTCTCTGCACCGCAGGCTACCAAATAAACTGTCACCCTGATAATAAATAGTTGACCCAATTGACCGATTCGGCCTATGCTTGATGACTAGCTTAACTTGGACTCTACTGTTTTGTTTATTGTTGAAGCTGCACTGAATGGGATAAAGGATCTTGTTGTCAAGCATCCATCAGAGCTTAAACTGCACAAGGTTGCGATTGTTGAGAAGCTGCAGGAGAGAATTTGTGACAATGACAAGGTGGTTCGCGAATCCTTGTTCAGTATACTGCAGTCTTTCGTCTTCCCATCTTTGAAAGAGGTAATTCCCCACTTCTTGCCTGTTTTTCCTGAATTCACAAGGGATCGCACAAGGTTGCTATAATTCGCAAGATATTGATAACATGATCTCTGTTCCTCCCCCAGTTCTATTTTATCTTTATCATGCTGACCATACATGCTCTTCTAGCAACTAATAGATGCCACATTTATCTTATTCCTTCTGTAATTTGCATTTTTCTAGTTCTATGCTATTGGCTGTAGATGTGAGACTATTGGTATCCATTTATCGCAGGACAATGCAATATCTACGCGAAGTACACTGTTTCTGCTGATGGCCAATATTTTGAATGGAATGACCCATCTATCCATGGATATCCAGCTAATGTCTTTCAGATTTTTGGAGCTTGTGGTTATTAATTTCCCATCCTCCTTTCCAAGATATGCTGAACAGGTCAGTGGACTTCTGTCATATGTTGGTTATTCGACTTTGGAATGCTGAAAAGGTTCAGTGCTATGAGGGTATGTTCTGTCGGAGATGTGCCGTTTTGCGTGGAGTGTCTACTTGTCCCTGACATACGCCCTTCTTCCTTTTGTTTCTTTTCCCAGAAGATGGGATGTGTTAAACTAACTTAACAAATTCCATAGTTTATATTTCATCAACTAATTACAAGTACTAAAGCATAACCTATCTAGGATTTATGTGAGATTTAGCATATTCATACAAAGTATTAATCTCAGTTTCATTATTTTTTTGATAGGTTTTCAACAACTTCCTTGCTGTACTGAGCAATGACAGGATTCATCTCCAGGACAAGAGTAAACTTAACAGTGTCCTTAATGGGCTTGGGCACTGTCTTTCTCAGGTTGCTTTTGCAACAGAAAATGGCGATGCATCAAATCGGCTGGTTTGTACAATTGAATCATCATTTTATATTTTGCTCTTAAAATTAGATTGAGATTGAGCAACTAACTTGGTGTAACAGAAAGTTTGCATGTTCAGAAATGAATCTGTATCAAACACCTTCTTAGTCATTGGAATGATCAGAATCTTTTTTAATCGCCTACAGGTTCATAATGTTTCTGGCAGGGAGCTTTGGAAATGTACTCTTGATGAAGATAACTCAGGAAGTAGTAAGTCATGTGCACATTTCCCATATTTTCCGTAATTTGCTATATGCAATTTATGTAGTGGTGTCTCCTTAAATTCAAATTCATTTGTAACATAACCAGAGAAAGCTCAGCAGTAAACATATCAGACCACTCAACTCAATATATATTCTTTTAGAATTTAGCCTTATTTTCCATTGGATTAGTAGCATGCTAGCCTTGTCACAAAACAACACACACTGAACGGTAGAGTTAATAGCTCTAATAAACTGGTGGATGTTTTTTTTTTGGGTTACAGCTGCACTTTCATTTTTGGTTATTATGCGGAATGGAAAGTGTTTAATTAAGATAGTTTGATTCTTAATGGAAATTTGTTTTGTGTAATTTAGAATACAAAGGAAGAACAATACTATGTGGAAATGACACTAATATCTTTTATACCTTTAATCACCATTTTGTTTTTGTCAACTTGTTGTGGATACACATCTTACCTTGTTATTTCTTTTCTTATACTATTAAGTTAAGCCAGGCTTGATATTGTGTCTTGTACACCTGATGTACTGCAGGAGCATTTGCAATGTCCAATATATTAACGAAGCTTCAAAACCTCATCCAGATTCTCGTTAACTCTGTAGAGGTCTCAGCTTCAGAACTTTTTGCGAAGTCGACTATTGATGCTCAGTCAAGCGAAGCATTATTATCAGCCCTTCACTGTCTGGATCTAATATGTAAAATATGTATTCAAGAGGTGAAGAAACCTCAGATGAAATTCGGAAGATCTGAAACTCAATTTGGGCCTGAATGGTTGAAAAGTTCTCTGTTAGTATATCTAAAGAAATTGTGGGGAGTAAACCGTTCATTCCACGAAAAGGTTTAATTTTCTTCCATTTTTCATTTCTACTGCCATACTACTGGTCTGATAATATTTAAAACACTTCTTAACCAACTAATTGATAAAATTTCTACTAATTTATCAACCAATAGATAAAGCATGCCTTTTTTGTGTTTCTCTGAGTCTTTGGTATAAAAAGTTTGTCCTGTTCCAGACTTTTTATTGTGTTCTTCAGAAAACCTGGTTATAGGCTTATAGCATACCTTTTGCTAACAATCAGTGGTTTCATATGGAACTCTATTTTCATGGCAGGGAGATGACAGATATTACGTTTTCAATCTGAAGATTGCTGAAATATTTTTGTGCTTGAGTGCATGTATGGATGACAGCATGTTTCCAGCTGAAGAATTTTGCCAGTTTGTATCTTCTCTGCTTTCAAAGGTTGTCTGTGACTGTCAGTTTCAAGAACTGATTTCAACGTCTAGTTCCCAAAGTTCTTTAGCCAGCTTGGTTCTGTAATCATCCTAAGGACATGGATTAATTATTCATTTGTTTTTTTTCAGGTAAAAGCACTTCGCAATAAGGATATCATGGAAAAGCATTTAAGTCCACTCATAATTTCCATACCAGACCTTGTATCGAATGCCCCAGATGACTCAAAAGGATATTTATTGGAGGTATGTCTAGTTTTCCTTTGACTGGTCTGTAGAAAGTATTTGGGTTATTTTATAATATCAACAAAGTGAGACAATATTCAACTGCAGGCATTTACAGATGCATTCCGGGATTGCAAGGTGGATTGCAAACTGATCTTGCCATATTTGGATTCGGTGGGAAAACTGCTGCTTCCTGTAGGTTCCTTGTTTACTAAACTTCCTTTTGCTACTTAACGTGTTCAAGTTATTAAGAAATAGGACTTGATGAAGGACATGTCTAGTGAAAACTGCCTACTTGGTGCTAACATACAAATAGGAAGGAATATAGATCCCAACATGTACTATACTAACCATCCAAAGTGCTTGAAGATTTGTGCAATGATATGAAGATATGTAGGTTGATTTGAACTTTGAGTGTTTGTATCAATCTAGAACCACATTTGATGGTGATTGTATTGTATGTACCTGCATGGACCTGGGTGGGTTGTCAAATTGGTTATTCTAGTTTCTAAAAAAATGGTGAAACAGTCCTTGTACCAATTTATATTACATAGTTTCACATAAAAGTGCTACATAGATATAAAAGAGAACTTTTGGCTAATGATATAATATAGGATATAATAATTCAAATTAGTCAAAACTAGATGTCCCCCAAACAACATCCATACTGAGATCTGGAAATTTAAAGGTTGGTAAGTCACTTGACTCCATAAATCATATGTTCATTTGTTCCTGGAGAACTCTACATTTCTCCCTTCTTATTAGATACTCAAACTAAACAACTTTATTTATTTCATCATACTCAAGTTTAATCGCTCTACAGCTACTGCCTACTAGTATAAAAAAATGTGTTAGTGGATAGTGGCATATGATGCGCTTCCTAATATATTCATTTGTCTGTGGTTAGGAAAAAACGGGAATATTGTTTACTGAGAATGATTCAGGCTTGGAATACCATGGTGTTTGGGTAGATGAGCTACCTGGAATTTTACTACAATCAATTGACAAAGCCCCCTCAGTTACAAAGGTTGTTTTGGAGCTTCTTCTAAGAATTGGACAGTACTTCCCCACAATTGAATGTGGAAATATGCATTCCTTCGTTAAGTTATTTGGTGTTAAATGTAAGTACTAAACTACTGCTTGAAGATCTTATTCATCCTCTATGATATATATATATATATATATATATATATTTTGTATAGCTCCATTTGTCTTGAACTAATGGCATTTTGCTAATAGCATCATCAGGAACTGTAGAGCTTGGTCCCTTTGTTAACCTTCCACGTGATTGCCAAGAACTTGCAATTTCTTGCCTCTATTACTTCTCCAATCTGCTTCCTGACACAATGGAGCCATTGGCTTCTTGTTGCTTAAGTATGCATTCTTGCCAAAACAGTCACTGTTCGGCGTATATGTGTTGTTATATTCTTTCCCTTAAGGCTTACAAGTAGTATATAATTTATGAAATACAGGTGATGTGCTGGAACCCACCATATTGTTTAGGGTTGTTGAGGTTCTACAGTCAACCTACAAGGCTGGGAATTTACATATAACAGAGCAACTCAGCTTCTTATCATTGTTAATGGCACGATTCAGAGTTCATCCTGGTAAGTACGTTTTTTAATGCGATTTTTTTTTGTTTAAGTTATTTACCTTTAGTGTGAACATTTTTTTTTTGCTATATAAGTTTTATTTTCTAATGGTTATTTTATCTTAGATTTTTCTCTGACAGCTTCCCTTTTGTCTTGTTAAACTAGGACCTTTCTGTACCCAGGAGGATTCCCAGACGAGCTCAAATTTGATTACTTTTAAATCATTGAATCACTTAATTTTAACATCTCTATCTGATATGGGTGATGGCTCCCTGGTTCTCGAGTTGATGTGGGATAATTTATCTAAAGAGATTGTGAGGGTTCAGAACCGTGTTTTTCTTTTGTGTTCTCACCCAAAAACCATTGAACTCTCATATATATGTTTATCTTGTGTAGGCACAGATACCGTCGTTACATAACATGAATGGGTTGTTTAGAATTATTGTCACACTTGATGCAGGGACATGTAAGCTCATGAACGAAGATGTTATAAAGATTATAGCTGGCTACTTGATTGATGCTGCTATGGTGTGTACCTAATTTTAAAGCTACTGTATCTGCATTCTGTATATAGAATTCGCTTTTTTCTGAGTAATTCAGGAGAAAAGGGAGAGTTGCTATTTGTATTGTGTGATGCAGAAGTACAAAATGGAAGATGGCATAATTTGTTAGAAACCTATTAACAATAGTTCTGATATAATAGGATCTGACATTTTTTTGTGTTATTTATAAGCCATGAGAGTTTGCTAACAGGGCATATTTATGTTGTATATATAGCATAGGGAGTATATCGTGAATAAATAAGCTCTAACCATCATCACATTACCTGGTAAAGCACTGAAGCCCGTAAACGGCATAAACTTTTTTTCAAGTTACACTAGTTTTTGGGTGATAACTGTGAGTTTTGAGCTTTTAGCAAATAGATGCATGAATTCATCATCCTAAAAAATCAGAGGCAAATATCTTTGATTGGTTCCTATATACTGCTCTACACTTTTTATTTCGATGAGAATTGATTTCACCCCAATTTTATGTGCATGCAGGATTTATCTAAAACCATTGAGCTTGGCTTTCAATCTGACAAGACAAGAGTATTCCAGTATTTTATAAAACCTTGCATCATCATATTTTGCCAGAATGAGAAGGTTCTTTGCTGCACATTAGAGATGCTTAAATCATTTGCAACAGGAGATGATAACGTGCTTTCATCTGTGGCCAAGTTAAAATGTCCAGATCTGTCGCATCGAATTTGTCTTGTCACAACTATAATCGTATTCTTATGCAATGACTGCAAACTCCATAAAAACCTTTCTTTGGGTAAATCGGCCATTAAAGCTATCCTGCAACATACAAGGCATCTGATGGTAAGTAGCCATATGGACTGATGATATTTCAGTTTCCTATATTAGTCACTTTCTATATTAACCTTAATTCAGGGAGGTCAGACCGTCAGAATTTCAAGAACGAAACTGAACTCTTGTTCATGTGATAACATAGACTACTTTTATTGAGTTTGTTCCTATCATGAAAGAATATTTATCTTGCGCTGTCTCTATTATGCCTAAATGTGGTTACTGGGAAACTGGCCTTTCTAATGACTTAGGCCCCCTTTGATTTGAAGGAATATTGGGGAAAAATATAGGAACAAGAACCCTATAGGAATTGCTAGTATCCATCCCTTTGATTTGTAGGAATGGAACATAGGAAAAACATAGGAAAAATTCCTATGAATTCAAGGGAATTCCATAGGAATTGAGCTCATTTTTCTTTTCCTTTGCGTAGGATCGAGGAAAATCATCATTTAAAGTCTGGTTTAACTTAGCTTTAGGCTGCTTGGATGAGACTATTAAAATATGGATTAGTGCTAACTTAATGCTTAACATTCCTGTGTTATTCCTGCGCACCAATCAAACAACCATTCTTGCAGTTTCCTACGTTTTCTCAATCCTCTATTTTGCATATGAATTCCTGTCCTATTCCTGTGTTTTTTCTATTCCTACGTTTTTCCTTTCCCGCGAATCAAAGAGGGCCTTAATGAGTTTGCTCTATTTAATCCTGCTGCAGGATTCTAATGTGCCTGATGTAACATATGAGGACAAGCAGAAGCTAAGATTTGCATTTGAGCAACTAAAGTCAAAAGCGTTGCAGTTAAATTGCTGGGACAAAAGTGAGCTTGAAAACTTTTCAAGCGCCACGTAAATACTAATGTGGGTATATTTTCATCTTCCTTACTAATATGCTATATTTTTTTCAAAAGTTTACCAACTACTTCCATCCCATATAACAGGTTGCCATAGTGCATCTTCTGCACAGACGATGAAAATTTTGACAAATTGAAGATGGACAGTGTAGTAGTGGACACGGGGATTGACAGAGGGATATGTGTCATCCAACCTGTCACACAGCAGTATACCTCTGCTGTTTAGCTGGTACCGACAGTGTATGAAGGTCCGTATACCTAGCCTAGGCCTATTCAATGAGCACTTATAGTAAAAGATACGTACCCAATCTCGACTAATAATTCGACTGTTGCCATTGGTGTTATCTAAAATATGTTCTACTACTACTTATGGTTTACGATTTGCCATAAACAAACATCAACGCGCCAGTACTTATGTACTACTTATCTTCTTGCAATGAAAAGTAATATCGTGCTACTGCAGGTTTCCAGGAAATGCATTGTTCCCATGTGGGGGTTTGGGAATGAGGTGGTCCATTTATCATCGTGACATGGTTGTGATGCAAGAAAACTGCTGTTTAGACTGCTCCATAGGTTATTGCATCGAAGAGTTTAATCTGATGTAAGAATCTGTGTAACATCATCTCATTGATGTGAGACGATATCTGTGCCGCCATGTAAATGCAGAAATTTTGTCATGGAAGTTCATTTTTTCATGAAAGCCATTTTCTTTTCTTTTCCCCAGATCAATGTTCACACGAATTACATCCATCAATCTTATCGATACTGCAATGCATCTGTAACAGACTGACGCGAAGCGCTCACACTATTTGCCTTTGGCCTTATTCTATGAATGCATTTGTTCTTGGGTAGTAAATGTGACGTATGATCGGACCATCACGGTAGACTGAGCATGGATGATTGGATGCCTACTAAGATGGGCGCATCGGCTGCTGCTGCGTGATGCAGTGTATATTTCCGCCTGCCAGAACGATCTCTCTTGCGCCTTCCACCATCACCACCTAAAAATTCACAAATTCATGGGTTACTCTATTATTATTGTCGAATAAACATAATAACAACCAACGGACCATGCGATGGCAAAAAGAAAAGAAAAACGTCCATTGCTTGCTTAAGCTGTGGCTGCTGACGGAGTGCAGCATTGCTTGAATGCTGGGTAAAATTCTGAAGCGAAATGGTCAGTGGAGCTCACCTCATGATCAGGAAATGCCTTCTGAAGAACGGCACGTGCTTCTTCATCCCACTTGTCGCCAAAAGCTGGTGCTACAATTCCGCCATTAGCTATGTAGAAGTTCACATATGAGGCAGCCAGTCTCGTGCCCGCTTCCCTTGGTATAGCACCCCCCTGAAAACAGTCGTGCGTTATTCATCCTTAGAAATGGATGAAACCTGCATTTTCAGAGGGTCTAAATTAGTAAGTGGCAGAAATACTTACTGTGTTTTCAACACCCTCTGACTCTTCCTTTGTCATGTATAGAGGCCCTGGGATGTGGATCTTCACAACTTCTATCTGCCGTCCTTTCGCATCAACAGACCGAGAAAGAGTTGCAAGTGCCTCCACTGACCGTTCGTACTGTGGATCATTCTCATCATCTGTCCATGACAAGAGGACCACTCCAGGTTTAATGAAGCAACAAAGATTGTCCACATGACCATTTGTGTCCTCGTCACCTAGAAAAACATTACAAGCCTATTTATCAGTAGAATGGTTGAAGAAGCTAGGAACAGAAACATTATGGTTTTACACTTTTATGTGACATAATGTTTTTGGTGGTTACCATAAAGTCCATGAGGTATCCAGATGACCTTTGTGACTCCAAGAAAATCCTTCAGTTCATTCTCTATCTCTAGTTTGCTCATGTTGGGGTTTCTGTTAGGATTCAATAAGCATTCTTCTGTTGTGATGCATGTACCTGTTGGAATATGACAATTCGTTAGCAGGAGACCAACAAATATACTGAAACTATGTGCTTGTTAGCAAACATAAAAGAAATGAACAACCTTCTCCATCAACGTGAATGCTTCCACCTTCAAGAACCATTGTGTGTGGAAATCTAGGGATCCTCTCAATCTCAACTATCTTGAATAATGACCAAACAGAACTAATTATTAGAACAAATGGACACTAGCAAAAGATGTCAAATTATCTTTAAGAGGACTATGCACTTCTTACTTTCTTGGCAACATAGCTGTCAAGGCTCCAATCAGCATAGCAACCACCAATGGCTCCTGCAAGCATTAGCAGAACTCAATGAATGTTACTGCAGCGCAGGTGCTACGAAACTTAGAATGCAATTAACAATGGACACTGACACTATTAATAATGAGCACGAACAATTTAACTAAAATTAACAGTGATAAAGCACTGAATAAACATATTACATCAATATGAGATCAACATACCTCCCCAGGCATTAAACTCCCAATCGATTCCAGCTATATTTTGTTCGGTGATTCCTAAACCAGGTCCACCTTTAAGAATAACAAACTAGAAACAAGGGATACCATTAGCAATCCCAAACACTTGACAGCAAATTGGGAATAGATAAAACTTGCAGTGGCATACAGTGGGACCAATATCACGAAACCAGCAATCATTCATGCTCATCTCAACCACCCTGATGTTTAGTTGATGCAGCATTAGCTCATGGACATAGGCGTACTGCATGAGACAAAAGTGTAAAATTGGTAACACCATACCACGCATGATAATGCGGCAATTTAGAACAGAGTTGATATGAGGCAATGCGAAAAAAAAAACTGTTTACCTGCTTGGCACTTGCACATATAGTGACAGGCTCAAACTTTGAAATGGCAATTGCTGTTCTCGCAAATGCTTTTTGACCTGGACCTGCGAGCTCCCGCCAATTGTCTGGACGCTCCTGAGAAAAAAATAAAAAGCAACAACGTTCATTATTAGAATGCACTTAACTGTTTAGCTTTTAGACCAAAAGCTTGTATAATATAGGTCGATGTGGAGAAAAGATCGAGAAAACGGATAGTCCACTTTTGATTTTCACAGCCACAGTCCAAAAATAACAATGATTAATAATTTAATATTGTCAAGTGGGTATTCTGCCTAACCAGTAACCACTCCCTCCCTTAGAAAATTGTGTTAACAAACTGCACGCAGTAGAATAAATGGAAAGAACAACTACACCAGCTGAATAGTGATTATACGGAGATAAAATAGAACAGGTACAGTGTAAAGTAGTCCACAGATGTCACTATATTGATCAAATAAATGAACATTTATGATTATAATATACTACATGATTGAGTTTTAAGCCCTGTGCTACAATAACGTGAACCTAGACAGATCAATAGCTCTAGAATCATGCAGAAAAAAAAGAGACGACAAAGAATACAGTGGTCATGATTGATACAGTAGAAGTTTAAGAGCGATGTACCAAAATTAAAATTTACTACTATATTGACCAGTCCTCCAACAAACGAACATCAATGATTTCATTCATTTATAGCATTAACAAAATATTAAGTTCTTTTCTGAATGCAAAAGAACGAAAGCTCCCTGAATAGTCTAAGATAAAAGGGAAAATGATACTGTCGTTTGCGCAACCAATTTAGCCAATGTACCTACTTTAAAAAAATCAACCCTGTGCTTAGAAGTCAGAGTAATAAATTGTGGGTGCTCCAGTGAGGTGGTGACTGGATCCAATTAAAACATGTTCCTAAGCCAGTACCAATTAAAAAATTCCAACTTGACGATAAATAAACAAACAACACTACACCAAATTGCTGTCTGCGCGCACTTAGATGGGTGGGTTGGTTCACACATTTGAGACTGCGGCAGGTGGCATCCATCAAATCCATTCAATTGGGGACTAATCTAAGAGGTCGTGGCGATCAAATTCCACACGGCACTGTAATGCCTTTCCTCGATACAAACGCACGGATCTAGCAGAATCGAAATGAAGAACGATTAAACAGAGCCCTGTTCCATCGGAATAAACAACAACAACAAAAAGAGCATGACAGCTGCGCCGGCCGCCGGTGTGCTCTGCCTCGGGTCCTCCGCCTGTTGCTCTGCTTTTGCGCCAAGTCCCTCTCCGCCTATAGCCATCAATCTCTCAGCTCACGCCTCGCGGCCATGGCTGAAACGGCTGCCGGGAGAAAATCCGAACGGAAACCACAAGAGAGAGAGAGAGAGAGAGAGAGAGAGAGAGAGAGAGAGAGAGAGAGAGAGGGGAGCACGTACGGGCCAGCCCATCCAGCACTGCTCGTGAGGCTCCCACTCCGCCGGCATCCGGAACCCCATCTTCGCCGGCGGCCCCTCCATCGCCGCGCCCTTCTCCATCCTCCTCCTCCTCCTCCAAACCGCCTGATTAGCGTTGATTGGGGAAGGATCCTGCGCTAATCCCGCGACGAGCTCCCCCTGCGCGCCCGCAGTGGAGTGGGGTTGCTTTTATATACTGTACGTAGGTAGGCGGCGGGCGAGCGTGGCTGCGGTGGGAACTGGGAAGACGACGAAGAAAGAACCTGATGAGGAAAGGAAGGTCTCGGTCCTCTCGGATCGGGTACGGGATGCGCGGTGGCTCGGGCCGGGCCCACATTTCACTCGGGTCGGGCCCACATTTCATTGGAGGGATTGCAGGTAAGCGGGACCCACACAGCCGCTTTGATGCGATTCGATATCGATGGACCACGACTCCAGGAGAGACCGGGAGTCGGGAGAGAGAGCCCTGAGTACTGTTGGTTTCAGTTGTACTGACCGACTGACTTGTGGGCCCATGCTGCCCGGTCAGTATTCGGTAGTTGGGGACGAGCCAAAGATGCAGTGAATCATGCAGGGAATCTTACCTGCGGTTCTATTTCTGCCTATGCGTCCCAAACTCCCAACTCCACTGCAGATATTTTCAACATACCAACTCCACGGCAGATATTTTAACGTAGGGATAAGTCATATTATTAGGTTGGTCTGAAAATGTGTCACGACCCGCACCTCGGCTACCGTAACAGGTAACCCGAAAGAGGAGGGCGTGCCGTAGAAGAACAGCAAATTGTTCCCTACGGAACCGCGCCACGAGTACCAGTCCCAGGATTCCGTTGCTGGTACCCACGATAACAGGATGAAATCAAAACATTACTATTTAAATAAACTATACTTTTACGCTGCAACTTCAGGTAGACCCTGAGTAGCAACCAATAATCAGAGAGCAGCAACAGCGGACCTTTGCGTAGCCAGAACACCATACCACAAGCAGTGGTTTGGGTTTAGGAACGAAACTCCTCAACGTCTACATCTTCAACTTGGTCTAGCAGCAAGAGAGGAAAAACAACAACAGAGAGGGGTGGGTACTTTCGTACTCGCAAACCATGGGAAAAGTGTAATATACAGGCTTCAAAGAACGACTAGTGTTAAGTGCAAAACAACTTTCTTGAAGATACTACAAGTGTGTCAAGTGTGTCAGGATTTTAATTGAGTCCATTAATTAACAACTGTAACAGTAAAGATATCGGGGTATGGCAACTCATTCACGACCATGATTCAGCACGAAGCTCAAATCATGTCTCAACAATTATTCCGGATCGCATCAACTCCAATCATCTCACAATCTCGTCGAACATCCCTGATGCCTCGACTCTTGGATCCCGTGGATCCTATCTCTGGCCACGAAGGCCTCTTATCACACATCAAAATTCGACTTGCAAAACACGATTTCCATCCCAGAGAGTTTTCCAAAAACATTGGTAAAACAAAAACTATGCTAAGGGAATCACCTCACATTTGCTCCTAACCATGAGCACGGCTATTCGAATAGATTTAACACTCTGCAGAGGTTGTACGCCTTACCCACGCGACATGAAGCTAACACTGAAACGGGCCATGAATCGGAAGTTCGTGACAAGGCCTTTCCAAGGCTAAGTCATGGCGATCTCATGTTGCATGGCTGGGCCGACCAACCGCGAGACCAATATCGGGCTATTCACGCAGCCATCATCCACTGAGGACACCCGGGGTACCCAGGGATCCCGTATCCCCTCTCGAAGGCTGATACCGGCGACCCCTCAATCCCGTATCTTCCTCAAAGGCAAGATCCCGGCGATTCTCGCACACCTTACCCCCAGCGTGCCGCACAACCATCATCATACAAGATCCACAAGAACTAACCGAGTACTCATCCAGGGGCACTCCCATATTTCCCCGCGTGGTCATACAATAAGATGCTCGGATGAAATTCCCAAAGAAATCGGTCCTTAAACAGGAAAACTTGTCCATGCCCTCATGGTCAAGCCTTACCCACGTTTTCGCAAAACTCATTTTCACTTCGCAAACCCTTTCGCAAAACAGTTCTCAACCCTTTTTTCCAAAGTTGTATCACAAAGTAAAGTATGGGGGTTTAGTCGAACAATCATACTCGAGAGTTAGAATGCCCAACAGTATCATCGGGGTGTATCGTCAAGGATTCACAAGTATTCAATTCCTACGGGAAAATAATGCAACTACTGGGTAGGTCCATCGATATATCCATCGAGGCCGGGTTGAATAATCGTGCACAATCCTAATGCGAGTTGCAAACATTTTATTTGTAAACTAGGAGCAATATGATCAAAGGGTGGCTTGCCTGGGTGACGACGTTTCCGGTCTTCAGTCTTCAGAGAAAACCAGATAAATCCGCTATGTGACCATTCCGAGAAAACCATCTGACCATGGGTCTTCACAGCTTCTTAATTTACGGCTTTGGTAGAGAAAACCTCCGGGACGAACGCTAACAAGCAAACATAGGAATCCTACCAAAGTCTACAAAATAAAATATTATAAATATAAATAGTAGTGTCATATGGTAGATCTCGAGTTTAGGAGAATACTGGAAGTGGAACGGGGTTGATCGGACTTACGGTCCAAAAGATATGATTTTTAGGAGGCTGACAGCATTTCTGGAATATTGGCAAAAGGATTTATTTGGATATTGGGAATAAATATCCGAGGATATATCTTGAGGTCAAAAGACGTGGAATGGATTCTTCAT
>CM002482.1:13174923-13237324 GCA_000325765.3 Leersia perrieri | reverse complement strand
TGGTGATGGGACGGAGCGGAAAGGGGAGGGTTGGATGAGGACGATGGCCGGCGGGGTCCATGGTGCCGACGGGGACATGGTGGTTTTATTGCCCTGTCGTGGCGCCAGGGAAAATTATGGTGGCCGGCATCGTTGTTTTGCGGGGGATTTATGGCGGCCGGTCGGAGGGTGCGTCACGGAGCGGCGGCGAGGAGGGAGGCGACGACGCGTGGTGGCTGGGCGGTGCTCGGCAGAAGACGGTGCAACAGGAGGGTGGGCGAAACGGTGATAAACGACGAGGGGACACGCGGCGGGCTACGCGACCAGGGCGGCTGTGCCGTCGGCGGTGGCAACCGATCTTGGATAGGGGAGGGAGACGAGCGTGCGGTCGTGTGTTTGATTCGCACGAGCGTGGGGTCCGGCTGTCAGTGGCGGCGCAACGGAGCAGGCGAGCGCGCGGGTGAGAGGGCGGCGGTCGCCCGCTGGCGACGTCCCTGCGAGCGGGCCGTGGACCGAGGAGCGGAAGGAGGTTGGGCTGTAGTGGATGGCTCAGCAGGCCGAGGCCCAAAGGCGCGGTGCGGGAGAGAATACAGGCCGAAACCCAAAGGAGTGAGGGAGAGGGGGGTGGAGGAGAGGAAACGGGCCGGGCCGGGAAACGAAAAAGGAAGTGGAGGCGGCCCATAGTCAAGGGAAAAGGTTTAATAATTTTTGCTTAGGTGTTTTAATAGAGAGTTGGGGTAAAAGGGAGAGTAAATTCAAAATCCAAAAATTGGCATTTGAATTTAGTGAGAGGTTCTAAGGAGTCTTGGAAGAGAGTATTTATTCCAAGAAAAGGACATGGTTGGAGTATAAATCCTTTGAGCCTTTTCGGAGACAGGGGAAATCTGGAGGGACCGGAAATATGATTTTCGTTACGAGATGGTTATGAAAAGGTCTAAGGTTCTGGAATCGAACATAGATGGTGGTAAAAGGGATTAGGAAATCCAGGAGTTTTTGTCTGGATAGGAAATTTTTGGGTCGGGGTACAAGGGGGTTGAGATCTACTTGGCATTTAACAATAATTACACAATCAAAGAACAAACTTTTCAAATTATGTTTTTAATTAAAATAATTTTACGGCGGAAAAACTCAGGTCACTACAAAATGACTCCTCACTAAGAAAACCGGATATTTTATACCCCTCAACTATCGAAACCGGACAAAATATCCTCCTAAATGCAATACAACCAGGTTTCAATGGTGGTTTGATGATTTTAAAATCTAAATAGTATAAATTTTTTACTTATGTGATACCTAAGTACTACCTCCGTTGAAACAGTACTACCTCCGTTAATTTTTTTTTTACTTATAAATAGTTATATTTTGAGACGGAAGGAATAGTCAGGGATGCAAAAATAACTCGATGTAACTAAAACATATAATTGGATACATTAAACTAATGAAAACCACCGTCAAAACCGGGTTGTATTGTCCTTAGGGGGTATTTTGTCCAGTTTTAATAGTTGAGGGGTGTAAATACCCGGTTGTGTAATTGAGGGGTCATTCTTAGACCAACTTAATAGTTAGGGTTGTAATATGGACTTATCCCTTTAACATATCAATTTTGCCGCATCGATAATGTGACAAGAGTTGGTAGTAAGCAATAAAATAATCTTATATTTCTTTCATCCTAAACTAATTTAACGTGTTAGGACAAGAGTTTGACCCAAATTTCTCTATTAATTTTTTATATATAATTTGTAAAGTGTTTTCTTATTATTATGTTTTTATTGTAATGTTGATATTGTCATAAAGAAATTATGAGTTAAACCTTTATTCTAACAAAATAAAATAGGTCTTACAATTTGGGAGTACTACGAGTAGGCTGATGTATTATGTACTATGGAGTATGAAAGAACAGCTGGAGATACTAGTAGGAAAGAGTAGCAGTGCAATTACATAGTTCCATCCGTCCTAATTATAAGGCGTAATTTAATTTATCAGGACAAGAATTTGAACAATAATTTTTCTACTAATTTTTTTTATGACATAAAACTGGTGTTGCTAGATTCATACTCTTTCCGTCTCAAAATACAAGAGTCTAGTGCCATTGTGATATATTCTAATAATATGAATCTGGACAAAGGTTATGTGACGTGTCACATCCAATACTATATTCTTATATTTTGAGATGGATGAAGTACTAAAAACAACATTTTGTATGATTATGTTTCTTCATCGCAATAATGATATCTTAATAGAGAAATAATTGGTCAAACACTTGTCCTAACCAAACGAAATAGGCATTATAATTTATGATGAAAGGAGCAATAACGAGTAATTTCTTTCTTTCCATCTCTCATGGCATATTTTCTCTCTTCCATCTATCATAGTTAGTGTAATTTGGGTCATCTTAATACCCATTTTTGTTACTTCATCGCTTCTTTAACCAACAAATACAAATTTATATGAGACTCACCCTTGTTACCTAAGGTGATACATCCTCTGTCCGTAAAATATAAGTAACTTGGCATAGCGGGATACTCGGTGTTTTGTCCCAAACACTTAAGTGGCCAGAGCAATCTTTCTCTTTCCGCCGATCAGAAGAGAGCACTTAAGACCTCCATAACTATGATGAAATGCAACATTGAGAAGGACTGACG
Organism: Leersia perrieri; assembly: GCA_000325765.3. Lineage (NCBI taxonomy): Eukaryota > Viridiplantae > Streptophyta > Magnoliopsida > Poales > Poaceae > Leersia > Leersia perrieri. The sequence goes on along the minus strand of CM002482.1, from coordinate 13,234,703 downwards.
CTACCTTAGCCCTTAGCCCTCTATAGTGCCTGATTGTTTCAGCCTCAAAAAGACATTAAGGATCTAAACGAGTTTTAGATTTTGAGAAGCAGCTGGTTGGTATCCAGCTGATGAGAATTTAAAAATATTGGAAAACGCAGCTTCTCCATCTTTTTTTGGGCTTCTTAATTAATTTTTTTAGAATTTGTAACCGTAGATTCCAGAAGCTAAAACAGAGTAGGCCGTTTGCTGCACATGCTAGAAGCTCACTAAACAGGCCGAAGACAGCATACAACAGAGCATATCCCAGGCAGGTGGAATAGGGCCGCTCACGTCACGTTCCAACTCAAGCCCAAACAGACTAGGCCTATACAGAACTACAGAAGGCACATGATTCCCTACTCTTCATTCAATAATGGGCCCAGCCCATCCAGTAAAATCAAGAAAGCCCAGAACCCCAATTAATTCTAGGATAAAAAAAAAGGAAGAAGAAAAATCTTTTCCTCTCTCATCCTCACCATTCGCGCATCACCCCATCGCGGTCGAGCAATCAGCGCAGAGCTGCCTGCTCCTCTTCTCGTCGGGTGGTAATTCCGTCGAACACCTCGCGCGCGCTCGCATTCCCGCGCTTCCGCCGCGACCTTGCCCGATCGAATGGCGTAGCGGGGGCTTGGGGTTCGCGAAGAGAGCTTGGTTGGCATGGCTGCCATGGTGGCGGCTTGCTTCTCCCCACTGTGCGCCGCCGCTGCCTCCCTCCCGCGCCCCCGAGTTTGCTTCGGGAGCTCCTCCGGTTCCCTGAGCTGCCTCGCCGGGAGCAATGGCTGCGGGGTGCCTCGTGGTAGGATGCGGTTGCGGTGGAGGGGCCCGGTGTGTGCGAAGATGGATGAGGTGGATAAGGACAAGGAAGCCGGATTGGGATTTCGCAAGCCGGGACGGAGGAAGCTGCTGCTGCGGCTCCGTCTCCGGCCGCGGCTGCGCCTGCTGTGGTGGCGGCTGCGGCGGATTTCGCCGCGGGACATCCCGGGGAACGCCTTGGCCGCGCTGCGGCGGGCCGTTCGACGCGTGCCCCCCGCGGCCGCCGCGCCCATCGTGCTGGCCGTCCTCCTCCTCGCCGCGCGGCTCGCGCTGCCGAAGAATCCGGCGAAGGAGGTGGCCTACGCGGACCTCCTTGCCGGCCTCCGCGCGGGCGCCGTCACGGCCGCCGCGTTCGAGGAGGATTCCCGCCGCATCTACTTCCGCAAGGCCGCGGATGAAGACGGCAGCGACGACGCCGCTGGCGATGGCGAGCGCGAGGCCAGCAGAAGCGGCGCTGCCGCGGCGGAGGCGGCGAAGTGGCCGTACTACGCGAGGAGGGTGGCGCACGACGAGGGGTTCCTGCTTGGGCTGATGCGGGACGGCGGGGTGGACTACAGGTCGGCGCCGCGGTCGGCGGGGAGGCTGCTGGTGGACATGCTGAGCACGCTGCTCACGCTGTGGGTGTCGCTGCTGCCGATGATGTGGTTCATACAGAGGCAGATGTCGGCTGCGGGCGGCGCGGAGAAGCGGCGACGGCCGAGGAAGCAGAGGGTGGGGTTTGACGATGTCCAGGGCGTCGATGAGGCCAAGGAAGAGCTTGTCGAGGTGAATCTGGCTTTTCTGGCTTGCGATTACTCATTATTATCTTCTGCTTTTCTGCAATGCTGGGTGAATGTTCGTGGATAGCATATCAAGTTAGCAACACCGATCGAGTAGAAATGGCTTTTTTTTCGCGTAATCAAATAGCAAGGTGCATACATTGTAGTAGGGACCTTGCTTGAGTTATTGAATGGCAGACATTCTATTAATAGGGTAAACATCAAAGTTGAGAATTGTCATGGCTATATTATTTGCTCATGATTCATTGTTACACATGCTAAGGTAACAAACTCTATGGGCCTCTATCTATGTAATGCCATCAAAAGTAGCTTCTCTTTTGTGGGTTGAAGGGAAATAGAAAAGTGGTTTTGAGATCCTTGTCATTAAACTGGTGAATGATGGTTATGGAATGTATGAAATATGAATGTCCCAACAAGGCCTTCTCAAAAGCTCAATATAGATTAATTTAGTCATTATTTATCTATTCTGCTGCAGATTTGCATTTTCTGTTATAGGGAATTGTATATCTGCTCCATAATTGTTTTATAGATCGTCAGTAGAATAAAGATACTGGGCCATATCTTATATATAATTTACATAGTAATCCTGTTTCTGAATTCTGCAGTTTATGTTTAGTCCTAAAATTAATGCTAACAACTAAGAATTGTATCAGTTTCAATTAATGTTGACGTTCTTAATTTTCCTCGCAAGAATTTGTTCTGTATTAATTCGGACAGAATGTAATTTTACAATGTAGGTAGTGAGTTGCTTGCATGGTTCACTGAACTACAAGAAGCTAGGAGCAAAATTACCCAGGGGTGTTCTGCTTGTTGGGCCTCCAGGAACTGGGAAAACTCTGCTGGCAAGGGCAGTTGCAGGAGAGGCTGGAATTCCCTTTTTCTCTGTTTCTGCTAGTGAATTTGTTGAGGTTTTTGTTGGAAGAGGAGCAGCCCGAGTAAGGGATTTATTCAAAGAGGCCAAAGAAGCTGCCCCATCTATCATTTTTATTGACGAACTTGATGCTGTGGGTGGAAGTCGAGGTAGAAGTTTTAATGATGAGAGGGACCAAACTTTAAATCAGGTTGGATTTTAGCACACTGACTATCTTGATTTTCTCTGATTCAAATGATACACTGAATGAAGATCTGCTTGTTTTCTCTATCAACAGCTGCTTACTGAAATGGATGGTTTTGACTCGGACTTGAAAGTTATTGTCATGGCTGCTACTAATAGGCCGAAAGCACTGGATCCTGCCCTGTGTCGCCCTGGTCGCTTCTCAAGAAAAGTTTTGGTTGGTGTGCCTGATTTTGAGGGACGCAGGAATATTTTGTCTGTTCATTTTAGGGAAGTGCCTTTGGAAGAGGATATTGAAATAATGTGTGATCTGGTTGCTAAGCTAACCCCAGGATTGGTTGGTGCGGATCTAGCAAATATTGTGAATGAGGCTGCGTTACTAGCTGCTCGAAGAGGTATGCTATATTTATCCTGTATCATATAAGGCCACACCATGGTAACTTGTACTTCAACATATCACATTAATGCTAGTAATACTATTGTCGAATCAAACAATTCTTTGAGTTACAAAGTGTGAAATGATTTTCAGTCCATTACAAAAAAAAAACCCTCTGCACCTGAAATAAAGAAAAATTCCTTTAGGTGCCTTGACTTCACCATATTAGAATTCTTTTACTTGACAAATCATAATAGCACATGTCCTTTCTCGTTTATCTACTCTCCCATTGTTTAAAGGAGGATGAATTTGCTTTGATGGAAATTCTGTTATGAATATCCTGATATTGGATTTGTCCAGGTGGCAATACTGTTGCTCGGGAGGATATTATGGATGCAATTGAGAGGGAGAAATATGGGGTCAATGGTAGACAAGAGAATATTGATTCTGGAAGACAAGGCCTCACCAAATTGTTTCCATGGTTGCCTAAACCTGGGAACAAACCAACAAACCCAGATGATATTGGAGGACTTATGGGATATCAAACATTAAGCTAACTGGATGTTTTGCAAGGTATCATCAGGTTTGATATGTTCATTAAGCTCTTTTATTTATATCCATTTAGTAGGCTTTGCTTAGTCCCACTTGAGTTGAATTCTACTCAGTTCTTTAATAGGACACGGAAGATACATCTGTGGTCTTTTCAGTCTTTCTTTGGAGTAAGCCCTTACTCCTTAGCGGAGATCAGCATTGTTTGCAATGTTAGTATGCTACATTTGAATAATCATGAATTGGTGTAAAATGAACTCATCTTTAGCTAGAGAAATTATAGATAGAATAGATGGGAGTTGAAAACACTACCCTTTGGGTCGTTTGGATGGTACATAGCCAATGTAGTTTGAAAGTTAGGGTTCAAGATTTATCTTGCACATTTGTTGCAGTTGTAATTTCCAGTCATGAGAATAGGAAGCTTCCAGGTGTACCACTAACCAGTAACCACAGACTGGCCAGTTCCCAATTCACTCTGTAGGGAACTTAGATTTCAGGTCAGACTCAGGAGGGTATTAAACATATGAGCATGTCTCTTATTACCCTCCAGCAACTTAAGATTATGCATCACGTTGGTGGTCACCATCAAAGTCTTCCATATCTAGGAAACTTAAGAGCAGTTGTGAAATTGTTGGAGAGTCTCCTGTTTATATGTAACATGCACCCTTCATATGCTATCTTGTGTTTCCATGGATATGCACATTTCTGTTTATGATTTTGCAACGTGATGTGTCAAACATTAATTTATGCCATCATTGATATACTGCGAGGCAATCCATTACACCACATCTTTTTCTTCACAAGGCATTACAGCAAGACAAAATTCAGTAAACGATAATTCATATGCTATATTGTTTGATCTTAGTCCACAAGCTTTACTGGTTCCCTTTATTCCTACAGCATACCGTGATAATTCATCTGCTGAAATCTTATTCAAACTGCAAATTCCTTATGTGGGCTTTTGTTTCCGTTGGGCAGAAAGCAAGAAGGTAAGCTGCAATTGAAATGGTGTCCAGATTGTTGGCATACATGGGAGCATGTTGGTTACAGCTGTGAAACAGTACTACTAATCTCCACTGTACATGCAAAGAAGCAAAGGATACTGCAACTCTGGAATTCTTGGTGCTTTGAGAAGAAAACTGCTACAAATTACAAGAGGAAAGCCCGTGAATGTGAAAAATGCAAAGGTTTAAGGAATTTTGCACCCTGTAGTTTTGCTAGAAACACTACGTCTGGTTTTGTTCCATAGACAAATTGTTAATACAGAATGGAGTAGAACATTCAGAATTAGATACAGAGTACAGTCACTATAGTTCTGTACACAAACTAGCCATTCAGCTCATTCCTACACACCAGAGCTTATGCTGTGGTTGGATCCGTGACGGTTTGTGGAAGTTTGCAAATCACAAGTGATGAGCACTGATCAACTTTTCACCTTGTGTATCATTTTGTTATACCTTGATCATCTTCACGTTTGCACATCATTTGTTTCACCTGAACTTTCTCCTACTGCTGTTCTGTAAATTTGCAGGCATGAATCGATCATACACCTTTCAAATTTGAACGTCTGTATGATACTCATTGCCCTGTGTTATCTGACCATTTTCTTCAGCATTTGCTTGGTAAACTATTATGGTTGGCAGCAGGGGTCCTGGTCCAGTGCTAATAAGTGGATTCTCTGACAGTTAGTCGGAGAACGACCCGGCTGCTTGACCCAGGAAAGCCATCTTCTGTCAGAGACACAACATCCTGTCCTGAGGACGACCTGACCTTAATAATTGGAAAGCCATGCAATGGCTGCAGAATCAGGACATATACCCTTGACAAAGATGAAGTTTCTTCCCTGCTCGTCCACAGCAAGAAAAAGGTGGTGTAAAGGGCAAAGCTTTGGTAATGTAGACTTCGACCTCTCATAGACTGGGAATGAATGGTGTGGTTTGGCTTCTAGTGTTCCTTCTTCTGGGCTTGATGTGCAGCTGTGGCCTTGTTTCTGCTTAACCATGCTTATCTGCAGGATCAGGCCACAGGGATCAAAAGGGGGAATAAAAAGGAAACTGATTTGTGGCTTTCAATCTTTTGCTCTCTAACTTTGCTTTCTCCTGATGATTTAGAGGCTGTGGTGGTCTCGGTGCATGCATATGTGACCTGAATCAAGCTTATCCTACACTTCAGGTCTATCAGAGTTCAGAACATTCACGTAATTGAGTGGTTACCAGAATTTAACATAGTAAAAGAAAGTAGCTATGCATGCCTACTGACTGGCTGTCACCATATGGTTTGCAATAGACTGAAAACCTATGAGGTTTTCTTGAAGACGTTGAGAATAAAACCGAGCAGTTTTAGCTGATTTTATAGAATTGAAATAATCATGTTATTCCCAGTTTTTCTCGGTTATGGGCAAAATAACAGGGACTGGTTTTGACTACGAAAACGGTAATGTAAACCCTGGTCACTACAATATCATGAAGAATATTAGTACAGGGGCACCTGATTAAATCTGCTTCATAACTTTTTTTAGGGTAATTCTGCTTCATATCAATATATGTGAGCACTTATCTTCGCTGTGCTAGTAATAACTGATAATTCATGCATGCTTAATTAGACTCTGATGACAATATATTGTAAACCTGACGGCTACCAGCTAGAAACCCATATACAGGAATGAGAAATTGAGGACATATGTAAAGGTGATTGTGTCCTGTCAGTGTTTTGCGCCTCAAGTTGTATTGCTTGTGCTTTGGATTAGGACTTCAGGATAATACGATGAGGACAAGACATGCATATGCTGAAATGAGAGATAAGCACGCTACATTTTCTGCAACTTTCTGATCAAGGAATTAGAACAATCTAGGGAAGCTACAGAACTACTGAGAAGGGCTCTTACCTAACAAATACGCCCAGGAGCCAGGGTTCCAGGGTACAGTACTGAAGATCTTTGGTATATGGGATATGGCATACTCTTCTGATACCAATAGGTGTTAAGGAATAAGGATGTAAAATTCAGACACCAATTTTGGCCTAACCACACATAATATATGTAACTTTTATCCCATTTCTCATAATGAAAAGAAACTTATCAGTAATCAGGAGGAAGCTGACATATTTACCAGACACCAATTTTAGCCTAACAACGCATAATGAAAAGGAACTTATTATCAAGTATCAGGACGAAGCTGACATATCTATCAGATGATATTTGATATCGAATAGTTGACTGTACCGCGTGCGTATAATTCCAGAGTACTATGTAAACATGGATATGTTGGTATATATACGTACGGTATCAGAGATGAGATTGATGAGAACGAAGAGAAAGAAGCAGACAAGTGAGATATGATGACGGAGAATAATTTTGGAGACAAGAAGAGCAAAAGCAAGAACAAAGCAGCACTGATGGGTGACTTTCAGTTGCTAAAGACCTAGAGCTGTGAGCCGAATAGTTCTTATAGGCTTCCAGTTGAGTTGCTTTCCCAACAAAAAGCTCATTCCTCTGTAGAAGCCATTTCAAGTGCAGTGCTATAATAAAGCTTTTTCATCGTCACATCGTGTGAGGGGATGCATGCAATTACCAAGCAAGCTCATGTATATACTGATTTAGTACGTTTTTAACTGTGTTTAAGGCATGCATTTATTTGTCTGTAGACGACCTCAATATTCGCTCAAGTACCGTGGCTTATAAATATAAACATTGAACTGTGAAAGAATAATGTAATTTAGCTGGGTACGTTTTCAGCGCAGTACTGCACATGTGATGTGCGAGAAATGTATAATGTTTTGAAATGAACAGATAATTGTCTAGTGTAAACGCACTGAGTGATTCATAAATCCATAAGCTGCCATATGGTTCGTATGGCCTGCTTTCGATTCTCTTCCAGGGAAGAGTTTCCCATTGGGTCTGCTTTCCATTCTTCCAGTAACAGTAAAGTTTCATCGTCAGAACTAATGCGTGAAAATGTATAAAAACGAGAGAAATAAGCAGAGATGCGGCCGGCGCCCCCATCTTTGTTATTTGACTGCGTCATTATTATATTTACGTTAGATGAAATGCACGTCTGCTTAAACGTGTGTGCTTGTGCCATGTGTGCCTGTCTACTACTACTAACTAATATAACTAGCCTTTGTTATGGAATTTTCAGGCAAAGTTCTAGTTACTACCAACTATTGATCCAGATTTTCTATTATTAATTAGCCATCGAAAAATCAGTCGTAACGTGTTTTATGTTAAATACTATATGATGCACCCCGATCTAGATTTTTTTTAATGCTAGTAGACATATAACACATGATCGTGGGGTCGCTCCATCCGCCTATGAAAACTGATTCGAACCGCATGCACAAACTGGTTTTTAAGTAGTGGACTGGTGGGCGAGAAAAAATTTCACTCTGGTACATGCTGTATATACAAGACATACAACACACGTTATTGTAGAGTAGTTCTATCAAAAACTATATGTATTCTGTGTTTATATGAATCATTGACTTTTAGTTGCCAGTTTCTTAAATCACAAAAGAATTTCTTGAATTTGTGATATCATTGTGTATCTTAATTAAATTAAGTTTGAAGCCCTCATGATGATTAATTTTCTTACATATATGTCTACATAGGTTCAGTTTTTGGTTTGAAATTTCTAAAATCCTGGAAATTTCTACATAGGGTTGAATTATCTTTTTTGAATAAGCAAAAAATATCAATTCCGCCAACATTTACTCAAATTTTGAATTATTTGTGCCATATTTTTTTAAAAGGCAGTAACTACTCATGTGTAAATGTAGAATGTCCGGCTGAGCATGTGTGAGTACGTACCATCGACAGCCAGCATACAGACTTTTGTTTAAGATTTAGATATATCCTTTTTCAGAATCTAACTAATCTCTCTAAGCATATAACCTAGAGGTCGTGAGTTTCGTGTTCGATAAGAAGAAAATAAAATCTCACGGCGAGATAAACAAAGGGCTTACTTGGGTTTGCATCTCCGGCCTCTGTTCAACGGGGCATACAAACAATGAGTTCCAGCTAGATAAAATGAATCAAGATTATGGACAAATCCCCATCTCCTTTTGCCAAAAGGGAGGTTACCTTATATTTTCTTGAGGTGCATATGGATGTAATGAAAATTTTATCTATACTATTCTTAAAAGACTCTCGGTGGTGGTAGTGAATATGCCATCCCAATATAGTTTTTACAAATTGATCCTTCATATTTTACAATGTTACATAATAGTCCAATATTTAGCTAAAATAAGAAGATAACAAGTTATATAATAGTATAGTTGATAAAAAAAATATCTTTTGTTTATAGCATAGATTTCCTTTTATCCATTGTAAAGCTAGCATGGGTACTTTGCTAGTTAATTCAAAAGGCTGGACATTAATTTTTCTTCCTTCTCAATGAAATGAAGTGAAATGAGGGTGAGCACGTTATGGAGATTGGAACGCGAGCCACGGGTAGCACGGATGCACTGTGGCGCAGTCTCAAATCTCATTAATTTGAACAACATTTATAGATAGGTATACATCTGATTGTTCCCGTGTCTATGCCAGTGTGTAAACTATACGATAAGGGAGATAAACGGGCTAACTCGGTGTTTATCTTAATTTATTCCTGGTATAAACTTGCAATTTTAACTTTGTATCGTTTTTGTTTGATCACTCATATTTAGGTATTTAAAAAGTATATACCATATTACTAAACTATATTTCACTGTACATACAAACATATAAAAAAGTGTTTCTTCGTAATCGAATGGCTTAAGATATTATTGGTCAAACTATAGAGCAATTGCTGGTCAAAATTGCTAAACATCATGAAACGACGGAAGGAGGACACATAATGATAAGTAAACGGGATGGCCGGTCGGCGCGCTGGCGTATGTTGTATACGTAATTGAAGTGTATACATGGGGAGAGATATATATGTACTCCTACTTGCTAATTAATTAGGACATGGTTTATATATAGACATCCACCCCAACTCACGGACGTTTTAGTTTTACTATTCATTAAAAAAAATTAATGCATGTGAAAAGACACCGACCACTAAAACGTATACACGTATCATGCACAGATCGTGTGGTATCAAAACAGGGTGGGCCTTAAGTTATAAAAAAAAAGGGTGGGCATTCACCAGGTAGATAAAATATTTTTCTCGTACTTGCTAGAACAATAACTGTTGAGGGGTATGTAATATCAGACTTAATTAGGAGCTACCTTGTGGGTGCGAAATGCTTTGAAGTCCAGCAATGGGCGGTTTTAACTATAGGGTTGAAAGCGGTCACGAAAATTTTCGATCTAACGTCTCATTTTTGAAATTGACCGACCGAAGAAAACATAATTGTTTCTGGTGAAAACGGTAAACGAAAAAATGAAATGATCTAAAAATGGTTCAGTTAATAGTACTCCCTCCGTTTTTTTATATTTGACACCGTTGACTTTTAAGCAAAACTTTGACCATTCGTCTTAATTAAAAAATTTATGTAAATGTCATCTATTTTTCCATGAGTTGTTTCATTATTAAAGAAATTTATAACATGACTTTTGTTTTTATATATTTGATTAAATTTTTTGAATAAGACGAATGGTCAAAGTTGAGTTTAAAAGTCAACGGTATCAAATATAAAAAAATGGAGGGAGTATTATGTATTATAGTAATCGATATTTAAAAATATAAAAAAATTATCGTTGTTACAATGCCATGGCCATCCTTATAGTCTTAGTAATAGCGTTCAATTGTTCCTCCCACAAAGACATAAGCCCAAATACCACTATTGCAGAGGACAAAGTGCAAGCAGCACGTACTATTCGAGGAGTAGGACTAGGGCAAAAGACACCTAACATACCAAGTTGAGTTGTAACCTCGGCGGTTGTAGCGCAAGGGCATGGTGGAATCCTCAGTCATGCTAGATTGCTAGTTAAGGCGTGATGTAATAGTTCGTTGTTTTTGGGAAAATTGCCGTTTCAGTTTTCGACCAATACTGACATGTTTCCAATCGAATTATTTCATTTTAGATTTTCTAATATCATTTACATTTTCGGCTTACCTTTTTTATTCATTCTCGAGAAACAATATGGAGGTAAATTTGGTTGCTTTTCAACCGTTTCCGACTGTTTTAACTCAAGAGTAATATTTGATTCTTATCCAAATTTCTCCTTCTCGATCCGTAAGACATAAACATCATAGATCAATTGATTTGCTATTATCAACAACACTAACTAATTAAACAGTTTATATAAAGAAGCTGTATATATACTTGTACATACCAGTTACAGCTGTTCTCCCTCATCATCCCATGCATGCAAATGCATGCCCTAGCTAGCTAGCTGCACTGCATTATTCTTTCGATATACATATATTTCCCAGCACACACAACATATATATCGCGCACACATATATATTACACCACATATGCACATATAATATACTACATCGAGCTAGCAACCAATTATTTAATCACGCGCGATGCATATACACACAATGCACTCACGCACGCATCAAGCAGATAGCTGATCGAGTTCAGAGTTGATCGATCGATCTGCAGCAGGTATAGAGTCGACAGTTGAAAGCTGAGAAGGTTCAGACTTTCAGACGACGAGGCTGGTCTGGTGGTGGAACCTGGCGATGAAGTCGGAGGCCTTCTGGTCGACGTCGCGCTCGCCGACCCACCACCCGTAGTCCTCGTCGCTGGACCTCACCTTCCTCAGCCTCGTCTCCGCCGCCGCCGGCCGCTCCCAATCCGCCTCCTCGTCGGCGTAGTACCGCCTCGACTTCCTCGAGAAGCTGAAGATGCACAGGAACGACCTCCCTCCCATATACTAGCTTCCGCTTCCTCTTGCTCTTGTGTGTGTTGATTTAATTAAGATTGTGCCTCCTTACTGAGCTAGCTAGCTAATTAATTATGATAGTAGATTAATCAATTAGCTATCTAGGGCAAGCTAGCTTGTTTGTTGGTGAGTTGCTGTCTCCTAGCTTGGTGTTAAGGAAGGTGAGGAGAGGCCTCACCTCAATTTATAGAGGAAGCTAAGCTCTACCCTCAAGGGCATTGCATGGCAACACTTGTGTGTAAGGAGTATGAAACCATGGAGTGAGCACACGGTAGAGCTATGTGTTAGGCTGGTAGTTGCGAGCTAGATTGCCAGACAGCTAGGGTTCTTCCGGTCTAAGATAGAAAACTAAAGGCGCACTGATCTGGGGGAGATCGGTATCGGACGGCCGAGATCGCGCGATCGGGGCAAAGACCGGGATCGGACGGCCCTGATCTCGTGATGGGATAAGATGCTAAAGCTGGTGTGGGGTAACATATTTACATGTTCCATCTCGATCTGGAGCGCACGATGATGGGTTTGGTGAGACGACGGCCGTCTTTGCGTTTTGTGAGGGGGAAAAAAGCTACAAAGCGCTCGCGGTTTCGGCCGGCTTTTTGCAATTCGACGACCGGGTTTTGGGGTTTGATCCAATGGTCCTTGGCTATAGCTATGTACGTAGCTGCTACAACTGTTGTATCTCTCTCAAGACAGCGTTTTCATTGCGAGCCCCCCACTGCATGCATGTACCTTTGGTGGTCACACACACACGGCTACTAATTGCAACGACACTCATCCTCATCATGTGAGATGTGTGTCCACACCCATTGTGGTCATATGCAAGAAAATATCGTTAAATATCTTGGGGTGATACGGTGTGCGTGCAGATGCATGCATGTACGTAGTAAAATCTGGAAACTCATGTTATCCATTTGCTAAACTATTACTCTAATTTTGTCCATCTTTAGAATTAATATGTGTGTACATAGTTCTTGACGATTTGTTTTGTGGTGGGGCTAATATTAGGAGGAGAAAGTTATTTTACAACTTAGTGACGCATGTACTCTCATTTTATGCATATCATCCAAATGGTTACAAAGAAAAACGAAATGTCTGGAAATTACCCTATAAGCCCCCCTTTGGAGTAAAGGATTTGCTGGGGGGTAATTTAGAAATCAAATAATGTGAAAAGTTTCTTATTTGGCCTTCTGGGACAAAGATTTGAACTTTCAAACTTTTATGAAATTCCTTTGAAATGACTTGATGCATCAAATTAATGTAGAGGAAAGCTAGTATGAGGTCTAACCTTTTTACAGATTTCTTTAGGAAATCTCTCTTTCACCCAATTCACATGTTTTTCCTGTCATACCCAAATGGTTATTCTTATTCTTTTTTGCTTTTATCTGTTTTGTGTATGCATTCCTACTAAAATCATGTGTTTTCCCACTATGTGTTATTTCATATTCATATTCCAAAATAATCCTAAACATGCAAGGAGATATGGTACTTCCACAAAATAATTTAGGTTGTGTAATAATAATTTGCCTAAACATGTTTTTTTCCTACTCTCTGTGTTTTTCTCCTTACCCTCCCACATCCCATAATTGCCAAAATTTGATAAGACTGTGTTGGTGTGTTCTATTTATAGTTTAACCAAATTTTGGCATCGGGGTTGTAAATAGCAACGAGGTGAACACTAGTAATTTATGTTGTCAAAAGAAACTAGAAATTCTCACAGCTCATTCCTCTTAACTTCACTTGCGTACTATTCAGTAATAGCACAGGCAAACTAGAATATTAGCGCAGGCAAACATGTAAGAAACATTATTAGTACGTGATTTATTGACTTTAGCTATTTTAAATATGAAAAATAAATTAATTTAATTTTTAAACAACTTTCATGTATATTTTTTTCAAAATACGCTCTGTTTAGCAATTTGGAATCGTGCGTACAGTAAAAGAGGAAAAAAAGTTGTATATTTTAGCCAGTACTGTTTGAACATTACCTTCCAAACAGCCCCACTATATGGTTGCCATCACATTATATTGTTCCCAAAAGCAGGAGTTTCAATCATGAGCTGCCCCTCGATCAACTGCTGTGTTCAAAATATTTTAGTTTGGACGTCGAACCCCAGTGTAGATTCCTGTACTGTACAATGTGCCATGCTTTGAACAACCAAAAAACCAAGTCAAATTTTGCATATGATACAAGCCGATAATAAATTCACAAAATTTACAGCCAACAGTATGCGGCTCCTGATGAATCTAGCTTGTTGCAAGCAGTCGATACCAGCTAAACAGCTGATGAAGGCAATACCGAAATAAAAGGAAAATTATGAACTACAGTTTGCTTTCAGGTTTTCTTTTTCTGCCTCCAAAGTAGCTAGCAAGCGGTGACCAGCTGTGGGGAAGAGTTATAGAAAAGGAAAAGAAAAGGGAAGCTTTGTTTTCTTGGGCTTTACAAATGAAGTGACTATACGAGGCTGTGCAAACAATACTACTTTTGAGGATGCATGCAAGGATCATGTGTGTTGTTAAAATAAACAAGACCATTTGCAGAACAAGCTAGATTGCTATGACCAACAATCTTTCATTCTTAATTAGCCATATATATATCCTCACCTACGCTGAGTCCGTACGTATACATGCTTAGTCACTAAGCATGATGCTGCTATATATCCCCCGTTCAAAATGCGATTGTGCATACCCATAATTGGCAGATGTCCTGTTGCATCACCAAAAGGCACAGGCAGAAACCTTTGGGGGTGTTGTCTTTGTCGAGTTTGCATCCCAGACTCTGCAGGGAACACTTGCCGCTCATTTCAACCGAGGCTTGTAATGCAATCTGAATTTGCATCTTGCTAGTTGATGATCAGGCGACTGTTGGCTGTTTCCTGGAGATTCCATCCAGGCTCCTGTGCTCTAGATCTATCTGAAGGAAAATGTCAGCATGACATGTATAACATATAGTATGAGATCAGGAGAGAACAGTAGCAGGCCAATTCTTATGGAGAACTACATGAACAGCAAGCTGGGCACAAAATATTTGTAAGAAGTTCTTATTATATAGAAGCAAGACTCAAAATTTTCCAGCTATTTGCTAGTGATAATTTCAACGGAGGAAAGAACCCAGATCAAAATGTTCTTATTTCCTGTACTAAAAATGGATATTTCACTGAAGGATATTAATATATAAAGACCCAAGAAGGTTCTATCAAGCACCAAACCTGGTCCTATAACAGTAGTAAAAATACGGAGAAAACACTACAATGTTTCCAGTTAGATTTTCCTAAAATATACAGGGATCTTATCCTTCTGCTTTGGCGTAGAAACCACGATAGATAGATGACCAAACAGAGAAAAAAATTCCATGTTGTCACCAGAGAGATACTGTATGTTAGATCCTCACCAAAAGAAAAAAGGACAAGAAGAATATGGCTCATTCATTTACAGGGATGTATAACAGATGGTTCCCATTTATTCCTGAAAACATCGTTGCGTTTATTTTTGGGCTCTTTTACTGTACCCCCACTAGCTAGAGATGGTAGTAGTGTTAGTAGTAATAAATCTTAACCGTTGATTTTGTTTTCTATTTTCGTGAAATGCTTAAATACAATGGGAGAACAACTTAGTAATTAACTAATCTTATTTCCACACCGTATAATGATGAGTTTACTTATGCATTTACAACAAAGCCAAGTATTTTTTTCTCGAAATACCTTTTTTACTACACTACTCAACAAATTAACAGGGTGTAATAGAAATATATTTTTCATCATTAGATCTAATATAATGGACAGCTCACATGCAATCCAGAGTTAGGCCACCTTCAATAAAAGAGATAGCTGCTAGCTCTAAGTCATCTAAAAGATAGTATCTTCAATGGTCTAGCTTTTAGCACATTAGCTCTTAATATAAATGACCCCACTTGTCATATTCATGTAATATTGGGATTTGTGCAAGAGACTATCTCTTAATTAAGAGATAGCTTTTATCTCTCTTTTATTAAAATATTACAAGAGATAGCTTAGAGACAATTATTGGAGGAGGCCTTAGTTGGCAAGTTGATTTATTACACGATCAATTTGATGTACTAATTCCCTGCAAAAAAGTTGATTTACTAATTTGTGCATGGCACTGGGCCATGAAAGTGTATTTTGGCTATTAATTAGCTGGATCATTTCACAAGGCCCAATCACTATAGTTGTTTTTTTTATATAAAGTAGTGCTTTAGAGTTACTTTCAGATGCATAGAGGAATAGTTGGCTAAGGAATATCCAATGTTCTTAAAGCGACAAGGCAAGGCAAAGAGACTTAACCCCCGCTCAATTGCCTAGACGACCCCTTAAGCGTTTAAGACGAGTAGAAGGTGACACAAGAGCACATAGGAGGAAGAGCAGAGGATTGGAGGGAAATAGAGGAAGGGCAGCAGCATGAGGGAGACAACCATTTTCTCTTTCCATCTTCTCCCCCCTCCTCTCCTCTTTCCATCTTTCCCACTGCTAGGTTTCCATTCTCTAGTCGCCCTCTTTTTTTTTCATCTTTCCCTCTCTATTTATTGTTGCATTGGGCCCTCAATCTCCAGGAATTCCTTCCAAGAGTGTGTGATTACCTTCCTAGTGCACGGGATTTCCTTCCTTTCCCTAATTTCACGTTATTCTGCACACAGATGGCTAAGCGATGGCGACGCTTTGCCTCCCTACGTCGCTCAGACGCCTAGGCGACGCCTAAGCAACACCTAGGCGATGCTTTAAAAACCATGGGAATATCTCTTTGAAGACGCATTCAAAGGTATAATACTGTTGAAACAAGATGGTATCAAATCTAAAGGTTTGGATACTGTTGAAGTTGAAGCGGTGCGGTATCAAATCTGAACGCATTAATACAGCTGAAACATCATGGTATCAAATTCCCACCCAATAAGTCTGGTTGATGCAAGTTTGGTGACCTCATGCAGCTTAGCCTATCCTCCCTCCCTCTTCTCTTTTTGGTTAAGGAAATATGGTAGGAGGTCTCCCAGCAAGCCAGCAGTTGGGTGGGGCAAAGGATTTTTAACATGGGTATTTGCGTCGTGCATAACGGTCCCTAAACAAACTAGTGCCATCAGTAAAAAAATGCAGGTTTTCTCTAATTAATTCGCAAGAGGAACAAAGTGGAGAAATGTACAATATCAGATTATTGAAGGGTGCTGAATGTATTTTCAGAAAATATTGTAACTAAAAAAAGGAATAACATGCAAAAAAAATATAATAGCAAATATCTGTCTAGTTAGATTAGCATGTTTTTAAATACACGTAGTGAAGAAGAATAAAAGTTCAACATTATATGGTGAAACAGTTCAGAGAAAAGGAGGTTACAGGCTGGGAAAGTGGGACGAACCCATGACCACTACCTAAACATTCATCCATGCAAATTTAAGGGCCTATCGCGTAACATAATAATGCATATTTCCTACTAGTCGGGGCTTGGAGTATTTATGAATCACGACAACTGGCATACCCAATTTGATAGCAGTAACTAGCATCTACATGTCCAACAAATTAATCAAGACAAGAGCAGGCCATACAGTAGTAAAAAACAAATTGTCCACAAAAGACACAGTAGTAGTAAGTTACTTGTAAAGAACATGGAGGGTAAGGTTTGTGTACAAGACATTACATTCCAATCCACATGCCTTGTTCCAGCGGTTATTCTTCTTCTAATGGACGCCATCTCATTGTTTTACCTCATTTGGCTGATATGAAGCCGTCAAAGTTGAGGAAGCTTCTTGCTTATATTATATCTACATATCGACATTGCATAGAGTTGCCACATTTGTCTACTGCTCCTCGAGTTAGCACCTAGGATTTGGACTCCAGAAGTCCAAATGCAGACACTAACAGAATGTTATAATATTCCAGAACCACTATTGGACCTAGGGCGACCCAATAACCCATTAGCAAGTAAGTAATCCCTAATATTCAAGGTCTAATCTACTTCCAGAGCCACTAACGTCATCAGATGGAAACAGAATGGACTGGGATCATGTACATTTATGTCGGATCCTGGTCCTGATCCTGAGTTCCAAACCCGAACCAATTATATACGATAATAATCTTTTGGGCTTTGGCTTCAGCCTTTCCTGCCTCTTGGCCGGCAATGGCTTGTCACCATTGCTAATAACGACCGAGTAGAGCGTGAGTACGTGACCATGGTATTCATTTGATACAGGTAGAACACTTCAAAAGAAAAACAATCCTGTCTTTCAATTCATCCCCCATAAGGAATAGGCTAAATGCATAGAGGTTTGTGTCTCTTACCTCCTATTTCCGGTATGATTACTTCTTTTCTGCTCCTGAGAGTTGTCTGCAGGATATGAAGTACTGCTCGGATGCCTCATCGGGGTGGTGATTGTTGGGATAGTTTCAGTTTCATGCCACCTTAGGAGAAGAGCATACAACCTGAAATCATCGAAAAAAGATATAGGTAATTTCACTAATCAACAATCGATTTGCACATACTGGTTGTTTTACTCGGTATAATATCGGAATACGGATTGTGCATCCTTATCTTGCAGAGGTCAGCGCTGTATCAGTTGAGTATGAGGAGGTTACCTGCAAGCAGATGTCTATCAAAGAGATTTACAACGCAACTGAAAACCTGAGTCCACTGAATGTCATTGGCCAGGGAATTGCAGGTACATGGCAATATTGGTCAGTTGGACTTGAAGTCTGTATTCCATCAAGCAGATGCAAAATATATTGGTGATATGAAAACATGAGAGATGTAAGATAATAGCCACATTTAATGGGTAATTCTTGCCTGAAAGTTGTATGTATCTTCTTTCTGGTATGATTTTCAGGGAAAGTGTACAAAGGAGTGCTTGCAAATGGCTGGCCTGTTGCTGTAAAGCACATAGTCAAGAACGAGCATGCAGAAACTTTCCTAAGGGAAGTTACAAGCCTCTCTCATGTGAGACATCCAAACCTTGTGTCACTAAGAGGTTATTGTGATGGGCAAGAGGAGTATTTTCTTGTATATGAGTTATGTATGAACGGTAACCTGTCAGAATGGCTATTTGGTGAGTACCTTTCTTAGCGACCAGGAGTATATTCTAAATATGAAATATAATTCCTAGAAGTAAAGTATTTAATTACAGGGAAGGATAAGAACCTGTCATGGATTCAGAGGCTGCAGATCGCACTAGGCAGCGCTTGTGGCCTTTGGTTCCTTCACATATACCCTGAGGGCTGCATTGTTCACCGTGATGTCAAGGTTGGTTGCATGATTTGGAAAACTTCAGTACATCTGCAAATTTTTTCGGGAATAGTACATCTGCAAATTTAAGTAATGTCAGATTCGTTTGTGTACAGCCAACCAATATACTTCTTGGGGTTGATATGGAACCCAAATTGTCGGATTTTGGACTGTCAAGAGTCATGGACATAGGAGTATCACACGTAAGCTCTGAAGTTAGAGGAACATTTGGATATGTCGATCCAGAGTATCGCCACAACCACAAGGTAAATGCGGCAGGGGATGTCTACAGCTTTGGTATGGTGCTCCTGCAGCTCCTGTCAGGAAAACGAGCAATCAATATCATGAACACTGCTAAACCAATGTCACTGGATCGAATGGTAAGATTATAAACAGTCAAAGTCGGAAATTGAGTTTTCGTCTGATATACATACCTTTGTTCCTCAGGCTTCCATGCTCATCAGAGAAGGCAACGTGTCAGAGTTTGCTGATCCTAGGCTGAATGGAGAGTACTCAACGGATGCATTTGATCTCAGTTTGAAGCTTGCCCTCTCATGCACCGGACAAAAGCAGCAGCGTCCGTCCATGGAGAAAGTTGTGTCAACTCTTGAGAAGGCCCTCAAGATATCCATGAGAGATGACAGCAAGCATAATAGCATTAGCATCATCGAGTCCCACGCATAGCTACTCTGTGTAAACCTTCAGGAGTTCAGGTTGCAACTTATAGTGTTTCCATGAATTTATACATTTGTGTGCATTCGTGTTAGCAGAATTCAACTGTGTTTGATACACACTAGAAACTAAGCTAAATTAACCTATATACTTTCCATCTATCGCAAGGGTACATAGATGTTGAGTTCAAAACAATAGGACTAAATAGATGTTAGATCTGGACAGCAATCTAATTTTACAATACACCAAAAGAATTGCAACTAAACAAATGAAACCTAATAAGAAGAACCATACCTTATATGAAGAAAGATAATGCCAATGAGGCGAATGCTTATTTCATATTATATTAGAACTTTGAAATGTATATACTAAAATGGAAAATGAAACTTTCTGGCGTATTTCAAACACCAAAGCCAACAGAAATTTATTTCTTATCCACAATCAATAATAGTACAGAGCCAGTAACATCCTGAACTTCATAAACCTAATGCTAGAAGTATTTCTACGCAGAGAAATATAAATGCCTGGCAATTAGCCAAGTAAAAAATAAATAAATTTGGTTAGAACATGAAGCAGTGAGCAGACTCTCTAAAGAAATGATCTTCTGCACAGATTAGGATAAAAGTCCCCCACCATGCTGCATATTATCAATGTGGCAGCCCTTCCAGTGCTTCAGCATAATCATTTTGGTTCATTGACAGGGCACACAAGCCATGCGGGAGAAAAAGGTAAATGGCAAGAAATATTATCACTCCAAGATCAGCCTCTTCACCTATGGCTGGTTGAGGGGGATTTCTCAGGTATATCTGACTGGCGCACCACATACAGTACAGGATGGCTATCAGTGTGATGAGGAAGAAAGATTGGTTTGATTTTTCAATAGCTGATTTTGCATGCTTCATTCTGCCAAAACAAAGAACAAAATGCTTAAATAAAAAAAAGGGGATCTATTACAGCTAACAGCACAGTGAAACTCAGATTGAGTGATCAAGCACAATCGGGCATGCTAATAACTATATTGCCCAGTGGAGCTTTATGTCATTTTTGTTGTCAGCAACATGATCGTTATACTTAGTAGTCGGTAGGAACTAGGAAGAGAATGGTTTTCAAAATTCTTATACTGTGGGAAATTTTAAAGTTCTAGAAATCGATGAGGATCCAAGTTTTCTTTTCGGGTTAGCATAATCTAGTTCTCCTGTACAGCTGTATACAATTGTACACAGCACCTATTATACTTGTATGAGACTTGTTGGTTGTGTGCAACCATGATGTTGGCCTAGGTGTAATACTCTTCCATTATCTATGAAAACTTAGTGCGCATATGAAGCAAAGTTTGTACCTGTTAATGTACATAAAACCCAGGATGAGTGCAATACAAAGAAGGCCTACAACAAACACTGCATCCAAGTTGATAGGAGCACGGCCTTTCCACCAACCAGTGCTCAGAATCCAAGTATACATTGTAGAGTGCCCATTCTCCTGCAGAAAAAAAATGACCAAAATTTAGCCTAAGTAGCATGGAACGCTTTTTTGGATGGATGAAGTGTTTCTGGCATGAGAAATGAGACAGAGAGAAAGAGCAAGGGCTATGAGAATTGGTGCACATTGTTCTGGTTAAGAGAAAGGGCTAAAGTGCAAGCCACAGCTCACCTCAAACAAGTGATCCAAAAAGAAGTGGGAGAGCGAGCCTGCCGTGATAAGCAAGAAGCACTGTTTCCTGCTTAGTGCTACCTGCATCATCATCAATATCAGTACCAATCAAGCATGGAACCAAACCCACACATGGCTAGCAGAGGCGAGTGTAGTCTAGAGTTATCCCCTCTCTAGAATGTGCTATGTTCCTTCCATTTGCAATTGCAGATTGGAATTCTACATTTCTAAGCACAGGTTGCGGCTGCTACTAGCATTTGTTAATTAATCTTAACAAGACAACAAAAGGTATGAACTACTGGCACAGGCAGCAGATGTTCCAGCCTAATTATACATCAGTACTAGTAATTGTTAGTACGAATAAACAAACAATCCCGAGGCTGCTTCTAGATACCAATTTGGCGATTAAACAAGCAGTTAAACAGTAGGAAAGCAAATCACACCACACCCACCCCGGAGGGCGCCTCGAGGACGCCGGCGCGGAGCATCCACCGGGAGAGGCAGGCGTAGAGGAACGCGAGCGGGACGCCGAGGAGGATCGGGTAGTAGAACGGGTGGTGGACGGCGGCCATGGCGATGTCCCCCGCCGCCGCCGCGGCGGAGCCGAAGGGGAGGAAAGAGGCGAGCCACTCGGCGAAGGAGCCGAGGTCCGGGCCGAGGAAGGCGTTGGCGGCGTAGACGGCGCAGTGGTGCGGCCCGAACCGCCGTGGGCCCGCCAGCCGCGACAGCGATAGCCCGCCGGCCAGCGCGTACATCAGGTGCGCCCCCGGACCAGGCATCCCGGCCCCGGGGTCGGGATTGCGTGGTGTGTAGCTGCGTAAGCTAGCAAGCGAACGTTGAGCTCTCCGGCAAGGGCAGCAGCCGCCGGGAAGTTGAAGTTGGTTTGGTGAGCAACCTCCGGCTGGTTTTGCTCTTGTGGTGAGGAGGGAGACGGAGTTGGACCGAGCAGAGCTAGCTTCGGCTGCTCGTCCGTGTCCGATTGCTAGTGCTAGGTACAAGGTCGCCGTTTGTTTGCTTTTTTTTTTTTCCTGCGTTTAGCCGGTTACTGCCAATGTAAGGGTAAACGGTCTGGTGGTTTTCGAGCTGCCTTTCTAGCAAAGTAGTAGCAGGCGACTTTAAACAGAAACGGGATCGGTAATCGGTAGGATCGGTAGTATTTGACAGCCGGCGAATCTCCGATTTTTCACTAAATTTTACTACTACCAGATTTTACCGATTTGTTGTTAGTTTTGTAAACCCTATAACGCGAGAATTTCGGTAGGATTAGAAACGTAATCCGTCTTCGTAAAAACTCGCTCGACTGATGTCACTTGTACGTATCTGTAGAGAATGAACACCCAGCTAGTCAAGCACAAGCAGCGCCCCTTCGAGAGAAAATAAGACTATGTACCTAAGCAAGCAGCCCTGTCAAAGTAGAGTCAAACAAAACAACCGTTGGGACCCGTCACCCGTGGTGTCCCTTACGTCAAGGCTGAGCAAAACGCGACTACCTCTCGCTGCATTTCTGCATTTCATATATTGGAATTCTGGATTGCAAGTTCCAACTTCCACCAATCCACCGTATGCGGTATGCTGGTTGCACTACTGATCGCTCCGTGATTTCTTCTCTCAACAAAAGAAAAGACAGAAGTCGCCACCTTACCGGCAGATCAGCACGACAGCACTTAAACTAGTATGTGACGATGTTGACAACTGCATGTTTGGCAGTTCTTCCAATTCCAAACTTCAGCCGGGCCCTGCTGTTCAGTTCAGCTTACCTAAAGTTGCACTTGCACCAGATTGTACAGCATACAGGCACAGTACAACAGCGATGCACCAAACACACACCGGTGTGCCCACCACTCACACAATTGCAGGTTCACTTCGCCGTCGCCGGTGCGCGCCTCGTTCAGGCGCTGCAGTCCATCTGCACGGCGACGGAGCCATCTTCAGCCGCCCGCTGCTGCAGCACCCGCCGCTTCAGCCGGCTGGACTCCTTGATCGCCATCAGGTTGTCGCATGCGACCCACGGGAAGCTCCAGAACCGCTTCCCGGCGTGGCGGTCGGGGTGGTACGTCACTCGGTACCACGCCGACGCCATCCGCGGCGCGTCCTCCTTGCTGGTAGAGCTCGCCAGCCAGCCCCTCACCTCCCTGTGCAGGCCATCGACGGCGGCGACGATCCGGTCCTTCATTTCGAAGTACCTCTTGTTGTCCCTCTTCAGGTACATCATCCTGTTCCGGATGTTGCCAGTCAGGATCTCATCCTCGCGCTCAGCGCGGTAGTAGTTCATTAGCGTTGTCAGCTTCTCCTCGTACAGCTCGTAGTGCTCCTCTGCTGCCTCCAGGAATTCGTCAGAGCCAGGGATCTCGAGGTCGGGATCATACTCGAGGTTTGGTTGACCTGGGGATGAGGGGGTTTCTGATTTCTCCTCCATGTGGCCCGTCGCTGATCGGTAGAGCTTGCCAAGAACGCCTTCAGAGATGTACATCGGTTTCTCCCATCGTTCCATGAAGTTGGGATACTCCCTCGGTCTTAATGATCGCGGCATTTCAGCTGGAGCTCCTGTCTTGGCGAAGTCGACTGCCATGGAATGCAGAGTAGCCAGCTGGAGGCACTCAGGGCTCCGAGCTTTCAGTGGCGCACGGTCCGCGTGAATCAAGTGGGCAGTTGAGATAACACCAAGCGCATCATTTATCATGTAATCAACAAAGTGCTTCTGAATTTCCTGCAGTTATAGCCACATCAAAAAAGAACGTTTCAATCAGGCCAGTATAACACTGGTTCAAAGGGTTGTGCTTATGAGATGACCTTGAATAGCCCTACTACTAAACTCTATAATATTGGCATTTATGTTCCAGAGAACTTTTTATTTTACAGAAGACAGAAATTTTGCTCATTGCTATTTTGTTTTTCTGAATCAAGCTCTCCAAATTTCTAAAGACTATTGTTAAATGTGCATAGTTAGCGCACAAAAGCTCTGGTGTGCCCGCGTAAATAATTACATCAATGAACCACCAATTTTACTGTTGAACCATCCTGACTGAGTTAGAAATTGTAAAAGGCAGTTCTTTTTGGTTTGCGTAACCCCATTAGCATCACATATTTACATATGCACTTATTGCCATAATGAACTTATTCATGCCCTGAAACGCAAGAAGACATTTTTAAGAAAATATGTGAGGTGCCTCAGCAGACTAAAATGATACAGATCATAAACACCAATACTTGTTGACATTTTCACCTATCAAGATTGATATTTCCCTGGATAAGTTCCTTGGGGATTAAATCCCATATAACCGAACAAGACCTAAATGAGAAACAACAATCTAGCAAAAAGAGGAAAAAGGGAATAGTTAGGCTTACCTCAAGTGTAACAACATGATCCATAATGCGTGGCCTTGTTGCTGTGTAGTCCATAGGTGTCTCAACTTTCTCTGGAATAAGTCTGTCATCCCAAGTAATAAAATAAAGGTCGCCATCCAAATCTCCCCCAGAGCATTCATTTGGATGAGGCCTAATAAACATGAAATACAAGCACGCATTACCAGCATTATTTGTAAGGTTCAAAACAAAAATCAACCTAACAAGAAAGACAATGATGGACAGCATGGTGATTCACTACAGTAGTGATGGGCTGCTTTCCTTCCTTTGAAGCCATGGGCAAGCAATACAAACTTTAAAAAGCATGAAGATAAATAATTTCAGTTTCACATACCTTTCTCCTCTCTGAGGAAATACAAGACAATCAACCAGGCCCATGTCTTCCAATTCAGGGTCATATATAGCTTCAAGTACTCGTATATCACCAGGATGGAGACAGGGATTTTTTGTGATTGCAACTTTTCCAACAATTGTGGCTGTTTCCTCGTCAACATTATAAAAATACGACTGATCACTGTACTTTTGTTCTTTGCTGTTCTTTGTAATTCGGATGTATACTTGACCGTAGTCTAATATGCCTGTTTCATCCAAACAACCAATGAGAACACGTCCTTTTGGAACATGGATTTTACACCTAGTTCTAATGTCAATAAGCCTATTCTCCTGATGGGCCTTAAGAATCATTGACAAGTAAGGCTCTGAACTAGGCTCATAACCTTGCAGCAACATCTTCAGTGCTGTCTTTGTTTCAGAACCACCAAGTTTCCCTAGGACTGACAAAGCAACCTCTTTGTTGGTTAGCATTTCATCTGTTTCACGCATATCATCTTGTTGCATCGCAACAAATATGTCATCACTTATACCCAATGTTGAGAGAAGAGAAATAATTTCACGATTCACATAGCATGGCTGAGACTTGCTCCAACTTGTAATGTTCAGCATCCTGCTCTCAGATTCAAATTTCATCATACTAGGACGCAGAGAAAGATCAATGGAAGACATAGGGTCAACAGCAATGACTCCTTTGTAGCCACCATACCTTATTTGAAAAGCTGAAGGAGGGTTAGCAGGGTCCAGTCCAATTTGGTGTGCAACTTGCCTGGCAAATCTTAGAGATATCTTCCCAATACCATCAGAAAATATATATTTGGAGCCATCGGTTGTGATCTCAATATCTGGAATCACTTCCACATGCCATGTTGCGACTTCAAATGTTTGTCTGGAGGAGCTGAACAGCTGGCCCATTCTAGCTGCACACTTAGAGATTGAACGGATATTCTGAAAGTGGCCCATCCATCTTCTTATACCTTCTGCATTTAAGGTAGCATTAGAAGCAAACATCCAAACAGAATTACCCCTAAGTTGACTTGCTGAGAAGGCCAAAAATTCGAAATTCTTTGGACCAATGGAAAATCCATTTTTTAGAATGGAGAGAATACGATGATACAGACCAGTTTTGAAAGGCTTAGAAAATAAACCTTGTTCAATTCTAGCTGAGATTGCATTAGCAGAAAGCTTACTCCAATCTTCATCAACAAAAGTAACTCTAACAAAGTCAGAAGCATATGCAGAATGATGTTTAACCACATAATTTGTAACCTCGTCTTCAGGTCCGAAGCAGAATATTTTGGAGGGAGTTATGTGAACTCTATAACACTTCATCAATTTTTTTTCACCTTCACCTTCACTGGAGAACAAAGCATTATGGCTTCTCTTCATGCTATAAAACTCCTGCTGGATAAATTGCAAGGGTTCGTAGCAGGTAGACTCTAACTTGTTCATCTTCTCAAAAATTCTCCTTGAGACATCAACTGGTATTTCTTTAAGGACTTTAAACAGATCAGCATTAACATGCTTGGTAACTATCTTCCCCATATGAATGAGAGAGTTGAGACGAAACAGAACTTCGTATGGCACAGAGCAGTCGCTAGGACAGTGAACAAGAGGAACCACATTGGAGGAGGCACCAACACCATCCACTGAATTCATGGTCAATTCCCCTTTTTTTTTATGGAAAATGGTCAATTCCCCTAAATCTCCTGAGAACGGTAAACTTTTGAGAATATCAGATACCAATGCACCTCCACCTAGTTTTAAGACAAGAGTAGAGCACTTCCCGAAAGAATAATTGGGTGTAAAATCAAGTGCCCTGACCCAGGAAAATTTAGCATCCTCCTTGCATGCATGAAAGCGGTCATCCATAAACCTTGAATTAACTGCAGGCCCAGAAATTGCAGTGTGTATTCTTGGTGCATAGTTGAGCTGAAACAAAAATTATAAGTCAACAATATAATTTGTCAGATAAAAATCAGATCTATACAAAAACAAAAACAAAACAATTGACCCTACTCAAATCACAAGTGAAGGAAGATTTGGAACACTTCATGTCGAGGGTGCACCCGCAGCTCACCTGCAGCAAGATGGCGCCCACCCCGTCGAGGGTGCACCCGAGGCAATCCTTCATGTCCTCGAAGAACACCTCAAGCCTATACCTCTGTGAGTCGTGCTCCAGGTACAGGTCCACGCGCCGCTTCGCCGGGATGACCTCGGCGCGCACGCCGTCCCACGCGTCGGCGGCCTCGACCACCCGCTCGGCGACGCGGTCGCCCAACACGAGGCGCGCGCTGGCCGCGCGGAGGGAGGCGTCGGACGCGCGCTGGAGGAGATCGACGGGGGACGGGGAGACGGAGAGGACGGCGCCCAGGAAGCGGGGCAGCCGGCCCGAGGAGGCGAGCTCCACGGCGACGCCCGCCGCCGCGGCGGATTCGAACTGGACGGTGCCGTGGCCGCGGCTCAGCCATCCGCGGCGCGCCCCCATGATCTCGGAGGCGAACGCGCCGCCGACGCCATAGCCGGCGACGGCGGAGTCGAAGAAGGATAGCAACTCCGCGGCGACGGCCGAGGGCGGGATGTTGGAGACCCGCAGAGACGCCGTGGCGGGACTCGCCAGCGCTACCGCCGCCGCCGGCATAGCGGTAGGGGGAGGTTTGGGATTCCGGCGAGGTTGCAGCCCGGGTCGGAGTTTGTCAGCTGTTCGGCCCTGGGCCAGGGGTTTATGCGGGTGCGGTGGCTTATGCGCACCTGAGAAAAGTGGGTTTTGTGACTCACTCGGAAGAAACGGGGGCATTTCTGGACTCGTGTCACGGTGTCAGTCGAAAGCGGCGCGTCAGAAATTCCGGAACCGGCCGCTGCACGTGAGAAGTCCAGAGTACGATCCTTTTGGTACTGTAATTTTTCTGTGTGTCACCCTCTCGAACTCGAACAGTCGAACTCGATGTCAAATTCATTGTTTCCATCTGAATTCTGAAGTATGCAAATGGTTTGAACTGCTGGTAAGTCTAAATCACAAACAAGCACGAATTGCTGGTGAACATGATGTGTTTTTTTTTCTTTCACACTCTTTTATTGTTATGTGCATATCATTATTTTCTTTTTTTCCATTGCGTCCACTTTTTACGATATTGTTTTAACGTTATCGGATTGTCATTTGCTTCGGTTGATTTGACCTTAACTGCAAAATTAATGTTGATTTTTAGGCTGAAATTGATGGACTTTTGTCATAAAGCATAAGCAAAACAGCCATCCAATCAGGCTCTATGTCTACCGGTATATAATCCATGGAAAAGAATCATCACGGAAATCTTTTAATAAAGAGTATCTGCCATTCAATGCAAAATTTTATTATAGGAAATCTTTTATGTATTTAAAAGTTTTTCTAATGGGACAGTGAAAATATCTGTCTATACATATAACTCTTTTATCTTAGTATAAAAACTTTTTCTCAAAAAAAGTATAAAAACTTTTATTATGTACAAGTTTTTGTACATATATAATTTATAGGTGTAAAAGTTTCTATACATTGTAATTTCTAGAAAAATTTACAGTTTTTTAATACAAAAAATAAAAACTTTCATGCATAGATCTTAATTGTTTGACGATAACCTAGTCTACAATGTGTATTGGGTATTGGTTAGAGGCTCAATGGTGCGTTTTCAGGGTCTCAAACTCTCAGTGTTCAATTTACACGATATCTCCCTATGGTTCCTGTGCTCGAATTAACCGGAAAAACCAGAATACCCAAGGAGAAGCAGAGGGGATGACCGACCGTAAACGGTAAACCTGGAGGTCGACTTTCTTATTCACCCATGCACCAAAATGCACATATTCATGGCAGACATCGAGAAGCCAGAGATCAAGCGAGAGCTATCAATACAACACCACGACGACTGACGGCGAAGATCACGCTAGTGGACCAACTCGACCAACTCTAACACACAGCCCCGCGCCCCCGCGAGACTCGTAGCTGCCATAAGGTTGCCTCAGCTGCCTGGCCTAGTTCTTGAGGAGGTAGTCGTCGAGGTCGTGGAAGGTCTTGGCGGCGGTCTCCTTGATGACGTCCGGTTCGGGGATCTGCTCGCTGACCTTGTCGAACTCCATGGTCCAGTTCACCACCGCGCCGGCGCCGTCCTCACCCCCCTTGGGGACCACCTGCAGCGTCACCCTGAAGTTCTTGTAGAAGCTGACCAGCTCCCCGTCCACCACGCTGTACGACACCACCTTCTTCTCGTCGTCCGCCACCTCCACCTTCTCCTTCGCGAACGTCACCATCGGCACCCCTGCAATCTCAACCGATCGATCAGTTCATAGAACCGATCGCGTGAAGAATCTCGATCGTTCGATCGGATTGTGTACCTTCGGTGTACTTGAGGAGGCGGACGGTGCCGGCTGACTTGCCGTCGCCCTCGACGGTCTCGATGCTCTTGTACTGCTGGGGGAAGATCTTGGGGAAAAGATCAGTGGAATCACGCAGCGCCGTCCACAGCTTGTCAGCCGGCGACTTCACCTCCACCGACAGCTCAACCTTGGACGCCATTGATCGATCACTACTAAAGTACTGAGCTCTCTTAACACTAGTAAAGTACTGAGTTCAGGTTAATTGCTTCTTGTGGTCTCTGCGCATGGCACGAAAGCCTTATATAGAGCTGGATAGCTGCTTTGATTGGGGATCCGAGTAGTAGATGTGGAGCTACTACTGCTGCTGGCCATTGATGCTTTCCGGCGAGATCCAGCTACCTATTTCAGCACCCAATTTATGGCGTCGGTGCAGATTGATGCAGTATACATGTATAGTATATGTGACGATCGATTAGGAACATGCTGGGTACAGAGAAAACCAGAGAGGAACTGTTACTCCCTTAATTAGCACTAACAGTCTGACGCGTGTATGCTAGTGGCACTGAGACTCGGACTGATTGTGCAGGTTGGGTTCTTGATCTGAATTTGCGGGTAATAATGCCGGTCCAGTTTGTAGTTGGCAACAGTGGTATAGGTTAATTTTTGTTGATTGGTTTAGACATGTACTCCTCCGTCCTCGAATATTTAACTTCGTTGATTTCTTTTACACATATTTAATCGTTCGTATTACTTAAAACATTTATATGATTATTAATTCTTTTCTACCATTTAATTTATTGTTAAATATACTTTTATACATATCTATAACTTTACATACTTCATAAAAGTTTTTAAATAAATTAAACGGTCAAACATATGTTAAAAAATCAGACAAAAAAATACTACGACTACTATCCTAAATCTCTAATAGAACATTCTATCAAAGTGGGCAGGAGACTTAGCTAGGATTAATGGGTAGAGACTAGCTAGGATTAATGGGAGCTTCCGCGGCGGGACTCGGATGTACACCAACTGAGCTCATTCCATGTTTTGCATTTCTGGTTACTCCGAGTGATATCTCTTTGTGTACCAAGTGAATTAGCGCTTAGGCTAGCATTTTTCTTTTTTAAAAAAGACAAAAGCTTTACCTTGAATATATTTGATAGAGAAAAAAAATAGGACAAGATTATGATCCAAAAAACGACTATAACCATGAAAAGAGAAAAACCAGTACACCGTACATCTACAACCAAAATCTTGCTACCAAAACATCAAAAAGACACAAAACTCTAAAGGTAAACGATCTTTGAAACGACGCCTTCAGAAAGATTACGACCCAGGACATGCTGCCGATGTCCGTCCCAGCTATGATATAGTTTTCACCAAAAGAATCTCACAGAAAAAACAGAATTACACAATAATGCCCTAATAGGAGAGCGACGCCTGTAGTTATCATCATTGCTAGTTTGAAGGCAGGGCTTTTGTCCGTAAATGTTCTACCTGTCATGTCTAGATGCGTCTATCAGGCAGGAGCCACCGCCAATAAAAACCTTTGACGCACAATCACCACACCGACACTAATAGAAACCTTCAATGCGCAAACACCACGCCAACGCCTCGCTGTCGGCCGACCATCAGGAAGTAGCTTCGTGACGTCCGCCGCTCTGGAGAGGAGTGACGTCGGGTCCGACGCGCATAGGCTAGTACTAGTCTAAAGCTTTGTTGCTTGCTTATGCACGGCTGCATTCGTGTTCTACGCATCGCAGAAAAGGTTGAGAACTTTGTGTGGAGACTGGAGAAGGGAAGATTCAGAAGATTTTGAGCTGAGCGACGGAGACGGCAACCCGAGACAGCAGAATAGAAAGGTTCAGCTTTCAGAACGTTACAACAGAAAGGTTCAGATTTCAGAACGTTGTGTTTGTGTGGAGCAGAGAAGGTTCAGAAGATTCAGATGCAGGTTGCCGCGACGCACAGTCGGCGTTTATCCACGTGGACCCGTTCAAAAAAAAGAGAAAAAAAATCCCCTCTAATCTCCACTTCCACCTCCGCTCCTCTCCGCCCCGCCGGCCATGGCCGCCGCGTCCGCTTCCGCGGCTTTCCTCCTCCTCCCCGTCTCCCCACCCGCGGGCCCCATCCACCCGCGCCTCCTCCCTTCATCCCCCTGCCGCTCGCGACCTCGCTGCCACGTACGCCTAGCGGCCTCCCGGTCCGAGGGCGACGCCACCGGCGACGGCGGCGTCGTGGGGGTAGGAGGAGGAGGCGTCTTCCTCTCGCCGCGCGCGCTGTCGCAGCGCGAAGAGCTCGCGGCGTTCCGCTACGCCCACACCTTCCCCCACGGCCGCCTCACCGTGCGTGCCCTCACCCCGCCGGGCGCCGACGACGCCGAGGCCGAGGCCGACGCGCTCGTCCGCCTCCTCGCGTCCTCGTTCGCCGAGAACGTCAGGTGGGCGCCCGCGCAGCGGTACGAGCAGCTCCTCGCGTTCGTCATCCGCCGCTACCTCTACGAGCGCCGCGGCCTCGCGCCCCACGCCGCCGTGCTCGTCGGGTACTACCGCCCCTCCACCGCCGCCACGGGAGACGGAGAGGAGGAGGTGGGGGAGGGTGAGGAGGAGGAAGATGACGACGGAGAGATGGCGTGCACGGCGGAGGTGTCGCTGGACGCGATGGGCGCGCCCGGTGCCCCGCCCACGCCGACGCCGCCGCTGGAGTTCCCATACATTTGCAACATGACTGTCAAGACCTCGTTGAGAAGGTAATGGATAAGGCCATTTCCACCTAGTCTGCAAACTGAATGTCGTATGGTATGCAGGTAGATTTTGGGTTTTAATTGTACTCCAAGAGCTGATTGCGAAGGAGATTCCTTAGTTCCGTAGCAGCATGGTTGCATTGGATCGAGCATTTCCTCTTCTGCTGATTATTACATTGTCCTAGGAGGGGTCAAATCCCCTCCTAGGTTGCTATATTTTGGGACGGAGGTAGTATGCACTAAAATGATTTGAGCCTTTAATTGTTCTGTGGACATGGGGTAACCCAGTAATTAGTGTACAATGTTTTCTCACTAAAAAAGTTTCCATGATTTTTTTTATATTGAATGCAATGACCGTGATTTAATTTTATTTGAAAGGGAGTATTTGTTTGAAAAACAATGGAGCTTGGAGATATTGTTCAATATGAGCGATATTCCTGAAACAGAAACTGTATGGCACCGTGGTAGATACCCATGTGACCTAGTTCTAAGGCGCATGGCTCTTTGCATGACATCTAATGGTTGAATCAATCAGAGATAGATGCCCCCTACTTGTTCTCTTTTTCATAAACCGAATTTAGGAAGTGTTTTCAGTTAGATGACGTGTAAGTTCATGCTGTGAAACCTATGGTTTTATGCCTTATGGAGTATTGGTATGTACTAATGTTTTGCTTATGTGGTTTATAAAGTTCCTTTATTGTACATTGTTTCTTCCCATTAGGAGAGGAATTGGAAAACAACTTCTTAAGGCTTGTGAGGATCTGATTACCAAGATGGATGCCAAAAGGCGCATATATCTGCATTGTAGGATAATCGACCAAGTTCCATTCAATATGTACAGGAAAGCAGGATATAACATTGTCCAGACTGACAGTATTTTGGTTTGGCTGAGCCTACAAAAACGCAAGCACTTAATGAGCAAGGAATTACTGCAAACTTCTGGTAGCAGCAAGAGTACAATCAAAGATTTTGATGATAACATTTTGACAAGCTGAACATGCTAAAGCATCATCAGGTACTCATAATATTGATTTTGTAAAATATATGTTTCTCTTTCACCAGTAATCTTCATGTGCATTTTTTTTTTCTGCCGAATATCTTATGAGTAAAGTAGCTACTGTTCATCAAGTGGCCGTTGAATGGTTATGGAAACTAGTAAAATGTTGTATCCTGTAGGCTGACACAAATTGACGTGATTTTAAACTGCATAACTCGGCTTCTTAAAAAACTGGCCCATGAATGAATTAGTTGCAGGGATATTTTTTTGTTGTATCCTTTGATTTCAACATATAAAACTCTATTTGTTTTGTGTATAGGTCACCACAGTGATCATATACATTTCTCTATGTCCTATTGTCTGAATCTAACATAAATTCCTGCAAACGAGAAAATATATGCTTGGTGCCATCATAGTAAACTAGCAAAGTGCTCGTACTTTATTACGGGATTAAATCAAGAAAAAAAAACAGATTTGTATGTTCCTATGGAAGAATATTATATTGTGTATCATTGTTTTTGTAATTAAATATGGAGAACATGACGATTATAGGGCATCCTTTATTCTGACCCTCAGTCAAATATAAATTAAATAGTTGTATGTCCCTACAGTCTCAATGTACTACTCCCCACCCTGCTATGGCATGCCTGCTACGACTCCCCACCCCCTCAGTCTCTCACAGGTCAGAGAGTACTTGAATTTCAAAGTTCAAACACATAGTCCAGTATACACTGCCAGTATGGACCCACATGACAGTGGGTTCGCATCCACCATTGAGTTCTTTTAAAGGAGTGTAAAAAAAGGTTGGACAGTGGGAAGGAATCCACTATCAATTTAATTATGAGAGAAATGTGAGCATGTCAGGATTTGAACACAGAACCTCAGGGTTGAAACCACACATGCCACTGCACTAACAAGCTCACTGTGGATATGATGGATTGGCAAAAGGTCTTGTGTCATTGATCTTCCAAGCTATTCTTATATTTGTTAAGCACAGCAAGCAGTAGCTCGTTCCACATATCAATTGGTCCTGGCAGACACCAATGCGAACAGTCACTGTAACCCCTCATCCATTGATTATTCCAATGAATACCTGGGTGTGCATCAGGCCTCATTGACATAGCTTTGGTTATATCTATAATCTCTACTTTTGCCCCTCCCTTGTGGTTGTTCTTTTGTGTTCTATCAGCTTCCTCAACCTGTACATTTCTTATAGCCCATTCAGTTTGATCAGTCATTGCCTCCTCTCTCAGTGGTTCAGTTCTATTGCAAGATCCTCCAGTATTCCACAACCCATTTTCAAAATGTGCTGATGTTGCTGTTCTTACCACTGTCAATTGCAATCTGCACTCATGGCACTCTTTCAACTTACTGAGAGCTGTTCGAAAGACCCTCTGAATAGCCATAGGGACACTGAAGCTTGTAATGTTATCCTCTGAGCAGTATATGCATCCAATGACTTTCTCATCTTCATAGAGATAATTTCTTCTGAAGAACCAACGGGAGGTGGATATGACTAAAAAATTTATCTGGTGTAAGTTTGCAGCTAATCTTGGATCAAGTTTATCCAAGTGTATGTCATGCTCTCCAACTGCTGTGCCATTTATTTGTCTTTCATAATCTTCTACTATGAATTTGGTCCACAGTACCATGAGAGTAAAGTTATAAGACCTGAAATTCCATGTGACAAATTTATCTTTGGTGTCACTACTAACTCTGACTGGAGCTTCTACCTGGAAAAGATTGTAGAATTGTGTCAAGGTCTTGAGTCACAGCTATCTGATAAAATTTCTAAAAGCCAAGGTAAATGAAGTATAATCGCTATGATAAATCATTAGATAGAAGAACCTAGTGTATATTTTCTGTTAGCACTAGAACTTGTGCCCTTTTTTTTGCATAAAATTGAAAATATGGAAGCATTCTGTTATAAACATTATTCATTCCAGGTTAGCAATAGAAATAAAATCGAGGCCTTTCAGCTGTTTGGTCCACATTTCATAACTGTAACCTACAAATTTCTGTGGAGAAAATACATGAAGCTATGCAAACTTCTGTAGATGTTTGAATCAACACTTTAACATGGCACTATGGCAGGACCTCCTGCAGGGCTGTGATGCCTGTTTAAGCTATTTTATATCTTACTTTAGTGTGTATATATATACTATTGTTCAATGGAAGGGGGAGAGCTCAGTTTTTTTTTTTTCTTCATGTCCATTTCTATCTGAACTTGTCAAATTGGGAGTAACATCTGTCTATAGTTGCTCTGAAAAATAAAAATAAAACAATATAAAAGTGAGTTATTGTGAGTGTGTCACTGGTGATATAGCCATATAGGTACTACTACTTTTGGTTACACATTTGGCAGAACTAAAACACAAGGTGTTCCCCTCACCTGAGACAGTAAACAGAGCAGTGATTCCATCTGGTTCCTTGCAATCGAATCCCCAGCAAAAGCCAATGTCTTCCCTCTGACAATAGTCAAGAATAGATGGGGTTCAAATTTTGCCATGGCACAACCATGCGGTTTCCACCTCCAGTTTATGTAATCCATTTGCTTTCCGTACTTTCCACAGTTTCTTGCCTCTGGAATTGTTGGGCATGTCGTGTTAGTGTAAACCGGGCCTCCAAAATCTCTAACCCATGTTCCATTGAACAGATTGCAGGTTTTTGCATTGTCATGAGAACCTAAATAAAGGCAAAATCATCAGTACATGATATTCTTGGATAGACAAGCCTGTTGCTTTTAATACTATTATAACTGCTATTCTATCAATGTAAATTTTGTTGACATTGCAAAAGTACCATGAGTCTTCATATGTGAATTTTCAGAGCTAAAAGTTATGTTTTCTTCTTTATTTATTTTGGTGCATCCGTGCATGTATCTTTTCCCAACAGCTAATCTGATACACTTCTGAATATAATATGTAGATTATCTGAAAGGCAAGAAAGCATTCAAAACTGCAGACGGCCAGGCTTGGTAAGCATTCTAAACCACAAGATTCACAACACTGCTTTTTTAACTTTCCATAAAACCTGAAATTTAAGTTGATGTGAACAGTCAACTAGTATCTTATGTTGCATGTACGAGGGAAAATGTAGGGGGAGGGGGGGAGGAATCTAAATCTAATGGATAAATATTTCAGATGTTGATGGCCAATTAATTTTTAAACAACTCGAGTGATGCTAGATAAATTTGGCACATAAAATATAACTATAATGACAGTTTTTCACATAAAAGAAAGGAGACTGAGAGCATACTGCTGATGGCGGTCTGATGAGAGTTGTGTGCTGGCATTGGAGAGTACAAGAAAATCTGCTCAGGATAATATGCTGAGAGAACAAGCACAAGTAGCACTGAGAGCAGCATCAGTCCTAGTGTTTTTCTTCCGAAGGGAAATACTTCACTTGCATTTTGAATGTAATTTGAGCCATGGAGATTTGGTGGAGAATTTTTTTTCTTAGCCATGAGCATACAGGGCTATACTACATCATGGTAAACCAGCTTGCATCACCTATTTATAGGAGGGACATGAGGGCAAAAGGTGCCGATTGTATGCAAATTTGTAGTATCATGGCAAAGTTGACTGATACTCTGCTCTTTTTGGAACTACCGTGAGCTTACACCATGTTCGATGATACGATGAATTCAAAGCTTTGGATAATATCAAATGACAATTTTATACTCCATCTAGATGTTTTCAGTCTTGGAGATTGAGTGCGTGTGAATTCTTAAACATATAGAGAACTCACTCTCACAGTGCTGACTCTAGTCCCTGTAGATCTGTGCAGGCTAGCTGGATAGGAGTAGTAGTAGTTACTAGGCTAAAAATATACTATATCCTTCTAAAATACTTGGCGTTTGAGTTTTTATTTTATAACGTTTAACCATTTATTTCATTAAAAATTATGTAAATTATTATTTATTTTGTTTATGATTTGCTTTATGATAAAAAGTATGTGTGACTTATTTTTTTATATTTGAAATTTTTTTCTAAGACAAAGGATTAAACATTAAAAAAAAACTTAAAACGATACTACCTCCGTTCCATAATATAAGGCGCGCACGGTTTTTAAGATTCAACTATTCAAGTATTTGACCAACAATTTATGTATTGTTATTTAAACTTTATTTGATAAAAATAATATCATTGAAATGACATTTAAATCTATTTTCATATGACTATAATTTTGTAATAAAAAAATATTATAATATATGAGATATTAAATGTTGAAGTTAGTTTTTGAAGACTGTGCCAAATTTGACCGCGCCTTGTATTATGAAACGGAGGGAGTAATATTTTGGTACGAAAGGAGTACGAAAGGAGTACAGGAACGCCTAACCCCTTGCTAGTAGTACTTGCTTGCAAGGAACTAACGTGCTTCATTACTTTGTTGGTCATGCTAATAATGAACACTGAACTACGGAAGAGTAACACGGTATTGTCAGAACTCCGTAATTTTGTTTTCTTCATTTTTGTAAAGTGAGCCTCTTTTAATTTTAGAGGTCTCTTCGAGAAAAATTAAATTCGTTGCATTGATGGACGCTATTGTTTTTGCAATTCTTTTTCTTGGGTATTGCTCCTTTGACCTGCAACCCTTGATGCCAACTGGGACTCGGAGATATATTCAAGACATTCAAGATGAGCTGAGCTCATAATAGTGGAGAAGATAACAAAATAAAAATAATTGTTAGTAGTACTCCAGTGAAGTCACTCCGTTTCACCTGTTTCAACATATAACTATTTTTAGTTGTTTAGCAAATACTTCCTGTATTTTTTAATAGATGATGCTATGGTATATTTTAGACAAAATGTCAATGGTAAATCATTGAACTAAAATAAATTCAGCGGTATAAAATAGATTATCTACTTAAAAAGTTAATTGTAATTAAAGTTTTATAATTTTGATTTGAGTATTATTCAAAATATCAAAATAGATTAGCTACTGATTGGGCGAGCTTGCCTGTATGGGACCTCGACCGATGACTCGTCGCCCTTGCGGTGGTGCCGTATTGCCGTGGTGGTTCTAGTTCATGCGCGGATCAGTAGATGCTGTACACTAGTACTCCATGAAAAATCAGATGCCCATGACAAGCTCAGGGACGCGGTACGTGTGCTCTCGCGGTCTCACCTCTTTTACGACAGAAACGCATGCCAAGCTGGCCCATGCACGGACCTAAAGATTCCCCTTTTCTTTCCCCAGAAGCCCACGGTCATTTAGAGTGAGGAAAGCCGAGCCCTATGATGAAAACCGATGGTGTGATCGCTCTGTTTATTTAAATAAATCTTAGCAGTGAAACAATAAAAATAATTTATACATAAAACTTGTATCTGTAATGTTCACGATTTGAAATACTCTCTCATTCTCTAAATGTTTGACACCGTTGACTTTTATATATATATATATTTGACTGCTCGTCTTATTAAAAAAATGTACGTAATTATTAGTTATTTTTCTATTATTTAATTTATTTTTAAATATAATTTTATGTTTACCTATAGTTTTACTTACCATACAAAAGTTTTTGAATAAGATGAACGGTCAAACATATGTCAAAAAATCAACGGTGTCAAACATTTAGGAAATGAAGAAATATAAAGCTAACAAAAGACTATAATGAAAAAACTTCAAAATCAAAATTAAAATTAAGTTCGAAAATTCAATTTTCAACTATGGCCTATAAGCAAACAACTACATAATGGGAGCCCTAGCTTCTCAGAGTTCCTCGTGAGAAAAATGAGCTGTCATGTGGAGTAGTAGAAAACAATGAAACGGTGGGAGCTCCTCTTAGGCTGTTTTCCAATAGGACATCACCCCCACTCACTAACAAATATTACTAAGCTTTTAGATCAGAGGTGAGAAGACAAAGCTTCCATATATGAGGAAAAGAAGAAAAAAGCTTGGGAGAAATGAAGAAGAGGGGAGGTGGAGGAAAATAAAGAAGAAAAGAACTTGAGAAAACCGGTTTCCATATCCCAATGAGTGCAAAAATCAATAACATGAAGAAGTTTGACAAAGTGCAATAAATAATTATTTTTTTAATATGTCTTTATGGGTTGGAACATAAATACTTTATTTTACAAATAGGACCTTGACATTAATAACATCGTGCCAATTTTAAATGGAAACTATTTAGAAATAGGTCAACAACGCAATGGCATTTAGGCCGAAACTTTTCATGTTAGCGATGTTTGTGTCTATGGTTAGTCAATAGAACCATGCCACCAGCGATACTGGCACCATGTAGTTATATGACGACGCTAAACAATTTAGCACCCTGAAAAAGATCAATATTTATAGGTATATTTGTAAATGAGTTTTTCAAATGACTTAGGCTTGTTTAGTTGGTAAATTTTTTGATCGGATGTCACACCAGATGTTTGACTGGATGTCGAAAGACTATTTCGATGACTAATTAAAAAACTAGTTACTACGGTGTCAGGAAACCACGAGACGAATTTATTAAGCCTAATTAATTCGTCATTAATAAATATAGGTTACTGTAGCACTTATGGTTAATCATGAACTAATTAGACTTAAAAGATTTGTCTCGTGATTTATATGAAAACTATACAATTAATTTTATTTTTCATCTATATTTAGTAATTCGTACGTGTGTCAAAAATTGAATGCAATACTTTTGAAAAAGAAAAAGGCGTCAAGGTGTAAAAGTCCAGGCTTCTTTCCAGTCCGACAAAGCCTGGGATGGCGTGACATCCCCTCAGCACGCAATGTGTGTACGTTTGTACTCCTAAACATTATGGCCCAGACCCAGAGTCACTCCAGCCGCTCCGCTCGGAGTTCTCCGAGAGCAGCCAGCGTTGCATTGCACGCTCGCACATGCCCCTCTCGGTGGATTGCCGCTCAGCACCTGCACGCCCAGCCCTTCGCCCTGTTCCCCTTCTCTGCTCTCGTACGCTCGCCAGCGTGCCACTCACCAAACCGCGTGCATACGGTACGGCATGTGTCTCCCCGTGCCAGCATCTGTAGTTGTGTTGTGTCTCTACCCAACGCTGCTATTCGCGTCTGTTCTTGGTGTAACGGGCGGTAGGAATAGGATCGAGTGATGTGGTCTTGCCCTCGTTCAAAACTGATGTATATTTACAAAATTGTTTTACAAGAGAGAAGTCTAGATCAGGATTGAGCAGCAAGTGTGACGCCCTGCCAGAGGGACACATTACGCTCATTTACTTCCACTCAGTGAACGGGCCGCTGTCGTTCACTCACTCACTCACCGGTACGTGTCAAAGCGACTGGGCGACTGCATGCATGCACGCCCTGCAATGCACACTCCGGCCGGAGCCAACTAAACCTGCCACTGCATGTAATATCTAATTTTATTTATATCTACTGATTACACATATCCATTGGAAGGGGTAAAACAGATATTATTCAATGGGTAATGCATGTACGGGTTCCACATTTAAGTTTTGCTTAAATTTTGTATAAAGTTACTCCTCTATACAATACATCATCCCTACAAAATTTAATTGAATTTAACAAAATTTTATAGTGTGAACACGAGTTTTAAAATTTTAGGATCCGAGTTTAATACTACACAAAAGTATAAAAATAATATCAGTAAAACGGGTAATCATGAGTATTATCCTCTTCTACTCAAAAGATAACTTTTTTTTACCCATATCCTTCCTAAACAATATGGGTATGGATTACCCATACGTAGTGGCAGTGGCAGGTATATAGCCAACCTGTCGCCTTGACCAAATTCACCATCACCCTGACACGCCCGCCCCCAATTTACTTCCACACTGTGCCACTGCCACTCTCCAGCCTTCTTCACTCCCCTCCTCCCTGCTGCTCACTCCCTCTATTTAACCGCCTCTCACTGGCCGGCCCGGCCAGCATACTGCCAGCCAGCCACTCATCAATCATCAAGGCCCCTCTTCCTCTCCTCTCCATCAAGATTCAAGAGAAGCTCTAGCCATGGCTCTCGGCAAGCTCACGGTGGTCGCCCTACTGGCCGCTCTCCTCTTCCTCACCACCATCAAGGTAAGCTAAGCTCATTCTCATTCGCACATGTACTCCCAGTAGTGAAACCACCCACATTCTTGCTCTAATCCTTGGGTCGAAAAATGTTTGTAGGCTGCAGACTACCCTCCGGCTCCTCCCCCCGGGCCACCTCCCCACAAGATCGTAGACCCCGGCAAAGGTATTGCTACTACTGTACTGTTTGCTATACATACACACGGTGCGCATTCTGCTTGCGAGCTGTGAATTTTTGCTGATAATTTCGCTTGCGTTTTGGGTGGTTGGGGGTGCAGACTGCTTGTGGGCGTGTAACTTGCGGTGCAGCGACAACTCGCGGAAGAACATGTGCAGCCGCGCCTGCCTCACGTGCTGCAGCGTGTGCCACTGCGTGCCGGCGGGCACGGCCGGCAACAGGGAGACCTGCGGCCGCTGCTACACGGCCTGGACCACGCACGGCAACAAGACCAAGTGCCCGTGAGCACGTACGCTACGCACGCGTCGATGCGTGCGTTGTTTAATTAGCTCGTAGTACTCCATCTGCATGCCTAGATCTAGCTTGATAAGCTTGCTCCTAGTATAATTAAGTTGGTGTTATCCGTTGGGTTGCGTCTTGGTTTGAGAGTTTTTTGTTTTCCTTGAGAGAGGGAGCGGATGGTGACGAGCTGTTAATGCTTTGGTAGGAGTATGTTTCTTGTGTAAAAAAGGAAGTGTATGTGGAGCCCTTGTTTCTCTAGTGGAATCCATGATCTGGGCTTGAAACACGCATGATGCATTTTGGTGTCGTTTGGATTACACGTTCGGAAGTGTGCGCGCTCGAGACATGCTCTGCGATATCCTTGCCTTTTTCTGGTCAGAAATACTGCGAAAAGGCATGGTTCAAGCAATTGCTTTTCCAGAGCACGACATCGTGAGCTGTTGGCAAGAAAGAAAAGGGGGAGACTTTTGGTTGGAATTATCTTAGTTGGACGTTTTACATATGGGGATATACCGCGACGTTCTCGTGAAAATGTGCCACGCATCTTGCAGTGCGGCGACCGGTTGTTATTCGCCAAAACCGACAGTGTCACACAACGAAACTGTGATAGGGACTAACTCCAAGACCTGGAAGACATGCCAAGTTGTCAACTGAGATCATGATCAGCTGAAGCACGAGAGGAATCTTCGCAGAGGATAAATAGATGAAAAAAAAGAAGAAAAAAGGAGTAAAAAATGTTCAATATCCAATTACCCATTATCCCTAGTTCCAATCCACCCGTTGCAGTGCAATACTGCACGTACCGTGTCCTCTATCGCCTGTGTACGCTATGCACGCTCTGTCAGTCCTTGTGTCGCATACGTTGTCGTGTTGCGAGGACCGCGGATATGTTTGTCCGTGTATAGTGTACCATACTACCAGTGCAGTACTATCTTAAGCTAAAGTCGTGGAATACTATGGTACAGACGTACAGTAAAGGGGGGCACGAGTGGTAACACTTCTAACTTCCACCATGCTTTGTCACTGGTGCCGTGTCCGTTTGGCGTTTGCTCGTGTACTTAGCCCAAAGATCCAGAACGTTAATCGTGGTTTGCGAACCCCGTAGCATACTAGCATCCGTGACAAACTGACGAGCGTCAAACTTCAAACACAATGTTTAAGAATCATGTAGGGCCTGCTTGGGAGCTTAAGATTATGAGAAGCAGCTGTCTGGTATCCAGCTTCCGAGAATTTGGAAAAGTTCTGAAACCAGCTTCTGATTTCTTAATTTATTTTCCAGAATTTATAACTACGGCTTCTTAAAAGCGGTGAACCGTCAGCTTCTGAAAGCTGCATCAACTTCTGGGCGTATCGTGGATGCAAACACCGGTATTCACTCGTGACAACCTCAACAACTGTGTCCCCTGCCATGGGCAAACATTGGGAATCGGTGTCCTCGCGTGCTCGCAAGTTTTGCTTCGTTGCAAGCCCACGACGTCGGGAGCAGGCCGTATCAGGCGGACGGCCCGAATCCTCGCGAGAAGCCGACATGCGCGATCGCGTTGGCCGCGCGGCAGGTTGCACGGGCCAAAATTCGCTGCGCAATCCGCGCGATCCAAGGCCCATGCGCCGGGGCGCCGTGAAACGCGCATTTTCCCCGCCTCCGCCTCACGGACTCACGGGGAGACCCGGCCGCGCGCGAGGCGGACGCATCGCCCGGAAGCCGCGGATCGTGTGGTGCACACACATGCACCACACAACACTAGCTGGAGCCTGGAGGGCGGCCGCGCGCGCTCGGTTGTCTCGCGGGGCAAGCGGTTGGGCCGGCCCGTTGTTGGGATGGACAGACCCTCAGTCAGGCCTCCGATTCCAAGGAGTTGATTCAGCAAGCTCCCCGTGCTACCCCGCGGGAAGTCTAATCGGATCAATCCGTTGTTCCGTAATGAGTAGTCGAGTACACGCTGAGGGGGCCTTTCAAACTTATGACCAGTCAGTTAACAGCCGACCGCTCTACCACTGAGCTACTGAGGAAGAACGGACTTAAGGAAGGCGGATGGCGCCGCGAGCCGCGCGCTCGCACACTGTCGCTGTGTCGCAGCACATATCGGTTCGGGCATTCAGCTTCCCGTCGATGAGACATTTTGCATCACATGTTTATTGTTCTCATTCAGCTTCTCTTGAGTTTGGTGGCGATGGGTTAATGAAGAGCTGGGAGCCTGGGACTGGAGACTTGTGCCGCTGTTAAAAAAGGGGGGTGCGAGTTAATTTACCTGCAGATGAGACGTTTTGTTGGCACTGGCACATGCTGGGCTGCCTGCGTGCGTGCATACGAGAACCAGGGGTGTGGCCGGTTGGTTTGGTCCCCTGAACAATTTATCATCTTGTCCTCGGAAAATAATTAGGGTCGTTCAGGACTTTTGTCATCTAGTGTAGCGCTATCCTGGCTCCGGCTGTGCGCGGTTTCTTACGCTGTCCGTTATGCACTACCGACGACGACGGGCCCAGATAGATTATGAGCCCGTGCATTTGGCACCAGCCTGGTCAAAATCTTGCAGATAGTCGCGTGTAGTCTTGTACTCTTGTGAGCCCTGATGCGTGCAAGTTCAGGATCGCTTCAAACTCCAAAGCAGTAAACCTTACTACCGCTAATGCTCTTCTTGTGATTCTCTCTCGATCGTTTGTCCATACCTAGCCTATGTTGCCCGGCCTCCACCAAAAGAAGACGCACTAACTTGTAATGGGATGGACCCAAACGGGCACACAGCTGTACTCTATCTATGTTGCGAGTTATGGAGATGCTTGTGAAGACACGAAAACTAGTGCGACCGCCCGGTGAACGGTGGTGAACCCCCGCACGGCAGCAACCCCTCACGCGCAGGCGGCAGGCAGCGCGCGCGCCTAGCATCCGGCCTGCG
This sequence comes from Leersia perrieri, assembly GCA_000325765.3. Taxonomy (NCBI): domain Eukaryota; kingdom Viridiplantae; phylum Streptophyta; class Magnoliopsida; order Poales; family Poaceae; genus Leersia; species Leersia perrieri. The sequence continues at coordinate 13,190,617 of CM002482.1, read as the reverse complement.
GTTCTTGCCAGTGCAGGCTGCAGCGCACCGGTCCGTTGCCGGTCGCGCACCGGTTACGTGACGCGCGCCGTGATGGCGGCAAGATTTCGCGGTGGTGGAGCGCACGCGGGCGGGGCCGATGTGCTATGCCTGTTCTCGCTTTTTGTTTTGCACCTTACGCCTGCGGCTGCCGAATGACGTCGATCGTCCGTCCCAACTCAACTGCCAAATGGCGAATGGCGACGATCGAATCAGCCTCTTCATTGTTTCGCGTGAAACACACACACACACACACACCACCTAGGAGTAGCATAGAACGTGTGCACGAGTGCGTGACGACAGAGCAAATGCAGCCTGCCGTGTCGATCGGCGAACACCCTTGCTAGATTAGCCATACTCCTCCGGGGAAATTGTTGGGAGTCAAAAACGAAGACATCCGGACAAATTTGCACAATATCAATGTCAGGTCCACAGGAGCAAAGCAAAACTAGGATGGCTGCTTTGTCGGGGAGCGTTAAATCCACCGTGACACGTTGGAGTAGCTTTCAGTTACTAGCGCCCTCTCGTGCATGTGCAGGGCATGGCCTCCCCTTCCATGCACCAGATGGCGACTCGGATTGGTATGCCCAGGACGGCGAAATATTGGAGCGTTCTTCCCATCATTGCCTGCTCGACCTCATCTCTTCCTGCCACTGCTGCCGCCAGGCGATTGCTTCATTGCAGAATAGTTAATTACACGATACATCTTCGCTGCACAGGCAATTACCGCGTGTAGCAAGGACTGGTGAATTTACATTATCAGAAGAACAGACCACATAAGAAATATTGGGGCTTTTAGTGTTGCTATTCGCAATCCTTTTATTTATTTTAGAAATACAGTATAAACGCATGCGTTTATATATATACATGTGCATACTCACCTTTATAAACGCAGACATATACACCGTATCCATATGAGTACATCTATAGACTAAGTCTTATATATTGGGATTGACAAAATTATCACATACGCCTCACTATTAGGGTTAACAAACCAAAAATACTCCATAATTGCAACCTAACAAAATTTGGTTATTTCGAAAGTTCCCACTCACAATAGTTAGTAAGGCTATGAACCGCAGACATCAACGCTATCAAAATTTGGTTAGTCCGTAAGTATCTTCTCACAATAACACTACTAAATTTGGTTAGACTGTAAACTAAACACATCAATCCCATCAATTATTATCAGTGTCAAAATGTGTCAAATTTAGCATTACCACAATTTAAAAGGTTGAAAATTGCTACAACCCCATCCTAAAATATAAGCATTTGTTGATTTTCAGACGTCACGTTTGACTATCCGTCTTATTCAAAAATTTTGTGAATATATTATTTATTTTGTTATGATTTGTTTTATCATTAGGTATACTTCAAGTATGACTTATTTATTTTTATATTTCTATAAATTTTTTCAATAAGACGGATGGTTAAACGTGATGTGCGGAAACCGATAAATACTTATATTTTGGGACGGAGGCGGTAAACAAGAACGTTGAAATGTTTTTGTCAAGAAAAGGGAAGAAGAACGGCTGAAATGGCACAAGCAACAAACAAGAGGACGGACACTGCTAGTCTGAAATGGGCCAAATGGCACAGCAACACACAAGAGGACGGACACTAGGCGAAGTGGCGAACATCCGTCCATTCCCTGCCTCGAGCGGTCGAGATCCTCTTCCCGTCTTTACAATCCACCGCGTAGTCGCGTTATCGCGTACGGCCTCCGCACCTCCACCCTTAAACCCCAGCAGTTAATTCACTCTCCACTAATCTCCCTCCCCTCCCCTCCCCTCTCTCTTTCTCCACCAGCTTTCCCCTCTCCCCCCCTCTCTCTCTCTTACTCCCCCAAATCGAGCCAACAATCGCAGCCGCCGCAATGGGCGAGCTTCATCTTCTCCGCCTCATCCTCCTCGCCTTCCTCGCCGCGGCGCCGAGCAGCGCGGCGGCGGCGAGCAGGCTGTCCCCAAACTACTACCGCCACAGCTGCCCGCGCGTGGAGCAGATCGTCGCGGACGTGGTGGCCGCCAAGCAGCGCGCAAACCCATCCACGGCGGCGGGCACGCTCCGCCTCTTCTTCCACGACTGCTTCGTCGGCGGCTGCGACGCTTCGGTGCTCGTCTCCCCTCTCACCGCCGCCAAGTCCCCGGAGCGCGCCGCGGAGATCAACCTCTCCCTCCCGGGCGACTCCTTCGACGTGGTCGCCCGCGCCAAGTCCGCCCTCGAGTCCGCCTGCCCCGGCACCGTCTCCTGCGCCGACGTCCTCGCCCTCGCCGCGCGCGACCTCGTCGGCATCCTCGGCGGGCCGCGCTTCCCCGTCGCGCTCGGCCGCCGCGACGCCCGCCGCTCCGACGCCCGCGACGTCGAGGGCAACCTCCCTCGCACCAACATGTCGGCGCGCGCCATGGCCGTCCTCTTCGCCCGCAAGGGGTTCACGCCGCGTGAGCTCGTCGCGCTCGCCGGCGCCCACACCGTGGGGTTCTCCCACTGCGGCGAGTTCGCCCACCGCCTCTACGGCGGCGGCGGCGGCGGCGACGGGTCGTCGTACGACCCGTCGCTGAACCCGGCGTTCGCGCGGGCGCTGCAGAGCTCGTGCGCAAACTATAAAAAGGACCCGACCATCTCCATCTTCAACGACGTCATGACGCCGGGGAAGTTCGACGAGGTGTACTTCCAGAACCTTCCGCGCGGGCTCGGGTTGCTGGCCTCCGACGCCGCGCTGTGGGAGTACCCGGTGACGAGGGTGTTCGTGCAGCGGTACGCCGAGAACCGGACGGCCTTCTTCGAGGATTTCGCCATGGCGATGCAGAAGCTCGGCGCCGTCGGCGTCAAGACCGGGCGGCAGGGCGTCGTCAGGCGGCAATGCGACGTCCTGTGAACTGAAAGATTGGGGGAATTGCGTTGCCAGTGCCTACTCGATCTCTTGTGTAATTGCGCGGCTGAAATTCGGCGAATTTAGGGTTGGATTCGGTGAGCTTTGTTGAAATTGTGATGTGTTTATGTCTCTTTTGGGCTTTAGATGATGATACTACTAAACACACATATTACGCCGTGTCGTTATCGTTAACCATGTGCGCGTCCCTTCATCCTAAGGATGGAAGTATGGAACATGGAAGAGCAATTTTCCATCAGAAATGAGAGAGCTCTGCTAGTGACTGACGACAGGATAAATCTTCTCAAATTACGCAGTTAGAAAAGCGTAATCTCGCGTGAAAAGTCACGCCAAACCAGGGTGCGCCAAACACGAACAAACGGTGGATTGCATCTGCCGATCCGCATGATGTATGTAAAAAGAGACCGACCATCACGCCATGTTGAGCTAGCGGAATAGCCGCCCGTTGGGCACATGGAGGCGAAAGGCGGCAATTGCTGCTGCTGCTTTGTACCACCACCAACGAGCGGCTCAAGCATAGCACGCGGGTCATGGCCAAACACCTCTCCTCTCCTAATAAATCGGCCAACCTGGGTGGGTTCCTCCTCACTTGCTCTACTGCTCTAGACCGATGCAACAGTGCAAGGTCGGTACTTGTCTGGTAGGGCATTTGGTTGCAAATTTTTGATCGGCGGACAACGAAGGCCATGTAGTGCCGTTAAGAGCGAAAGCATCCTGTCCTGATGATTAATTTGGCAGGGACAGGAAGCATATGGATGCTGTAGCAATAGCATCTCTCAATCATTTCTTGTTACAATTTGGATTAGCAGTTAATTAGGTACGACGATCATGGTCACCTCCAGTGAATAGTCAGTGTAAACGCACAATAATATGCCAAATTAGAAGCTGGAGGTCCAGTTTGAACGGAACTTGCTTTTAGTGATCGGGCCATCAGAGCTAGTAATTCCCTTTTCGCCAGACGTGCAAACGAGCCATATGCAAATAGATGCACCATCAACCATCCATCAGTGCGAAATTTGTACAGTGGCCCGAGTTGATCATTCTACAGTTAACACCGAAAATAGCACACAACAAAACAAACAAAAGGGTCGAGAACGACCTGCTTCGCATTTCTGTACACAAACTTAACACCAACATGTTCCAGTGAACTCAATTGCCAAAGCTCCCAGGCCATAAATCATGGGATTGCAATTAGGGTCATTGATGTCCCCAATTCCGAAAGGGTAAAAACAGAGAGACTGGTTAGTAAGCTATATATCCAAGTGTTTCAGATCATTCTACACAAGGGGCAGATTGTGAAATAACAGGATTGGGACTATCAGCTGATAGAGAAAGGTGCTGCATTAATCTACCAGCAATGAAACAGATTGAATAGAGGACTTGACCATTGGGATATACAAGATCTGCAATGAAGCAGCTTACACCAATAAATTGCCATTGCCCACAAATGTTCCAAGTTCCTGAGCATGTAGTTCATCTACGACGTTTTGAATAAGGCGCCACTGCAAGAAGAATCTTCTTCCTAGGACCCTGATCCATCAAAATGATATCGAACAAGTCAAAATTACTGCAAACCAACATATAAGCTATGCAGATGACTGCTAGATGTTCTAGGTCAAATGAGACTTTCCATTATATGGGTGTTCAGTTAGAGATTTATGCTAGCAGACTTCAGTTAGAGAACAGTGCAGCATGCCTTTGCAATAGTAAGATGGATGTGATGGTTGTTATACAAGTAATACAGCACATGTCTAAATACAAAAACAGTAGTATAGCACTACTATTACAAATCAGCTAATATTAATATTTGATACTTGCTGGCATGTTGCTAGGACAGATCTTAGGCACCATGCCACTCAAGCTCTGTGTTGAAATGCTACTATGTTCAAACGATGGCCAAATATGACCAGCATGTATGTATTGGACTCTGCTACACTACTTTTCATATACTAAATGGCCGAATGATAGAATTAATTTTCAGGTAGCGTTTTTCCTTGAAAGAGCAAGTTAACTTCAATTACAGTCCTTGCAGTATCCAGATTTTCATTCAATTTAATGGATAAGAACAATATTACTTACAGTAACAAAATACTCACAACCAGAACACCACTACATAGATGTAAAGATGACAGTATGGATAATAGGCATATCTTACCATCGGTATCCCTATTTCCTTAAGGTCACTGTCTCCCATCTGACTCAGTGCAGTCATATCCACCTGGGGGGGGGGGGGCAAATAAAGTGATAAGCAGCAATGAAACTTATTTGGTTTGACACATGCATGAATACTCATCAAAACAAATTATGCTTAAACAGACTGGTTATTGACAAACACATCCTGGGAGGGGAGGAGGGAGAGATGATATGAACAAAGCTGCTAATGAGTTAGCGTGCTAACAGGGGAAGCATGAGTTTTTCATAAAGCAGAAACCCACAATATCATACAAGCAAAAGATCAAATACAAAGGCGTTCAAATGCTAATACATCAATCAGTAAGGTAGAAAATGTATAACACAAAAGATTATCCACAAGAAAGGGATATTATAAATTTAACAATCATAATAGAACCACAAATAAAGGTAAGTTGGTAATAATGGAAAATCACCTCTTCAGCCTGGAAGAGAATGACATATTTCTCAAGTCCTAGTGAATTCAGCAACCCGGTAACTGTTAACGGTACTTCTGCCTGCAAAATTGTGTACAACAATGTCAGTAAGTTGCAACGACACAACCAGAAACTGACTAATAAAATTAGCATAGCACGTCAGCTAGTGCATTACTAGACATTGAGCACTATAAGGACAACTAGACATAGCAAATTGAATGGAAGCAGTGTTTTCCATCATGCATAAATAATGTGACTTAGAAGGTCTTCTGGTTCCAAGACATTAGTAATAAACAACTGCTGTGATAAACAAATATACAACTTGAACTAGCCAAAGTACAAGATAAACCTTATTATCATACTTATAGATATATCTTTGACATTCATTGATGATTTCAACAATAAACATTGCAGTACATAGATTCAACAAATTATAGAACCGAAGACATGTTTCAAAAATTCCAAACGCCAAGAATAAAGAATAAAATTAATTTCCCAAGGTTTATTTTTACTCAGAGACATAACTAATTAGATCTACAAAAGTAACTACAAATACAAACCATCACAGGAGTTGTAGACAGTACTGTGGCAGATGGGGTGACTCCATTTGCTGGCTGAGCTGTATCAATAGAAACGGTGGACTTGCCAGCATAACGTTGAGTTCTTAATGCATCAGGAGTGTCTCTAGGGATAAGACCTGAAGGCCTTGAGCTACCGGCAGATCTAACGGGTGGCATGGAATGCATGGGATGAATATGGTCATAAGTTCTTGAGGGAGACACATCTCTGCGAGCACTTGAATGCTTTTCAGGAGACCTGTGTCTCATCAAATCACCAGCTGACCACGAGGAATAAGGTTCTCTTGAAACGTCCAACTTGAGTAAATTATCCATACTTCTTGCAGATGGAATTAGGCTTGGACGAGTAGATGTCCTTGGTTCAGGGATTCTCTCTCTCGTGCCATATCTAGACCTTAATTCTGGAATCTTATCTCTTCCGTCATATCTAGACCTTGACTCTGGACCATGCCCTCCTGCATCATACCTCCGTAAATTCTTAGGTTTCCTGGAAAGCTTTTCACGGAGGTCCACTCCATTCTGCTCTGCACCACCATTGCTTGACAGACCTTTCTTCATAAGCTTCAATCTCAAATCATCCCTACCGACCTGGCAATCTTTAAATGGTATCATGAAATATTAGTGTCAAACAGGGGTCATTTACATTTTAGTTCCAAAAGAGTCTCTCTTTTTTTTACCGTACCATCATCTCCATGCTGCAAAGCATTGGTTTCTGTCTGTCGTCTGAAAAGTGAGTAAAAAATATCTGGCATGAGAAAGTAAAATATATATCGAAATAAGCAATTGCTTAGGATCGAAACAATCACACGATGAGTAGAAATTTGGAATGCAAGGGAAACAACGGAATTAGCATGATATAACTGATTATATCATCTTGTAAATGGTTGGTAACCAATTGCTTTATAACACAACAGACCAAAGGTATCAAATTAAGCATAACTATTGACTAGAGATATGTAGAAAAAGAACACTTGTAAGAACAACTAACGACTACAGCCAAGTTCACTCAACATGTGCAAAACAATACTTTACATACAAAATTAACAATACACTAATACTGTTTCCAGACCCTGGTTATCAACTTATTATGTGGTGGCAGTCAGTGAATAAACAGGCCCTACCGCCACATTGGGTCATACTTGGACCCCATTTCAGTCAAAACCACAATTAGGCAGGGCGGAAGGACATTTTAATTGGTTTTCCGAGTTCAGGAAAAAGTTTTACCCGATTCTCTAGTCGCGATGAAAATTATACGGAACAAGAGTTGTTGGGCAAGAACAGACTTCTCGTACTAATTGTTGTAGGTCCAAAACAATACCTTTTGTTACGCTGCTGACCATCAAATGACTCAGAACCAACCATATTATTTCCCAACCTATCCCTCACAGATCGTTTCTTTCCTGAGAAGTGCATACCATCATCATTGTCAATGCCAGATACAGCTCGCCTTTTGACGACCTGGAATCAATAAAAATAGGTGAAGAAGTTAAAACTGAATAATTGATGACTTCCAAAAGGGCAGAAGCATATGAGCAACACAAGGCATTTGCCTCCATCCTGCTACATTCACGATTTCACACCATAGAATAAAATCAGCGTCAAATTAATTCACCAAGTTCAAGATATCTACAAGCACTCCATAATTTCAAAGAAACGATATGTTAAGATAGAATGATAAAAACGGAAACAGCAAAATGCTTATGTTTGTGTTCGCATTACCATCAGAAGCACACAAGTTTTGGATTCAGAGAAATATAATAATGGATGGTTATAATCAATACTGGCAACATAAGAAGATCAATACCGGTAATTTTTGGGACATTCAAGTATGTTTCATATTATACATCTGTATATTAGCAATGTAATCCATATTGGTGCTTCCTACTCTTAGTTAATCCAACTATTCACCTATCATAACCATTATCAGCCACTCCCACTTGAAGCACACCAGAAAAAGTAATTACTCCAGCTGCAATAGATCCATAGAGTCCTCTCCTACACTAAAACTCATAACATTGGACTAAAATAATTACTACAACTGCAATAGATCTACAGGCTCTTCTCCTAAACTGAAGCTCATAACATTCAACTATACATACATCACAGATTTGTCCACGCTTTTTATCATTAGAGATCGTGCAGCTTATTCAAACACACCAAGCAATACCTTAATCACTCATTGGGAAATCGTGATCTAAAAAACGGCACCTGACTTTACATACTTCAACGGAGAGCAGAAGAACTGCATCCAGCTTCCTATCCTCCACTTACCGCACCAAACACAGTAATCCAAGCAAACACTAGTGAAACGTTGCGATTCTCGATTCCCCTCATGCGGCCGCTACATTTAAAAGCGAAGCAAGAGGTCGCGCACTCGCGCAGTGATCCCTCGACCGGATCATTCGGTTCGTCGCTAATCAGCTTCAAACCGGGAACGGCGCTATAATCGAATTCCGCGGCAGGGGGCATCAAAACCCGGGGAATCCCACGAGTATTCGGAGAGCAGAGATCCGATGTGACTCCTCTTTTACCTGACCGCTGCGGCCGAGGGTGATGGTGACCTGGTGCCTGGATGACGACGCCGAGGAGGCCATCGCCGCCACGCCACGCCGCGTAGAGGATAGCTTCCGCCCGAAGCGACGAGGGGCGCTAGGCGGCGCGAGACGCGTGAGGAGATGGCTGGTTAGGGTTTCGGGGAATGGATGGCGATTTGGGCGATTGGAGGCGTGGAGTTTACCGGCGCTCGAGACGGACGGGAGGAGAAGGGGGCGCTTTGGTGGCGGAGATGCGCAAAAGTTTTTTTTTTATTATTTCCTTTTCGTTTTCTTCTCTTTTGGATTTTGGGTCTATTTTTACTCAATTTTGATTTTTTTTCTTCTCCCAAAATATGCGTGTTAGTTTATTCTGTACTGATGTTCAATTTTTTATATACTGTTTGTATCTAAGTTTGCAACCTGCATTCAACTGTTCATTTTTGGAACGTGATAGCGAGAGTGTTTCGTGGGTTGAGTTGAGTTAACATGGTTATGAAGTTCGAATATTGAAATTGATTCTCGGGAAAATGCCATGTCAAACTTTTACTCCCTTTAATTTTAATATAAGTATTTCTACGTGAGTATTCACCACCTTTTATGGCAAAGTAAAAAAAAAAGCAAAATATCTCGACGGTTTACGTGCTGAGCCACTATATTTACATATTTTTTGGTTTTGATTAAACAGATAAACTAGGACAATTATTGAGTAAAACATTTTAATGTAAAACTGTAGGGTTAGAATCTAAACCACGTAATAAAATATTTTAACTTTAAATACAGTGAAACAACTTTAATATTTTAAAATAAATTATTTTAAGTAAAATATAGACCTGCATTTAGGCCCTCGCAAATGTATCGGCGGCCTGCTCTCTATACCGTGGTCCAGCTCAGCAATAGACAACAGAGAAGATAACGCATCCAACAAGCCATCTTTTGGCACAACCATAAAAAAAATCACTCACCTGCCGACCGCCGCACGCACGTCTAGGCGTCTAGCGTGGCCGCATGCCCCACCTAGCGCTGGAAATCCACGCTATTGGCTCTTAGGTTAAGCGGTGATTTCTTTCTCTCTCCTCTTCTCTCTCCAACGTGGATCGCTATCTACGTTTCTTATTGTCCCGTTAGCCATGTCCTTAGCGCTAAATAAAGTAACATGGATTCGCTTTATATTAGGTTCTGTTGAAAAAAATTTATTTAGCATTATTATATTAGAATTCATCGTATGATATCTAAACGATTTTTTTTTAGAACCTGTCATGGAGTAAAGTTTTGCTCGTGTTTATAAGATCTCCCGCAATTGGGCGGAGGAACTAGGAAGGAAACGAGTAACACATGGACTGACAAGTGGGGCTAGGCCAACCACGTGTAAACGCGAACCGGCAATACAATCGCCGCCTCACGCCAGTGGGGTCGGTTGGCGCAACTCCTATCCAAAGTCGGACTCCCGACTCTCAACAGGAGAAGCGCGTGATTATAAAGCCCGGCCCATCAAATGGTCACTCTCCTCAAGACCCCAACCATCACACCGCGACGCGCCCCCAAAATCCCAAATCCCGAAGAGAACCCGACAGATGGAATTGGGGATCCGTCCGACCCAGGCGGCGACGGTGAAGGCGGAGGAGGCATCCGATGCGCCCCCGTGCAAGCGCGCCCGCCTCGACGCCGACGCCGGCGGCGGCGGCGGCGGAGGCGGAGGCGGCGCGGAGGTCGTCAAGGAGGGGGAGGAGGACCGTCTGTCCGATCTGCCGGACTGCCTCCTGGAGGACATCCTCGGGCACCTCGGGTCCCGTCAGGCGGTGCAGACCAGCGCGCTGTCGCGGCGGTGGCGCCACGTGTGGCGTCGCGGCGGCGGCAGCGGCGGCGGCGCGGGGGTGTTCGACGCGGAGGTCTTCGAGGACTTCGCGGACAACATCCTCTCCCCTGGCCTCCTCCCGAGCGCCGCGCCGGAGCTGGACGCGTTCAGGATGAGCCTCGACGAGGCCGTGTGCACCAACTTCCAGCGCTGGATCCGCCGCGCGCTCTGGCGCCGCCCGGCGTCCGTCGACATCCGCTACTCCCCCAATTTCGGCATGAGCTGGCCGCCGACCGTGACGCTGGCCCCGCCCGCCGCCGCCGCCCGCATCAGGGCCCTTCGCATCTACGGGCTCCGCCCCACGGTCGTCTTCGGCGCCGACGAGTTCCCGTCCCTCGAGGACCTCCACATCGAGCGGTGCGGGTACGCGCACCGCACCATCAACTTGCCGGCGCTCAAGAGGCTCACCATCGTCTCCCCCCTCAACGGCAGCTTCTGCACGGAGCAGGACCTCACGGCTCCGGGGCTCACCTCGATGCGCCTCGTCCTCCCCTACACCCGCGATCATGGGGTCAAAGTGCTCATCGACGCGCCGCTCGCATCGCTCGTCGACGCGTCGATCAGCCTAGTCGACACCGCTACCGTGGACCACCGACGGCCGAACCTATTCCAGATTCAGTACTTCACCGCCATGAGCGACCTGCTTGGCCGCATCACCAGCGTCAGAAATCTTGAACTGACCGGGTTCACTGCAACGGTACATTTTCTCATCTTTCTCTGCATATCTCGGTATCATTGATCTTGCACATCAAATCCGTACTCGAAAACAGACCAAATTTTACAGTTCAATTGATTACTAGATATCGTGACATTTGTCAAGAGTCTTTCTTTAAGTAGATTATTGTGTCATTTGAGTCCGTTCTGTGACAAAAACTTCTTGTCACCCATAGCGAGACAGTATCATGAAAGAACTGCTTCTTATTACTCTGAAGTCTGAACTGTAGCTGTTCGCCGGCGTAATCTGTATGCTCTGTTTATATAACTGAAATTATCTCCCTGATTCATATGATTCAGGCACTGCTGGATAATAAATCCCAGGAATTCCCACTATTCCCCTACTTGACAACCTTGCTCCTCAACGAGTGTGACATTGGGACCAATTACCATGTTTTGAAGAGCATCCTTCAGAACGCCCCTAGTCTGGAGCAGCTTAAACTGCACAATTGCAAGGTATGCAGCACTACATCATTTGACAAAGTTAAAACATGGTTTATTTTATATATATCTTATGTCATTGTTTGGTTTCTGATGTAAACGAAAACCTGTGTACAACAACAGTTTGTAGGTAAACGGAAGAGGATGATTGGGATAACTAAGTTGAAGGAGAAAGCACCGCCGTCTTTCGCATGCAGCAGTTTGAAGTCAGTGGAAATCAAGCACCCGCGCAATGAAATTCGTTCTTGTTGTTTTATAGTTGAATTTGAAAAGGAAATGCTACTCAATCAGTGGAGGAAGAGATCGACCTGCAACGATGAGATATCACAAATCGAGTTTCTTAGAAGGTAGAATAAAGGAATTCAAAATATGATGCATGCAATATGGAACAGTTTGACCAAATTGGTGGTCTAACTAGTTGTATGTAAATCATATATGTAAATGTTACACCAATTATGTGATTGCATTGCTGTGTAAATTTCAACTCTTGTAAATTCGTTCTCTGCTTCCTCTTAATATAAAACCAGCAAGCCTGGCTCTGGTTTAAAGGAAAAAAGCGCAATTGCATTGCCAAATATCAAGCCGTGCTTGAATGTTAGAGGGCATTCTTTGTTGCTACTGCACATTGTAACACCTGGTTGTGAGTTGAATACCCTCGACTACAGGACTTGTTGAAGTGTTATGCCATGATCTATTTTACCTTTTTTTTCTTTTAAGGGAACTACGGAAGGCATAGTGGCAGCCTGAACTTCATTGGACAAAGGTCCAAGTTTGAGGGAAGTACACGGGGTGGAAGAAGAAAGGAAGCGAGGAAAACCAGATAGCTAAAAATATTTTAGCCTTTTTAGTTTTTACACTAAAAAGCAAAAGCCTGTGCTTCGCTATGGGTAAAAATAATTAGTACTACGTACATTGCAAAATCGCATGTTAGCTAGAGGGATTGGAAAGGGAGAATCAGCAGAGGGAATGAAAAGAGAATCTCAATGCTTATTCTACACAACAGCGGAAAATCAATTTATAGGTTACAGTCATATACCAAACCTAAGCCTGACTTATCTTTGGTTTCATCCTATAACGCAGATTAGCAATCACCATTCGAATGCCTGCCTATATGTTTTGGAATTCATATTACCGTCTCCCTTGTGGTTGTACTATCTATATGCATTCACTGCAGACAGAGAGGCCTTTTGCCATGCCAAAGTTGCCTTCTTCCTTTGCTTATTTCAGTTCTATTTTCCAAAATACCATCGTCACCATCAAGATTATCATCACTGAACTCCTGATTTAGGTGGCTCCTTAGCATCCCCATTGCTAGAAGAAGATCGGATTGGTCAAGTTGTTCTCACACCGTAACTTGTCCTTGTTTCATTCTACGACGTAAACCAACGTAAGAATTATCCATCAAATTAAATTCACTATGTCCAATAGATTTGACTGACCTCTTGTGCAAAAAAATTCAGGTTCATTTGAATCCATTGTAGGCTTGTAGCAAGATTGAGTCACACTCACACCAGCATAATCCTTAGTTAACAATTCATCATTATTTAAGAAGGGCAAATACCATGCAGTACAATCGAACCACTTAAGAAAGCAGTAAAAACCTGAACGAAAGAACGTCCTGCATGAGCTTGCGCTGTTAGACCTTGTTCTAGAGTTTCAACCTTTCAGGTTTGGTGGGCACCTTGTTGTGGAGAGGAGAGGAGGAGGAGGAGAGAAGATGCTGGCGGCTGGCCGGCACTCAGGAGCGGAGCTAACAAGCAAGAAGAGTTAAGTTGACAGAAGGGGTGACCAGGGGCGAAGCCAAGAATTAGTAATAGGGGGTGCCGGTCACACGAGACGAATGTATTATTCAGAACTTACTGACAACTTTGTAAATGGTGGTACGATCACGTGGTCCATATTATTTTTGTCATGGCAAATCAAGCTACAAACGTATCACAACTCCTTGGCCTCACCCCGGCACTCCTCATATATTTATCAAAATTATAAGATAACTTTTTTTTTTGCGGGGATAAGATAACTTGTTGTTTGCATTAATCTATGCATAATTATGATTTTTGATATGATATTAAGGCATTTCAACAAATCCCATTGTTTATACACTAATACAATATAAAAGCAACCTTAAAATGGGCCATGAAATAGCACTAATTCAAATTTAGAAATTCGATATACCGCTCACTCAACATCATACGTCCATACATCCTTCGGGTAGCTGGTTTGTTGGTTAGATTAAAAAAATATATATAATTAGCCAAGTTAGCTAATACTCAATTAGCAAGCTAATTAACTAATTAGGGTCAATCTGATCAAAGCAAAACGTGGGTCAACCTGACCCAACACCACGGCAGAGAAGTCTGCGATCTCTTCAGGGCCTGCACCTCAATCCAGCTTGGGGATGGTAGGAAAACTCTTTTCTGGTTGGATCCTTGGATCGATGGCCTGACTTTGCAAGAAGTTGCGCCAAACCTGTTAGCTGTCTCCAATCTAAGAGCAAGGCGAAGACGATCGGTGGCTAATGGCTTTGCCAGCAATGCTTAGATTCAGGATATTACAGGCGGTTTAACCGTGCAGGTTTTACTACAGTACCTGAAAATCTGGGACGTTGTCCAGCGTTCCAACCTGGACACAAATCAAGCTGATTGCGTCATCTGGAAACTAACCCCCTCAGGCTCTTACACCTCCAAATCAGCCTATGAAGCCACGTTCCATGGCTCAATAAATTTTGAGGGGACCGAGCTGGTCTGGGGATCCTGGGCGCCACCCAAATGCCCGTTTTTCTGCTGGATTGCGACACAAGGCCGGTGTTGGACAGCCGACCGCCTACAACGCCATGGCCTCCCGATCACGACATCTGCAAGCTCTGCTCAACTGAACAAGAATCGATCAACCACATCTTCACCAGCTGCAGTTACAGTACGCAGGTTTGGAACCTTGCCTTCGCAAAATTCGGGCTGCGTTGGCAAAGTAGCAAAGGACATACTATCCTGGAGAAATGGGTTGTTCTTGCGAGCTTACAAGGTCAGAAAAAGAAAGGAGTTAACACAATCCTAACCCTTTGCCTATGGATGATCTGGAAGGAGCGCAATAGTTGCGTTTTTGACGGCATATCTACGACAGCGAGGCAGCTTTTCGACAAAATTGTAGATGAACTTAAGTGCTGGGTTTCGGCTGGAACGCGAAGTTGTCCAATTTCTTGGGAGATATAACCCTCTGATGTAACTCTAAGATGGGATCCGCTCTGTATCCCAGCAGGGCAACGCCTGTGTAAACTATCTTTTCTATCTAATCAAAAATGACATGCAATGCTTTTGCATGTCCCCCCCTCCCCCCCCCAAAAAAAACTAATTAAGGTAGGGGATGGTTGCTTTGGCCATGGGGGTGCCAGGCACCCTCTGACACCTTCGCCACAGGGGGTGACGACGACGGCAAGGAGTTACGTTGAGATCGGAGCTGAGGTCGATGGAGCGTCGATCTTGCAGCTGGAGGAGGAACCAAGGAACAACATCGATCATGGCGGACATAGCCTGCGATGCCTACCCACGCGCCTCTCCAGATCCCTGTCGATGGACATCACCCAAGCCCAACGTTGCCCTAGTTTGATCTAGAGACTTTAATGTACATGAGTATATGCAGTCAGACCCGGACTCGAACGTGAAGATGGATAACGCGAGGCGAAACGCAAGCGTTGAACGAAGGGTAGGAATACGGAATCGGACCCAACCAAGGCAGCACAGAACAATCGGACACAATCGAGACGACGGACGAAAAGGACTGAATCATCTCTTATTTTTATAACAGGTATAGATATAGATATTGTCGGTGCGTGTGCACGACACGCGGGGATCCAGGGGACTCCCTTTTTGGTTCGGCACAGGGGTGCGGAATTGCCAAGGCCTGAGTTGAGGGGAAGAGGAAGGTGGGCAGGAAGGAAAATTCCCGCTATGCACACAAGACACAAAGATTTATATAGGTTCGGGCCACCAGGGAAGCGTAATACCCTACTCCTGTTCTTGCACTATGTGGTGAATGAAGAATTACAAGGAAGAGTTCTCTCCCGG
>CM002482.1:13131948-13174823 GCA_000325765.3 Leersia perrieri | reverse complement strand
AACTAGGAAACCGATCAGTGTTTCCTTAGACTCCTTCCTAATTACATAAGGAAATAACTAAACATGCCTAATTAATAATAGATAGAATTAAACTTCTACGTGCGGCCTTCACGATTCTCTTTTTGACTTGATTTCCATCTTCCGTGAATAGTGCCGCGTTGCTACGGTACCATCGGCTATAGCGTCATCGGCTGCTACAGTACCATCGGCTACAGTAATTCCAGATTCCTTGTTTCCTGATGAAAATTAGCCGATCACACCATGTTCACAGCGTACTGGCAGCTGGATGTCCCGATCCCGATTATTTTTATTTTGACTCGACCATCTTCTATCTCGGTATCGGCTTATTTTAGGCCAAATCAAAATTCTGGTGTCAACAGTCGCCCACCCCCCTTTCCCCTCGAACCAAGAGAAAGGAGGTGAATATGTGATGATGAGGGGCCGACAGCCGCGCCTCACATCGCCATTGATGCGATGGGACATGCGTCTCCCCCTGCAGTCTTAAACACGGTGGTTTGAAGACAGCCCGCACCGCCTCTCCTCCCCTTCGGGTAGGTATATATATAGAGAGAAAGAGGGGTGCGGGGTGCGCAGGTGGCTCAGGATCGACCCGAGCCTCTCGGCGTAAAACATATGGGGCTTCGGGATCTACCCGAAGCCCTTGGTGTAGGGGTTCGGCCTCCGGGCGGCGCACTAGGCCGACCCCTCCGGGTGGCCACGTGGCTGCCTCGGGGCCTAATCCTTTGGCTCAAGGCAATGGCCTCCAAGTCCCGTGCCGGACTTGGTCGTCGCGTGTACTGTAATGCACCCCCTCTAGGGCCTTTGTCACGTCCTCGGGGTACCCCTATATCCATATCACCGACAGATATAGATATAGAAGAGGGGAATTTGTTCACCCTGTTTAGCCTTGTTGAGGAATTGGTTGGGCTTTCGTTCCTCACATGAACTTTATGGACTCAATAATATGGTTTTGAGCTTATTTGGATCACATGAGAAAAATGTAGGATAGGAAAAGGATACAAATGAATGTGAAAAACATATGAATATAGAGGTTGGGAGCATTTATATTACATGATAGGAATATGGAGGTTCGGTGCTTGATTGCCTCATTCTTCCGAAGAAAACGAAAGAGTTGTTTGCCAAAATAAACCATACCATTGGTTGGTATATTTATGGCAAGATAAATGTAGAAGTGGTGTTTCGTTTGATACATCATCAAATGCTGGTTTATTTTTGTGAGAAGAAATTTTTAGAATTTTGCCAAATTCTGCTAGCATTTCCAATATTTGGTGATAAACCAAATCCATCTGAGTTATGTGAGATTAACAAATAATGGAATAGTTAAAAGTGACAATAATTTGAACAACCCCAGAAAAAAGAGCTTGACTTGGATGCTTTTTTGTTGTTGTTATTTTCAGATGAAAGAGTAACAGATAAAATTTTCCTAGTTTTCTTATGATTAAATTTCTTTGATCTGAATAGGAGGATGGGAAAAAATCCAATGGAAATGGAATAGTATTCCTTCAAATATTCCTTGGAAACTCTTGGATCCGAATAACCCCTTATAGTGACAATAGACTAAAGAGTAAATTTCACAAAACTGGATGTGTTTTGCATGATCTATTCCAAAACTATATATTTATGAATTTGTTTCTCGAAATTATAGATTTAGTGTACCCGTTTATCTCAAAACTATAGGTACTTTGTATAATCCTTCGTAAAGCTATATATTTAAGTACTTGTTTTCGCATAACTACTGATTTAATGTATTTATTTTTTGTAAAACTATAAGTATATTGTCCTTGTTTATCATAAAACTACAGATTCAATGTCTCCCTCATCAAAATACTACATGATTTATCAATGATGAACACATATAATTGTGATAATAGAGACAATGAGCTCGTAGTTTTGTGATAAACAAAGCCACTAAATATGTAATTTTGTTAAACAAGTTTTTAAATCTATAATTTGATTATATATACTATGCAAAGTACATTTAGTTTTATGATAAACGAAGACAATAAATTTATAATTTTGTAAAGCAAGTTGTTAAATACTACATAGTTTTATGAAATGGCCCTACACTCATCGCTCTATCGTTTGTTGCCCAATTCTCGAGGCTCTTAATGGACTGAAATTCTAGCCCATTTTTTGCTCATTCATAGATGGGCCAGGATTACAGCCCATCCAAATGGGACTCAAAACTGACACGGTGACAACGTGACACCGCAAAGCGCGGCGCAACCGCGCAAGCCGCCGCCGCCTTTTGTCCCAACTCCTCCGCTCCTCTCCTCGCCGCGTGCACCCGTCCACAGACTCCTCACACAGTTGTATCTTCCCCCACGCCGACGGAATCCATGATCCATCTAGCCCTAGATCGCAACGCCGGCCCACGCCCTCGCGCTTGAAACCGATCGATCGATCGATCGATCGGTCGGTCGATCTCAGGAAACCTAGCGATGGAGGCGGCGCCCGTTGACGAGCCCCCGCGCAGGCGCGCCCGCGCCGCCGCCGACGAGGAGGGGGAGGAGGCGGACCGGCTGAGCGACCTGCCGGACTGCCTCCTGCACGAGATCCTCGCGCGGATCGGGTCCCGGCAGGCCGTGCGGACGAGCGCCCTCTCGCGGCGGTGGCGCCACGTGTGGCGCGCCGTGCCGCGCGTCGACCTCGACCAGCGCGATTTCGTCCTCCGCGGCGAGGCGGAGAGCTACGCCGCCTCCTGCGACCGCCTCGAGGACTTCGCCGACACCATGCTTTCCCCGCACGGCACCGCCGCGTCGCCGCTTGACGCGTTCCGTCTCCACCTCCTCGACGCCGGGAGGAACATCGTGTTCGGGAGGTGGATCCGCCGCGCGCTCCTCCTCCGACCCGCCTCCGTCGACGTCCGCATCGACCACGGCGGCGCGAGCGACTACCCTCCCTTCTTCAGCCTCGGCACCGGCGCAAGCGTCGGGATCGGCACTGCTCGCCTCACGCGGCTCCACCTCTTCGGTGTGCAGATCGGTTTTCTCACGGGGGACGGGAAGCGGATCGCGCAGCTGCTCCCGGTTCTGGAGGAGCTGCACCTGGAGAGCTGCAAGTTCGCGTACGGGGGGCCATCCACTGTCGCGTTCCCCAATCTCAGGAGCCTCGCTGTCGTCCCTCGCTGCACCACGGCGACGTACAAGATGACCGTCACTTCTCCCCGCGTCGAGTCCTTGCGCATCTTCGTTCCGTTCAGCCGCGCGTACGGGGCCCCGGTGCACCTCGCTCCATCGGAGGGGAACGGGGTGCTCGAGTCGCTCGTCAGCGCGTCGATCAGTATCTATGACATCGACCAAGAAATCTTCGAGCCGGACCGACGCTTGAACAAGCACAAGCTCGATTTCTTGAGATCCACTCGCAGCATGCTCGACCGCATGCCGAATGTCAGAGACCTACAATTGTCAGGGTTCACGACAATTGTACGTATCCTCTCTCTCACGATCTTCAATAGTTCATATTCTGACATACATTGTTTGCTAAATTGCTATGCCAGATTGCCAACATATTCACTGCAGCTCATGACTCTGAGAGTCAGAAATTCAGTAACCGGCATATAATTGTATTGATTTTCTGGTTCTTTTTTCAGGCACTGCTAGACAAGGCATCCCAGGAATTCCCAATGCTCCATAAATTGAGAACCTTGCTTCTCAGTGACTGTGATGTTGGAGTCGGTTGCCATGTGTTGAAGAGCATCTTTAGGAACGCCCCAAAGTTGGAGAGTCTTAGATTGCACCGTTGCAAGGTACTACTACTATGAAGCATTATTCTGTATCATCTGCATGTCTTTTTTTTTTTTGAAAGGAGTATCATCTGCATATCAGAGTTAAACATGACGCGTCTGAACGTGTCTTGGGCTGCGTTCATTTGTGAACCAAAAAACAGTAGAGGCAGCTGGCTACAGTAAACGCAAAACGATAAATGGTATTAGCGCATGATTAATTGAGTATTAATAATTTTAAACTTAAAAAATGAATTAATTTGAATTTTTTAAACAACTTTCGTGTAGAAAAATTTTCCAAAAAACATACGGTTTAGTACCTCGTTTTGCGTGCGTATATTACTGTAGTATTTCACTATTTAGTTTTCCTACTTCCTAACACAGTCTTGGTGTTTATGTTGAGACATAGAATTGGGAAGAACACTTCACACCCATTGTGGGAGGGGTGGCCATTGATATATTGATCACCCATGATTATAAAAATCAATGGGGGGTTGCAAAACTGATGAGTTACAAGAAAGATTAACAGTTGTGACTATCAAGCTCTAAATATATCTAATAGTTTACTCTCCGAGGTTCTGACATTGGACATTGTTGCAGTTTATAGGTACGCCGAAGAGGAAGCGCGGTGGAAGCTCCAAGTCGAACAAGAAATCTTCTTCCACTTCCACATGTCCTGACTCACCACCTTCACTGTTCAAAAATTTGCAATCAGTGGAAATCAAGTGGCGGCGAGAGGATAGAGGTGGTCCAGACCTTATGGAGTTCAAAAAAGAAATTTCAAGTGAAGTACAATGGCACTGTGCGAAATCGGTCAGCGAAGGCACGGTAACTGTATTATTTAAGAAAAAAGATACATAGAACATCTCTTGCATGACTGCGAAGGAAACATTCTCATGAAGCTACATCATCAGTGCTGGTTAGATTCTAGCCCTTCTTTCACACCCGAGTGTCTATTACATGCATGAAGTAAGCATGCACTATTTTTACTGAAAAACTGAAGGGATGACTAGACAAAAGTTAATTAGAGTTCTTGTATGGTCCCTTCGCATTGGAAACTCTGCTCAGCTAAACTGCATAGCAGTAATGGTTATTGTTGATTATTTGAGAAATGTTGTAATACAAGTGTTGGCAAACGCTGTCAAATGGAATGCGTTCAGTTTCTTTGGAGTTGAATGTGAAGCATTTTTTATGACGTGTTCTCAACTCTGCTAATTTTAGTCTAGTGCTGCACCTGAGAGTTTTCTGAATTTCTGAGGTTGGATAGTTTCTGGTCTCAGCAGCTTAAAACAAAATGAAAAATTGTTCAGGTCTAAGATATGGACTGCATGTAAGAGCTTCAGCAACATGCTTGTCGCTCACCCTGAATTGTTTTGGAAGTTTCTGGTATATTTAATTTTCAGACTGGCAAGAACTGATCTGAATTTGCAATTCGGTGTCCAGAGATTTTCAACTCATGAATTTCAGAGTCCAATTCGAATGTTTTTCTTGAGTTCACTGAAATATTCCTAGGAGATTTGCCGCACAAATAGGGGGATTTCAGTGAGGTCTGGTTTGCAGCTGGTCGGTCGTTTTGAGCCTATATGAAAGGCGCATACACAGGCGTATAAGTGAAGTACGCGTGCATGGCGGCGTGCGTATTTTTTTTCCATGTAATAATTGTTTTTTCTTTTTACTAGAACGCCAGTTTGAAGTGCGCGTTTGTTGTTACTGTTCCCCATCCGGCACATGCTTATTTGTCTGATGTCTCTACTCTCTACGGTGCTATGACAACAGAAAAGGTTCGAGGAGCCTTGCTGCCTTTTTTTAACCGCCTTTATCAACACCACTATGATCCTGTCAACTCATATTCTCTCAGAAGAATGGATACTTGATTTTCCGGGACGAATGGAGAACAACGGATATTGGTGGCAGCCGGCTGGTTCACTTTAGAGCTAAAACAAACCTTTATTTATTGGTAAAATTAAAATTTGGTAATATCAAAATTTTAACGATGTCAAACGTAAAGGTACTGTTTGATTTGACACCTTATGAAATGTGTATACCAAACATTTTTTTAGGCATTTCCCATATAAGTAACAAACCAAAAATATTCAACTTTTATGAGTTTACCAGACAATAAAATGTTTAAAGATATAATAAACAACCCCTTATAATATCTACCGTCGAGTCCTATTGCTTCATATGCCTCCTTGTTGATGTCAAATTGACAGTGCTTCATAGCTGTTGGCTTATAAGCCGCAACCAAAAATTAAATTTTTAAACTTAATTTTAAAGTTGAATTTAAGGTTTTTTCATCATGATTTTTTTTAGTCTGGGATTTCAAGTCGTGAGTAACACGGATGTAAAAGTTTTACCATTAAATTATTTTTTGTTCATTCGTTCTTTGCTACAACTTATTTGAAAAAAAGCGAAACAATCACATCCGAACTTTTTCAGTTGTTTTAAGTTAGGCATTGGTTGACAAACTAGATAACGGGTGTGTTCGGATGTATGGGTTGGGGAAAAAGAAAAAAAAAGTAACACACAAAAAGGAGAAATACCACTAGTGTATGATTAATTGACTATAAGTTATTTAAACATGAAAAATAATTTAATTTAATTTTTTATAAACGACTTTTGCATATAAAATTTCTCCAAAAACTCTCCATTTAGCTGTTCGGGAAGAGTGCCCATAAAAAAAAGGAAAAATA
Source organism: Leersia perrieri (assembly GCA_000325765.3). Lineage (NCBI taxonomy): Eukaryota > Viridiplantae > Streptophyta > Magnoliopsida > Poales > Poaceae > Leersia > Leersia perrieri. The sequence continues at coordinate 13,168,385 of CM002482.1, read as the reverse complement.
TATGTTTTTAGTGGCATCCAAACAACCCCAATATATTTTGTTTTCACCTTGCACAACAATCATTTTATTTTGTTTTATTAACGCTCCAACCTTTGTTTATAAACCAGACAATATCCTGCACGTTGCTATGAAATATTAGCCACAAAAATGGGTTAGATATCGTAAATATTATCGAGAACTATGTTGCACAAAACTCTGGCCAAATCACAAACAAAGGTACACGTAGCGCCAATCAATCAACAGCGCGAATCTCAGAGCACCACACCCACCCATTCCCCTTCGTCTACCTCCGTCCATCATCATTCACCGGCCTTATCCTCTGCAAACCAAAGCCCATGGCTGCGTGCAGTTAAACCCCCTTCTCCCTCCTCCCTCCCACGCGGCTCTCCCGCCATTACCTCACCTCCCACTCCCACCCAACCCAAATGCTCCTCCTCTTCCTCCCCAACCCTTCCCCTCCTCTCCTCCTCTCCCACCCTTCCGCCGCCTCGAGAACCCGCCCCCTCCGCCTCCCACCCATCCACGCCTCTCCCTCTTCCTCCCCCTCGCCGGAGCTCCTCGCCAAGTCGGCGCTCCGCCGCATCTCCGACAAGCTCCGGAGCCTCGGCTACCTCGAGACCGACGACGACCCGGAGGTCACCGGCGGCCTGGCCACTGACGCCTCCCCCGGCGAGATATTCGTGCCCAACCCGGCCCAGCTCCCGCGACACCGCGTCGGCTCCACACTAGACCCCAGCTGGGCCACGGGCGATGGGGAGGCGGCCGAGTCCCCTCGCGGTAGGGGTCGGCGAGGCGGCGGGAGGGGGGACGCCGCGGCTCCGCCTTCCCCCGCGGAGCTGGCTCTGCCGCGGGGCGAGCTGCGGCGGCTGCAGGGGATCGGGATCCGGATGCGGATGAGGCTTAAGGTGGGGAAGCCCGGCGTGACGGAGGGGATCGTGAACGGGATACACGAGCGGTGGCGCAACGCGGAGCTCGTGAAGATTAGGTGCGACGACGTCTCTGCCATGAACATGAAGCGCACGCACGAGATTCTGGAGGTGAGCGCTGCCCTTTGCACGTGCTGATCGAGTCCACCATATGTTTTTCCCACATAGCGTTGGAATTTTAGCTGTTCGTCACTTAGTAACTAACACGTTCAGAAAATTTTGATGCTGGAAGGTGCGGAAGTGCTACTGCACGTTGAAATTGCACCGCGTGTTAGTTGTGTGTTAATCCGAATTTTGTTGCGTAGTTTGATAGGATAGAATGTTGAGCAGTATAGTGGTCTAAATGATTGTACCCAAATGGTTAGTCCCTGTTAGCATCAGAAATGTGCATCATGTTTGTGCAAAAGGGGATAAATTTTATGTGATCAAATATTCAAGTTTGGGACATGTTAATTGTTTGAAAGGAATTCATTTAACAGTGAACTAGCATGGACATAACTATTCATTCCTTAATATATATTACTCTGAATTCCAAGGCATAATCTATCTCAATGCTTTGTTGTAGTGTATTTCTATTTTAATGCTTTTCAGCTTGCAATTGACATGCTCATTATATTTTGCTTGATAGAGGAAAACTGGAGGCTTAGTCATTTGGAGATCTGGAAGCACCATCATACTATACAGAGGAACTGACTATAAGTATCCTTACTTTCATGATAGAGAAAAGAAGGATGACATGGATGAATCATCAGAGGATAGAAATTCTGGAGATAAGGGTGTGGATATTGATACAAAAGATGCTGAACAAAGTAGCAGCTATGAAGACGCTGAAAATCCTGCAGAACATGGTAGTAATCACCCTGAGATGGGTGGTGATCTTGGTAAGAATCCTCGCATAGTGCCTTTTAAGCAGAACGGCTTTGGAAAAAAAGATACAAATCATCTCACATTATCCTCTAGAAGGCTTGGTGTTGATGTGCTTGAGGGAAATATAGACATTGGTTCTACAAAGCAAAACATTATCATCACTCCAAAAGATCAGCAAGCAATCCTACATAGAAGCACTAATATAAATCGTCCTAGTGAGATAAGTGGCCAAGCTCGATCAACCTTAGTTGCTGGTGTTGGTTCTCCGAATAAGTTTCGGTTACAGTTACCTGGGGAGGTTAAACTTGCAGAGGAAGCTGACAAATTATTGGATGGGTTGGGTCCACGGTTTTCTGATTGGTGGGGGTATGACCCTATACCAGTGGATGCTGATTTGTTGCCAGCAATTGTTCCTGGATTTCGTAGGCCTTTTCGTCTTCTTCCTTCAGGTGTACCACCCAAATTAACTGATAGAGAAATGACTATCCTTAGGAGATTAGCTCGTCCCCTGCCGTACCATTATGCACTTGGTAATCTTCAGTATTTTTGTCTTGTCTAATGCCTTTTCATGGCTGTGGCTTTGATAAGGACCATTGTTATTAATTCATTGGTGTCAACAATCTAGGACGAAGTAGTAACCTTCAAGGGTTGGCTGCATCTATGATCAAACTATGGGAAAGATGTGAAGTAGCAAAGGTTGCAATTAAGAGAGGTGTACACAACATTGATAGTGATCTCATCTCTGAAGAAATAAAGGTAGGTTGATAAGGATCCCATCTTTGAGGAATTAAGTGTAGATAGGTGTTATCAGTTCATAATATGCATTTATTCATTTCATTTTACATTTCTCAAGCACTATTGTGGTAAAACAATAGCTTGATGCACATTATAGAGTTACCTTTGATGTGTCATCGAATTTCACAACTGAAGTTGAACCATCGCAGCTCATAACTTTTACACGTTGAATCAAAATTGCTTCTCTAATATGAGGGAACTAACAACAAATTCATAATTTTTGTGTATTTCCTTGATGTATGTGACATTAAATATTATGAAGTACACTTTGGTTTCTGCCTTTTCTGATATGAATCATACAAGCACAGGCCTTCCACCTATTACTAAATTCCTACTGTATTGTAAACTTATCATGAGACATTATCATTAGAATTGCGTGCCTGAAAATGAAAATCAGACACCATGGTGTTCTTAATCTTGCAGGGCTTGACAGGTGGGACCCTTTTATCAAGGGATAATGAGTCAATTGTATTCTACAGAGGGAAAGATTTCTTGCCCACAGCCATCTCTCTTGCAATAGAAAAGCGTAGAAAGCATGGCAATTCTACAATCAGTAGCCCTAAGCTTGTGTTTGAAGAAAGAACACTGCTAAATTCTTCTGAATTGAAGATGGCAACAGATGTCTCAGTAGATGGGTTTGAGTGCTACGAAGTGAAGCATAAAGAAGAAACTCCTGTTTCAGAGAACAGAGCAGAATCTCTTAATGTGGTTGCCCAGAATGTTGAGGCCAGATTATCTCAGGTTCGGTTTTCTTTTATGTAATTCTAGAAGTGCCATCTGTTGATAGTTTTGATTTGATTTTGTTTATTTTTTTCGGGAATACGCAAAAGTTTTGCATATCTTTTGTATTAGAGAAGTAAAAGTTGTTGCGCAGCTTTGCATATCTGTTGATTTTTTATTTGATTTTGTTTACATCATATATAAATATTATTCAGGCAATTGAAGAAAAAGAGAAGACTGAAAAACTTATAGAAGAGCTAGAAAAGTCACCTCAGCCTTCTAGAGCCGAAACTAGAGAGACTATCTCAGAAGAGGAGCGGTACATGTTGAGGAAAGTTGGTTTGAAGATGAAATCATTCCTGTTGCTAGGTTAATATTCTCCTCAATCTTGTATTGCACAGCATGCAGCTGTTAAGAAATCAGAACACTACCCAATTGGATTATCAAATTAGTTACGAGAAATTAGATTACCGAACATTATCAGACTAATATTTTCTCTTCTAGAATTTTCATCTGTTTTGTGTTGCTTTGAAGTGCACATATTTTAATTAGTTCTGTCATCTGTTATGACTTACCACATAACTTCTCCTTCATACTATCCTATGCCTATACATGATTTACTATTATTGCCTTTCTAAGCACTAAAACCAGCCCTGCGGTCAAGACATACAAATAAGAGTGTCATACCTTCTTCAGTTAGACTCTATATTCAACCTTTTATTCTGTGGTTCTGCATAATATTGGTTCCTCCCCGCTCATTTGTATCTTAATGTTTCTTTTTCTCAGTTTAACGTCCTCTTTTGTATTGATTTGCAGGAAGGAGAGGAGTTTTTGATGGAACCGTTGAAAACATGCACCTTCATTGGAAGTATCGAGAACTTGTCAAAATTATATGTAAAGAACACAGCATTAAAGATGTCGAATATGCTGCTCGAACTTTAGAGGCAGAGAGTGGCGGTATATTGGTGGCAGTGGAAAGAGTGAGCAAAGCACACGCAATTATAATATATCGAGGAAAGAACTACCAGAGGCCATCAACTCTCAGGCCAAAATCTTTGTTAAATAAAAGGAATGCTTTGAAGCGTTCTGTGGAGCATCAGCGTTATAAGGTGAAACTTAAACCCATTGGCTTGCTGCAGTTCAATTGTGAAGTTACTTTTTAGATCTGAAATTAATATTCCCTTTTCATTTTAGTCCCTGAAGCTTCATGTGCTTAATCTGTCAAAGAATATAGACTACTTGAGGGGTCAGATGGTAAGTTTTTTGTTCAATGCCGAGCCTTTTACTTTCCTTTCATTGTAAATTCTGTTAATTAATATACTAACAAGGTTGCACTTCTAAAACAAATGGAGGATCAGCCTGTTACTTCAACTAATCGGATGAACTCAGGCCACCAAAATACAGGCATTCTTGATATCAATGTCAATTCGAGAACATTAGTGGACAGAAACGAAGTAAATTTTATTATATTGATTAAAATAGTGAAGTTCCATTGCAACTCAATAAATTCAGTCTTGTGTCTGATTTTCTGTTTATTTAAATATACATGGTCAAGGAAGTGCCTGAATTTCTTCCTGAGTGTCCCGCGTCATTGGTTGAAGAGTGCTCTCCAGGTGAAAGTGAAACAGAGGGAACCTTAGACGAATCTGGAGTTCCTTTGGATGTTATGCAGGTCACTAGTCCTCGCATTCCCTTATGAAATTGTTCTGTGTAGTTTTATTCTTTGCAACAATTTTGTGGTGAACCAATGTATTCAATGTGCATGGTATTTGCAGAACAAGTTGTTATGTTTCAACAAGCTTACAGATGATCCGCCTGAGACTGCAAGTTCCTCTCTGACTGGTGGTACAAGTACTTCATCAGATAATCTGATCAAACACGTGAGTCAATCGTTGATATTTCCCACTACATGGCCATTATTTCCTGCTGATGCTGATGATATGACTGCAGCAAAGTCGACATAGTTCTTCTGTGACACCCAATTCAGATGGTTCCAAAGTAGGCGATTTAAAATCTGTAGGAACCCTTACACCTGTACACGAGCCAAAATTGGAAGAGAAATTTGCTTCTCACTTGCCTTTCACAGCTGCTCCATTGTCAAACCGAGAAAGGCTCATGTTAAGGAAGCAAGCTCTGAAAATGAAGAAACGGCCAGTACTTGCTATTGGTAACTAATCTTGTCAACAATACAGTTTGCAACAGATTTTGATTATTATGCTGAGCATCCGATTCCTTTCATAGGGAGGAATAATGTTATCACAGGAGTCGCAAAAACAATAAAAACACACTTCAAGAAGCATCCTCTTGCTATTGTGAATATCAAGAACAGAGCGGACGGAACTCCAATTCAGCAGCTGATTTCAGAACTAGAGGTTTGTAGTCTATAACAAAGAGTAGTTCACTCTAAAATACTGAATCAATCTGAGATTCTTTATTGTCCAATGGAACCAGGAAGCAACTGGATCGGTTCTAGTGTCACGGGAAACAAACAAAGTGATTTTGTACAGGGGTTGGGGAGCAGAAGTGGCCCAAAATAGCTCAAATGGAAGTGGTACAGAACAAGTTGAGGAAGAGGTGATATCACCACAGCTCCTGGAAGCCATCAGATTAGAATGTGGATTACACCCTGGTGAATCAGATTAGATTGATCTCTAGATCATGTAGACAGATTATCTTCATCGATGGACGAATGGAGCAAAGTCATCCCGTTGCAGACATGCAAGGTGGTGAAGCCGCTTAGCCGCACCAATGAAAGGTTGTGTGACCTAGGGGAACTACCCCGGACATAGTAGTGCTAACCATACAGTTTTTTGGTTGGCCTCTTCTTGCCTGTTGAGTGTTCAGATTGGAATATAGCCACGAACGTTTTTTTATCTGTAGTATTTCCTTGTCTTCTTTTGTAAAATCTCAAGGCAAAATTATCAGAAAGGCTTAACTGGATGAATTTTCCTACAACTAAACTAGATGTCAAAGGGTTGAAGCCTGAAGCAAAGATGAGGTGGTGTCAAGATGGAAATAGAAGAGTAGATTTATCTCTTTGTTTGAATTTTCTCCAGGTTGTGTTTTCAGCCTGAGGTGTTCCTGTCTCAAGTAGCCTGATGTGTTCCTGTCTCAAGTAGATGAACTCGTCGCGGCTGCCAGAAGGTTGCATCCCTTGCTGGGCAGTTAGTCAGCCATTTTTTCTTTTTAATCTTTCTTTTCATGAGAATGCGTTGTGATGCACTTTCATTTCTGCTAATGGAAATACTAAACTAGATGTCAGTATCTAGCAAAAATCTGATTGTTCGTGATGGTGTGTTGGTTGATCTGGAAAGAAACTGGCTTGTTTACCCCGGGAGAAGATTAGCCGTGTTTCCTGGTTTTTTTTAACTCAAGGGGTTGTTCTTCAGCGTACCGATTGGTTTGGACAGCTTGCTGTTGATGTAAACTTGTAATTTGTAACTTGTAATCTCCCTATGTTAATAAAATCTGGGCTAATTGGATCTATGTCATTATAATTTTTTATTGTAATTTTTCTGTGGTTGGCTTGTCTTCGGACAACCCGGCTACTACACTATCTGGCAAAAACTAGTGTGCCTGTCAAAAGTTGTGAAATCGTGATGCATGCTAGAACCCAGAAGAAACCTGTGTCACTAGGCAAAACCTTTTGCGAGCATCATTTGTTTCAGGTCTAATAAAAAGGCTTCACTGCTCGCAGGTAAGCATGATGCGACAAAAGCCAATGGATTTGTTTCAGCGCTAACCGACACCAAAATCAGTCCTGCCAATCACCTGTTGCCCAATATGTCTAAGGGTCTGTTTAGGAAAGATTTAGATTATGAGAAACACAACTGGTTGGTATTTAGCGGGTGAGAATATAAAAAACTTAGAAAACCTAACTTCTCCAAATTTTGTCTTCTTCATTCATTTTACAGAATAACTACCGATTCTCATAATCTGTGAATTATTTGGGATAGGTTTTAGCAGCTTTAGCTTTTGGAGGAAGATGCAGTTAGTAGAAACCCCCCTAAACAGGCTCTAAGTTTAGCCCGTGTGATGGATACAATCTTGTGCAATGACTTGCAAGTTGCAAGACTCTTTTCCCTGTCTTTTCTTTTTGGTGCTTTTCTAGTTTTACAGCAAACATTTTGCCATATTTTCTTATTTCATACACTAATACATGTCGGAAGGACAGATAAAATGACTAGCCTTGAAAAGCCATGCATGCTAATACTTTAGTCTGAAACGGGGCCTAGTCAGTAGTCACAATAATACTTATGTGGTGGCACCTTCACTTCAAGACAAGGAAATCTTGTACGAGCGAAAAAGTAGTACGGTAGTAAAATCAACTCTCGACGCCGCCTGTGCATATGATATATCCATTTGCTCGAGAATTAATCGGATTAATCCCCAGCAGATCTCAACTCCTTCTCTACATGTTTTTTTTGTCGTCGGTCTCATTTTACCATGGGTCAGCAGCAGCGTGCAGTATGGTCATCATGGAATCATGGCAAGATCTGATGTGGAAAATGAGAACGTGGCACTCGACCATGGATATCACATAGGAGTATATAGTTATTTGCCGGTGGACTTCACACGTATTATTGTATGATTCTAATGGAGAGCTTTAATTTCCCTCCAAAATAACCACTTTGTCCCTAAGATATCAATTGCCCTTAATTTCATAGCTCAACTAGTCCGATTGAATCAGATCAATCAGCAGCTGTACATTCCTGCCATATAAAAACCTATATTAAGTGGTGGCGGACGGTCCGAATTTCCTGGAGTTAGGGGCAACTCCACGTGGTGGATTTGAGTTAATCTGAGCCATTCTCTCTTTTATACGGTCGAGATCATCTCTTTTTAATTAAGACACCAGATTTGGAGGAGACTTTTACGATCACTTCCAGCTCTTCTTTTTCATGGAATGCCAGCTGAAGGATGAAGGTAGCCGCATGTTTGTTTGGATAAAGATCCGTCAAATCCGAATGAACAACGTGAAAATATTAGCCGTAAATATGAACACCCGTGTCAAATATGGGATTAGAACCTGGTTGGACAGGTTCACCCCACTACATACCTAACCAGGTGAGCAACACTTACTTCGCCGGATATGTTTGATTTTAACACTAGGTGGGATGGGTTAGATCCATTCATGTATTTTTTAGATGGTCGATTCCTGTTGTCTGTTTGGATATATGGAATAGGATGATCCTAATTATTTTTAAAGAAATGATTTGAGTGGGTTTGGGTGGACAGATTTAGAATCACTGTTAGCCCCACCAAGCTCCACCAAGGGCGAGAGGTGAGCTCTGGCGGTTGCAGCAGCAAGTGGCTCCTGGCATAGCTCACATCGACCGATCCAGGCGTGGATGGGCTTTAGCTCCTAGCTGGGGATCCAGGTGGAGCTCGTGGTGGCGTATGGATACCGACCGGTGGAGCTCAAGCTAGGGCGCGGAGAGGCAACGAAACCAGGAGAAGCTGGTAGTGCGTAGATGCCAGCCAACGGATCTTGAGCCGGGGTGCAGAGGGCAGCGGATCCCGGTAATAGATCCATGCGGTGCTCAGGCGACAACACGAGGACGGGGGCTGCAAGGAGGGATGGCACGATGACGGGCAGTGCAAGGAGGGACAGTGCGAAACGAGAGTGGCAGTGGATCTAGACGGAGAGGCGGCGTGGAGCTCGCAAACAAGAAGACGAAGGAGACACCATACACTCGTCCCACCGATTTGGTCGAATGAATGCAACCCATATCTAATGAGAATATTTCCATCCTGAAACCAACTCAACCTACTAATCTACAAACCAAACGACCTTAAAAATAAGTTGGCTCCATCCTAGCTCAACACATCTCTGGAACCAAAAACACATCATCTCCCTCTTGGTTTGCAAGTGCAGCTGAGGCGTCCGCTGGCCTCGCGCACGGTATCGATCAATCTGGCGTCTCTGGCCACAAAGAGTCACCGGGGTTGGGACCAGGAGCATGGTCTAGCTCCAAGATGGTCATGGTGGGCGGAGGCGAACCGGCGAGCTCACACATGACATCAATGCTAGCGGTCTGAAGCTCGTGCTCAGGTACCTAGGACGACAAATTTTTGTTAACATAATTTATTAGATAGTGCTGATGGAGGTGGTCATGACGAAGCAGATGGCAAGGATGAACTGAGAGATTGGTGAATGCTGGCTAATTAATTAGTCAGGATTCGAGATAAGCTGATGTATTCAACTTCCGGGTAGCTACAAGAGAACAAACGACGCAAGGATAATTCAAAAATCAAAGAAATAAATCAAGCCACACAAAAAGTTGTTGAGAGAGCTGGGGCTCGTTGCTGTAAGATGAGTGCGGGACAGGTATCACACAGAGGAAGTCTTTGAGATGAATTAAGGACTTAAGTCATGTATAACTTTCTTCATTCAATTTCGGTTCTAGTAATCCTGTAGATGAACTGTACCGTCCAAGAACGGATAAACTTGAATATGGTACTGCATCCCCGAGGAAGAGGAAAATAAAATGAAGAAAACAGGAAGGAGTTTTAGCTTTGCCTTTCCAACCATGCAAACTGGACTTTTCCCCCTCGCAAGAGGACAAATGCACGCCTTTGGGGACAAAAGAGTAGTAGCAGTACGTGTATACTGTACACATATATAGGAGCACTTTTGCGTAGGTGCTCCGACATGCAGACTGGGCGCAGCAAAAGAAAGCCAAAAAAACCTTAAAAAGACTGCCGCTGCGAGCATATATATACACGCGACTTTACTTTGCTACGAGTAAATTTGCCTGTAAAACTTGCCGGTCTGGTACGGGGGAGTCCGTGCGGTTCTCTCGACTCGGTGGCTTAGCATCGCGTCTGCAGCTGTGTACCTGTGTGTTGTTGGGACTTCGTTGATAGTGCAATAGTGGCTGTTGTCTACTTGTCGTCTACTTCCTCCGGCTAAAAAATATCAGCATTTACGTATGAAACCGGAGCTACGGAGAACGCTGGTCCGTAGCTTCCAACGGACGGTCTGGACATCGCCAACTTTGGTCTGACAGAAACGAACCCTGACCCAAGCCCAAAACATTTGACTTCTCATGTTTTACCGGTTAAAAAATATCCGGTGAAAACAATATGGCTAAAATTTGTTAGTTTCCTTTTAAGAAAGTCGGGCAGTCCATAAAAAAATACTTTATGTATAGTTCACAATTTTTCATCACATAGCCATACATTCAATCCAAACATAGGCACATATTACCAAAATGCCAGTCCAAAATATAAAGAAAATGAGTGGTGTCTCCTCCATTTTGTTCCGCCACTGAACAAAGTTCAATTTTGGCTTAGGTCTTATTTAGATGAAAAAACTTCACATACAAAAACATCACATCAAATCTTTTAATACATGTATGGAACATTAAATATAGATAAAAAACTGATTGCACGGTTGGCATGTAAATCGCGAGACAAATCTTTTAAGCTTAATTAGTTCATGATTAGTCATAAGTGTTACAATAATCCACATGTGCTAATGACAAATTAATTAGGGTCTCGCGGTTAAGCGAGTTATGAAATTAGCTTTTTCATTCGTGTTAAAAACCCCTTCCGACATCCGGTCAAACGTCCGATGTGATATTTAAAAAAATTACAGCATTTAAACAAGGCCTTAAGATTAGTAAGATTCATTGGTACGTAGTTCCGTGAACATTCTCTTATATGTAACATAAACTAGACATCCTGGCTAGCCTAGGTAGTACATCCTTGACCAGCTAGGCTTAGGCAAAAGAATTCCATCGTTTCAAAGTTATCTAGTTTGGAAGAATGGAAAATTCCTTATCCTCTATAGGAATTGCACCAAATCATGTGAAAGATATGAAATCGCTCTGTTTGTTTTCTTCCAATAAACACTATCGACTTCCATTCATTAGGTTTGTGGCAATGGATGGATTGATTTAGTGTAGAATTTAAACTCCACAGTTCCAAATGGGAGGCAAAATGGAACTTGTTCAATTTAGTGTTCAATACAACTTACTCCCTCCGAGAATATAAGGATTTTGGCTAGGATGTGATACATCTAGTACAATGAATCTGGGCAGAACTATTGTCTAGATTTGTTGTATATATTTTTACAAATAAATAACTATATAGATAACAACATGATGAGCAACTGGTTGATATATGACCTTAACTTTCAACTTCTTAACTATCAATACTTGTGAACATTCAATAATTTGATCAAAATCACTCCTAAGATTCCACGTATTTTTGGCTACTGAACATGAAACTAATTAATAGCTTTTTAGGGGCATCCAATTAAATTTACCTTTTCTAGTTAAAAACTACAAATAACAAAAATTTTCGACAGCGAGTATGATACAATTTCAATAGATTGATACAAACTAGGCACTACGAGGGGACCGAAGAAAGACACTCGTGCCGCCCCTCCCACGGGCGACACAACTTGGTGGCTCCTCCACCACCTCCTGCCATGCCGCTAGCCAAGCAGCCGCCGGCAAAGCCGGTCAGCTGCAAGAACGGTGGAGGCGGGGTTCTCTTCCTCCTGCTCGCGCTCTCGGCGGGGGAGCGCCGAGCACCGGGCGGAGACAGCCACAACCACGGGGGCGCTGACGTCCAGTTGCGGCTATGTCACCAGAGGCCCGGCTCGGATCCATGGCGGCTTGTGGACAGAAGGTGTGCGGCCGTTGGCGATGGTGCTCGGGCGATGCTGATGGCATGCACGTTTTGGCGACGAGCGCGACTGCACTTGGGCGACAGCAGCCGCGTGCCGGCTTTGGCGCGACGATGGCAATTGACGCGGGCATCGGCGAGCGGCCTTCGGCGACGACGGTGGTGCACGGACGATGACAACCCCAAGTAGATGGGCGGCACGGTAGAGGTGGGCAGATGGCATTGTTAACACAAAAAAATCTTGCGTGTCACACGAAGATCTAGGAGTTCTGCTTAGGTCTAGTGCAGGTCCTAATAAGATGGTTGTATGTTGATCATAAAGGAGCTGATCGACTGACAAGCCGATATGTTGCAATGTCTTCAACTGATGTTGATATTGATGATATAGGAGCCGATTGGTTGACAAGCTTAGATGGTGTGCTTCTAGCCGATGTCGATACGGCTGTATATTATATATAGATCCAAGTAATCAAATAAACAAATAAGCTCTATGCTAATATCGGCTACAACCAGGATAAAACATAAAAAGCTGATACAACACTTAGATCTAGTAGTAGGATAATTCATTGGGTAACACTCTGATGAAACATTGGGTAAAAACCAACCGATTTAATAGATATAAACCTATTGATAACAATATGATATATCAGACCTAACCGAGACAGTATAAGATTGAAAGCAAGAGAAAAATACTATTGAGCCGATAGATCTACACAAGGTGATGGATATAACGATCACTCTAGAACAACAATGTGATCGGAGGAATACCAACTTAGCTAGAATATTAGACCTAACCAAGAAAGTCATAACCAAGCCGATACGACCCAAAACAATGATACTAATAAAGATATAATCGATATATATGATAGGCAATGCTTACACTAACACGATCAGTATACCGGACCTAGCCGAGAAAGTACTAATCTTGCCTGTACAAGAGAAGTCAACGAAACTTAGTTCCTCGCTGGAGATCGAACTTAACCGATGTAGTCCAACTCGATAGGTGGAAGCCAAACTGCCAAACTCGTCTCGTTACAGGGGCAGAACCAATGCAACCCCGAACGAAAGGAGAGAACCCATCGAGTAGGTTAAAGGTGGCGATGCGTGGAATTTGTATTAATCATTGGATAGTTCTCATAAAGACCACCGGTACACAATTTATACCCTTGAGTCTAATTGAATCCTGATCGGACACTACAGACAAACCTTCTCCTATCAAGAAAAAGAAAACTATGACTCCTTTCTAATTACAAAAGAAAAATAACTATAATCTGTCTAATCAATAGATAGAATTAAATTGTCCTGCGGTGGTCTTCACGATTCCTTCTTAAATTTGATCTTTTCTATATAAACTTTCCATCAGGTCGTCACATCCTTTTCTTAACAATATCCAGTAAAGAACCATCCATATTTTTGCATTAACAAGTGTCCACTCATAGGCGGCGGCGACGCCGCACCATGGGTGCAGATCCAGGACCGTTCTGCTAGATCTACCACCCTCGCAGCGGATTCGGCCGGGATCGCAAGCAACGGCGGCCGGTGGTCGACACGGGTGGAGATGGTGCTGGCGTCGTTGTCGGTAGTGACGGCTGGCGCGCCGACGACGAGCGGTGGCGGCAAGCGTCTGGTGGAGCATCCAGCGACGGCTGGTGGCAATGTGCGGCCGAGAGCGGCTTGTGTGTCTACTACCCTCTCCTTCTCGCAGTCCTGGATGGGTCTATGGGCATCTATGGGCACAGGCGCAGTCTCTTGGTTCAGGTGGTGGAGTTCAAGGCGGCAACGGTGTTGGCTCCTCGCGCCGTTGTCATCCTTGGCCAGATCTGGTCCTCTCTATCTGATCTAGGCCGATACAACGTCGTGCAACTGAGTTTTTGCTACATGGCCATGGTGAACCTGTTGTGGGTGGCTACTACCTTGCAAGTTTAGCGGCTTAATTTGACGTCTGGAGGTCACCCGAGTAGTCGTGGCAATGAGGCCTGTGAAGGTGCAGCGACGTGAGGCCAGGAGGGCGGGGCCTTGGTAGAGTTAGCGAAGAGGCACGAGTAGAGAGCTCCCGTGACACTTGTGACTCTTTTTTCTTTTTGCGAGCTCTAGTTCTGGTGACGGAACCCTGTTATGGGCTCGACATGTTGGTTGACTAGTCTTGCCGGCATCGGTGTGCACGATGGTGTCCGTTGTGTTGGCAGGGGCTTTGTGGCTTTGGGGGCCATCAATTTGTCACGAAGAGCGGCGAGGTGCCAATGATGCAGTTTGGCATCCAAGGAAGACGCAGGTAACCAGACCAAGGCGGAGATGTCATCTATGAAGCCATGAGGAGCTATAGGCCTGTGATGGGATCCAATCCAGATGTATGTCCTCTTGTGGTTGCGTCTTTGCTGACAAAAGTTGGCCACATTGGGCAAGCTAGCGTGGGGAGAGGGCTTCCATTCTTCTCTCTCACCCTAAGCAACCGGGAACATGGAACTATGCCGCGTTTCTTATCTCGGGAACGTCATTTTCATAATGGGAACACGGGAACATTTTCGTACCTCCCTTGTTAAAACCTAAAAAAACTAGTGTCTCGCATTCCTCGATCTCGTTCCTCATCTCGTTGATACAGGAACATCGGTAACTTAGCTCTCACCTCTTTCCCATCCAATCCACCTGCATGGATGGATCTGGAGCAGCGTCGAAGGTCCAAGGTATCATTTGATGTCCGATCAGCACAGAGTGGCGCTGGAGCGGTGGCCACGCGTTGAAAGCTTCGATGGTGATGGTTGCAACCCTAACATGTGTCTTTCACATAGGAGGATCAGATGTTTATGGGCGAAAGCCTTGCCTTCAAGCTGTCAACGATGATGTCAGTGAGCGTTGCTATCCTCTTGGAGCGTTAATGTGTTTTTTTATCATCTTCCCCTAATGATTTCTTTGAGTGAAAACCTTGTCTTGACAATAGTAAAAAAAACGCCCGACCCGGTGGTTTGATCGGAAAACCCGAAACCAGCCCTCTTGTCGGGTCGGTTTGTTTCGAAGACCATCCATGCATATGACCCGCTGTGACCCAGCTGAACCGGACGGTTTTTCCTTCAAACCGGTGAATCGGACATGTTCTGAAACGACCGATTCATGCTAGTTGGGCGCCTGGGCCACTATATTGGATGCAACCTTGCTATTTGGGCTAACTAACAGAAGGCCCCCGTCCTTTTATTTGGTGAAAAAAGACTATACAAGAACGACGAGAACGTGGAGATCAATCCCTGGTCTCCAGGTTTAGAGTGTGGCATCACATGCCACTAGACTAAGGGCCGGTTGTGACTTAAAGGGAATATAATATATACTTATCATATGAACCGCGGTTCAACCGGTGACCCAATGGTCCAACCGTTGAATCAGTGAACCGAGGGCTCCATCGAGTCAACGACCGGTCCGGGTTTTCTTACTATGGTCTTCTCTTCGGGGCAGATAGTGGTGGCACATTCGACGTCATTTCCTTTCTGAAGGTGTCATCTAATAAGTTTTATTACCTTTATAATATGTTTTTGTCGGTGCGTGTGCACGACACGCGGGGATCCGGGGGACCCCTTTTTGGTTCGGCATAGGGGTACGGAATGCCAAGGCCTGAGTTGAGGGGAAGAAGAAGGTGGGCAGGAAGGAAAAATCCCGCTATGCACATAAGACAGAAAGATTTATACAGGTTTGGGCCCCCAAGGAAGCGTAATACCCTACTCCTGTTCTTGCACTATATGGTGAAGGATGGATCACAAGGAGGAACTCACTCCCCGGGTGGTGCTAGAGATGGTGATTGAGGTGATATATGGATTTCTATGGTCCAACCTTTTCTACAATGGACTTGGGCCTCCTTTTATAACTCAAGGGGACATCACAGTAGTCCTGGGTTTTCCAACCCCTCTACTAACGCGGTGGAGTGGTTTGTGCTTTGTCTTGTCAGGGGTCATATCCCTCATCTGTTCATGTCGCCACGTCGCAATAGCTGGTGAAGAAAAACGGGCGGCATGGCCTCCATGCTGATGAAGCGTGCGGCCATCCTACCTAACCTTTCATGGGGCCTACTTGTCAGCAGGCCACCTAATGGTGCTAGGGGTGCCATCATACGCTCGATCCTCTTTGCTTCTCTCCCACGCGGCCGTCAGTCGTATTAAATACGACGGTGACCCGGCGTGAGGGGGAGGCACGCTCTGCTGACTGCGCGGTCAGCCCACAGTCACAAGATAGAGACTTTTCCCACCCTCTCCTATGCAAAAAGGTGATGATGATGGCACTCTGACAGGCCCGCCTCACTTCACATTAAATGCGACAGGGCAGCGCTTGGGCACTGTCCTCGCATTGTGTGGGGTGGTTGGCAACTGGGTTGGCCCCTCCGACGGGAGGGGTGTGGGATGGTGCGGTCAGGGTCCGGGCGTTCCCGAACCCCTTACCTAGAGGGATGACGGCTTTCGGGCAGCCCTCGGGCCTGACCCCCTCGGGGTGGCCGCGTGGCTGCCCGCGGCCCGAACCCTCCAGGGTGACTTGGGCATTTGGCTTCGGGCGGTGTCTTCGCAAATACGCTCTTCCAACTACGTGTCGCATCCTCAGCATACCCCCGGGCGCGCCAGCTGTCGGTGCGTGTGCACGACACGCGGGGATCCGGGGGACCCCCTTTTCGGTTTGGCACAGGGGTGCGGAATGCCAATGCCTGAGTTGAGGGGAAGAAGAAGGTGGGCAGGAAGGAAAAATCCCGCTATGCACACAAGACACAGAGATTTATACAGGTTTGGGCCGCCAAGGAAGCGTAATACCCTACTCCTGTTCTTGCACTATGTGGTGAAGGATGGATTACAAGGAGGAGCTCACTCCCCGGATGGTGGTAGAGCTGGTGATTGAGGTGATGTATGGATTTCTATGGTCCAACCTTTTCTACAATGGACTTGGGCCTCCTTTTATAGCTCAAGGGGACACCACAGTAGTCTTGGGTTTTCCAACCCCTCTACTAACGCGGTGGAGTGGTTTGTGCTTTGTCTTGTCAGGGGTCATATCCCTCTTCTGTTCATGTCGCCACGTCGCAATAGCTGGTGAAGAAAAACGGGCGGCGTGGCCTCCATGCTGATGAAGCGTGCGGCCATTCTACCTAACCTCCCATGGGGCCTACTTGTCAGCAGGCCACCTAATGGTGCTAGGGGTGCCATCATACGCTCGATCATCTTTGCTTCTCTCCCACGCGGCCGTCTGTCGTATTAAATGCGACGGTGACCCGGCGTGAGGGGGAGGCACGCGCTGCTAACTGCGCGGTCAGACCACGGTCAAGACTTTTCCCACCCTCTCCCATGCAAAAAGGTGATGATGATGGCACTCTGACAGGCTCGCCTCACTTCACATTAAATGCAACAGGGCAGTGCCCAAGCACTGCCCTCGTATTGTGTGGGGCGGTTGGCAACCGGGTTGGCCCCTCTGACGGGAGGGGTGCGGGGTGGTGCGGTCAGGGTCCAGGCGTTCCCGAACCCCATACCTAGAGGGATGACGGCTTCCGGACAGCCCCCGGGCTGGACCCCCTCGGGGTGGCCACGTGGCTGCCCACGGCCCAAACCCTGATTTGGGCATTTGGCTTCGGGTGGTGCCTTCGCAAATACGCTCTTCCAATTACGTGTCGCATCCTCAGTATACCTCGAGTCCATATCGCCGACAGTTTTTTTTTCTGTTTTGGGCTATGTTGTTTAGTTTATAAACGTGTGGTATGGTGTCTTTTCTTTTCAAACCATTGTTTTCTCCTGCTTTATCACGTGGCTGCTTTTTTTTGTTTGAAAAAAAGGAGAGATTGATACAAGCGCGCGCTCCGTTGGACCAGGCAGGGTCCTTCCACTCAACAGTGCTCGATCGCTAGCTAGCTCAGTAGCTCGCCGCACAGGCCGCATCAGCATAGCCGCATCGGATGCTCGTGCGCGGTGAGCCCATCAAATTATTCGCCACCTGCGATTTTTCCCACCCCGGCAGGGATGGACACGCTGCAGCTCCTGCACAACCCCAATAATTTCGTTCCGTTTTTTTCCTGCTTGACACGGGACATCATCATAGCACAGAAACAAAGCGATTTGTCACTGCAAAGGCCACATGAAAATGACAGGGACGGACGGATGCCTATATGATGCCCTCGCGACACCCCCGAATTTACAGGTGACCGGGGCCATGCATGAGCTCGTGCCCGTCGCCTGCTTTCGTTTCAGGGGACACGCCGTGTTGGATCAACCTGCAGTTTTTGCATGGATTGTGCAAATGATGCACCACCAGCAGCAGAATGGAACGATCAGAATTGTACATGCACACAGCCAGCTAGCTTTGATACCTACTCTCTATATACGTTGATGGCGATACAACGCTTCACCTTGTATGGATGGATCATGGATGTCGGTTCTCTGTAAGATATAGACATACAGTGTACTAGTTGCATGCATGGTTTGCATCTGTGCATCTAAGGCTCTTAATTTGACAATAAGATGTGCCGCCTTTTCTCCTCCTGGTTTATCCTATGCAATATCTAGATGACAATATTTCAAATTCGTTTAAGTCCGGATCCAGCACTGAAAACATGAGTGATATAGATAATTAGTCCTGCCGAGTACTCCCTCCGTTCCAAATTAGATGTCATTTTGACTTTTTGTTTGCAATGTTTAATTATTTGTTTTATTTAAAATATTAGGGCCAATATAAAAAGATAAGTCATATTTAAAGTACTTTTGATAATAAAGCAAATCATAAATAAAATAAATATAATTTCATAGTTTTTTTAATAAAATGAATAATGAAAGGTTAAAAAGAAACTCAAAACAATGTTAGAAACATAGTGCTAGGAGGCTTATTTTAAACATGAGATTAATTCCCAAATTAAATGAAAAGGTAGAAACATGAATTAAATACTCCCATATGGAAATATATGCCACTAGCATGATCACAAAAGATGCAACGTAATTTGACATGGCAACGTCAAACACGTCCTCTCAATTTACTCCAATAAACAAGCTAACAACCAGCAATAATTAATTTACTACTAGCAATCAGCAAGTCAAAAAAATAATAAGTAGAGAGAAGGATCAATTTTCT
Organism: Leersia perrieri; assembly: GCA_000325765.3. Taxonomy (NCBI): domain Eukaryota; kingdom Viridiplantae; phylum Streptophyta; class Magnoliopsida; order Poales; family Poaceae; genus Leersia; species Leersia perrieri. The sequence goes on along the minus strand of CM002482.1, from coordinate 13,149,369 downwards.
CACAAATCAACGGTACTCGAAGCCATTGAGAGGCGTGGTGAAGCACGACGAAGTCGCTGTCCCAGAGAACAATTACGCCCCGCCTAGCCACGGGATCCAAGCGTATAGTTCCCAGAGATACGACACCACTATCCGCTGTTCGGGGAGAGCCGAGACAACAAACTTTGAGGCCTAGGAGGAGCAGCACGGCGATGCCGAGGGACGTGCACGCTGGCCAGGCGAACACGCGAGCGACGAAGAGATGCAGATCACCAAAACCACCGGCTGTGTATGCACACGCACGGCTGCGTTGCTTGCCGCCTTGCAGCAGCTGGTGCCCTGCTTGCCGCCTTGCCGCACGGCTGCGTTGGAAGTCTGCTGTACTAATCAACTCTCTGTTGATTATGGAAGAGGATTAGATCAATGATTAGGCTCCTGTGTTCTGCACCGTGGAACAGAAGGGCAACGTCTTTGCCAAGAAGTAGGACGTCGTGGCCGCAGGAACCGGATCGATCCGCACGACTCGTACCGTCCTCTCCCTGTACACTTACCCATCTAATTTTCTCTACCAGCATGACAAGTAGGCCCATTCACTCATATAATTTCCAATTAATTTCAGAAATTAGAAAACGCACAAATTGGAAATTTTTTGAATTTATCCAACAAACAACAAGTATTTTGGGGCGGAGATAGTAATAGACTTTTATCTCCATAGGAATAAAAAATATGGATCAATGATAATTTTTTCATAAGGATAGAGTGGGTAGAAATTTTTCTACGTATGGTTTAACTCTTGTAACGGTAGAAAAGGAAAATTCTCCTTTGGTTTTTCTATGGCTCAATTCTAATTGACATTTGTAGGAAATAATCATTAGGTATCCAAATCATCTATTTTTTCTCCAAAACAAATATTCCCTCCATTGCAAAAAAGATTTATTTTTAGATTTCCGTGTATAACTTTGACTTTCTTTTTATTCATAAAGTTTATGAATAAATTAAAAATAGCTATGCATGAAATACTATTCATATGTTACCATCTAATATCAATAAAAAATTAATTAAAAATTAAATAAGATGGACGATTAAAGTTAGACACAAAATCTAAAAACAACGATGAGACAATAAGCCAGGGGTTTGTTTGGGAGAGGTACTCCTAAAGACACTTTTAGCGTGACAATGGACGACGTTGGCAGGCTTTTTTTTTCCTTGTCATCACCAGGAAAGATCTAATCAGTCCTCATCAAGGCCATGACATTCCAGTCAATGCATGCTTTTTGTCCGTGATTCCTCTTGTCAAAAGGCTGTACGACAGTAGATGCAGACATGCGGTGCATCCCTGCGCCAAGGACACCGGCACACCGCTGCCACAGGCGTTGCCCCGCGAAAGAAAGCTATGCTACCAGAGGAAGAAAGCGAGAGACAGCTCGGCAAGCCATGTCACCTATGACGTGTAACAGAGGTTCTTTGCCAGAGGACTGGGTTTATAATATTGTAGACCTTTCTTACGAATTTATTTTGCAGATACACACTTTTTTTAAAAAAAAAAACTACTCCTACATACTCCTATTTTACGTACAAACTCTTACCTCTGCACCTAAATCGTTGAACACCAATGTTTCAAAGTAGGGCGTCGAATCATGGCAATTGAAGGACAATGGCACCAAATCAATGACATTGACAAACACAATAGCCACATTGAACGTCGGAGCATAGTTGTTTAGGTCCTTAGGACTGCCCTAGGAGCCACCTATGACGTGTAACTCATGCCTATTGATGGAGCCTGGCTTTCTGCTCTTCACCTCGCGTAGGCATGAAGCAGGAGGGTGCTTATTGGTTTGACGTTGGTAGCAACAAAAAATCCTAGCAACGGACCGCCGAAAAAAAAAACGTATACACCCCTCCTCAGGACGAAGGTGAATAGTATCCATGGAAAGTTAAACCGCTAGACCACTTGATCAGCTGCTGATGATCGTATCCATTGTTAGCCTTGCTTGTGGTCACCACCGCACTAAACAAGGGTGCCGAGGATCAGACCAAAGACGCAAACACCAACCCCTAACCACACCACCCGTCAAGTCGGCTTGGCCGTCACGTGAGCAATGGCTCACGGTGAGATATATGGTCTAAATCTGGAATATGTTTTTCTTTCTAGTGGCACGCTTGTAAAATAAGTTTTGGAAAAGCGCAATGTCAAAAATCCTGGCTAATGGATCCAAATGTGTTACCTATGTGCAAATAGCTTAATCGATTCTTTTTTCAAAAACACAATATGGAAGTAGCTGCCCACAAAATGTGTGCTCACTCCCCCATCACCCCTACGTAAGCCTGTTCAACCCTGGAACGGGCCTAAGAAACCCAAGCCCAAGCCCGGCTTGGCCCGACAAAGCACAAAAATAAAGCCCTAGCCCGGCCTGGCCCTCAGGTTTTATTGGGTTATTTGGGCTTTTCAAAATTTCCGAGCTCTTTTTGGCATTTGGGCCAACGAACCTAAATCTAAGCACAAGCGTATCCCTACAAACGTGCAGATTCATACTCTACATACTCTACCCCTATGATCACATCAAATATTAGGTCGACAAATCTTGAGATTAAAATTGATGAAGTCATTATGAACGTCTCTCTATCAAGGTACATGTCGCCTTCAGCTAAAAAGTAATTAGCCATAAATACGACCACCGTGTTAAACTTAGGACTTAAATTGGGGGACAAGTTTTAATACAGGAGTTTAACCAGTTGAGCTATTCTCATTTGCTTTAAATGAATTCTTATTAATCCCTGGTGGTGCAGGAATTTTATAGAAAACTGGTTTATTTTTCGCATGTACAAATTAGAAACGAATTTTTACAGAAATTAAAGCTTGCCTTTCTTCCTTTTTACACTTTTCCTGAGTAAACCTGCCTTCTTTCTGCCACGCGCGCACTGTTCGATCGATCACTGTTTTGTGCTCATCACTGTTCGATCTGTTCATAATTCCAAACAGTGTGTCTGCTAATGATTGGACTCGAAATAGAACGCATTACTGAGACACTGACGACGACGTGTATGTATGTACATAGTACTCCGCATGGGGACAATTCCCTTCCTAGGCCCATCAGGCCAGTCTTGACGAAACACCCGGCCCGCAGTGTCCATGTTTCTTCCTGTCTTGTGTAGGCTTGCACAGTTGCACTACCAGTCTACCACTGTCCGGTTTTTCCTGTGCAGTAGGGGCTGTGCTTGCATATTGCCATGGCCATGTCAAATATAGTGCCACGACATCCCTCCATCATCAAATATTTGTTGGTTTGATCTGATGAAGAAATTTAGTTGCATAAAAAATAGAGGTTAAATTGCATCTTTATTGGATCAAAACCAACAAAATATCGAATGTGCACGCATTCAATTATAAAACATAATAATTAAACTCTAATGCTAAACACAATTCATATAATAATTATCGTTGGTCAAAGCTTATTACCTTATAGTCAAATTAAAACCGAGAATTATTATTGAACAGAGAGGGGAGTGTCTAATAGTAGGAAGTTTGTAGTTTCAATTTTTAATAGTGACTCCAAGCTGTAACTTGAGATAAGCCAAGTATTTGACGTTTAGCGGAATTTACTCAATGAACATTATTACAACAATGAATTTGTGGATGACAGAACCAAAGAGTGAAAGACATACCTTTGAGAAATGGGAACCACCAACCAACCAACAGAAACCCCACCTACCCTTTTTTCCGTGTCCCCTTACACACTAGTCTAGTTTATTCCTTCATATTAAAAAGCAGACAGTTACTTTGCCTGTTTTTTCCTGTTTAGCTTTTATACTTTGATAACTAGTTGATGGCAGCCTTGACATTGTTACTACTACTCCCTCCGTTCCATTTTATAGGGCGCGTAAAAAAATTTCTGGTGTCCCAAATTACAGGACGCACTCCACATCCGATGCATTTGTTCCAGGACTACCCTCCCACCAAGCTGCATGCATCCACGAAATTAACGTTTGGATAAACACAACCATTTACTCGCTGAGCCATGCAGCCTTTCAGAAGCATCCACATGTGCACGCTGCACACATGCCAACGGGATTAATCTGCATGGCAGGATTATCAACGCGTTTAATTAGGCGCATAGCAGGAAAAGCTCTTGGTCTACACCTACGTCTTGGTTACAGGTAGAAATGTTTTACGCCCTATAAAACGGAACGGAGGGAGTACTACTTAATTTTAGGAGTACCCATAATATTTTTAGGAGTATGTGTTTTGTTGCACTATACAATCAATTGTTTGGTGCTTAACACAATATACACAATATTATTACACATGAATTTGCAGGTTGTAAGATGTATTTTTATTTTATATAAACGCATACAAATTTGAGACTTTGATGCACCATGAAGGTTTTTCTTATCAAGGAAATGAAATATGGTGATGTGTGAAGTTCAAAGATATATAGCGAAACTAGGTCACATGATTTCCTAGAGACACATTGGCAAATAAGTACTCCTGTTTCATAATTGAAATGTGTTGACTTTTTTCCTTTGATCATTCGTTTTATTAAAAAAATTATGAAAGTATGATATATTTTGTGCGTGACTTACTTTATTATCAAATCAAAAGTACTTTAAATAAGACTTATTATTTTTTATATTTACACTATTTTTAAATAAGACGAACGGTTAAACGTTAGAAGAAAAAAATCAAAACCCTTACATTATAAAATGGATGTAGTAATATATAACATAGTATATGATACATCTATTACATACCATACTTAGTGTATGTTATTCCTATTTGCAATTTCCTTCATTCCGTATAATAAGATGTTTTGGGTTGTTCTAACTTCTAAGTAACTAACAATATATAAAAATTGTATTAACAAAGTTGATATTATAGTAGATGTTAATATATTTTCTATAAACTTAAAAATGTTCCACTTGGAACAACCCAAACAAGGAATAGCAAGTAGTTGCGGGTGCTTTAGCACCACTACCCAATGCCGAGGTAGCTACTAACGTTTATGCATTTCAAGTATTCTAAATTAATTGCCGCAATGGAAAACCTTTCGCACGAATAAAATTTGGAAGCTATTGCAAATATTTGTATGTACGTTCATTGTCTTTGCCCTAAGGGCGGGCCAAAGCTAGAGGTAGGGAGGCCTTAAAATGCCCCACGCCTTGGGACATTGGCCAAGCTATACATCTCTCCATCACCATCCACCGCCGTCACCGTCACAATAGAGAGGAGGAGAGAGACACGAGAGAGAGAGAGAGAGAGAGAGAGAGAGAGAGAGAGAGAGAGGCGCAGGGGTGAGACCCCTAGAAAGAAGATCAAGATCAGCCCAAGAAACCAAACCAAGAAAAGGCGTGTGTGGCTCGTGTGATCGATGGCCTCCATCATGCCGTGCCATGTGATGATGCAGCAGCAGGAGATGACTACTCTCACCAGAGTCGTCTCCTCCTCCCTCTCCCTCCTACTTCTTCCAAGAAGCAATCATGCTGCCTCGAGCTGCTTGGCCCCTTGGCCATCATCACCACCACCTCTCGCCTCCTCCGGCACCACCTGCTTCCAAGGAGAAGATGCCGGAGTGGCTATAGTAGTTCTCCACCAGCTGGAGAGAGAGGGGTAGGAGAGGGAGAGAGAGGAGGGGATCGATCGAGGAGGTGAGGTGAGAAAGGAAGAGAGATGGTGTTGTTGGTTTCTGTATTCCTCATGTGAGTCAAGAAGCCATCATGGTCAGATCGCTGCACCTCATCTCCTTCTAGCTTCTTCTTCTTCCTCTTCATCATCGTCGTCGTCTTCTTTCTTTGTTCTGTTGCTTCTCTTTTGCTGCTAGCTGCTGCTCTCCGTTGTTGTACGCCGCCATGGCGATGTTGGGGAATCAAGCGACTTGGTCCGAATCTGAATCTTGTCTTCTTTTCTAGTCTACTACTACTACCTCTGCAAGGCAAGAAGACAGTAGCTGCTACCACGTACTACTCCTGCTTGCTAGAGTATGTCATGTTATGTTATGTTAAATCATTCGTTTAATTATGTTCTTGAGTTTTCTCGATCTTATGTACTATGTGCAAATTAAACAGCATAAATTTATATTTCGTTATTGTTTTGTTACACTCTTAATTGATCGGATCTGATACTTGTATGTTTGTTTACTACTACTACAGTTGGTTAATTTGTGGATTTCTTTCTTGAGCTATATATGCTGATGAACTTATGAAAGATCCTATATACTGCTTGTCTGCTTCTTATTGATCCGAAATATTGACAAACATCTTTTGGGTGATGTGTATATCGCACTAGAGAGATTCCATATGGCATGAAATATATATCAGCATGCATGTTGCAACCATGCGAACCCTTGATCAATTTTTTTTTAGATAATGGAATGATCAGATTTAGACTATCACTTCTTATTCAGATCTGATACTTGTATGTTTGTTTGATTGGCTTGTGATTGTTCTTTGGTAATTGGCTTGTGATTGCTCTTTAGTTTGCGTTATGACTTTGTGAAAAAAGAACAAAGATTCGTTACATGTGCATCTCCTCACTCTATAGTCTACACACACATTAATTTAAGACTACCAATTCACGTATTGATTCACGAGCAAAGTCAAGGTCCTGACCAAACAAGATCCTTTGGCTGCCTGAAGATCTCTTGAGCTACATACGTACATCTCTGTGCTATAGGAGTACTCAAGGACTGATGAAGCTGCTCAAGGACTTCAAGGAGGTCTTCAAGGGCTAGCTAGCGCGCCTACAAAGGACTGAAGCTGGACTAGCTAGCGCGCCTACAAACCTATCATGATAGCTTGTTGGCCATTAGCTCAGGTAGTCTATCTAGCTTCACATGCTAGTACCTCTTTCTTTTCCAATGCAATCATCTCTCACATTATTCACATTATCACATTATTTGTAAGGATTGCAACAACTCCCAATGCGAAGGATTAAATTCATGTCAGTCAGACAGCGAAAAATTTGCTGCGTACTCCTCCGTATAGGGTTCTTGACTTCACAGTTCATCGTATGGAGTAAACTAACGGGTTTTGATGTTGTACTGATCTCTACAGTTCACAAGAGGTTAGCAAGCCTGATCTATGAAATTATATTATGACAAACACTTTCATAGTATATTTAGAAGTAGTATATTTCAATGAAATTTAATTGATGGCATTAGTCTTTTTTAAATTAACCCTGTTTGACAAATAACGACACAAACTAAGAGTAGAAAAAGGATATACTATGATCTTACTATAACAGTCTAATGATACTACCAGAATTATAGATGGTAAGGTTCGCTTTAGTTTTTGTTAGTTCTCTTGTTTCATGCATGTACACTCCCGTGCATTGTACGATATAATTAGAGACAGGAGCTGTAATTTTATTTTTCTTATTTTAAAAGGTGTAATCAACTCATACGCCCATGCATGTATGCCCTGCTCGACTAATTTATAGTATCATATAGTTCTGATGGTTTCTAAATATCAATTGCACGCTGTTTAATTACAGATTGGGATTATATGTTAGAAAAGTAGTCTGATGGTTTCACGACTTTTGATTACACATTGGGGTTATACAATAGAAAAGCATATGTACTGTATAACTTGTCAATTTAGACGTAGTTCAATCGTTGGTGGCATTCTATGTCTGGGTGGAGTGGTTGATAAGTATATCCATGTTAGCTGGAGAACTTCTATCTAACACACGTGGTGGCTAGTAATATATACATTTTTACATCAACTACTTTTAGGAGGATCAATTCTCTTATATTTAACTATATATTAGAGGTGTTTTAAGTCAACCATGTAACTGGGGAAACCCCCATACCTATTTCTATTGTTTTGAGTGCGTGCTTGTGTTTTTTGTTGCGTGTACTCTCGTGCATAAGCCAAATGCTTTCATTTACTGGATGAAATCTTTATTATTTTGTAAAATGGAAATTGATCTATTTGGATCAGCATAAGTTTGTTCCATTTTATGACATAGTATTGTTAGCCTAATTTACCTTTTTCTCTAGATTTATCGTGGTTAGCTAGATTATCAATATAAAACATTTTAATCGGTTGACTTAGGCTTCGTTCGATTCGGATGTTTCGGATGGATTATTTTTAGCATGCAAAACGAGAAGTGTCATTAGCATAGGTTTAATTAAGTATTAACTATTTTAAATGTAAAAATGGATTTATTTGATTTTTTAAAAAAACTTCTCTATAAAAAGTTTTTTAAAATAATGCATCATTTAGCGGCTTGGAAAGCCTGCACGCAATAATCTGGAAAGTAGCCATCTGCGCTATGCACATTAGAACGCGGCCTTAGCTATGGTGGGTGGGTGCTAGGCTACCAGCTATTGGCCATGTAGATTATATATAACCCATGAATGTTACACAAGATAACTTGTAGACGACACTGCTACGAACTACTAGCCGCTACTACTTCTGTTTCACGGTATAAGCATTTCTACAATTCAAAATTTGTTTCACACAAATAAAGATTCCTATGACACTGACTCCCATACACAGAAATCTAGTCAGTTTTAGCCACAAAGATGTTTGCAGAAGTAATCCAATCAATTTAAAATTCAAGAATTGGCCACTTGGATGATTAAAAGGGAATCTTCTGTCATATCAATAATCTTGGCTAAAGAATCTACTCGGAGTAGTGGAGTACAAAGTACATTAAACTCTACGATGCGTAACACACAGCAAGCGAGAAATATTCTACTCTAAAGTCTAAACTGTATAAAATCGCTATTCTATACAGTATACTTTGAAATATTAAAAATAGTTCAAATACTCTTCATTTCTCTTTGAAGTTTTATCACCATAGTCCGATTGGCTACGACATGTCTTTCTGTAGGCACCGCCATTCACGGTGATTAGAGTGTACTGCCACCTTAATGACGATGTAATCAACATCATCTGAGTAGCCATGTCAACCATCATGGTGTGGCAAAGCCTTATCTAACGGGTTTTTAGTCTGTGTTATTAATTTTTTTATACGAAATAGTCACCTTAATTTGAATTTATATGTGCATATATCTCCATCTATGTTTAATTATTTTTTAATATCAAAGAATTAGAAAGCTAATTTATAAATTTATAGAGTAGGTGGTGGTGGCAGATTCCATCACCACTACTTCTTTTTATAAGAGTATAGATTAGTGATCTATAGATACGGTGTACGGTGTAGTATATACTACTAATATGGAGTACTTCAAAGTGGACTAGGCTTTTCCCTATACACACCACCACACGCAGCTCCACTCAATTCTGTCATGTATTGTCTGAATGCTACTACTACTAGCAGTAAAAATTTGAGAGAATGGCATGAATGCAGTGAGGACATTCTATTCCCAAGTCTCGTCATTCCCTTTTTTTTCCCCTCCCCCTTTTCCTTTTCGTAAAATGCAACGCATTTTCTTTCCATGCATGCAGATGAACGTTTTCTCAGCCATGCTGCGTTTATATCCATGCACGAAGTCATCCTACTTTTCATTCATCTCGCCGTTCCCCTTCCTGTGTAGCATTGAAGGTGTAAACCAACAATGTTTTTACCGATTTTTACCTCCACAACATTCCTTCTACTCCTACGTGTGATGGAACTAATAAAATTCATCTTTGCTATGCATTGCTGCTCCTCCTACGTGTGATGGAACTAATAATAAAATTCCTGAATCTGCCTGCTTCATTTGCAAGCTATTGTGATCATTACAAGCTACTGCTGCCACACCTTGCTCAAATCTGAATTTATGCAGCTTGCTCATCTATGTGTCATACACTGCTGTGCAGCTGTGGACCTAAGCATACATGCCCTGGCCACCATCATGGAACTAGGTGACCACACCTCTGATGGGATCTGATCATTCCCATCCCCAGGACAGGCCGCCAGGGTAGATCTATAAATGAACAGGTTAAGGAGAGGTGACGACGATTGCACAGGTGCCAGTTGGTACGAAACGTACGTAGTACTCTCGTTTCATACAGCGTTTTATGAATAATGAATGAAGTGGCTGGCTGATTACGCTGCAAATCGTGCGTTTAGCTTGTTCCTGCCGAGTGCCGACGACGACCAGCCGACCGGTGGGGCTGGTGTTTTCAGCGTTTAATTGCAGGGGGAAACGGACACCTCGTCCTACCGAGATTAACACATGGATGAGTGATATACAACCATACAAGATTGGATGCAGTACGACGTATACTCCCCAACTACTCACTCCTGCGACACTTTCGTTAAGAAGTGATGACTGGTCAGGGTTTCAGGTTTCTGTATGAGCATAGGCCTAGCACTTGCAGCACTGCAGCGGGAAGCAGCATTCGTAAGGCATGCGGCTTCGCTTCCTTCCTCCCGCGCCGCCCGCGCACGCGGACTGGCGCGACGCAGGAACGGTGTTAATGGGGGAATCCAACTCTCAGCTGCTGACGAACGAGTGCCATTGGCATCCATGCATCCATTCTGTGCAATACGAGGCGTGTTTCGGTATATTGATTGATGCCGATCTCAAACTTCGCCGTTCACCGATCACCGATAATGTAGTATAATGTCGTTTTACAGGATTGGATGAATGGACAGAGACTATTACTATGGTCCAATTGTTTTTTTTTTTAAGAAACTATGATCCAATTGTGAATTGGGTGCTCTGGATAAGGATTTGATTATGCCAGTCCAAATCGTCTGAAACAGATCGCCCATGGGTTAATACTTGATACTTCCTCTGTAGGAAGGATCCACACAAGCAAATGAACGAACACCTTATGTGCAACATTACCAGTTCACCGATTCAACGGCAAATGCTCGAGTCCTCGCCATCCGATTCCAGCTTCCACCATGGCTTCCCATCGATCTTCCTAGCCAATTCATCAATCCCATCTTCGTCGCCGTCCTCCTCGAACACCACCTGTTCGTCCTCGTCGTCGCCTTCGTACCTCCACTCCAGCCTCTTGAGCACGTCCCTGTCACGCCACTTGCCGGAAACAGACGGCGCCGCCTTCCTGGCTTTTCCGGCGATCACCTCCGCCCAGCTGAACCCCACGTCGGCCCACCTCGCCGGCCCAGACTCCCCGCCGACGACCACCGACCGTACGCCCTTCTCCCTCGCGAGGCGCAGCAGGGGAGCGACCTCGTCGCGGCCCGATACCAGCATCAGGCACCCGGTAGACCCTTCGTCGAGCACGTGGTGGGCGCGCTCGAGGAGGGAGTCGGACGGGTTCCGGGAGATCTCGACGGCGACGCGAGCCCGGCGGAGGTCGTCGGTAGGGGAGCACGGGTCGGCGGCGGATGCGGCGACGAGCTCGCGGGCGGCCTTCTCGTACTTGGAGAGCTTGAGCGACAGCGCGGCGGCGAGGCGCACGCGGCGGTCGCCGCGGGAGGAGTCGATCCGCGCGAGGCGCTTGGCGTGCTCCCGCGCGTGGATCGCGTCGAAGTGGCGCAGCAGCGTGTCGCGGGCGCGGAATCGGCGGCCGCAGACGCGGCAGAGGTGGACGGTGGCGGCGGACGGAGACGGGGCGGGGAGGCGGTGGCCGGGGTGGACGAAGGCGGCGGAGAGGCGGACGCGGCCGAAGGAGGTGGCGGCGAGGTTGAGCCGTACGGCGGCGTCGTAGAGGGGGAGGGTGGATGGGGGCCGGGAGGCGGCTAGGTCCCAGAGGACGGCCACCGGGGTGGTTGGGGCGCGGGTTGTCGCCGGCGAGGTTGAGGTAGAGAGAGGGTGCGACGGCCGGAGGAAGAGGAGGTTAGGGATCGCGGCGAGGGGGCGGCGGCGGAGGTGGGAGAACGGCGGCGTGAACATGGAAGTGGAGGCTAGGGATCGTGTTTCCTTTCCTCCATACCGGACCTGGACTTGATTTTAGAACGGATCAAATTCAAAAAAATCATGAACCACACAAGATCTTGATTTTCATAGGGAAAAAAACATAAAAAGATCTCGATTTTCATTGAGTTGATGGAACTGATTTTATCGTCGACAAAAACAAGGGCGATTCCAGGGCAGAAATTGAACATCCGTGAGAGAAATTAAAGATCGCTAATCGTCGACACCTCGATCAGAAGTCAAACACATTTTCAAATTTCAAGCAGCAATTAGTCGGGATCAAATTGATATGGGACACCAAACAATTTGTTGCACTTTAGTTATCATTAATAGGATTGTGGACTTCACTGATGTCATTTAAAAACCGACATGGCCATCATTAACGACTGTCGATTGAACCAGCACACTGGTTCGATGCAGAATGTATTCCAGTAAAGTATCTGGTATGATAATCGACAATTCAAGGATACCGAGTTCTAGTTTTTAAAGGACAGCATATGAGAAAAGGCACCAACTCGATGAAGCCTACATCTTCTGAATGATGACAGAGTTCGCCAGACCAGCTTCCTCAACGGTCTGCGCTGGATCAGCAAGCTGCTTCGGCGGGAAACCAGTTTGCAGCTGATATGGCCTTGAAGCCCCAGGCCGGGAGGCATCGATGAAAGACCTGATGTCCCCCACGGTGTGGTGCATGTTGAAACGGGCAACCATGCGAGTGCCATCGGCCAACCTTAGCTGTATGGATGTACGCGGCAGGGAGTCGTCCACCACTATGCCAACGGACCTGCGAGGTTCTTGAGTAGCAGGAGCTGGTGCTGGTGCTGAGTTCTCTTCTGCAGAAGATCCAGCACCAAGGGTTCTTCCAACACCCTGGAAGGGCGATGGAGGTTTTACAGGTGCCTATGAATTTCCATATACAAGATTAATATATCGAACTCAGAACTACAGTCAAGGTACAGCATGAAAGGAATGAAAGGCTTACCTGGTAGTCTTCCTGTCGTTTGATGACATTCACATGAACAGGTGTTCGTTTATCAGCTGGTTCCAACTCCCTGGGGCACTGGGACAGCCTGATGCTCTGAAAAGGAATAACAATGTACAATTTGTTACAATTCCTTCAATGGTGAACTTCTATGTTAGGACAGAGTCAAATATTGGTGATTGGGACTGTCACCGCATTTAACAAACAAGACACAAAACTGGTCATGGTCTACACAGTGAACAATAAAATTTTAAATATTTAAACCCGGAACACTTGGATCCTGGAAAGGAAAGAGAGAACAAAATCTCTCACAAACAGCAACCATCTTCAACTTCCCAGGTATACAACCATCTTTTGTCCTAGCAAGAGGTGGGGCAGGGCTACTATCAAGATCATGTATTGAGATATGGACTTAGGCTTCCAGCATATGTGTTCAGTTGACGAGTTTCAGATAAGCTTATACCCTGCATTACCAAGGACTAGCTGTATCTAAGGTAAACTAGTTGATAATCTGAAACTGCGTTACCAAGGACTAGCTGGCTGTACCTTTTCAGGGAAAAGGTACAAATGAAAACAAGAAGGTAAAGGTTAGTAGTAAAGTATAAAAGTGATGTAATTTTTAGAGGTTATCTTTCAAAATCTATACAATAACACTCTAGAAATTGAAATATTAAAAATTATGCAAAATTAATGGAGGAAGAGAGTCAAAATGAGTTCATATGGAAACAGTTGGATTGGTGTATGATAAAATGGGCCCAAATAATAAGTCAAGAAAAGTCACCTCAATGAATTCAGCATTTGCAGGATCATAATAGTCCCTCAGTGGACCATCATCTACAGTGAATCCATTGTTCCAGAATTGTATATTGTGAAGTACATTCTCAGGTGGTGGAGGTGCAGCCGGTGTTGTCTCTCCTGAAAGAAGTCGACCAGTCCCTGTAAAGCTTCTAGAGCTGGAAGATTGATCCTCAAAAGGAGGTGGCTGATCTTGGAGAGCACCCATCTGTCTAGCTTGTTCAAAGATTGAGTCCACGGTGTTTCTTCTTGTTGGGTCTTGAACAAGCATCCCACTGCACATACATAAAAATACTTAGATAATAAAATATTGATATAAGATCATCACAAGCCCTTGATGTTGAGCTAAATACAGTGGAGATAAAATGTGTGAAATAGGTAGAACAAAAGGCAAAAGAGTGGACCTAGTTCTATATATATATTCGTCACTGAATGCAAATAAGTAAAATCAATTCTACTAAGTCATGGACAATTGTAGTCATATCCACTCATACTTAACATATAAAACTTAACAAGACCACAACAGATGTTCATATCATTTTAAACCATGGTTAAAATTAGGGGTTCCTTAAAGCATGTTGTTGGATATGGTATATAAAAAGAAATAAAGTCAATATATTAGATAAACTCGAATACTTCATAAGATTCTCACTGAAAAGTGAAAACAATGCAATTTGCTCAGTCAAAGTAGAACAATGAAGCAATAGAAGAATAGGTTCAATTATTCAAATTCATGATCTACCAACATCAGAAATTGTGAAACTACTGTTGCCAAATGATCTCAACCGGTAAACCCCTGCTGACACCACCTCAAGGCGTTGTTACACAGTTTTGGATAGTTCAATGGGACTATAAAGAATTCATAGTTTGCAGGGGCTAAAGGAATAAGCGTACAAACATAGTTCAAGGGATATATTACACTTATTCCAAATTCCAACTACCAGATAAACTGAACAATTACTTCCCAGATCCCACAGCAGCATCAGCAGCAGTACATCAAAGTCTCTTGCTGCTAGAAACATTATATGCCACATACTGAAGAGTAAAATGTCGTAACAGCATGGGATCCAAAAAATAAAGAACTGCTGAAGAGTAAAAAATATAGCAATGACATAACTGGAGAATTTACCTTTACTCACTATATATGGTTTACAAACCACATGGTATCACTAAAAAGAAATGATGAACTCACCTACTCAACATGTATGCTTTGCAAGCTACATGGCAGCAACATACAGTGCAACATTTGGTGCAAACTGCAAAGTACCGCTAAAAGTGGGGGGTTACTATGTGCCAAAGGCTAAAACATTCAAGGAAAGTGGGTGTTTTGTTCGACAAGAGACCAGACTTTAAGAGACAATTCTACTACATGTTCTTGCATTGATCATTTACTGTTAAATTTAATGATATGTGAATTGACATATGACATGGCCATGTCACCAATACATCCATTCCTCAAATAAAAAAAGTATGATAGGTTAAGATCTAGGATTGATGGTCCGAGCATTCCAAAAACTGATCAAGAACAGCACAATTACAAAAATATTCTGCACAAACCACAAGTAAACATAAATGAACTAAAACCATTTGCATGATTTCTCTTTTGAATGGATGACTGCCAACTCACAAATTTCCAGTCACAGACATTCTACAAATCTGAACCTACAAGCTTATTCCTAAATTCAACAGTGGAGTGTTGAAATTAACATAGCCTATCATAAATAAACTCTACGCTAGCAAGTAGAAAAAAGCAGGATCAAACTAGAATTAGTGGCCATTACATCTGAGCTGGTCAGAAAAATACCAATGCAGCCCAGTTAGTCAGAATTCTACCGTCAGTGGCACGACTACCTGGTATGTCATACCGTTCCTGAGCCAGGTCAAACAATCCACACAACACGGACAGATCAACCGCTCAACAAGCCATAAACTAACGATTTACACGTATACCGAGACTGTCTAATCGGAGGATTTCAATCTAGGTCGTAACAACAACAATCGGTGGGTAAGGGGGTACCGGTGCTCGAAAACCACGACGCGATCGCCGCCAAATCACGCAAACTAGATCGATCGAGGGAAAGCGCACGCAGTTTTATCGAGAGAAAAACCGAGAGGACCTCTTCTCGCCGCCGGTGTAGTACTCCTGGGGCTCGTCGGAGTCGCTGCCTCCCCCGCCCCCGCCGCCGCCGCCACCGCCCCCGGGGAAACCGGACGTGCCGCGGCTGATGTCCGCGAGGGTGCGGATGGTGGGGCCCCCGCGCCCGCCGGACGCCGGCTTCTTGTCGCCGTTGCCGTTGGAGGAGCTCATCGTCGCCGAGGGAGGGTGGGGGATCGCGGTGGAGGAAGGTAGGGTTTGGCTGGCTCGCGGGTCGCGTTAGTACTCGGCGAGTCGACGGAGCTTCCGCTCTGCTTGGGGTGGGCTTGGGTTCGGTCCTTCGGGATGTGGGGGGGTGTTGCGGTTGCGGAAGTATCACGCGTCCATAGATGCGCATGACGTCATCCCGTGTTGGCAAACGGGCTACACGGACTCGTGGGCCGTCCAATATCAAGAAGAGGCCCATGTAGGAAACTAGGAAATGAAACGGTCCATATATATCCAGGCTCAGAATTCATGTTCCAGATTATCCAGAAGAGCCCAATTACCATACAGCCTTTGTTTTCTTAGAATAGTAAATTTTAGGAACACTGTGTGTTTGGTCAATGCTGTAGAAAACCATAGGGGACTAGGGGTATTATAACTTCAATTGTAAAACGTGGAGTTTTCTGAAAATTACTCCAAAATTAACTGTGTATGTGCTTCCTTTAAGTTCCAATCGTTGATCACGACAAAATCTATCTATGCGCACTACAAGCAGTAAATTCGAATTCAAAAATAGTGGCTAACTCTTCTAATACGTGTTAAAACTGCAAAAGTAACTAGCAAACGTTAACTACCCAAACGTTATCAGTTTTCTATGCCCAGGACCCAGCAACGAATCGGTCCATCCATCCATATTCTCGGTTCTAAAAAGCCTTTTCTCTAACCGTCTCTGCGAACTGTCATCTTTGGCAAACTTTAGTCGCCATTTCCATGTAGATATTTTTTGGCGCTTCGCAGTCATTTCCGTTTGTCTCAAGTCTCACTGTCTCAACCTACAGGAGGACAGCAGAGCAGGGAAAAAAAAAAGGAGACGATGGAGTAGCGGGTGATCACACACTGAAAAAGAAAATGAAACTAACATTTATCCCCTCCTCACCTCCTATATAAGTTCCTCCCTTCTTGAAGAGCCAAACTTCGCGAGTTCTGCTCCTCTTCCTCTTCGGTTGATCGCCCTCTCTGCAAGAAGGCAACATGGTATATTACGAGACTCGATCGATCTGGGTGATAAGGGTTTTTACTTGTTAGTGCTAGATGAGATCAAACTAAATCTTGCAATGTCTGTCTTGAAGATGTCGTCTAAGCAGTGTAATATAGATGAACCAGAAAGTCAGTTTTTTCTATCGATCGATGTTAACTGTGTGTTTGATTTAGGTCTCTGCCGGCGGTCATGGCGGCGACGACGGCGTGGTGGTGGATTTCAGGGGAAACCCGGTTGACAAGGGCCGGACTGGAGGATGGCTCGGAGCCGGTCTCATCGTAGGTACGGCATGCGTGTCTTTGCGTGATCATGCCGGTGTGCAGCACAGCTACACCTTTTTCTTTTCAAGAGAGAAGAACGGCGACGGTTTTGTTCATGGTTCTGATCGAGATTGTCGTGATGAGCAGGGACGGAGTTGGCGGAGCGGGTGTGCGTGGTGGGCATCTCGATGAACCTGGTGACGTACCTCGTCGGCGACCTGCACCTCTCCAACGCCAAGTCGGCCAACATCGTCACCAACTTCATGGGCACCCTCAACCTCCTCGCC
>CM002482.1:13084532-13124357 GCA_000325765.3 Leersia perrieri | reverse complement strand
GCCAACGAGTCAAGGCGGCGCCGCCGCCAGGGTTCAGGCGCCGCCACCGGTGGCCAGCCGCATGCGCCGCCGCCGAGCTGTGGCCGACGTCGTTGCGGGCGGCGCCGCCGCCGCATGAATGCGTCGCCACCGTGGACGTCGCCGCCAGCCACTGGGTCTCCGCCATGGTCACGCCGCCGCTGCTGCCGCAGTCGTCAGCAGGCCGTGCGTCGCTGTGGCCGAGGAGCGGCCGTCGCCGATCCACCAGCCTCTGGCCAGCCGCGGGTGCCGCCGCCTGCTGATGCAGGGCGGTAAACGTCGGCGGCCGCATCCCGCTGATGTAGGAGGGCGCCGTCGTCGCCAATGTTGCCGTCACCCCCAATCTGTCGCCGTTGGTTTGGTGGAACCGACGCCGCGTCGCCCGTCGTTGTTGAGCTCGCGTAGGCGAGGACTCTGCGGAGGTGTCCTCCGTGATGATCGAGACGCCATCCGCCTGGCTCCCGTAGAACGGGCGACCGCCACGGCGCGCCGTGAGCGTGAAGCGCTCGCCGGCGGCATGCACTGGCGGTCTCAACTCCGGCGAGGGAGGAGGTGGTGCCGGTGATGCGAAGATGAAGATTGGTAGTGAGGATCTCATGGCACGCACCACGGTGTCCGCGATGCGGCGTCGTGGTGTTCATGGTGGTGATGGTGGAGATGGTACTGGTGCTGGTGCAGCGAGGGCGACAACGTTGGCGCCCTCAACCGCTGCGGGCAGTGTCCGAACCTCCACCTTCCGTGCCATGTTGGTGCGGTGGTTCTTGTGCGTCGCCTTGAGACGACGACGAAGAACGCCGGCATGAGTCCGACGAGGTCGAATCTGCCGATGCAGAGTTCGACGAAGTGTATCCACCGAAGGTGGAACATCGCGCATTGCTACACGATGGTAATCGTTAGACTTTTTACCATTCGAGGTGAGTTCTTGACCTGTTCTTGCTCAGTTGTTAGATTGTGCATGATAACGTGTTGTGAAATGAAATTTAGAACAAAGTGTAGAGTAAAAACTTTAGCCATTCTCATTAATCTTTGTACCCTTTTATAGGGGATTACATGTAACATCAATATAAAGTTAAATGCTAAATAAAATGACAGCATAATGGTCTATAACTTTGTGTGTTATAAACTATATAAATAGCCTCTATTGTTGCATTTTATTTGTCTCCATTGATACACATGAATGTGGGTTGTTACAAATTGATTAAGAGCACAATTGCTCCATACTTGATGAGATCAAATATTCTTTCATTGTAACAAACCACACATGACATGCAAATTGTAGTCGTAGTAAAATTCGTCAAAGTGCGTAGCGAACGATCATCGTTAGCAATACCATTCAAGACTTCAAGTTAGGCTTTGTTTAGTTCCAAAAACATCCCATCAAATTTTTCAACATCTATATAAAGTATTAAATATAGATTAAAAATAAAATAATTGTACAGTTCGACTGAAAATCGCGAGACAAATCTTTTGAGTCTAATTAGTTCATGATTAGTCATAAGGGCTGCAGTAACCCAAATGTATTAATAACAGATTAATTAGGCTTAATAAATTTGTCTTACGGTTTTCAGACGAGTTATGAAATTAGTTTTTTCATTCGCGTCCGAAAATACCTTCAGATATCCGATCAAATGTCCGATATGACACATAATTTTTTTTTTCTTTTCCCCAACTAAACATACCCCTAACCATTTTGCAAGGATGCAAACTTAGTTAGCAAGTGTTGTGACACGGGCGGGGGGCGCTTGACTGAGATGTAAACATCCTCTCTTTGTGTTTTTTTCTTTCCCTGTTCTCGTAGGTGTCTGGACAAAGCCGCGATCGTGGACACCGACGTGGCGAAGCAGCCGGTGACGGCGATCATGACGGTGACGGAGGTGGAGGAGGTGAAGATGGTGGTGAAGCTACTCCCGATCTGGTCCACGTGCATCCTCTTCTGGACGGCATACTCCCAGATGACCGCCTTCTCCGTCGAGCAGGCGTCCCACATGGACCGCCGCGCCGGCGGGCTCCTTCTCCGCGTTCCTCTTCCTCTCCATCCTCCTCTTCACCGTCCTCAACGAGCGCCTCCTCGCCCCGCTCGCCCGCCGCCTCGGCCTCACCCGCCGACCGCAGGGGCAGCTGACCTCGCTGCAGCGCGTCGGCGCGGGGCTCGCCCTCGCCACGCTCGCCATGGCCGTGTCGGCCCTCGTCGAGAGAAAGCGCCGCCGCGCCGTCGACATCAGCGCGTTCTGGCTGGCGCCGCAGTTCTTTCTGGTGGGCGCGGGCGAGGCGTTCGCGTACGTGGGGCAGCTGGAGTTCTTCGTCCGGGAGGCGCCCGAGCGGATGAAGTCGATGAGCACGGGCCTGTTCCTCTCCACGGTCGCCATGGGGTTCTTCGCGAGCAGCGTGCTCGTGGCGGCCGTCGACGCCGCCACGCGGGGCGCGTGGATACCGGACGGGCTTGACGGCGGGAGGCTGGACCTGTTCTACTGGACGCTCGCCGTGCTCGGGGTGGCCAACTTCGCGGTGTTCCTCGTGTTCGCGAGCCGGCACCAGTACAGGCCGGCGGCGTCGGCGGACGACGTGGAGCTGCGGGAGGCCGGCTCGCTGACGGAGGAGGACGCGGTTAGGGAGGCCGCCGCGACAGCGAAAGTGATGGACGTCTAGCTCGTACTACTGCTGTGAACCTGAATAGCCTACGAGATCGACTTGTCATCTGGTATCTCACGCCAGATTTTTTTTTTTTTTTTTGACTCTGCGACGTAAGCTTTGCAAAAGTATTCAGCAACAGTAAGCGATGCTGAAATGATTCAAGTCTTGCATTTGTAGACTTTGAATTGTATATACAATAACATGTACTAACCGAGCGATGAGTGCAAAAAAAAAAAAGATGGACAGGTTCATATGAGATGTTTTTATTTGATACCGTGGTTTGCCAAACTATTCGAGTGCCGGATTATCGAGTGCATTTGGCAAAAAGTAAAAAATAAAACAGACAAATGTGTTAGATGTACTGCGCCAACCACTTAAGCTGATGAGAAAGGGTGGATAATTTATTTATACTCTCTGTTCTACGATCTATTTTACAATGTAAGTCATTTTAACTTTTAAAGATAATCCTATCTAAATTTAAGTAAGTTTATAGAAACACTTAATAACATATTCGAGTGCCATATGACTCTGAAAAAATGAAATCATTTTACACTTAACAAACAGAGTACTTAACACTCACCTCACGGAAGACCTTTGGGATAGTTGACTCTGTGATATCATATTAAGTTGTATGCATGGAATTAATCCAACGCAAAATATTAATCTATTGAGAATTACAGTTTCTATACTTTAGGACATCCACAATATGTATAAAAGGTGGGTAATAAGGACTTCTATTACCTAGTTTGCCACTGTACGGTGAGTGGAAGAGGTGATAGGCCAGACAATAACCTTTCTACTTGCTAACAAGCACTGAACAAAAACAATAGAACTTCCTCTTCTCTTCTCCACCCAACCATCGTGTCAAATGTGGGTCCCAGCTTCATACTTGCACACATTGTGAAGAGCAAAATAATTACAACCTTATCTAGGTCCCACCTTATTATCCACTTTGGTGAGTATACATTGTGGATGCCCATAAAGCCAAAATCTTATACCCTATACTATAAATACCCCAAAACAGTCAATACTGTAATATTCTTTGTAGTGACTGTTTACTTGTCACGCACATGATATTTCGTACTCCTTTATATCATATTGAGTAGTACTCCCTCCTATTTCATAATTCTTGACGTTTTAGAAAAAGTTTAAGTCAAACCATTAAAATTTTGATTGTAAATAACTTTTAAAATATTTAGTTAAAAACTGAAAACTATATGCATAGATTGGCATTAAATAGTTTTTTCATAAAAATATAAATTTCTTAGTACTTTTATTTATATTTTAATAAAAATAATGAGCAAAGCTATATTTTGGCGACCGTATTGTTGTCCAAAACGTAAAAATTATGAAATTGAAGGGAGTACCGAGTACAACTACAACCTTTTCCCTAGGAGTACACTGTTTGTTCTTTCTGCTCCTTTACATGCTACAGCTGTAGGCATGTACGAATAGCAATGTGTCTAGCCCCTGCTAGAGCAGGGCTGCCGAACAAGTAGCTAGAGATAACCATTTGTTAATAGTTACTGTCAAACTGCTAATCAGGGCTACGCTGATGCTGCCATCCACCTCTCCACCACCACCAAGTCCACCAGGCCACCAGCCCACTACGGCACCACCAACACCGGTGTCTACTGTCTACACGATGCATTCTCAGTTCGCACGCCAGTGTCCCACAGTGGCA
The DNA here is from genome assembly GCA_000325765.3 of Leersia perrieri. Classification (NCBI taxonomy): domain Eukaryota; kingdom Viridiplantae; phylum Streptophyta; class Magnoliopsida; order Poales; family Poaceae; genus Leersia; species Leersia perrieri. Next base: position 13,120,024 of record CM002482.1, on the reverse strand, counting down.
AGCCGCGCCCATCCAGCACAAAGCAAAGCACGCCGTAGCGTCGCTACGAGCCGCTATTGCCTTTTCTCCTCTCGCGAGTCGCGATCGTGACAATCGTGACGCGACACGACCAGCACTAGCGGAGTCCGCGTCACCCCGATCAGAAAAGGTTGCTTTGCACGGGCTGATTGATCAATAAAATAGTCTTGCTCTCTCTCTCTCTCTCTCTCTCTCTCGGTGCGTGCTCGTCGATCGCCCCGTTCGACAACCCAAAAGGCAGCGGCGACAGCAGAGCAGAAGCAGCATCCACCCACACCATCTCCTCCCACTCCCCCGGAAGCTAGCCATGGCCGCGCCGCCGCCGATCCCCCGCCGCGGGCTCTTCATCGGCGGCCGGTGGCGGGAGCCGTCCCTCGGCCGCCGCCTCCCCGTCGTCAACCCGGCCACGGAGGCAACCATCGGTTCGTCCCTTTCCCCGTCCTCCCCTTCCCTCCCCTCGACCGCATTTGGTTTGGTTCCAGTCCAGCGCGTACTGACTGGCTAGGGCTTTGGGTTGTTTTGTGTGGTTGGTGATTGATCGGTGAAGGTGACATCCCGGCGGCCACGGCGGAGGACGTGGAGCTCGCGGTCTCGGCGGCGAGGGACGCGTTCGCGCGCGACGGCGGGAGACACTGGTCGCGCGCGTCTGGGGCCGTGCGCGGCAGGTACCTCAAGGCGATCGCCGCTAAGGTGCCAGCTCTTATTCCGCCCTCCTAATTAATCTGCCTAGCTTTTTATTTGAAGCTGTACGAGTTGTTGAAATCTCATATGCGGATACGCCCCTTGCTGTGTGACAAACTTACTTTCGGGGATTGATGAAAGGTTGTTCTTAGTGCTGTAAATCGATTTCCGAGGACAGATTAGGTCGATTAACTCGGGTTTAATATTGAAAAATATATCCGGCTGATGTTCCATTTATTTTGCAAGTTGGTATTTTACTTCTGTAGTTCTGTTGTATATGATCATAGGAGAGGTGATGCTCACAACAATATATCTGGAAAAATAGAACATCATGGTAACAATATCAGGAGCAGTAGAAATAATGGTATCAATATACCAAGAACAGAATAGATTCTGGTTGTTTTTGGTCTTGTGAAATTATGCTTATGTGCTCTAGAAGCTGCCAATTGGTAACTGATGAGGTTCTTCCTCAAAGACAGTGTTGCTGACTTGCCATTTGCTGTTACAAGGAGTTTGACTGTTGATTATCTTTAAGCAGTGTTTCTCAAAACTCAATTTTAACAGATGGACGCTTTCTAGATATTGATCATTAGTATTGAAGGTTATTTCCATTACGTTTACTTAGTTTAAGCTTTTTGCTGAATTTTAAATTGAAAGCCCCAAGGCTGAAATTTTTGTTATGATGAGAAGCCCATAGTATAAGTTGGTCAGTGCATTTAACAATTGTTGCCCACCCTGTCATTAGTATACTTGTTTGCTATAACTTGCAGCAAATTTATTGAGATGTTGTGAACTGGCTGCAGATTAAAGATAAGAAATCTTATCTGGCTTTGTTAGAGGCTCTTGATTCCGGGAAGCCTCTGGATGAAGCAGCGGGTGACATGGTATATTTCTTATTCCCTCTATGGTTTGTACCATGGCTCAAGATGCTCCATGTTTTATTTGATGCCTTGATGTTGTTAATTTTAGGAGGATGTCGCTGCATGCTTTGAGTATTATGCTGATCTGGCAGAAGCTTTAGATGGGAAACAACGGTCACCAATCTCTCTACCTATGGAAAGTTTTGAGTCCTATGTACTCAAAGAACCCATTGGGGTTGTTGGACTTATCACTCCCTGGTATAAGAAAACATTCATCTTCACCTTACCTTGGAAGTTTGATACCATTAAGTCATATCATAGTATATTTTCTGGGCGCCAATCGATGACTGTATCTGGATATTGTAGTGTTTTAAAATATATATTTCCATCTTTTCATGCTTTTGTTGGTTCATGTTTGAATGTTTGATAACTAATAGCCAATTGGGAATTTCTCATGATCTGCCTCGGTAGTTTTATTGTCCTATTAGACAAAAGGCTATTGAGTCTTCCATGAGTATAAAATGAATAACTGATCTGTCAACAATAAATCATGTTCGTTTTATATTGTTTGCCTTTTTGTATGTGGTCATCCAATAACTTTAAAAGTTATTTTCCCAAGTCCCCATCAAATCATATATACAAATCAAAAAGTGGCTGTGTTGATCCATAGAATATACTCCCTCCGTCCTTGAATATTAGGTATCTTTCCTCTTTTAGAAAGTTTAAGGATATAGAGGAAAGACCAAAATGCCCCCAACTAAGTGAGAGACAAATAAATGAGAAGATAGGTGGAGAGCATCATAGGAAGAAATTTGAATTTGAAATGAATGATATGACAACTAGTACTACTCAATCCTCTACATTTGTGGACAAGAGAGGACTTTAGAATCCCTTAGGTTCAAGGACAGAGGGAGTAGTGGTGGTGTTCATTGCTACCTGCTGATACCTTTGAGCTACATATGCTTCAACAAATTATTGTCCCGTTCACATGAGTACAGACATGTAGCCCTGTAATATAGTGATGTTGTCTATGTCTCATTGTTTTTATGAGATAAAGAAAGTTGAGTTACAGTAAAAGGCTAATAGTTCAGATTACTTTCTTACCAATGAACACATGAAGGAATTATCCTCTGCTGATGGCTACTTGGAAGGTTGCACCTGCCCTGGCTGCCGGGTGTACAGCTATATTAAAACCGTCTGAGCTGGCTTCTCTGTAAGGATTCGTCATTTACAATTCATTTATGCAAGTTTTATATCCTATGATTGAAAATATGTTTGTAAACCAGGACATGTTTAGAGCTTGGTGGAATATGTGTAGAAATCGGATTACCTCCAGGAGTCCTGAACATAATTACTGGTCTGGGACCTGAAGCTGGTGCTCCATTAGCTTCACATCCCCATGTGGATAAGGTCAGACCTCTTCCTAATTTGCACATTCATGTGGTGACATACACACTGACAGCGTATTGCATATTTTTAAGTGACTATCCACTGATGTTTTTGAATTATATATGGATCCTTTCTGTAGATTGCTTTTACTGGAAGCACAGAAACTGGTAAGAGGATAATGGTTACTGCTGCCCAAATGGTCAAGGTTTGTTCTCTATATTATCATCCCCGAAGAGAATTTCTAAAAACTTTTGACACTATTCAGTTGGGGCAAGAAGCCTGTACATTATGCCTTGATGTCCTCATAAGTCTAGTTATACCGTGTGTTTTGCTTGAACAGCCTGTTTCGTTAGAGCTTGGTGGTAAAAGTCCTCTTATTGTCTTTGATGATGCTCACATTGATAAAGGTATCTTCCTCTCTGCGGCCCTCCCATATCAAACTATGCCCCTGATTGAACTATGTGATGCTGTCAAATCACTTTTTCTTTGGTTCAAGTCATTACTCACAATTCTTTGTTTCAAATAAATGTTGCTAGATTACTTACATGTGCTAAATTTGAAACAGCCGTTGAGTGGGCCATGTTTGGGTGTTTTGCGAATGCTGGTCAAGTCTGCAGTGCTACTTCTCGTCTACTTTTGCATGTATGTATGGTCTTCTACTTATTTTACAGATTAAATCACTCATACATGACATGAAGATATGCACAGGAGAAAATTGCAAAACAATTCTTGGATAGATTGGTTGCATGGGCAAAGAGTATCAAAGTCTCAGATCCACTGGAAGAAGGCTGCAGGCTAGGATCAGTCGTTAGTGAAGGCCAGGTAATGTTGATGGTCTGCTGAAGTTCCAGACGTTTGGTTGCAAATATGCATCTTCTTGTGAAATTTGAACCTCTGAACTTTGATGAATATATGTCACTTCATTCTATATTAAATTAGTTCTCAAGATAATTGTAAAATAGTGATGATCTGCAATGCATGTAACTGTAACAGTCTACTTCTTTCCAATTGCCCTTCCTGCAAACATTGTATTCTGCAGCTATACCTTAGATGCCTTGTTATCTGAACTGTACCATTACACAATTCAGTAACTCGGACAACTAAAGAGCCTTTTCTCATTTCAGTATCAAAAGATAATGAAGTTCATCTCAACAGCAAGGAGTGAAGGTGCCACAGTTCTATATGGGGGTGTCCGACCACAAGTAAGCATCCTTTATCCTTAGACCTTAGTTGCACTAATCAGTGGTTCCTTGGTACTTGATCCTAACCAAGCTAAATTTGTGTGCTTGACACTTCGACAGAACCTCAAAAGGGGGTTCTTTATTGAGCCTACAATTATAACAGATGTTAGCTCATCAATGCAAATTTGGCGAGAGGAAGTCTTTGGACCGGTCATCTGCGTTAAAGAATTTAGGACAGAGCGTGAAGCAATAGAACTTGCAAATGATACTCAGTGAGTTTCTTGATTTGGTACCGTGAAAAAGAACTTTTTGTATGCTTATTAATTTGTTTCTCCACTGCTTTCCTCAGCTACGGTCTAGCAGCCGCTGTGATTTCCAATGATCTAGAGAGGTGTGAGCGCATTTCACAGGTAAATTTTTGCCTATAAAATCTTCCCTTGTTGATTAGTAGCTGGGAGCCTTGGGGTGATGATAACCTTATAATGAAATGGATGCATTTGACCCCCCCTGAATCCATAATACATGTGAAACCTGCAGGTTATCCAATCAGGTATCGTTTGGATAAATTGCTCGCAACCATGCTTTGTTCAAGCTCCATGGGGAGGGAGCAAGCGGAGTGGTTTTGGTCGGGAGCTTGGAGAGTGGTGAGTATCTTACTACTTTTTTAGACATTAAACTGTATACATACAAATGTGATAAAGTGGCTAATACGTGGTGCTTGATATCACAAACTGTGGCTAACTGAACAAGCAATGGTTGTGCGATTTACATTATCTGAAAAATGTCTTTGTTATGGTTCAGGGGCCTCGATAACTACTTGAGCGTGAAGCAAGTCACCAAATACTGCTCAGATGAACCATACGGATGGTACCGGCCTCCATCCAAGCTGTAGATTTGCCATTCATGTGAAGAGCAACGGAGCGCATCATTGCCTGGAAACAAGATCAACCCTGTACATCATTATTCAGAATATTGAATCTTATGTACTGTTGCTCTTACCGTCTTACAATAAGCCTTGCATGTCAATAGCAATTTATGAATTATGACACCGCGTCATCAAGCAAGCCAGAAGCCCACGTGTGCTGTATCAGACTGTTACTCGCTTTGTAGAGCACCTGCATTTGTCTAAAATAGAAAAAAAAACTGCACTATGTTGTGCTCATGTGGTTTTCTGCTACTTTGAGTCAATCTGCATTTTTCGAACAATCATGAATTGAACAAGCAGTGGCCGTCGTGAATTGAACAGCAGTGAGGTGACCCTGCAGGTCTGCGACCTGAGGTTGCGTTCCAAAGATGACAATTTCGGGTAAGACAAATTCGAACTGATCAGCGCGGTCTCGTGCATTTATAAAGATCAACGAGGCCTTCACCAAGATTCTTGGACTTCAATACCGATGCACATCACTTGTTAGATTCTTCTTTATGGTGGCTTGCTGACGGACAGGTCTCAATTTGAAATCAACCTTGGTATCCTGGATGGCAAAGCATCTATGATCACCTTAATCTTGATACTTCTGTCATTCCAATGCCTTTGCAGGTGGCTGACCTTTGGACACATAATAGACAATGTGATCTATCAAGAGTAAGATCTTTATTTGATATTTTTTTGCCGGGTTGGCCCGACCAAATTTTATTAAGATTAGGAAGGGAAGCGTTGCAATAAGTTACGATCGACAATAAATTGTCGAAGTTCAATCTAAGAACAGGGACGAAATAAACTTAACCACAAGCTCTAATTACATTATTTGAAAATGCCTGCTACTCTCCACATAAGTATTTCCTCGTGCATGTGAATCATACAACCTCATCGCCGTCTTGGACATATGGTTGAAAAATATTTGCAGGTACAATTAGTTCCTCAGCCAGGGGAAAATAATCTTTGCTAGAAGCATACATCCTCAGGACTTTGTACTACAAAAAGTGCTTACAAGGAGGTGTACAAACACAGGCACAATCAACAAATTTCTATTCCTGCCTTAACTTTAAATCTCTTGAAAAAACTTTGGAAAGACAAGTTTATTCCTCCCAGGGTCAAAACTTTCTTTCAGAGACTTATGAGAAAAGCTAAATGTTTGAATGACAAGATTCCTCATATCTCTTCAAGTTGCAGCAGATGTGGACAAGAAGAAGGTGATGTTCATTTATTCTTTCAATGTCAGTTCTCTAAATTAACATGGTTTATCTCGGAATTTCAACTGAAAGCCGATTCTCTCTTGTCTTTCGCTTCTCTTCAAGATATTTTGGCATTTCTTCTGGCTAAGTTTACATTTTGCTTTGGCAACTTTGGAAAGGCAGAAATGATAAACATTTCAAATCCAAAACAGTTGAGCCTTTTCAGGTTTGCTTTGCTACTACTTTTATGGCAAACACATATTCTTCTATTTTGCAGATGACGGGTGACCCTACTCAGATGGAACAAAATTAATTAAGAAATTTCTCTCTTCAAAAGTGTGAATGCTTCTATTCCTGCAGGGACGAGATGTTACTTGGATGCATCCTGGTCTGATGGAGCCTTTGGTTTTGGTATTTTCATTCACAGGCCACAAACTTCTTTTTTTTTTCGAAAGGTCACCTGAATCTTTCATTTCTGATTAGGTAAAGTCAAGGAGTATAGCCATTACATAATCAATTACACCCCAACAATTGCATCGCTGAGGCCACAAACTCATAATGTTATTTTCTTACAAGCCTCGTCTACCAGATATGCTTCTTATTTTAAAACTAAGCTTGCTGCCATCATTCTAGCCTACAAAATAGCTGTTCACCTCCAAATCCAGGATCCCATTTTCATTTCTAATAATCAAGATCTTGTTATCACTCTTCAAAAAACTGATTACCATCATCATGCTCCTCATTGGACACTTCTCCTTTTGCTGTTCCAACTTAAGCTTCTTCTCAAAGATCAACAACTTCTCATCACATGGTTGCTCGTGAAAGTAACAAGATGTCCGACTTCCTATCAAGATCTGCGAGGATTAACTTTAGACAGTCTTCTACTCAGGCAAATTGTCAAAATGTAGCTCATGAGAGCAACTCTTCAAGCTGCTCTATCTTGGACTTGTTTTCCTCTCCATCATGTGGAGATGTATCCATAAATCATGTTCTATGTTTTCTAGTTTAATAAAGCACATGAGTTCTTAAAAAAGGAAAGGAGAGAGCCAAGAATGGAGCAGCTTGTGCTTTTGTCCCGACGCAGCCATAGAGTCGATCTCGCGAGGCGGAGGCCCCACAACGACTGTACAATTTGAGGCTCATGGTAGCCCTGGAACGGCGAAGACGGAAGATTCAATTCTTGGCTGATTGCCTGATTATAATTTAAAACTAGTACTGTCACCTGCCGTAGGCCCAAGGAATGTACTTTGTATACTAGTAATCAAGAATGTTCTGAGCAGTTAAACAACCAGGACTCAGCAAACTGCAGGTTATTAATCATAGTTTAGGACTTGCTTTCCGAAGCTTTGCTTTTGTTGCACTGCGCCGTAGAGAGCGTGTTTGTTGAAATTTTCGCTAGACCAAGATAAACCACCGTTGATTCTTGGTTTGCATTTGTTATTGAATTATTGACACTATTATTCGTCTGAGTGCTGCAACTCTCCGTCTTTGTTAACTTTTTCTGGAGGTTAGTTGCCAGTCTGACACTCTGACTACCACTTTGACACTTGGACTCGTTTTGCGTAAGCGTGCAAGTTGCAGATAGACAACAGAGAGAAAATTGGAAAAAAGAAGTACAGAAAAAAGGGGGGAAGTACAAAACAATAGGTGGTATGTTACTTCATTGATTGTTGACAATTATTTTCGGAGTCCACTCGAACGAACGTCCGTTCGGACGGATGTGCTGGACAAAAGATGGTCGTTGGGATACCGGATTTTGGTACCCAGGACACCAGATCCGGTACCCTAGATATCGGACATGATACTAATGCAACAACATATATAGCTACTTGGTGCCTTTTCAACCTCTCCGGCGTCCGCGTCCGGCCGCCGTTGCCGAGCTCGCCGCGCGCCATCGCCGGCTCGCCACCGTCGCCAAGCTGCAGCCATAGCCAATGACTCCGCCGCCGCCGGATCCGGCCACCCCATCGTCTGCCGTCGAAGCCAGCGACCGGATCCAACCGCCCTTAGGGCCATGCCGCCAGATCTGGGCCCCNCATGATACTAATGCAACAACATATATAGCTACTTGGTGCCTTTTCAACCTCTCCGGCGTCCGCGTCCGGCCGCCGTTGCCGAGCTCGCCGCGTCGCCGTCACAACCAACACCGGATCCGGCCGTCCTGTCGCCCGCCGTCTAGCCGCCGCCGCCGGATCCGGCCACCCCATCGTCTGCCGTCGAAGCCAGCGACCGGATCCAACCGCCCTTAGGGCCATGCCGCCAGATCTGGGCCCCCGTCGCCCGTTGTTGAAGCCGTCGCCACCCGCCGTCGCCGATGGGGGGAGGCTAGGAGGAAGAGGAAAGAGCGTCACGGGGCATCGCCTGGAGGAAAAGGGGAGGAGGGTCGCCGCGGGAGACACGACACGGGCGTGGTTGGGGGTCTGTCCCAATGGACCCCGATCCGTAGTCTTTCTCTTTTTTTTTTCTCGGTGTGATATCACAATCTAAAGATATGTGAACACCAGGGCTAGAGATTTAGGTACACTGAATTATGCTCCCATTATTTCATGTTGGAATTAATTTTGAAATTGATTTTGAGGGTTTTATCATAGTCTTTTATTCAGCCTTGAATTTCAAACCCCGAATGATACGAATGTAAATATTTTTATCCATAAAACTTTTTTGTTTCTTTCTTATGTGGCTATGGTTTATTTGAATAAGCTTAATGACTACACCCATATGCCATTTTGAATTGCAAGATTGTGAAAGCGGAGAAAAGTAATACCACATAATTTTTATAGAAATGCAAGTGTAAAATAGAGGGGTTGCAAAACACATAAATGACATCGTAGGCAATTTTCCAAGTGGTTGGAGGCCCCTCATGCCGACTTCGCCCGCCACTCCCCCGCCGCCTCACGCCTGCATCCCTCTCCCTCACGACCTTGCCCCTCCCCCTCCCCTCAGCGGCTCGCCTTGGCCTGGCGGCTAGCGGCTGTGCGTGTGGGCAGGCAACACACAGGTGGCAGGTGGCAGCCGCCGATTTCGCTCGCCCGGTGTCGCTCGCACCTTGGGCCTCAGCAGCCCCACGGATCGGTCGATGCCCTTCACCCACTCGACGGGTTGGTAGCTGCTGCTCTGGCCGTCCGATGATGTAAGCGGCTCCATCCTCCCTCAGTCCCTTACCTACCTAAGAAAAATAGTAAGAAAGATTAGACTAGACAAATTAGACTTAGTTAAATTAAACTTATAGATTAGGATTGTAAACTTGTAGTGCATATGTTTCTCAAAAGTATGAATATAACTCAAGTAGTACTTAAATACCACTTTGTTTAATTTTTATGTTTCAAAAATAAAGACGAATGATCCTGCTATTGAAGTCTTTTTCGGAATAGCTGCTGCAAAGAAGATAACTCAAAAAACAACTCATAAAATTTTGATATTCTATCATCTATTATTTGATATGTTGAACAATTATCATTTAGTACTTTATTTCGATGAATATTATGTGTTTTGTGTGCTATATATTATACAACTATTAGTTTAGAATCAAATATTAGGTGTTCGTTTTTTTATCCCTTCATTAGAAATTTTGATATTCTATCATCTATTATTTGATACTCCAAGTTGAAAATCCTGGGGCCGCTTCTGGTTGGAGCTCTTGTTAAATTTTCTCCAAATTGTGCATGTATTCAACCATCCATAGAAATTTCATCGGATTTGTAACCTGCAAACTAAGTAAATAATAAAATGGATAAACTAAATTGATGTAGGGAAAACTTACCTTTTCACACGCACTGAATGACTAACTCATATACAGCACGGAGTCACGTAATTTGTTATTAATTCCTTATGGCTAAGTACAGGGAAATTAACTGTACAGCACTAAACTCTGGTTAGTGCTCTAATCACTTTCTTTAACCCGTAAGTGCCTGGAAAATTTACAAAGTTGGGAGTACTTTCAGAAATCAGAAGCTGCAACATATGAACATGCATGGCAACCTTCGGTGTAAAACCGCCCATTTAACAAAGTTAGCTACCACCTTCCATCTTTACGTTACATTATTCATCACCAACACGATAATTCCACTTGCTTTGTTAATTAAATTACATGGCTTAGATAACTATTGTTCGTCTATTGTCTTTTGGTAGATTTGATGGTGATGTAACCAGAACTAAATTAGTCTAAATTAGTCTCTGAATTTATAAAGTACACACAACGAGTCAAGGACCTAGTTACAAGTTGGAACACTGTTTCTCACAAGGGCTGTATCTTTCAACCTACCTGGCGATTACTTATTACTAGATGTCACAGCCATATGCATATGTTTGCATATCTTAGTCTGATTTTCATACATGCAGTGAAAGGTCGGTATGATGACTGTCGAACAAGACGCTGGATGTAACTTTAGTCGTCATAATATAATGCTTGTTTGAAAATATATGACTGGGTAGGGGTGACTGACTCCAGAATCTAAATGTCAGTATACAAATACAAGTGGGTATGTCCAGATCAACTACGAAGAGATTCTGATCCTTCCTTTCATGCGTTCTGCAGAAACTATTCCTGAGAATGAATATCTGAAGATGATACAATCACCCAAGTTTAGGTAAATTCCCTTGTAGCCTTTTAGACATTCTAAGATGATCCATGCAGTAGGAGAGTATAAATTTGAGGATTGGCTTGTACACACAAAGTGCGGTACTTCTGTTTGTCTTAAAATAAAAAAAAGAAGGAAAATGAGTACTCAAATAAGTGGAATCTGTATATTTCAACTGGAAAAGGTCCACTTAACTCCCATTGAACTATTTTACCGGATCACATAACTCCTTAATTATCTTTTGGCCTCATTTTATACCCCTAAAATGGCTCACTTTACACCTCAACAATATTTTTTTCTCTGTATACAAGTTGTATTTTAACTGCAACTTGGTAGAACGGATAGATAAATTACGACTTACTTCGATATTTTGTTTTTTTTATCTCAATAATTCTGCGGATTGGAAGCATGTAAGACCAATTTAAACATTGAAATTTTGAAGTTCTAACAACTAGTCATGAAAAAAAATCAAAAATATTTTGGAACTTTTACACACCATATATTCTATTTCTTTTTCAGATGTTTTTACCATTGATCACATATATAGACTACTCTCTCCGTCCAATAATATTATCATTTAGTGTTTGATGTGACTAATTCTAGGACAACAAAACCGGACATGGGCTTGTTGGAAGGAGGGACTAACGGGTTCAAGATGCCACCATCCGGGAACTCTGAAGTTATTTTTTGAGTTAACAAAATAATTCACATATATTTATATCTTTAAAAAAATCGTTAGTTTTTGTCCGACTGCTTAAAATTGAATTCAAATTCACAATTCGAATTTGTCTATGCAGGATTTCGGCCAATATTGCAATATCTTCCTGTCTCGCAAGATTTTGAACAGGGACGAGAAATAAGAAAGCATGCCATTCAGAGATCCGCACGCCAAAAACAAATTTCCGTATGCCTCTCAAATTCAGGCGTGACGTTGCTGTATTATTTCCAAGGTGACGTTCTGATTGTTTACACGCACGTTGATAATTTGACTCATCGTCCTCATTATACGCTTGATTGGCCAACCATTGACTGTCAGATTAGCAAAGCAAATATTGAGAGAAAGTATAGTAAGCTAGCACAACTAAATCACATGCGTTTTTTTTTAAGAAAATCACATCCAAACTTCATGATCATGACTCATGAGGACGCAATCAGCCAATCATGCTACGTACTCAACATTGAGATAATTAAACAAAGCATGCACGATGTACATATATGATTCATTCACTCGATCGGTGTACATATTTCCTGCAGAAATCACTACAAAATCCGATCGATCAACTGCGATTGATTACATGATGGAGCAGGGGCTCGGCTCTTCCCAGACGGCCGCCGGCGGCGGCGGGCAGTAGTAGGGAGGAGGAGGAGGGTAGCACCACGGCACGGGCTTGGGGGGCTCCTCGGGTTTCTTCTCCTCCGGCGGCTTCTCCTTGACCTCCTCCACCTGCACGACATCCGCGGGGCCCACCTTCTTGCGGAGGCGGACGACGAGGCAGGTCACGTCGACGCCGACGCCGACCACCTCCAGCTTGTCCTTGTCGTCGCCGGTGATCGCCAGCGAGATCACGCCGCTCGTCTTCGCCGCCACCTCCCGCGCTTTCGTCCGGCAACTCTCGTGCGGCATGCACACCTTCACCACGATCTTTTGCTGCATAAAATAACAGCAACAACAAAATTCAGAGACCGATCAGTCGCATGCTAGCTTCAGCTTCGTCAGAGAAACAGTAAAGGATTGTCAAAATTAAGTTGCACCCGAAGCAAGTTAATTAGCAAATAATCTAACAGTTCTCTCACCTTCGACATCGCGTTCTACGTGATACGCCAACGAGAGAGCGTATGCAATGCAGTTGCAAACTTGCAATGCGACCAAGATGAGCTAAGGTCTAAAAGCTCGCTTGCTGCAGCTAGCTGCGTTCGTTGCGATTAATCTAGCTAGCTTATTAGCTGTGGAGAAGAAGGCCAAGCCGGGGGCGCCTTATATAGCACGCGAACACACATAGTGCAGGCGTGCAGCCGATCGAACCGGCCGGCCGCTAGCTACTGCACGAAGAACATTCCACGCAGCTAATTTAGCGGCCAACTTTTCAAAAAAAAAAAAAAGCGGCCAACTAAATAATGCGGCCTAACTCTGATGGAACGCGTCAGTTGTCAGGGTCGAATAAGGTCTGGAATTAGTCACGCTAGTTTTTGATCGGTGCCGGGAGCTAATCAGACTGATACTGTGTGCAAGTAAACGACGACTGACTAGTTGACTTCGTTCTTAGTGATGATCCAGATCTGGGCCACGAGCGGCAGCTCCAGTTTAACTGCCAGCAAACACGACATGATGTGACAGGAGATTTACCGATCAATTATTTTTTCGAAATGCGCAAAAGGATTGCACATTTTTTACATTAAGATTGAGGAATTGGAAACAAGTGCCAGAGGCCATGGCGGGCATACAAAACGCGATATCTTGCAAAACAAAGGGAACGACCCGCATAAGAACAACTAGCCTAGATTAGGGAGGCACACACGCACTGCCGCGCTCCAGCTTAGCGCTGTTTTAGGGTTTGTTTGGGGAAATTTAGATTTTGAGAAGCATCTGTTTGGTAGCTAGCTTTTGAGACTCTGGAAAAGCTCTGAAACCCAGCTTCTGACTTTTTAGTTTATTTTCCAGAATCTGTAACAACAGATTCTCAGAAATTGTATACCGTTTGGGGCAGCTTCTGGCAGCTGCAGCTTTTGGGGGAAGCCGCAGCTGGGAGAAGCTCCCCCAAACATGGCCTAAAGATAGCTCGGAGAAGCAGCAGTGTTTCTCCCGCGCCATATCATCCAAGCCACAAGAGGGACCGTGGTGTCGAACCCGTGGCGCGCTAGTATTTAAGCACAACTACGCTGCTAGTATGCTACTACGTACTAAAACTGACTAATCCAGAACTTTACGGACCAGCTTCTACGCCCTTTTTTTCAGAAAAATTGCGGAATCTATGCTACCCGGAACGAAAATGACTGATGGCATGTATGGGCATCACACTACTTAACATAATATTGTAATTATCAGGCGTTTAATATTGAAAACGAAAATCGCACCCAATATCCTGCGTGAACCCTCTAGCCCAATACATGACTAGTTGACTTTGGTTTTGTTTATTGTGTTGTGCAACTACTGAATGCATGTGGCATCATAAGATGTCTTGTATGTGGTGCTTGAAATTTGAAGAGGATTTACTGATATGTATCAAGAGTTAGGTATCCTTTGGAACAAAGAAAACTAAAAGAATTTTAGGGGATTAAATTCCTATAGAAAAATCTTTCTATAAGGTACTTTAGAACAAAGGGAATGGAATATTCCAAAGGAATTTTGGAGAAAAAATAGCTTATGAGTTTTTTTTTGAGAAACAGTATATCATATGAGTTAAAACCTAATGGTTTCTCTTGATTGAGTCATATAGTTACTATATAGTATTCAACAAAAAGCCAACAAATTAAGAAAGCGATCAGTAGTCGCATGTCTGATCAGCAACGCTAACGAAAAAAAGAGTTGTCAGAATTAAGCAACTAAATGGAACAGTTCTCTCACCTTCATAGCGTTCTGTTACTTCTGTATGAAAGGCTAACAATGTCGAGGGGGATGGAAAGACTCTCTGTTGATTCGACCGTTTGCAATGCAGATGCAATGCGATTAAGATGAGCTCACTCGCTCACTAGTTAAGCTTGTGGAGGAGAAGCCCTCGCAGGGGGGCGCCTTATATAGCGCGCGAACATGCGGGCAAGCGAAACAATTCAACCTAACACTAACGAATCAAACGCGTTTATTGTCATGATCAGATTAAGGCCCTGCTCGGCAGTTCAGTATTTCTTTTCCCTTATAAACATTTTACACATGTAATTGTAATTTTTAGGTCACCAAGAATACCCTTGTAAAAAATTTTCGGTGGCATTATAATACAAGTGTGAAGATAATGTTGTTTGGGTATATGGCTGGAATTTCTTTATGCCCATCAAAGACTGATGCTGTTGTGCCTGACTTTTAACCCTTTTTTCCTTCAGTTTAGTTGATCTCAATGCCTGAGTTAGTGCATAGTGTTGTCATTAAGGGTGCTATTCTGAATGAACAGAGGTTCTGAAAATTTGAATGAGCATGATAACAAGACTGAAATTCTTTGAGCATCATAATAAATAGATTGTGAGCAACAAAACACAGATCCTGGAATCCATCCTTTGCAACATGAGCATACTTAAGAAACAGTGAACTACATGGCAAGGACACTCATGATTTCTCACCAAAAAAAATTATATCTCAAATGAAAAGGTCAAGAACACAATTCTATTCCGAATGAACAGATGCTCTGAAATTTTGAATGAGCATGATAACAAGAAGACAAATTTCTTGAGCATCAAAATAGCATGCAAAATGATGAAGTTACTATACAACACACGAAGATTCACACACGAAGGCGCGATAACACTGAGATGATAACAGCATGAAGCAATTCAACTTCAGTACTTCACTCACTGCAAGTAATGCAACGTAACAATGTTCTCATGTACAAAATGGCCCGGCCACTTCTATTGAAATGAGTTCAAGTCTGCAGCATATACTAAGCACCATTTTTCATAATATTTTTAACCTGAAGATAAATTCCTTGAGCATGATACCAAGAAGACAAATTCCTTGAGCTTGATAATCTGCAAAATGCCGGAACACCATCATTACCTTTGCATATTTAAATGTTCGTTTCTATGTCATTGACCAATAAACCAGACCGTTAAATATGGTAAACATTTAAAAATAGTATGATAAGAGCGGGACTTGATTGACAGACAATCAACTGCTGGTTTCGGAGATTAGTTTTTCGGTTCGAGAAAGACAAAGACTTATTATGCTCTTTGGCCAACCGTAAATGGTGATTTCTATTTTAGGATGGTCTTACTATTAGTCTTTTTGTTTATAAAGTTATGTATTATTGTAATTAGCAGATATTAGTCTTGTGATCTTTATAATAATTGGCCGTAACCTCTTTGAAGTAAAGACCGGAATTAATTCCATTATCAAAAATATGGCAAACATTTTGTTCTCTTTGGTTTTGCAAAGAACACAAAGAAACCAAACTGAACTTGTGAGCTGAAACTAGCGATTCCAAGAAACTTATAAGAACAAAACTCCGTCTAATCAGTGATTACTGACTAGCATCCTAGGCTACCCATGTGGATGACCTGACCAGTTAGTTGTTCATTGGCTACAGATTTTGCTATTAGCTTCTAGTATCTTCTGACATTAAACTTTTTAGCCTTTTGTAATGGATTCAGTGAACATGTCTGAATCGAATTGCAGTCCCAAGATGCTAATATACTTCTACAAAACTATTCACTAGCACCGTTCTTATCTGATCACTAAACTAATCAAACATGTTGATAGCTATACATATAACATGTTGAAGAAAGCAACTTTTTCTAGGAGTGTCAATCAGGATAAAAAATGGCGAGGACAGACATACATGTGCAATAAAAGTGAATTAAGGGAGTTCTAAATATAAGCAATGTTACTATTTAAGTTTCATACCAGAAAATTAACTTGTGAACTCAGATATGGGAGCTAGACATTGAAGTGCCTAAAGTTCCAAGTTTGTTCACCTCTTTCTTCAACCATAAGCTACACGTACAAACTAGCCTCATAACGGATAGCCTCATAACGGATGAACATTTCTCGGTTCAATGGATCTTTCAAGACATCTGATGCCATGATCTTGATCTCATCAGACAAATCCTCCATAGAATGCAACACTTCAAAGCAACATGCAATTGAGAACTCCTTTCCTATGCTCGTTTCTTAACTTGTTCTCTTTTCAAATCAAGAAAAGTAGACATTGCCTCTTCAACACGCGGTATAGAAGCACCTTGTTTCTTGGATTTCCTTTTGTGCGATGCAGAAGCCTCGCGCGTTCACCACTTTCTTGAGCCTACTACTACTACTAAGTACTAACAGTAAACATAACCCACCTTTGGTTTTGTTTACTATGGTGTGCAAATCTGCACATGTGTATGTAACACCATAAGAAATTAGGAGATAATCGGATTTTACCCGTTAATCATGTAGTGGTAATATTAGTACATGTAGTATGGTGTAGATTAGTGACAAATCGAATACTAGATTCGTTATACCGGGGATTTGCTGATACCAAGACTAGCAAGAGTTTTCAACAAATATGAAGATATATTTTTATACATGTTTAGACCCCTTTTCTGTATAATAACCCTATGTTATATCGGCTTGGTGTTATGTTTTTCCTTAATCACTAGAGATGATATGCCACCAAGTACAATAAACTGTAGCAGAAAGCTAGTCTAACACTCAACTAGTATATGTGGGGTATATGGCTAGTATAGTTGTAGTGGGCTAGTCGAAGTGATGAGATTGTCAATGAGACTCTTTCATAGGTCTTTCATGTGCTCTGGCGGACTGGGTGTCCTCATACTTGATTGAACGTGTTTTGAGCTCTCAGGAGGCACGCAGATTTATACCCTTTCTCAAGGGTATAAACACTGTATATATCATTTCTCAAGAGCTACTTGGCTAAGTAGGAACAATATAGTGTTTGACAAGATTCCATAAAAATATTATTTGCAGGTGCTATTTTGGCAGCACATTGGCTCCGCTTATAGGCGCAGCTACAAAGGCGGGATGACGATAAATAAGCTATTTCCCTGCATGTTCAAAGTTGGAGACAATGGACATGCACATCTTCATGAACTTTGGATGTATATTTAGCAATAGAATCGGTTGAATAAGATAATATCTTCGTGTTTGTGTTTATTTCATTTGTCTTAGTGAACTGTGGTACTGGGTTAGGTGTGAGCCAATGTTGGTTAGTGCTTCTGAGTTTGATATTTATGTAATAATTATTTGTAGCATTTTTGAAGTTAAACCTAGATATATCCATTATCTAAAAAAGTTGTTCTTATGCAAATATAATACGAATGATCTTTTGTTACTAATCCAATAAGATCAATTGCCATGAATGCAACCACGGAGCTTCTATCGTACTCCTGTATTAAGCACCATAATACCTGACTACCTCAAAAAATTTGAGATTATACAATCCATAAAAACACGTTTTAATGAAATGCCATCCATAAAAGATGATTTGATAAAATAACATGTTCAAATTGTGGGTGTCGGTGATATGGGCCCGGGGTACCACGTGGCAGTAATATAAAGCGACTTGGGCCCACCAAAGCAAAGTAACAAAAATATTAGACCTGGAGGGAGTGGCCCGGGTGAACCCCGGGGCCTCCTCCGGGAGGAAGCATACCACCCTGGGGGAGCACCCGGGGGTCTGTATATGACCCGCACCAGTTCGCCCTTTAGAAAACGCGCGAAAGGGAGCGGCGCTGCGCTCCCAACGGCCGCATTCATGAGGGCTGGCGCGGCCTCACCGCATTAATGGCGATGTGAAACGGCGCTGCCATCCCCCATCGTCATTCCTTTCCCTCTGACCGAGGGGAGGAGGCGTGGGCGGCCGCGACAGTCGTGGATGACCGTGCGGTCGCCTGCGACAAGACGCCCCCTCTGCCCCGTCTCCATCGCATTTAATGTGATGGCGAGCAGCGTGGAGGAGGGCGAGGTGTTCTTCAACTCTTACAATCAACCTGCCCTACGACCTACCAGCTCCGGCAGGGAAAAAAGCAACAAGACCCCACGACGCCTGCAGCACCTGCCCTACCAAATCCACTCCTGATCCCGGATTACACGGCGGATAAGGGAAGTGTGTGCTGGCGTGCCTGCGATGTCGGCATGGAGTAATCTGCTCTTGACGTCCAAGGAAAGAGAGAGAAAGCCGTTGCGGTGTTCCCTTGAGTATAAAAGGAAACCCAGGCTCACAGTAGAAAGGAGAGGGACTTAGAGGAAAAAACACCCACACTTGTAAGTAAGAACTTTCTTCTCACAATATTAGACACACAACAGGAGTAGGGTATTACGCATCTTACGGCCCGAACCTGTATAAACCCTTGTCTCCATTCTCACCCGAGATCGGTTTTTTCTCATTTTCCTCACACAATTACAGTACTCGGATCCACCGTACCCCTGGACCAGAAAAAAAAGGGTTCCATGAATTCCCGGTGAAAGAGTTTACGCTTTGACAGTGGGTATTCAATGGAATGCTTTTAGGGAAAAAAAAAGTCCTTACCGTCTTATAAAAAACACCTCTCAAGTAGCTTGACTCTCTTTAAATCTCTTTAAAGTAGACTCCGGCGGCCCGGTCAACTTCATCTTCGTCGAAGAGGATTGCGATCTGACAAGCATCTCGACGAGACCAACATAACTAGAGCTCGATGCGACGTGCCCTCTGTCTTCCTCCCCCCATCTCCACACAGCGATGCGGCGATGAGCTTTGAGCAGCGGGTGCGAAGAACGAGTGGCAGCGCCAGCTTGGACAAAGGACGAGCAGCGGTGTAGACGAAGCATAGGTGGCGGCGCTGGCGTTGGTGTTGGCGAAGAACATGCGGCGGTGTCGGCGAAGGACTGGCGGGCGGCGATGTGGGCATAAATGAGGAACGGATGGCGGTGGCACCACCATTGAAGAAGAACAAGTGGTGGTGACGTCGTGGGCAAAGGATAGACTGGACGAACAAGCAACGGTGGGTAGAGGTGAATACCAGCGAAACGATGAGGAAGGAGCGGAGGAGAAGAGAAATCAGAGGTATTTTGATATAAATGACATGCCAACAAACGTCTAGGGCTCATTCGTTTTACAGGAAAAGCACAGGAAACCAAATCCTAAGGAATAATTCCTACACCTACCATTCGTTTTGGAGGAAGCAGCCAAAGGAGAAACGGAGGATTATTTCCTTCCCTGCCGATTGCATACTAGAAACGGAGGAAAATTTCCATCCAATCAGACCTAATAGAAATTTTCCTGCACAAACGGGCACGCAAAAACAACGCACCAGGCATGCCGCATACGGGGCGACGGGCCATGGCAGCGACCGGCGATGAGTTGGGGATGAGGCCGGCGGCCGCGCTCGGAGAGGAGTTCGGGGTGAGTCCGGCGACCGGCGCCGCGGAGTGGTGTCCGGCGGCTGGGGACGAGGCCGGCGGCGCCGCGCGGATAGGAGTCCAGCGACTGGGGACGAGGCCGGCGGCCCCGCGCGGAGATGAGTCCGACGGCCGCTCGCCGAGGGACGACGCCGGCGGCCGCGTGCGAAGACGAGTCCGGCGGCCGCGCGCGGAGACGAGTCCGACGGCCGCGTGCGGAGATGAGTCCGGCGGCCACGCGCGGAGACGAGTCCGGCAGCCTCGCGCGCGGAGGAAGCCGGCGGCTGGGGACAACGCCGGCGGCCGAGCGCGGAGACGAGTCCGGCGGCCTCGCGCGCGGAGGAAGCCGACGGCTGGGGACGACGCCGGCGCCCACGCGCGGAGAGGAGGCCGGCCAGCGCGTGTTGATGCCATTGGCCTGGCCGATGATGGATTAATAGACGGGATAAAGATGGATTACTGTTGTTTTTCTTTTCTGTAATCCGAATGCTCTTATTCTTTCTATTTCTCTGTTTTTTAATTCTCTGTTTTATTAATATATTCCTCTTATATTACTATATTTTTCCTATTTCTCTATTTTTCGTGTCCTGTAAAACGAATGAGCCCCTAATGTCTAGGTATTGTATTTTATTGAAATCATATTTTAGAGATGGCATCCCACCTAAACGTGTTCTTATGAAGGACATAATCTCAATTTTCTCAACCGGAGGTTCGAACAGGCGGACAGATGCCGCCAACTCGTCCTCTTCCCCAAGCCCCGTCTCCGCTCGCCGCACTCCACCGCTTCCTCGCCTCCCCTTCCGCGCCGCCGCCGCCGCCGCTCCCCTCGCTGCTCAGCCTCCACGCGCTCGCCGTCACCTCGGGCCTCTCCCCGCGCCCCGACTTCGCCGCCAAGCTCGTCTCCGCCTACTCCTCCGCCGGCCTCCCCGCCCTCGCGGCGCTCGCCTTCGCCGCCTCCCCATCCCCGGACACCTTCCTCTGGAACGCCCTGCTCCGGTCCCACCACCGCGCCTCCGACTTCGCCTCCGCGCTCTCCGCGCACCGCCGCATGCGCGCCTCGGGTGCGCGGCCATCCCGCTTCACCGCGCCCCTCGTCGCCTCCGCCGCCGCGGAGCTCGGCGCGCTCCCGGTAGGCGCCGCCGTCCATGGTTACTCCGTCAGGTTTGGCCTCCTGGAGGGCGATGGGTCCGTCGCGGTCGCGTCGTCGCTGGTGTACATGTACGCCAGGTGCGGCGGCGTCCGCGACGCCGTGAGGCTGTTCGACGAAATGCCCGATAGGGACGTGGTCGCGTGGACCGCCGTGATCTCCGGGTGCGTGTGTAACGGGGAGTGCGAGGAAGGTCTGAGCTACTTGGTGAGGATGGTTAGGTCTGCAGGTGATGGCGGGGTGAGGCCGAACTCACGGACGATGGAGAGTGGGTTGGAGGCCTGCGGCGTGCTAGGTGAGCTGTCTGTCGGGAGGTGCTTGCATGGGTATGGAGTGAAGGTCGGGGTTGGACACTGCCCATTGGTGGTTTCATCGCTTTTTTCTATGTATACGAAGTGCGATAGCACTGAGGATGCATGGATTATGTTCTCAGCGTTGCTGGAGAAAGATTTGGTTTCCTGGACCAGCTTCATTGGAGCGTACTGTAGAAGAGGCCAGGTTGAGAAGGCCGTGGAGCTGTTCCTAGAGATGGAGGAGTCTGGTGTTCAACCAGATGAGGTTGTTATTAGTTGTTTACTTGCAGGGTTGGGTAATAATGCTAATGTGCATAGAGGGATGGCGTTTCATGCAGCTATAATGAGGAGAAACTTTGGAAACAGCGTTTTGATTGGCAATGGTTTGATCTCGATGTATGCAAAGTGCAAACAGATTGATAGTGCAGGCAGAGTTTTTAGAATGTTTCATCAACGAGATACAGAATCATGGAGTTCAATGGTTGTAGCATATTGCAAAGCTGGACTTGATAATAAATGCTTGGAGTTTTATCGAGAAATGCAGTTCAGAGAAAAGGATGAAGTTGAATGTGACACCAACAGTTTGGTTTCCATAATTTCTTCTTGTTCAAGGCTTGGCAGACTACAATTAGGTCAATCAGCACATTGTTATTCAATCAAACAGTTAACTGTTGAAAATTCATCAGTTGCAAATGCATTAATTAGCATGTATGGAAAATGTGGGAATTTTGACATTGCACTGAAAATATTTGGTCTGGTCAAAACAAAAACAGATGTTGTTGCATGGAATGCATTACTTTCCAGCTATTCTCACCTGGGGCATTTGAATGATGCTTTGTTACTGTATGATCAGATGCTCACTGAAGGCGTCACACCGAACTCAGCAACTTTGGTCACTGTCATTTCAGCTTGTGCAAATTTGGCTGCACTGGAACGTGGAGAGCTCATACATTCTTATGTGAAAGAAATGGGGCTGGACTGTGATTTATCAATTAGCACAGCACTTGTTGACATGTATACGAAATGCGGGCAACTTGGCATCGCAAGAGAAATCTTCGATTCCATGCTCAAAAGGGACGTTGTTACTTGGAATGTGATGATATCAGGCTATGGGATGCATGGTGAAGCAAAACAATCATTAGAACTATTTAATTTGATGGGTGAAAGAAATGTGAAACCTAATAGTCTCACTTTTCTTGCCATTCTATCTGCTTGCTGCCATGCAGGACTTGTTGATGAGGGCAGGAAGTTATTCACTACAATGGAGGAGTACTCCCTTCAGGCTAACCTGAAGCACTATGCCTGTATGGTAGATCTCCTAGCAAAATCTGGTCATCTTCAAGAAGCAGAAGATATGGTTTCTGCAATGCCAATAGAACCTGATGGTGGAATATGGGGAACTTTACTTGGTGCTTGCAAAATGCATGGAAACTTTGAAATGGGGTTACGGGTTGCAAAGAAGGCACTTGCTTCTGACCCAGGAAATGATGGGTACTACATTTTAATGTCAAATTCGTATGGTTGTGCTGAGAAGTGGGATGAAATAGAGAGACTAAGAGACATGATGAAGAAATATGGAGTGGAAAAGAGTATAGGTTGGAGCTCAATTGATATTTATGGGCGAGTTTAATTGGACCGGTTTTGCTGAGTAGTTGTGATCTAGTTCTTACTCTACCCCAGATATGCTTTAAGGAGAATACTCTCAGTAATATATTATGCAGCTTTCCTCAAAAGAAAAAAAAAAGGTGCAGCCAGCAGCCCTATCATAAAAGAGAAAACTACAATGGTTCAGTTAAAGGTGGCTTCCATGCATATGTTCTTACATCATAGAACTGAGCCAGGTGGACTGGAACATAACAGTCATGGCATCATGGCAGTATATTTCTGTTTTGTGCTGACAGAAACATTATGTTGATAATTATAGCTGTACAGAGTATTGCTTAGCATGTGCATAACAACATCGGGTGCAATTCCCAAAAAGGACTATCATGTTGTTTTAAATGGTTATTTCAAAACAACAGAATATTGAAAATATGTGGCTTGTGGCCCATGGTATGCTAACTCATTGAACCCTGGCATATTTGCTGTGATATTACTTTTTTGTTCATCATCATTGCTTCCTATTTCTGCTTCAACCTTCTATGTCTTATGCCTTGGTTGTTTGCTCCCTGGGCAGAGTACAAGAAGTGGCCCTGCTGTGGTGGAGTAAAAACTTATACAGGTTCAGCAAATTCAGTTTCCTCTGTTTTCTTTAATGTGATGCATTACTGCAAGAGCTGGCCCTTTTTATCTACTGCTAATGCAATTGCAGCATTTGGATATCATAAATGTTCAGAACAAATTTCAGTTGAAGTGCTCTAGTGATAGAAAAAGAAGGGAGTTGATGTTAGCAGCTTATGCTACTAGTAACACACAATCACAAAGTGCTCTTGAACACCAAGACATGTTAATCACAATCTCCTCTGGGCATGTGGAGTTTATTTTTCCCACAGGTATGTGTGTAGAATGTAGTGACTATCATGTTCTTGAGCATTAACATGTGGTTGATGTTTACATGATGTTCATCACTCACAACATTTCTGATTTTTATCCTAGGATTTTTATGTTCATCACTCCATTCTGGCATTCTGCTACATGAATTTGTGGTTGATGTTTACATGCTGTTCATCTTGTTACAGTTTCCTTGTTATGTTGAAGCACCGAAACAACCCATAACAAGGGCACTCTAGATAACTTGTACCCAAACTGTGGTGTAACCATGTTAGGTCAGATCACTCTGTTTCGTAAAAGAGAATTTCACTGAAATGTTTACATTAGAGAGAGCCAAGCTGACCGGAACATCGAGGAGATGATCGACAGTAGATTACTTTTTGGTGCTTACTGAATTATTATGTCGGTACTGTAGCTGTACTGGACATTATTTGGCAATAATTGTAGTGACACTAGGCAGGTTTTCAAGAGAACTTTATTGTTGCCACAACCGTTGATTGCAAAAAACCTGCACATATTTGAGGACACAGCCCATGATACAGTAGCTCCACTTCCATTATCTTATATCTTGAATGATTCTTTTGTGCGCAGGTTCATGGTCTTTTTGTAGTGGAATGAGACTTTCACCGGTTCAACTAATCCAATCGCTAACACTCTTCACCTTGTGATTCATTACTTGCAATGACTTCCTTCCATTCCTGCAAATTATGCGACATTCCTTTCGAATATTTATAATGCTCAGGTAAAATGTTTAACTCGTGCACATATATAGAAAACCTTTATCACATCTGCTCGCTTGGTCTGTACATTTTCTGTTGGCTGACACGTATGTTGCTAGCGATCATCCATTCTCGGAATCCTGAGGAGCAACCTAGAAGAACTTGTATAGTTGTATCTAGCTGTAGGTTTGGCTCTTCATCAACTTATTCTGATTTCTGCAACATGGATTTATGGATAATGTTGGCATAATGTTTATCTTGATCTAACTCCATTGTTTCATCTGCGCAGGAACTTCCCATGTGGAAGGACGTGCTACATACCTCGTACCAGACCTATGGGGTAGGGTGGGATTATCATAGCAAACAATTACCACATGCTTTACGGTGCCATACGACCGCATTGATCCGAGCTAGTGGCGCTAGTAGCACTTCACTGGAGCAAAAGACACTATAGCCGCATATGCAGGTGTGTACCACTGCTGCACTGCACCCTCCCTTCTTTTGGATATGGGCACCAACTCTTTTTGCAATGGATTCGCTAAGGAGAATGGTGAGGGAAACAATTTATGAGCCATTTCATTGGGATCCTTACGACTCGCCAATGGTGAAGGATGCACTTATCTCACGTTCCTTTGCAGGCACATGATGCCTATAGGATTAAGAACACCCACCTATTAGTCTATATTAGTCTATATTAGTCGATTCGGTGTTAGGTTTCTCTCAGTGAGTTACTGGGTTGTGTTGTGTTGGTAGTGCGAGATTGTGGTGATGCGTTTTGATGCATGTCCGACCTCGACAGCATCCTGTCGTTGTAATTTTATTGTCACATTTCTCCTCAGTCTTAATAACATTGAATGGCCTCCTTCGGCCATTCCGGGAAAAAAAAAATGCATGCAGCCTCGCTCTCGTTTATCTGTAACAAGCATGCATCTTTTTATAAGGGAAAAAACTTTGTAACAGGGCATGCATAAACCTGTTTGCGTATCTGAATTGAACCGACATTTTGCAAGCCGGATAGTGGATACAGAACATGAAGCTGAAATATACCTGCAAGTTTTGGCGCACTTGCTTTCCCAGTTATTAGCTGTCGGTTCTCCTCTCTACGACCTAGGAGTTAGAAGTTTTATTTTACTGTTAGTAAGAGATGTATAGCTTCACTAAGGTATATATACCTCTCGGTAACTTCGTAGGATGAAAAGTGAAAATCTCTGTTAACAACCTGACAGACCTGGAATCAGTTTTTCAAGCAAAACCCTTTTCTTCTAGTTACAAAAAAACGCAAACTGCTTGAGATACTGACCTTCCGATCATGAACACTTATTCTTCTTTCAATATTGTTGGAATAGTTGATCGTATTTAAACTAAAAAGTACATTTCATTTTGTAATATGGTAGAGAGGAGTTGTTTTTCTAATAGAAAAATGGGGATAAGGGGAAAGCCTGACAAAATATAAACAGAAGATTTGTCTATCTGGAAACATAAAAGATTTAAACTTGTCTTAGGAGAACAAAACAATGTCTATGATGGAGACATCAACCTTTACTACTTAATTCCGTTAGAAGCAGGTTCCTCTGCATCTTTTCCTTTTCACAGGATATTATTGGAATTAAATTTCAAAATATATGTTTTTTATTCTATAAAATATACTAAATTCATCCATTTTTGCATAAATGTTCGTGGTGTTGTGGCCGAGCTATGCACACCAGCTGTCACTGCACGTCACAGGCCGCACCAGCCCACACTGACGTTAGACCGACGCACTTCGACACCAATTGGTGCTGCACCGTTGTTTTGCGATTCCGCGGCACCGGCCGGTGCCACAAAATGGTTCCGTGGCACCATGCAGTGCTGCCAAATGGTTCCGCGGCACCGCAAGGTGGTAGCCGGTGCCACACGGCTCGGTCGTGGCATCATGAATATATCTGCAAAATTGTATGAATTCAGTATATTTTTGCAAAATTAAAAGAAAACACATATATTTTAAAATTTAATTCGATATTCTTGTACCCCACAAGCTGACCAATATGCAAGAACAATCAAAGTTGCAATCAAAGAGAACGTTACAACTTGTCAAACACCAAACCCAAATTTCTCTCAAAGTTATAGCTCCAAAGGAAAAGTAAGCATACGCTTTATTGATCTTAACTTCAACATGAATACATGATAGAAACATGGGCTCTCACTCTTTTCCATTCGGATTATAAGCCGCTATCAAAACTTGAATTTAAAGCTTGATTTTAAATTTAGGTTATAGAGGTTTTTCATCATTGTTTTTTTCTGGTACCGTCTTTCATACCACAAATAACTTATGTATTATAAAAAAATAACTATATTTCACATATAAATTACTTTCTAAATATGATACGAATTTTTTTGGCCTTTGGGCCAAACGGTGAGACGCATAGTTGTTTTATTGAAATGAATGACACATACGTGATACGCAGCTGCATACATGTATGTAGCATGTCTCATCGCAAGAACAAATGTTCATAATTACACGCTGATAAACTTTCGGTAGAAATGTTTACGAATTTGTTTCTTTATCCAATTATCCCCATCTCTTGGGTGTATATTAGCAAGACACGGGGTGCATCAGTGTGTGCATCTTCCATGCAACTGGAAAAAAAAAAGCATGTTCTCACACTTGCTAATATATGCTCCTATAATGATAGTTTATGGTTCGATTAGTGTATAAACAAAAACGGTCCTTCGTAGTAAGATATTGGAGCCTTCGTAGAATTAACGGAAACAATTGACGCAGCTGGAGTTCGCGTCCTTGTCATACTACAACTACACGTCACACGAAACTTACAAACGGTCCTGTATTGATCGAACGGCCGAGATATGCTCCCGTCCACCGACCTCAATCCCATCGGGGAAGGGCAATATCGTAATTCCCTCCCTTCCCACCGCTCTCTTTCCTTCCCCCCTCCCCTGCTAACTTGTGCGGCCCGGATTAATAAAAGCAAGCAACTGAAACGCCAAACGCCAAAAAGCACGAGAAGATTTCCATTAACTCCGCCCTCGTGTGTCATCGTGTGTTTATCTATCCATCCATCCATCCATTTATCAGGCCATCACCCCTCTGTCCTCTCTCCTACCTCGCGTTCTCGCCCCCCTCTCTCTCTATTGCGTTTCCTGGCCTCCGCCGCTTTTTAGGGTTTTTGTTCGGCGCGCGCCGCCCCGGCGAGAGGTAAACTGGTCCCTCCCCCGGCGAGATGGGCCACATCGACGCGAAGAAGAAGAGGGTAAGGGCTCTCTCGTTTTGTGCGTTGGGGGATTGGGGGTGGGGGTTGATCTGCGATTCAGGATTGCTGATCTGTGTGGTTTCTGTGTTTCGTTGGCAGGGGAACCGGTCGTCGGCGAAGCTGAAGCAGTGCAAGCTCGACGCGCGCCGCGAGCAGTGGCTTTCGCAAGGTCTGATCTCGTGCCTCACTTGTGGGATGTTCATCTGATTTTTTTTGGGGGTGTTTTTCTCGTCTAGGTTTGGGGGCTGGGCGGTGCGCGTGCGGGAGTTGGAATCTCTATGCGGATCATAGTTAAATCTCGTGTTTCAGCGTAGGAATCGGTATTATCTATTGTGAATATTGGGTTTGGGGATGATCTAGGTGGGAAATTGGTGATTTTATTGAAGATTGTTCAAACTCTGATCCTGTTGCGTTTTGGATTGGTGTAGTCAATGGTGGAAAGGAGGCTAAGGCAGAGACTTCGCCGACAGGTACAGAGTCAAATGCCGGGTCTCTGACCGTCCCTTCGCCACACCCTCCGCTCCCTCGCCGGCGTGTAGATGTGAGGTCGAGGGGAGGGGATCCAGAGGAGGACAGGGATGATTCAGGTGTTGCCAGGCAGGAGTTAGGCAGCGGCTATCTCGACTCTCCAGTGCACAGCCCCAGCTCGGACAATTCTGGAAGCGTTGGTGGCATTCAGAGGAAGCATTACAGCAATGTCTGTGGCCTCAATCTCAGCAGCGGCAGCAGTGTATGGTCCAGTTCGAGAAGTGTTAGCGAGGCCGAGGATGATGATGCAGGTGGCCCTGACGAGGAGAACGGGGTCTTGGATGACTGGGAGGCTGTTGCCGATGCAGATGTTCTTGCAGTTGATAGTTCTCATTCCCACCAGAGTTCAAGTCCAATGGCACCCCCAGAAGCTCCGAGTATCTGTACAGCTCCTACCAACCCTCCCATTCAGAGAACAAAAGCTTGGGCACCTGATGATATTCGCCGTCCGCAGAGCTTGCCCAGTATCTCCAGGCAGACCAGCTTCCCAGCAAGCATCGGGAACTGCTGGATGGGTGGTGCACAGCAGGATCTCCACTCTTTTCCTTTGACATGTCCAATATGCTGTGAGGATCTTGACCCAACGGACTCGAGCTTCTGTCCCTGTACTTGTAAGTTTCGCTTGTGTCTCTTCTGCCACAACAAGATCCTCGAAGCTGATGGCCGCTGCCCTGGGTGCAGGAAGGAGTATGTTGCAGTGCGTCTGTCCCGATCTTGTAGCATGGGTCCAAGATACTAGGTTGTGCCAGGGTTATAATAGCTCTCTGTCACAATTATGTCCTTCACATGTTGCTGTCGAATATGCTAGCTTTGTCTCGTGTTGTCCGTTTTTGGTATAAAGAAATGTGCATATTGGAATAGGTGCTAAATCCATATAGAATGTCTGCAGAAACCGGGTCTCTCTTTTTAGACTGTTTGCATTGTATGTGATGCATATGACATGCTGGAGAGGACTATCGTTTTGTGATATCATATATGACAACTATATAAGATGACCTTTGCAGTTCCTTCTCTACCCATTCACCTGCCTCTGATTTTCTTTTAAACTTCTGTTAAGATCTATTCAGAGGTATAACTCATAAAACCACATTATGCATTCCTTTCTATTGCTTTAAATACTACATTTATGATACTGGTGGACTTCAATTTATCAAATGCAATATGTACTGTGGTGTTGTACAAGTGGGTTTACATTTTTAAACCAAATCTACTTATTGTATAATCTGCTTATGATTGGCAGTTTTCAGAATTCTCTCTTAACAGGGCTCCTGTCTGCTTTCACCGTCGAGATTTCTTTCCCAAATGTTTAGTATATTTCATTGGATTTAACCTTTCAGGCTGTGGTTAATCAGTAGTCTGCCAGGGTGGTTAATTGTCATCCAGGCTTTGGCAAGAAAGGAATTGTATCTGTAGTTTTGGTTAAGGTGTGTTGGCTTTCTCTCCCTGTTTACCTTAATTTAGTTCTTAATTTTTTGCAATATATTTCAACCCTGCCAGGCAACTGCAAGAGCTGTGCACATTTGTCATGGGCCTTACCATGCATGCAGTTTTATCTGGTTTTGTGTTCCTGCCATATCTTGATTTCTTGCATAATCTGAGTTCGTCTGTGAAACAACTCAACTTGTATTTAAGTGTCACTGCATTATATTGTAAGCCTTCTGACTGGGTTTTGTCGGGCTGAGATGTCTGAAGCTAAGCTAGGAATAACTGCACTGCTTAGACCTAGTTCAAGCCTTTATGGTGACACAAGTGTTGAAAACTTAAAGATAGGATAGGAAGTGGGCCAGAAATGCCAAATTTAGTGGTCGACTTTGCACGCTGACACAATAGCACATTTCATTATATTCTCATCATGTGTTACACTGCCCTGAGTTAACCTGATGACTGGTGACGTTACCCTGAATTTTAATGTTGGTGCTGTGATACTGGATTTCCGATAATGTGTTAGTTACTCTGCTTCTTTTGGTGCCTTGATCATCAGATACTGGCGCAGAGATATGTCATCCTATTCATGGTAAAGTAGAATTATTTGAGTATTGGTCCAATCCGCCTCAAGATTTTTTTTTTCTTTGAATGCTAGAATTATTTTGGGTCTTGGCAGTTGACATGATACACTTTCCCTGTATGCTGTATTCGAATTTGTCTAACAAGGTTTTTGTGGAGTGTTAATATGAGCAGTCAACATTATCCAAGAATCTATTATTCAAGACACTGTTCTTTTCTGGAAGCGGGCTTATATGACTGGTGCAACCTTGCAGGATGTCCCTAGTTGCGTTCTTTGGTGTCTGTTTGTCTATGATAAGCAGTAGAGTTCAGGCCTCATTGTCCGGACGAGCAGAAAGTCACGTGAAAACATGGGATTTCTAGTTGTGAGGTTGTATTAAGGGTGTGTTCTCTGAATTTTTGAATTTCTCACATGACTGGTTGTAAGAAGCTACTGAAAGTTTCCCCCCTGAAACATGTGCGCTGTACTGCAATTTTGCTGTTTGCCAAGTTGCAACAATCCATGAAGGCCTATTTATGTTCAGGTTACTGTGCCTTAGTTCCTATTCCATCTGGAACGATGTGTTTGTTACGTGTTGATAATAATGTCTAGCGATCTAGCCTGTTTGGATTACTGTAGTTATGTTCTTATTCCACCTGGAACAAAGTCAGTCTACTGCAAAGATCCTGCAAGTGCTCGTGTCTGCTAGAAATTAGCGAACATCAACAGATAACGCCAGCCATATTAGATAAACAGATACAGTAATTGAGAAGATCTAATTTTAGCAATTCGCATAGTCACAGACCAATATGAAGGTGTTTGCGGGCAAGTCAATGCCATTAAGCATAGTCAAAACGAGTTCTCGCTGAATTGCATAACTAACAGGTGCGGATCTAAATCCATTACAGGCTTTCAGCTAGTCCATAATTTTTACATTCATCTAGTCGAAGAGAGGCAACAAAATGCGGCAAATTACTTCTTTAAGTGAGTAACCTGTTGACTTCCCTCTTGATCCACAGTGCACCAAGCCTGGTATCATAGGAAAGGAAGATCTCTCGGTTAGCTGCATCCTTGAAGACATCAGATGCCAGAACCTTGACCTGATCAGATACGTCAGTCATTGTATTCAGTGCCTTGATACACCTAGAAAGCGAGAACTGCTCTCCATCCTTCTTCGTTTGTTCCTTCAAGCGAGCGTGCTTCATTCTGAATTCCAGATAAGCCTCCATGGTTTGCTGGATGTCAGGTACCTTACGCTTCTTGCGCTTGTCCTTTTGAGGTTCTATGCAAGAGCTTGACTGCGCAGGTTCATCAGCTTTTTGTGGCTTTGGGTCTGCACAATGCTGTGGTTTTTCCAGTACCTCTTCCATTGAATTTTGCAGAATATCAAGATCATCCAGACCATGTGCCTCTAACTCTGGAGTTCTCTGAAGTATGCCAATGTTGTTCACTCCCTCATCTATGTCTGAAATACCCGTGCCACAAGTTCTTCCAGGTACACTCGGAAGTGTGGTCACATTATTACCTCCATCATCAACATTCCTAACAGCATGTTGAGGTTTGCTCGGGGTTAAGTGATGCTCCCCTTCAGGAATGTCACCTTAGCACAATAAAGCATGTTAGTTTCAGAAAAAACCAAAGCACGCATAACAATTCTTGTTCTGAGCTAATTTGAATGGGTAGAAGGTAGGTACCTTCAATTAACAGCTCAAGGGATTGAAGTAGCGGAAAACTCTTAGTTTGGTACTTCCGTGCCTTGGGCATGTCCTAGAAATTTAAAATGAATGATTAAATTATCACTCGATTGCACAAACAACTACAGTGGAAGAATTTGAAGCTCACTTCAATTATCTCATCCCAAATTTCATCTGTCGTTCTGATCATGGATGCATTTTGATCCCAAGAAACACCTTCACGCTCGAGGATTGATTTTACCAATCTATAATCTCTCTTCAATTGGGTCTCATGTTCCTGAATTTGAACTTTAGTAAATTTTGCTTCTGGGTACCTATTGTTGAAATCATTAACAATTTTCCTCCACCCATCAGTTCTCCATCCATTCTGCGTACGGTAGTGTGCAATATTGTTCTCATGAAGCACATCAACAAGACCCTTCGTATACTTTGATACCCACCTTGCTCTGCCTGCCATGTTAACCTGGGAGCATAAAAGGCATCAAGAAAGCATTGAGCAATGAAGGCACCCAAGATAGTACCTCCGTCCGATAAAATAATTCTTTCTAGATATGCACCTAGACATGAACTTGTCCATATACATACCCACAAAGATTTTCTATATGGGACAGATGTACTAGAGCTAAAGACCAAAAATAAACGATTGCAGTTAATCCTGCAGTAAATGTGGCTGTTATTCCAAAATAGAGTGAACCTTTCCCAATCTTTCCCTTACTAAGTTCCGCTGTTTCTATCTTTTCCTTTTAAACAGTGAGGCCCTATGCCCCTATCAGTATGCTGCCTGTAATCTATATCTATACTCTACACTCCTTTAAAAGACCCTAACTGTAGAGGTGCATAGTTAATCTGCTCACCACCTACCCACTGTCACGTGGGTCCTTGTTGCCAGTATTTGTGTTTGAAATTCAAATCCAATAGTCTACCAATGGTACCATCAAACAGTTAGCTATATGGACCAGCATATTTCATTCATAAACAAGATGTATCGAGCAAGCCAGATACAAAGCAAATAGAGTTATATATAGAGAGCATTTAAGGAGGAACTGGAGGAACCATCAAATTCCAACCAGAATATGAATTTTTAGATTAATATTTGAAAAAATGTAATGATGTGATTTAATTTTAATATTGTTGCAACTCACGGGGTGAGGCGAGGATGTTTGCACAACCTACCCGGGTTCAATCCCAAACCTAGTGTGTTTCTCCTATGAACCCCGTTCTTCTTAATTCAAAGATAGCCAGCTCCACCTAGTTATTGCCATTTCACCTCATTAAAGGGTAAGGCCATGCTTCTTTCCACTTAGGATTATTATAAACCATATTACTAACCAGATTACCATAAGTTGGATTGTTATAAGTGGATGAGAATAATCTGAAATAAGCTCACTTGGAGGAGCTTATCAGATTATAGTGATCCGACCTCCAGATTACAATAAGCTGGTCCAATAATCTATTTGTTTCTTTTAGATTACTCCTAATAATCTAGATTACCATAATCACAGGCCAAAAGAAACAGGGCCTAACTATGCACTGCAATGCATATTACTATATTCAATCTACTATAACTCAGATGGATAAGTGGATCTGGACCACCTTTTCCTAAACTAAGACAAGTGAACCTGCACCACTTGAATTGAACAGGGCCTGTTTAAACCGTAAAATGCAGGCCAAAACAGGCTTGCAGTTATCGAGCCCAAAGGTAGACAATCGTACTGCAGATCAGGGGCGGACCCTCCCTTGTGGCAAGGGATGGCGCCGGCCATAGCTACCCGTCAGCACAAAAACACTACATATATGTCTTCTCTGAACATCCGAGCAGGCAAAACAGTGTACCTATATGAAATGTGTGTGTGTGTGTGTGTGCCAGTAATGGGCGGTGTTACGGGTGAGAAAACAAGCGAATGAGCTAGGATCTAAACTGATTTGACGGCCCTATTCGTGATTAGTTGCGGTACAAGCGCAGAGAAAATATATGACTTGAAAACTTGCTCGCTGCTGGCGTAGGGCAGTGGGTAGTAGTTCTGGTATTTTTATCTGGTTACAAACTACTACTTGGATGAACTATTAGTTGTACAAGCTAATGTATTTACTGATAATGCAGAATATTTGGTTAGGCCATTTATGGCTATCTGAGGCATCGAACAAAATTGCAACAACAAATGGCTCCATCAGTTTAAATTTATAGTAAACCATATATTTTACGGTGTACATATCACATAACTGTATATCCAGTATCATAGTCCACCATAGCTAATTTTTTACGCTGGATCCACCACTGCTGCAGATGAACACTGCATTAAAGTATGAACCAGGGAACACAGAAAAAAATAGGAAATCTATAAACCCTAAAAAGTGCAAGAACATAAACCTATATAAATCAGTAAAGATGATTAAACGAAACAATATATAAAATGTAATGGTCTGATGCCGAGTTACCAAAGTCGCATGCAAGTGTTCTACCTGTGCGCTCCACTAGCACAACTTAACAAAAATGGATAGGAAAAGAAGGTGATACACCACGAAGCTTACCTTCAGAACAGCGCGGCGGCAATCACATTGCAGTCACGTCGACACAAAAGGGGACAGAGAAAACTAGCGAGGCAATCGGCCAAAAGCGTCTCCCAACTTCAGACACCGCACGCCCACCCAACGCGGCAAGCGAACTCAACGAGCACCGGAGGAGGAGGCTGGGTTAGCTGAGGAAGCAGGAGGCGACAACGACAACCTCCGACCCCCCGCGCGGGGTAGAAGGAAGAGGCGCGAGGGGAGCGGAGCAGGTGGGGGGAGATCGGCCGGCCGGCCGGCCGGCGAGGAGGAGCTTGAGACGCAGCCTCGCCGGGGAGTGGATGGATGCGGAACCTGATGTGATTTTTTTCCGCGGCGGATTGGGATGGGGAATTTCTTCGGGACCGGATTTTTTTCCCGTGGCGGCGAGGGTTCGTGACGACACGACAAGATCACGCGATGGGTCAGGCCGCCGCGTCAAGCCTGAACGTTCTGGGCTTGGGCCTCTCATGCATGCGGCCCACCCCAACCGCCTCATCGGTGTGAGTGTGACTGTGACACGGTATCCATACTCTGAATTTTTCCCCCACGAGGCCACGAGACGGCGTTCTGTTTATTCTTCAGTGCTGCTCGACCACGACGACGAGTCGACGACCAAACAGAGGCAGAACAAACCAAAGCTCCTGCCTTCCTGGAACTTTCCCCATATCTGCAACTTTTTCGCCAGGGACGATCATCTGCTATCCAAATCACTCCTTGATGAACTACCGGCCCAGAATCCTGAGAGGCTGAGACAGAAGGTAGCATTAGTCATCCGTGAATTGGTAAACGGCAGTGTTTACTGGGAGTCTGGGAAATGCCTATGGCCATCATAGAATGTTTGTTTTTGGCATGCAGTCATCAAGAGAGCTACGCAGCTTTCCTCCTGGATCCTTGTCCCGTCCTGAGGATTAATCGCCATCGATCTTAATGTTGTGTTCGATGGAGCACGTCATTTTCTGGTAGGTAGAGATCGATTCGGCACATGCAAAAAATAGCTTAGGAATA
>CM002482.1:13069529-13084432 GCA_000325765.3 Leersia perrieri | reverse complement strand
CGATTATTCATTAATTTGCCATTTCCTTTGTATAGATTACTGATGAAGAATAATCAACAATTGGAGTCACAAGTTATCTATTGGACATTGGTTTGGTATGGAAAAAAATCCCTATATATCATTAGTTCGATGTATGTGTACTTTTAACTATACATGTACCAATTTATGTATAAGACATGTTTCGATTTATGTTGATCCAATTTGTTCAGCCCCCACTATAATTTTGTCCTAGATCCGCCTCTGTGCCAGATGTTGAGTGGTGTACCGTGTACGTGCTAAAGTCAGGTTAGCGCTCCATTCGATTCAAGGATTTCTATATGGATTTTAGACGAATTGAATCCTGAGAATTTTTTTAGGTTGTTTGAAACATATGAGCGGATGTCGCTTAATTTCACATGGTCTTCAACATTTTGATTTGATCGTTAACTTGTCCATATGACATTATTGAAAGTTATAAATTAAATTAACATTATATGGAAACACTTTCAAATACAAATTTAATAACATTACATGCATAACACTAAATATAAGTATAGTTACTTTAACTAGTCAAAACTTTCAAATATTGATCTGCGGCATAACATTAAAAATATATGTCGTTACTTTAACTTTTAGTCAAATATTGACCTGTGAAAAACAAGGATGCCCTACGTATCAAGACGGAGGTACTATAGTTTACATTTTCGCTGGCATCATGATTATTAGGCTTTAGGAACAGATGTTGTGGTTTTTTTCTTTTGGTAATGTTAATAATAGAAGCCATCTTAAAATAATAATATTATATTGTTTATAAATTTAAGGCGTACTTTTTTCTTTTTGCCAATCTCTTTATTGTCGAACCATGAACATAAAAATTCATTCAAATACGAATCCACTGGTAAAACTTGTATGGCACTAAATCTACATAGGGATCTTAGTTTAATTACTAGTCAAAATTTATAATGCCTTATATTTTCATGAATGTTATAAGCATTATATTTTCTTGAAGAGCAAGTAGAATAAGAAGATATAGGTGTTGGACCTAATTAGGGTTGGAACATATAAATCTAATAATAAAACTTTAAAGACACATAAAAGTATAAATTATAAGCCAAGGGGTGAGTGGTCTTTCACCGGAATGTCTGATAAAGTCACCAGAACATCAGTTAAAAATTCTCTGTTGGATATTGATTTTTACCAAACTGTCCGGTGGACTATCCGATGAGCGGACTATCTGGTAATATTACCGAATGTCCGGTGGCAAGTTGATATTAGAGGTGTTAACTTCTAAAACATATGGAGATTTAATGGTTGCGTTTATTCTTCATAAATAGGTCATTATAACTCAATTAAACAGCCATTCATTTCCTCTTCTTCCTTCTTGTCACATGAGAAGTTTCTCTCATTCTCTCCACTATTGTTCTTGGAGTTTAAGCTCTTGCATTGCAATTTCTTCATCCTCGATTCTAAGCTCTTGCGTACACAAGATCTTAGAACGAGTAGCCCTCCAAAACTAACGCCGCGTCACGTGTACCTGCACAGGTAGACGGGCGATATAGTTTTTAGGGAGTGCTTCCATGTGACTGGTTAAGGTTCTTACTCATGGCGATGGACGAGGCGAATGTCAACCTCAACGAAAATGGAACTAGTGATGGATCGGGAAGCAACAGAGGAGACAAAGGAGGAGACCATGGCGGATCAAGTGGATCGTCTACATTCAACTCTGGGTATGATCTTCTTATATTGATCGTGAACATGGTAGATATTATCGTGTTCTTTTTGTGCTGAACATGTTTAGTTTTACACAAAATCATTTTCTATTTTATGACATCATGATATTGATTATTTCTTTATCGAATTTTTAGATTATATTATGTTGAAAATTGACTAGATTTCCAATTCCAATAATAGGTACTCCTACGTTTCTCTGAGATCTACTAGTAAACACAATGGCATGTTGTTCTTTTGGATCTCACGTACGTAGACCGGTAGACGTAGCTAGTTGGTTCTTTGTGCCGATGACAACGAGGGCCCACCTTACAAAAGAGTATCAGAAGACCGTATCAGAAGACCATGCCTCGACGGCTCGATTTGTTCTCTCTTGTTCTGAAGCCAAGAAAGACCATGCCTCTCAAAACGACTCTCTCTATATAAACAGCCCGTAGAGTCCAACACTCCAAATAAACCGCCTCTCTCTCCAGTCCAGACACGACGTTGCGACGCCGGACCGCTTCCAAGTTCCATCTGCAGTCTCGCTAGCTCCTCCGCGACGATCGATCGATGGCGGCGATGGACGGCGAGGCCGGTGGTCTGCCGCTGCTGGCGGACAAGGCGCCGAGCCACCACCCGGAGCGGCACTTCACGTCGGGGGAGGTGGTCCGCGACGTCATCATGGGCGTCTCCGACGGCCTCACCGTGCCCTTCGCCCTCGCCGCGGGTCTCTCCGGCGCCAGCGCGCCATCATCGCTCGTCCTCACCGCCGGCCTCGCCGAGGTCGCCGCCGGCGCCATCTCCATGGGCCTCGGAGGGTAACCATTTAGCCGATCTCTCATTCTCTCTCGTTTCTTAATTTAACAGGGTGTGTCTGCCTTCATTGTCCATGCATTGCCCCCCTCATCCTGCAAATTTAATTATTTTGTTATCAATACTGAAACCGTCAGTTTCCTCTTCTAGACTGGATCATGGTTTATAGCTAGATTTGCTTTCCTTTTTCAAAAACAAGGGGCAGAGGCGCAGAGCCCTTGCTCCCAGGTATTTCATTATCAAAACAGGAGAGACCCATGCCATCTGCTTGTTAGCAGCAGTATGTCAGTAAATACAATGGAAAGCTTCCGTGGACCCATAGAACATGATAGAAAACTTAACCATCTGAAGTCTGAGCTCTGAAGTGCAATATGGTCATGATATATGGAATGAATATTTCAATACCACATGCATGCATATCTTCACTAGTGTACAATATTGTACAGGTCGTGTCTTTTGCAAAGACGCTTAACACATGTTTGGGAACATAGAAACAGTTCATAGGATCGATACAATCTTAGGCCTTGTTCGAAAGAGACAGTGTAATTGGATTATTTTGGACATGCAAAACAAAAATGATCATTAGCACATGATTAATTAAGTATTAACTATTAAAAATTAGAAAAATAGATTCTTATGAATTTTTAAAGAAACTTTTATATAAATTTTGTTTGCAAAAAACACACGGATAATTATTTTGAGAAGCGTGCTAACGGAAAACGAGGCAAAAAAATCCCGTGCGATGTTGAATCAAACTCGCCCTTAATCAATTGTTCCAAATTAAGGGCCTTATAGGAAGAAAAGTCCTAAATAATATAACTTTTTACAGAACCAATACACTTTCTTCCGTCCAAAGGATCCCTTAGTTCGTAGAGAGTTTTTCCTGTAGCCTCAGAATATTTTACACGTCCTTCTGGAGGACGCATAGGCCACAGCCCAAAAGATTTACGAAGCGGAGGTTGGAGAGCCTGATTGTAAATTATTTTAGGGGCTCACTCTTAAAAGATAATTGTTTCATAAAAAAATGGACATAAGCTAGCCTTTGTCTTTACCCGCTCCCCAAACTCCTGTAGTTCTGCTGCTGCCTGCTAGGATATGTCGTCGGACTGCACATAATGAAAATGCAGTTGCACCTGTGCTGTGCATCTCGGAATATTAGCATCTTATATGGATAGGGCAACCAACACCAAGTTAGGCATATGCATGCCCTGAATATACTTACAAGATCACAGTTGTACTTGCTGGATATTACCTTGTTACCTCATGAACATTATGACCACCGTGTTCATTGCTGTTCAGGTTGCGCAGTATGTGTATGATTGCCATCTGTTCTTTGCCTAGCCCCCGTTCCCACAGTTCCACTTGCAAATTATTAGTAGATTACCATTCATCCTGTATTCCTGTCATGGACTCGTGGTGTCATCCAAGCCCCAAAAAAGAGTCACTAATGTAAAGTTAGTTCGTGATGGACACATGTGTGGCCCTGTTCCACCTGCTACTCCAGCACACTTTGTGTTAGTATCACAACTTTTAGGCCTATAAGAAAGTGGAGAATAATACTTTTCCCCTTTAAACTGGGAAGAAGACAAGATCATATTGTTTTCAAATCAAATTAAAAAAGGCGTGAACAAATCCATGACACTTACCCGCAATTGCATCATGTGGTAGGTATCTCGCGGCCAAAAGCGAAGCAGACCATTACCAGAGGGAGATGAAAAGGGAGCAGGAGGAGATCATCACAGTCCCAGACACTGGTAAACTGATAAGCAGATGCAACAAGATACCATATGCTGAAACATGTTGCTAGATTCCTCCTTCTGCAACCAGCAAGAAAGCTGCCTCACTTTTATCCTTTTCTTTTTAATTTCCTTGTATCATCTATCAGAGGCGGCTGAGATTGGCGAGATCATGTCACAGTATGGGCTCGAACCTCATGAGTATGGCCCTGTTGTGGACGGGCTCCGTAGGAACCCTCAAGCTTGGCTCGACTTCATGATGAGGTATGATCAACCGGTGCTACTCTCTTTGTCAATCTATTTGGCTACTAGAAAGCAAATTTGATAATGTCTGATGAAACTAATATGAAATGCTTTGATTGCCCTTTATGAGTTCGCCATAGCACAAATACGAAGCTGTCAACAATGAAAATCACATATATATTAGTCACCAGCAATCATAATCATATAAAAGATTAAAAAAAAATAGAACTATAAAACTAATACATATGATAGATACTTTTCCTAACTAACCAGAGTAATGTATCCAGGTTTGAGCTGGGATTGGAGAAGCCAGACCCTAAAAGAGCTGTGCAAAGCGCTTTGACAATTGCACTGTCTTATGTCATTGGTGGATTGGTCCCTCTCCTGCCCTACATGTTTATCTCCACAGCCCAGAATGCCATGCTCACCTCTGTTGGTGTCACGCTCGTTGCACTGCTTTTCTTTGGCTACATCAAGGGTCGCTTTACTGGAAACCGCCCATTCCTCAGTGCTATCCAAACTGCTGTTATTGGTGCAATTGCTTCTGCTGCGGCATATGGAATGGCTAAGGCAGTGCAAGCCAGATAATGCTTAGATCCCTCGTGTCTGTATCTGAAGTTTCAGTAGGCTGCAATGAATCCAGTGAAGCTGTAAAATTGTCTGTTTCGAACATCGCAATTCTCAGATTAAGCAAATGTACTTCACCTTTCATTGTACTAATGAATAAATTTTGGGAAACATACAGAATAAAAGCATGCTATTTTTAAGTTCTATGTCCTTATCTTGCAAGTTGAACATCCAACATACACATTTGACAGATCGCTCGCATTTTGATTTTGATCAATGTGACAAGCAAATTAAAATTAGATCAAATGTCTATCAGACATCAAGAACATGTTGAGCTGCACACTGTGGCTTCGGGTCAAAACTCAAAACTCATGAAAGTTATATGTATCACAAGAGAACTAAATCTGAACCATGAGTAATGCTTTAAGTAGGTCTTGTCAACGCAAACAAAGGAGAAACAAGTCTTAGTTAGAAAATGCCTTACTTCTGGTCATGACTATTTGCCTGACTGGCTGGAGGTGACAGTGAGTCAGTGAAAGGCTAAAAGCTTACTCTCTTATGCAGCCAGGAGAATCACTTCAAGCACTGTAGAAAGTAACGAATACATGTACGGTCACACAGTATAATGCCTCTTATTGCAGGTAAACATTTCTGAACATCCTGAAAAATGTACTGACCGATGAAGTATAATTGTACATATGTACAAAATCAAGAACATATCAGGTTGTTAATACTTCAAAAACCACTTCTTCCAAATTTTTCAACTCATAAAGTACTCTTGCCTAATTGAGATTACAGTCATGCCATTGATCTAACAGGGCTTGCAATGCACATATATTCACATTTGTTCTATATCTTCTTGATCAACAGGAATTTACTGTTCAAAAAGTACTGTCTTTGCCCACAAATGTTATCTATCATGGTAACCCTTAGTTGTTTTTCTCTTGACAATTTCGCTGACTACTGAAGTATAAACGCCAAAATCTGGCACCGTTCCTTTTGCACTCTTCAGTTCTTCAGAATTTGTAATTTTTCCATGCTTGCAATGCCCATCCAGGAGAATATTGTAGGTGATGTCATCTGGAGCTACACCTATATTAAGCATTGAATTAAGTAGCATGTCTGCATTCTTCATCTGCCCCAGCTTGCATAATCCATCCATAATCACATTATATGTCACAACTCCTGGTTTTCGACCCTTATTCTGCATTTCCTTCAGGAGACCAAGACCTGCCTTCACGTCCCCTTTCTTACACAAGGCATTAATCACCATTGTGTAGGTCGTGTTGTCAGGCTCCAAACCAGCCTCCATCATCTCCACCAGAACCCTCTCAGCATCAACTGATCGTGCTGCCTTGCTCAACCCCGATATGAGTGCTGTATATGTCACTTCATCCAATGCAACCCCTTCAGCCACCATATTCTGTTTAATCTCCATCGCCATGTCTAACTCTTCTTCCTTGCAATAACCATCAATGAGGGTGGTATAAGTAACCTTATCCGGCCTAAGACCTGCCCTCCTCATCTCTACCAAAATTCCACTAGCAGACTTCAAATCTCTTGCCCGGCAAAGCCCGTTCACCAGTGCATTGTACGTAACCACATCTGACCTCACACCCCTTTCTCCCATCTCCCGGTGCAGATCCAGCATAGTCTCAGCATCCCCCTTCTTGCAATGCGCGTCTATCAAAATGGTGAACACAACTGCATTGGGCCTCATACCCCTCTCGCACATTTTCTCAAACATTGCTCTTGCATCCTCTATCCTCCCCACCCTACACAACCCCTGTATCAAAGCACCATAAGTGTACACATCCGGTAGGACACCTGCCTCCGCCATCCCCCTGTAAAGCCTGTCCGCGCCATCCAGATCACCAACCCTGCACATCCCCGAAATCATGGTGTTAAAGCTGACAACCGTCGGCCGCACGCCCCTGCTCCTCATTTCGTCGAACACGTTCTGTGCACTTGCAAGCTCGCCCAATCTGACAAGATCACGCATCAAAACGTTAAACAACTTGGCCTCCGGTGGCAGGCCAGCGTCAAGCAGCTGCAGGTAGAAGCTGTAAGCTTCAGGAGCAGTGGGGAACCGGCTCATGAGGCCAGTGCACGTGGCAGGCGTGAGGACGCCACGGCGGAGGGCAAGGAGGACGAGGTCGCACGCGTCGGGGAGGAGGCCCTCCTCAGCGTAGGCCGTCGATAGCACAGCCACAAGAGGGGCCGGATCGCCGGGGGATTCGGCAGCGGCGATGGGGATGAGCAGCGGGAGGACGCGCGGCGCGGAGGAGCGGCCGAGACGGGAGGCGAGGAGGCGGAGGAGCGGGCGGGCGAGGTGCGGGAGGCCGTGGCGGAGGAGGTGGTTCGCCATGGAGAGGAAGGAGGACGGGGTGTGGCGGAAGAGGCCCGGAGTGGAGGCGGCGAGGAGGAGGCGGAAGAGGGAGAGGAGCGGGAGAGGCGGGAGGGAGAGCGGGTTGAGGC
This sequence comes from Leersia perrieri, assembly GCA_000325765.3. NCBI lineage: Eukaryota > Viridiplantae > Streptophyta > Magnoliopsida > Poales > Poaceae > Leersia > Leersia perrieri. Next base: position 13,076,906 of record CM002482.1, on the reverse strand, counting down.
GGAGGAGGGAGCGGAAGTGGTCGGAGGTGAAGGAGGGGAGGAGGCGGAGGAGCGGCGTTGGCGCGGTGGTCGGGAGAGGGGTTGGGTGGACGGGGAGGGTGAGCGCGAGCTCCGAGGCGGCGACCAGGAGGGGATCGGATGCCGCCTCGGGCGGACGCGGCTGCGGCGGCGGCGGCGGCGGCGGCGGCGGCGCGGCGTACCAGGGGAGAGCCCTCTGCATGGCGGCCGGTGGGGTGGGATGGGATCGGAGGGAGCGAGTCGCCGGCCGGGCCGCGGGCGCGCCAAGTTTGAAGGAAAAGCAGCTCGTCAGTTCGGAAGGATTGATGGAGAGTGGAGAGCTCAATGGAGGTTTTACGATTAGTAACCCTCCTTTGTGTTGAAATCCCCTTGACAGCCTCCCCACTTCCCCAGTTTTGTATAGCGAACTTAATGGGAGAACAGTTTACGTTCGATCAAGCTCAATCGGCATTGATATTCGATAGTCTGTTAGTAATAGAATAGTACAAAACTCTCTTTGAGCATCTCTAAACTTTCTAATGGTCTCTGAACAAATTGATTTTTGAAAATGTCCCTATAAGAATTCAGAATTATTGAGAGATACTTTTGTAGTTTTCCAATAACTCGCATACCCAATATTGCTTAAAAAAAAATTGGGATGGGAGGATTTGGAATTACTGGAGATACTCGTAGTTGTATTGCCCTAAGTATAGAATTTGAACCATTGGTGTATCTGTCCATATGGGTCTATGTTGCCCCTTTGATCACAATTAAAGGATTAGACCCATGGAGTGTGAAAGCAAACTGACATTTTTCATAACATTTAAAAACCTTTTTAAGAGCATATCAAATAGAGGTGCTAAATTTAAATATAAAAAACTCAATTTGGCCATTGATAGCTATAGATTTTTCTATCCACATTCCGATTTGCCTTGGCAGACTTTTCTACCTAGGCTCTCCAACGTAGCAGTAGGCCCACCACCCTCTTCTCTGTTTTCTTTTCCTCATTCATCTTTAGAATAATTTTGCTTGCATCACATCCACTCAACGTCCACGTTGGGGTGAGGGAGACAACACGCCGAGGAGGTAATGGCGTTGGGGAGCAGATCGAGAGTGCTTCGTACCCTCCATTAACTATGCACCGGTATCCTATTCGTCTTGTTGGGTGAACTTGTTATGTTTGGTACTTTGAGTTAGTCGTGTATTGGGGATGGGTCTAGGTGCTCTTGTATGGACATGTTTAGTCGTGTACGTCCTTTTAGGTGTAGAGCCCAGGTTTTTAACCATTATCTAAAATATCCTATCCGACATGCTAAACGAGATGACCAAATTTTGGCACACCATGCAAGTAATCATGCTTGATGGCTATCCCTCGATTCTGTCACTTAGTCTTGGGTTCTCAGGTGGATGTGGTTCCCCTCACCCCAAGAAGCACCACCGGCGGTGACGATGCGCTAAGCTGAATGAATTAGGGAAGCGGAGGGACCGAGCGAATGGAGTTACATATACAAGGTTTGCAGTATGAGTTGCCACATTGCCTAGGATGTGGGGGTGGTTCCATTATTTTCAGCGACATCCTTCGACAATGAGTGGAGTGCCACAATCACATTCATCATTTTGATCCATATAAACCAAAGACAATTAGTGGCGATATATCTGGCATAAATACAGGAATGATATAGGCATATAAGCTCTGTTCGGCTGGCTGTGCTGAATGGTTTTTTTTCTATAAAAGTTAGATGTGCTGCATGATTTTTTCTTAAGAGCTGGTTAGGCTGGTTGGAGCTAGCCAGGCGAACAGGTAATAGCCACTTTGTTGGAGCCCTCCTTTTGCATGATTGCTATATGTTTTTGTATGGAGAGTGAGATAGCTCGCCTTTTGGAAATGGCTAAATCTATTATTACTGATAAGGCGATAACCCATATAGTTCGGCCTGATATAAGTTCTGACATATGTGTGCCCAATTTCAGCTTATATGAGCAAGACCGTTGGTTAATTCTGACCTGTCAAGTTCAAGCCCATATGGTGCAGTGCCCGTGAAGGCCCGGGCCTAATACCATTGGTAGCAAGTTGCTCGTGGCGTGGTTTTGTTATCATCGATTTGGGATTAATAACTACAAGAAACGTACCACGAATGTTATGAATCAAATGGAAATTTCAGTGCTCAGTACTACGGGAACGTTTCCGTATGCTACCTCTAAAGTCAAGCTGCACCACCCTACGAATCATCAATCACAAAGCTGTGTAAATCTTACGATTATGTGACACCAGGTAGAAACAACGCCGATATACTTACCAGGTAATTCAGACTTCTGCAATCCTTAAAGCACTTCTAGCAATGCTCCAGGGCAGAAATTATCTGCGAACTTTAACAAAAGTAAAACTTTATTGTTGTCGACAAACCTGAAAAAAAAAACTTTTACAGACTTTTCTGAAGGCCACCTAGCAATGCTCCAGGGCGGAAATTATCTGCAAACTTTGCAATTGTTTTGAAGACCACACAACAACAGAACATTTTCTCAAGACTGTTAATCATATATTAAGATCTTGCAAAGACGATAGTAGTATATTTACAGGAGGATGTGTTAAATAGCTTTGCTAATCTGTTGCAGAGTTTTGCCTGCTAGAGGATTCTCCCAGTAGCAGGGTAGCACCAGCTTTCAAAACTTGGGCATCAGGAGGCCCCTACATTGCTGCTGAATGATGATCAAAACAGCAGCTTAGGCCGCCATTACTGTGCTCCATCGAGCTCAAGCTACCAAGAAGAAGGTGGTGCTGCTACTTCCTGTCTCTGTCGTCCTCGCTCGTCTCCGACGCGGCACGCTCGGAGGACACCTCGAGCTCCCCGCACGGCATGCCGAACCTCTGGATCACCCACTGGAGCGACTCGATCAGCTGCCGGTCGTACATCTGCTTCTGCTGCGCCATCTCCCTGAACTGCCGCGCCTCGCGCTCCACGAGCGCCTTCTCGTTGCGCAGGCACGCGATCTTCGCCATGGCCTCGTCGGCCGCCGACGCCGCCGCGCGCCTCTCCTTCTCCAGCTCCTCCAGGGCGGCATCCCTCAACCTCCTCTCCGCCGACAGCCGCCGCCTCAGCCGCTCCACACTATTGCCGCCCTCCTCCGCGCCGGAGGCGGCCACGGTGGCGCAGTCGTCATCCTCCGCCGCGTCGGCCTCCTGCTCCAGCTCGGCTGCCAGCGACCTCGCCACCGGCTTCTCCGGCTTGTCGGAGCAGCAGCCCTTCGAGCGGGCGCGCTCCACGGCGGGGGATGGCGCTGACGTCAGCCCGCCTTTCTTCTTGAGAGCCAGTATCTTCGTCCCGCACACGGCGCAGACCACGCCGCCGACGCGCAATGCCTGCACGGTGGCGTCGGCGTTCCCGACGAGCCCCTCCACTGCGTCGCAGCGCTTACCGAGGCGCCAGACACCGGTCGCCAAAATCAGGAGGGGAATTCCAACAAACACCTGGGGGGCACTCACCGACCGGGCCAGCGCGACCCAGTGCTCCGCCGAGGCCCAATCGCCGGCGGCCTCGTCGGACTCGGAGGAGTAGACCATCGCCAGGAACCCGAGCAGCGACCCAACCAGGAAGTAGAAAGCGCTCACCCCGGGCATGAAGGCGAACGACACGCCGGCGAGCGGCTTCAAGAAGCCGGCACCGGAGATGCGATTCACACCGCCGCCGCCGCCCATCGCTGACCAAATTGGGAACCCAAACTGCCACAATTTCTCACCAAAACCGAATAGAAACGCGATCTATACAGTCTCCTGGTGCGACCCCGGTAGATTCGCTTGCGGGCGGAGGAAATCTAGGAGATCGCCGTGGTGGGTTTAGGGGGAGGCGTGGGGACTGTGGAGAGGAGGAGGCGGAGAGTTTGGTTTTGCGAAAGCGGAAGGGGTTTCGGTTCGTGGCGAGATCTCTGTGGATAAGTCGCGAGTGGCCTCGCTGCCGTGTGGGTCTGGAGTCTCGACCCGTCACCGCGTGGGGCCCGAATGTCGGTTATGGGCGCCGTGTTGTGTGGGGCCCAGGAGTGCGGCGTGGCGTGGTCTTTGCTTGAACGTGACGATGACAGGTGGGATACAAGTTAGCTGTGGCCCACATGTATGTGTTATGCATTAGTAAAATCCAGGCGTGTGAAGTTCGTAGAGAATCTAGGGGACTGTGATCAACGGATGATGGTTGCCTTTGGGAGAATACTATGGGAAGCGACGAAAGACTAGTCCTGGATCCTTTTTTCCCCCGCGATATTTCACGCAAACGATGAAAGATTGCGTCACATCACATCAAAGTTTAGTCTATGGACGTTTCACACTTGAGCTTATGGCACCTCTCAAGGGTTTATCTTATGGTTTTCGAGCTAAACACCAGTCTCTATCAGTTTACATAATCTACCAAAAACCACACGTTTTCACAAGCTGATCCCATCAATTAATTTACGAAAAACTACAGACGGTTTTCACAAAACCGATCGAAATGTGAACTCGGTGGCTCGCCTTTAATAAATCGGGAAAAATCCATTTAATCCTCTGAACTCTTATATTTGTCTAAATCGCATCCCTCAACTTTAAAACCGGACAAATCATACCCCTTAACTCTAAATCGCATCCCTCAACTTTAAAACCGGACAAATCATACCCCTTAACTCTCAAAACCGTGTAAAATACCTCCATCGAGTGATTTTGACTAGTTGTTGCCACGTGGCGCTAACGTGTCGGTCCAGTCAACCCTAATAAGTATATAAAAAAAGAAAAGAGTTTATTTTACCACACCGCATATGAGAGAGTGGAGGAAAAAGGAGGGAAGGAGAGTGATGGGCAAGGGAGAAGAGAGGAAGAGAAGAGGGAACAACACTGACATATGGGCCCTACAATTTTTAAAATATTTTTTTTAGTGCTGACTGGACCGACACATCAGTGCCACGTGCCAAAAAAATAGTTAAACCCACTTGCGGGGGTATTTTGCATGGTTTTGAGAGTTGAGGGGTGTAATTTGTCCGGTTTTGAAGCTGAGGTGTGTGTTTTAGACAAACATAAGAGTTCAGGGGTGTTAAATGGACTTTTCCTAATAAAATTTAGTCATCTAGATGTATGTATTTGGGTTTTGGAGTTGAATGTAACCAAATCTACGGAGGGAGTACTAATTTTCCCTGAACTTGCTTACAGCTGATTTCAAAATTCAAAATTTGGATCCAAACTCAACACCACATACGAATTTTGAGGTCCTTTACAACACAGTACATTTACATGATGATTGTAAGAGCTGCTAAGTAGTAGTTGATTCATGTCAAAAAAAAAATTGTTTCCCTGCAGGGTAGGTTTGGAATGTTGCGTTTTCAAAAACATGAAATTAGGAGGGTACACTAGCAGAGAACGGGACGCCTATCCTGGTTTTCCAACCGGGACTACGCTCCCGTGATTGAAGGTCTGACCTTCAATCCCGGTTGAAATAACCGGGACTGAAGGTCGACTTTCAATCCCGGTTCGTACGAACCGGGATTAAAAGCCTATCTAGCCTCGGCCAGGGAAGCAGACCTTTAATTCCGGTTTGTAATACGAACCAGGATTAAAGTTTGGATTTTCATTTGCTTATTCTATTTATTTTCATTTAGTAGTAGGTTTATATATTGTACGGTAGTAATGTACGTCTTTACTTACTAATGTACGTCGAGCAATTAAATATACACCGATATAGAATACTTGTGGAACTATATAGAATATATTAATATATACAAATTATTTCGTACGAGACTTTAGGTTTATAATACGCATATACAATGGAATGTTTTCCTCTTAATCGAAGTTTGGATCGTCGAGATCAATGTTATAATCAACACTTGCAGGCCCTAGTCTTCCATCGTAGCAGTGCTCTCCTTTCGGATCTAATATTTTGTCGTTAAGGAGGCCTGCTAATACTTTTTGGATAGCTTTGTGTTTATCTTCTTCAGCGACCCGATCCCTCCTATACTCTAGCTGCGAAAGGGAAAAAAATAATACATAAATTTGTTTGTGTATATATAAGTGAACATTAAAGTATTTAATGGTATTTATACATAATTTTGTGTGTGCATATTTTTACTTACATCGCTCAAAGCACTATATGTCCTTTGTCCACGTGACATGATGGACTCGGCAACGTAGAAGGCACATAGGTTGGTTCCCTGCCGTTGCTTATAAAAAACCTTTAAAAGAAAATGATTAGTACATAAATTGGAAGGGATACATAAACTGGTGCGAGCTGAGGGATAGTAATTACTTTGTTTGCATTCACACTAAGAGGCACCTTCCATTCACCAGCTCTTTTGAAGTGAACCTTACCCAAACACTGCTCAGAAACATAAAAGAAATGAATAATATTTTTATGTATGCAGAAAATAACTTAAAAAAAGCATGTTTTAGTATAGGATCTGATCCTTCTGCATCGAGTCGTCTATTATACAGCTGCTATCATCAAGGTTGATTGATAGCAATATCCAATGATTGCTGCATTTTTTTATGCAGGCATACGAGTTAATTAAGGTAAACATGGAGAAAGTACGAAAATTCAGAAGACTTTACAAACTTACATAAAAACGTATGGAAAAAATATTTTTGTCTTGTGGGCTTGCTTCCCAAGGAACCGCAAGATGTTACGTTCCATTTCCTCAGCTTGATCTACGATGTTTGTTGAGTGCACGACGTATGGATCGATAAAACCAATGTCATACACACCTTCTCTCTTGTGGCGAAGCATATCCAATCTGCATATCGGACATACTTTATGTAGTTAACAAGAATAGCAATAGGAGAAAAATCGTGTAATAACAATGAAGATACGTTAATTGTATTAATATGCACTCACAGGCACCAGCAGCTAACGAGGGATTTGTCGAGAGCGTCCCTTTGGAATAGCTGGTACAACTCTTCGACGTCGATGTTTATCAGGTCTTCTCCACGAAAGTAGTGCTCGTCTTTGATCTTGACGTTTATAAACTGCGTACCTTCTTTGCAGGCTTCGATGTACCAGCGGTGCAGCTTAAACATTTGTGTTAGGAGCGATCGAACCAAGTCAGGTCGGACGAGAGGCTCGCCATACTTATATTTCCATTTCTCTTCTCCCGCCTTAATTACATATTTGGGAGGAGACTTCTGACCTGTAACCTTTGCCAATGAAAGACCAGTCTCCTTCATCATTTTCAGTAGGGCCAATAATTCAGGATCGAGCACTTGCTGATCTTGCTGGTTTTGTTGCACCACTGGTGACTCGACGATGAGCGGCTCGACCGATTGCTTCGAATGTTCTCCAAGCTGTGGAACTTCTCTTTTGGCTCTCACGTTCGCTTGATGTGATTTTTTAGGGCGCTAGTCTGATATTCTAGGCCGCTTTGACATTGCAGCCACTT
>CM002482.1:13049139-13069429 GCA_000325765.3 Leersia perrieri | reverse complement strand
ATGTCGACGAACTAGGCTTGAAAAAAATCATTTCAAATGAATAAGCTAGCTATTTCTTGCTCAACTAATACTCCGTAAACCACCTCGTATTTCTCTAAATATAAAGCATAAAATGAGGTCTAGTAAAAAGGTATAACGAGAGGAAGAATATGCGCACCTTACAATCAAAAACGGACGGACGAATCGATCGAAATCTCGCGAAAATGGTGGCGTCGTCGAGAACAAGTTTGAGCAAGAGGAAGAACTTGAGAGCTTGAGCAAGCAGAAATGGTCTCGGGGCTGTCGGCTGGGGAGGAAGAAAAGGGATATAAAGGGGTGGACAAATTAATCTCAGTTCATGGCTCAAACCCAGACTAAAAGTCACACTTCAGTCCCGGTTTGAGACACGAACCAGACTAAAGGTCGGGGGACCTTTAGTCCCAGTTTGAGACACGAATCCGAACTAAAAAAATATTTTTAATCCCGGTTCGTGAGCTAAACCGGGATTAAAGGTCCCCTGCCGGACACCAACCGAAGTAGCCGTTGGGACCCGGAGCTTTAGTCCCGGTTGGTAATACGGACCGGGATTAAAAAATGTTTTAGTCCTGGGTCCAATTTTGTCCGGGACTAAAGCTCTAGATATTTGTCCCGTTGTCTACTAGTGGTAGAAAAAGAGTAGAATGACATTCTTTGGAATAGACAATTTTGAAACGGGGGATGTTTTTAAGAAAACGAGAAGGAAATATATAAGATGGCACATTGATGGTTCGCATGAAATCAAACATAAGAATTTTACACCAAAGGTACCCATGGAAGATATGGTAAATGGGAAAATAAGACTGTGCCGTATTTTTGTTATTGAGATCTGCAATAAACGTACCAGAAAGAAGAACGGTAAAGAAATGTTTTATATAGGTTCAGGGCCTGTAGCCAGGTACTGAGCAAAGGCATTAATCTAGTCTATCGGACATTTGCGTGTACGTGGAGGCATTTAATATTTGGCGAGTGTTATCGACGGCAAGTAGCTCGAGCATCTCTAAGAGACTAGGCATATGACATATGATTAGCTAAGCCAAATTTTAGCTATTGTGTCGAAAAGAGCTATTTAACCTGGTAGGCAATTGAAATAACTAATTTTTTTCCCTCAATAGCTAAACTTGGCTAGTTTCTTCCACCTCATCTCAATAGCTAAAGCTGGTTGGGCTCATATGTCAGCGAAGATTTAGCTAGCGAAGATGACTAATTTGTTGAAGTGCACATCATTTTGGCTATGGAATCTTTTGATATGAATAGCTAAATTAGAATTTGGAGAGCTAAATTTTGGCTAGTCTCTTAGATGCTCTTAGCAGTTGCCTTCTCCAAGGTTATGGCGTAATCTAACTATTATATACTGAGACTTATTGTGCTCTGTATTAAAACAATCAGACCATAACGTATCCGGTAGGACTTGCATGACTTAGGAAGGAATATCAAAGATAGGTTAATAGGACCTGGAAAATTTCATCCTTTTTTAAATGACTTTTTAGGAAATAATTTCCAAGGATTGGAAATTCATGTTTCAGTTAACATGCTAAGTGGAACTTGATGTTACGATTTTGGAACTTTACAGCTTACAGACTCGAATTTGTTTCATTTTTACAGCGGGTGTTCAGATAATCTGTCGCTCGGTGCTCAGTGCTCTCCGCCGCTACAAAATCGCCAAACCGATTCAACCCGCGGTATCCATATCGGCGATGGGGAAGGCCTGAGAAGAAATTGAGCGCCAGGATGGCAAGGCCCGCAGCCCGTACGCGCCGTGCGTGGGCCAAAACCACCGACGAGATCCAACAGCAGAGCATTGGACGGTCCATTCGGTTGCTCGCGCTCGTGCCGTCCCATCAACCGCGACAGTACAGTATACATTCGCCCCGCTCGCCATACGGAGCACGGGAGCAGATTTTCGGTGGCAAGAATTGAATGGAGCTGAACTGAATTGGGTTGAGTACTTGCGTGACCACTCCACTACTGTATGGAGTATGTGCTTTTGTCGCCCATGAAGAGGAACGGTTGATTGCCAAATTTGCGATTGCGAGTTGCAATTCCTCCCCATACCTAATACCTTGTCTGTTCCAGAAGTTTTCAGTTAATCCCTCGTCCTTTTTTAATGCTCACGCAATCGTTTCGAGATCCAAGACCGAGCATTGATCTTGCCTCTAGCTCCCCCATGAACAGGGACTGCACTCCGCTCTGCTTATACTAGTACAGCTAGGATCTCGTTCCGCGATCAATGCTTCTCACTGATTGGCACAATGATTGCCACCTCACCGGAACCCAAACTAGCTGGATGGCTGGAATCACGAACCAAAGATCCATGCTTTCCATCACGTTACACAGTGCCCCTACCTCCCAACAAACGCAGCCAAGAACCATATCAACATTTATCGATCGCTCCAGCAATAAACACCAATAGATCTTTGATACGATCGCACGAGTTTATACTCCGGAAACTGTCGTCTATCGCACAAAACGACGGGGGATGCACATCTACTACCGATTCGTAAATCCTAAACCGCGTTTTAGGGGATGACGACGATCGATCAGTCGTTGATCACACCAACAGAATCCATTTTGGTTTAGGAATACAATATACTAAAAGCAGGGGAAGCAGCAGCTGAAGGCGCCCCACCATGTTCATACTGAAGGTCAACGTCTGTACTATGTACCGATGGCCGTAGGACCAAGGTCCAAATGCCCCAATCTTTAAATCTCGAATTCTTTTTGGCAGCCAATCTCCGGGCCTGATCTGTATTTGTGCTTTACCATCCTGTACGCGTCAATGTAAGATTGCAAGGCCAGACAAATCAAAAGGTGTCACAAAAGGGAATCAACTATTGGGATTGCCATTGGCAAGGTGCAGGTCTACAGATGCTTAGATAGTTGCATTCACATAAGGGAATATATCAATCCAGCAACGTTGATAAGTTGTACGTGTTGTGTACACGCAGAGTGCGCGAGGATTGAGACCAATCTATCGTTGTAGCTGCATGTTCTTCGTCTGATTATCAGTCGTTGTTCCCGTTAGCTAAAGGAAACATAATTCGGTGGTACAGCACAGATAGGTACGTTAGTGCTTCAATATTTTTTTTTGAAAGGATTAGTGCTTCAATATTGCTGGGTAGTAATAAAACATTGCAACAAACGATGGGTCGATGGTTGACACCGCTATGGTTATTACGCCATGATGGCATTTACAGGCCACTCGATCTGTCGTCCGTTACGGCTCCAGGACTTGGTCGTACGTCCGTTTACTCTGTCGTGAGGCATCGCAAAAGCAGAAAAACTCTGCATCCAGCTGTGTGACGTCCACATGATCCTTAATTAAGAATTCTGGATCACCGTTTCTCCAGCTAACACTTGTGTTCGTGAAAACGACCAGTAATTTGCAGATGGTAAAGTGCACATGGCAACGTTTTTGCAACTCCAAGTCAGCTACAGTTTTGGGTAATCTTTTCAGGCACTAGTGTGTTGTACTTCAGGCTGTTATACAATCAAAATCAATACCGGTACGCACGAGGAATTCAGGATCAACGCCCTGCGAGACAACAAAATCTGTCGCTGTGTATCTCTCGATCTGAGCCGTCGAAAGATTATTTGGACGAATGAGATCACATCCGAATCTCGTTCCGATGTGATTGCGATGTCATTTGTGGCATCCACCTCTTTCTCCCTGTCTCTCTAAACAAAGCATCGGAAAGTCTCCTTTGCAAATTCCAATATTCTGCTTGCTTGTTTTGTTTCTTCCCTCCTCTCCTCTCCTCTGCTTCTCCTCCCTCCGCCGCATGGTGTGATCAGCCAAGAAAAGTTACACAACCAGCCATGCCGCCGCCGCCGGCAGCCACCGTGCTGCTTCTGCTCCTTGCCCTCACCGCCGGCGCGGCCGCTGGGGCCAACGACCTTACGTCGGACGCCGCGGCGCTGCAGGCTTTCCTCGCGCCGTTCGGGTCGGCGTCCGTGTCATGGAACTCGACCCAGCCGACGTGCTCCTGGACCGGCGTCGTCTGCTCCGGCGGCCGCGTCACGGAGATCCACCTCCCCGGCGATGGCCTCCGGGGCAACGTCCCCGTCGGCGCGCTGGGCGGGCTCGACAAGCTCGCCGTGCTGTCGCTGCGCTACAACGCGCTTTCCGGCCCGCTGCCGTCCGACCTGGCGAAGTGCGTCGAGCTCCGGGTCATTAATGTGCAGTCGAACCACTTCTCCGGCGAGCTCCTGCCGGAGATTCTGTCCCTCCCGGCGTTGACGCAGCTCAACCTCGCGGACAACCGCTTCTCCGGGAGGATTCCGGCGACGATTGCCAAGAACGGGAAGCTCCAGTTGCTCTACTTGGACGGCAACCTCCTCACCGGCGAGCTGCCTAAAGTCACCATGCCATCGCTCACATCTTTCAACGTCTCATTCAACAACCTCACCGGCGAGGTGCCCAATGGTCTCGGCGGCATGCCGGTGGCGTCTTTCCTCGGCATGGCGTTGTGCGGCAAGCCTCTCGCTCCATGCCGAACGCCGATTTCCGTCCCACCGTCCGAGTCTCCGGCGGAATCCCCAGGAGGCGCGGCCACGGCTGCCGGCCGCGGGCGACGCGGACACCGACTAGCCGGCGGCGCCATCGCCGGCATTGTGATCGGCTGCGCGTTCGGGTTCATCCTCATCGCCGCCGTCCTGGTCCTCGCGTGTGGCGCCCTGCAGCGCAAGCCGAGACCGCGCCACAGCCACGACGTCGCGGCGGAGCTCGCCTTGCACAGCAAGGAGGCAATGAGCCCGAATCTCTACACGCCACGTGTCTCCGACGCGCGGCCCCCACCGCCGCCGCCTATGGCGGTGGCCCCCGCGATACAACCCACCGTCGCAGCCAACATCGCCGGGAAGAAGAAGCTCTTCTTCTTCGGGAGGGTGCCGCGGCCGTACGACCTCGAGGACCTGCTCCGCGCGTCGGCCGAGGTCCTCGGCAAGGGCATGTACGGGACCACGTACAAAGCCGCGCTCGAGTCCGGTCCGGTGGTCGCCGTCAAGCGCCTCAAGGAGACCTCGTTACCGGAGCGCGAGTTCCGTGACAAGATTGCCGCGATCGGCGGGCTTGACCACCCCAACGTCGTTCCCCTCCAGGCCTACTACTTCAGCAAGGACGAGAAGCTCATGGTCTACGAGTACGTCGCCATGGGCAGCCTCTCGTCCATGCTTCACGGTAAGCTAACCGATCGTTCTTACTTTGTTCGTCTGTTTCACGCTTTCAGTGTTCTAAATCGATTATAATTCTAGGTAACCGTGGCTCGGGGCGGTCGCCGTTGGGCTGGGAGACGAGGAGGCGGATCGCGGTGTCGGCGGCGCGGGGGCTGGAGTACATCCACGCGACGGGGTCCAAGGTGGTGCACGGCAACATCAAGTCGTCGAACATACTCCTCGGTCGGACGGTGGACGCGCGAGTGGCGGACCAAGGGCTGGCCCAACTCGTCGGCCCGGCGGGCGCGCCGTCGTCGAACCGTGTCGCGGGCTACCGCGCGCCGGAGGTGGTGGCCGACCCGTGGCGGATGTCGCAGAAGGGCGACGTGTACAGCTTCGGCGTGCTGCTGCTCGAGCTGCTCACGGGGAAGGCGCCCACGCACGCCGTGCTGCACGACGAGGGCGTGGACCTGCCGCGGTGGGCGCGCTCCGTGGTGCGCGAGGAGTGGACGTCCGAGGTGTTCGACACGGAGCTGCTCAGGCACCCCGGCGCGGAGGAGAAGATGGTGGAGCTGCTGCGGCTGGCGATGGACTGCACCGTGACCGTGCCCGACCAGCGGCCCGCGATGCCGGAGATCGTCGTGCGCATCGAGCAGCTCGGCGGCGGGGGCGGGTCGGGGTCCGCGCGGACCGGGCGGAGCGTGTCGATCGACGACGCCGACGACCGGCCGCTCCGGCCCGCCGGGTCGATCCGCGAGAGCTGAGGCTTGATCATCAATCAAGCATAGTGCTCGTTCGGTAACTGTGTGAAAATGTCCCGAGTCTTTTTCCTCTTTTTTTTTCTTTCATTTTTTGGTGCTTTCCTGCGTTTGTGTTAGGAAATTACTTACGGTGTGATGTTAATTCTTTGAAGTTTCATGAATTTCTTGATACTTCTTTAGTTCTTGGTTCTTTCATCGGATTTTAATCATCCGGTTAGCTGCGTGTGTCTTGAGATGATAGAAGCATTTGTGCAGTATGTAATTACGAGTGCATGGTTGATGTCGCTATTGATAATGAGAAACTACTCCATTCGAAGTTTTGACTCCCGTGCGATTAGGACGACATCCCAGTTGATTTCGTTTTAGATCGTGCGGGCCACTCGTGTCGGTGTCATCATCTAGCAGCTGCCGCTAGCCCGCTATATGAAGATGCCAACTTGCCGTGCACACACAGTACAGGGTGAAAAAAAGCTGAAAAAGGCGTCCTTCGCACGCATCCTGTTCATGCTCTGCTTAGCTCAGTTCAGTGACAGCTACACGGACAAACAGCTCTGACATTTTTTCGCACAACTTGTTCCGTCCTCAGCGGGTGTGACCTAGCCCGAACAGCCAATGCGTGCCAGTAAACCATGTGGTTTAAAACCACAAACTAATGTCAGTTTGGTGCAGCTCGCCCTTTCTATATTTCAAAGTGCAACTAGGATTAGAAGTGTTGTGTGAACACAAGCTACAAGAACATGGTTGCGGGCTGGCAAGAAATCAGGCTTTGTTCCGAAGATACGAACTGCTCCAATCATAACAACGCGTCGATGTGCATCTTCTAGCTCGCACGTACTTGCCGAGCACAACTATTAGCCCGAGATTACCATAATCTGATTTTTTTAGGGCAAACTAACTAGCTAAGCTAGCCCGAGAGAATCCTAGCTTTCCCGAACAAAATAAAAAGGAGAAGATGATATCAATATGGTTTTTAGATCATGTAACGCCATGCCTGTCATTAGTTGTCATCGTGCTTTTTATAAAAGGAAGCTGATTGCTCGAGCCGGCCGGGGTCGTTTCTCTGCCCCCACTACCAGAGCACGAACGAACGATAATCAGTGGGCTATTTCCCGAACAATAATGGGCGAGGTGAATAATTGGCCGGTCCTTGGAAACAGCTCGGCCAGAGCGAGCAGCGATCCATCCAACACCCATTGCAATCCATGTGTGCACTGAACTGAACAAGCCTTTCGGCAGCAATAGTAGCTCTGCTATATATGCTCTTCCTCTGCTCTACACTTTCATCCCCCACACAAATGACACAAGGCCCCATTCCTGGCCGGTTTTGATCCCTAGATTTCAGGAATGGGAGCACACTGCTACTAGCATCGCTGCCATGAAGGCGAAGGCGGCGATGCATTGAAGAGAACTACTCCTAACTTGGTTGGGAGTGAAGCAGGCAGGCGTCGTGGTGCGCGTTAGAATTGACGCGATGCGGGGCCTGCCTGCGCCTATTCGGCTACGGCTAGCTGCTGAAGCAGCAGGGGCAGATCGACCGATCGATCGGGCGCTTTTGGTTGAGCCGGTCCCCGCACCCACGGCCCCGCGCTTCCGGCCGGTTAGGTGGCCGGCGCGGATGGACGAACGGATCGCATAGGGAGGAACCGTCCGGTCTCGGCAGTTGCACTAATGGCTTGGTAAGTGCGTGCCATCACGCGCCGTGCCGTGCTGCGCCGAGGCGTGGCGCGAGGGGTGGCTTGGCCCGCCCTGCAGCCACTGTGGCAACGCGAGTCCTGGTTGCGCAGCCGCGACTCCATTTTGTTGGTGTTCGCTCTGCAGAATTGCAGTGCAGTAGTGCACGGTGGCGGTGGTGCGCTCGACCGCGGCGGCCGGCCACGTTGCGGGCACGCGTGCGAGGCGGCACTAGCGCGCGTGTCGGTGATGCATCGCTGCTCCGATGTTCGATCTCCACTCACTCTGTAGGCGGCTGAGTAAAAGGCTGAAATCCAATAGCACATGAAAGGTTCTGGGATTCAGTCCACAAACCAGCCCGGCACGGAGATTAATGGCCCATTCGCTAAGTGCGTTTGAGCCTATCATTCGGCCCCTTCTTTCGTTTATTACCTTTCGTATTCTCCAGACCATTTATTCAGGGCCGTTTAGGTACAGAAAGAAGCCCATTTCCTCACGCGATGTGTGGTCCAAGCGCAAGACGGCAAGTTCTCTTTCTTCTGCCCCAATCCAAAAACCGACAATGGGCCACCACATGTCATCGACTCAGACCGGCCGCACCTTCTTCTCTCACAAGAAATAAACCCCTCCCACTTAAAACCCACTACTCATCAGATCCACACCCACAAACGCTCCCCACCCCAAAGCGGCGGCGAGACAAAATCCCCCATCCCTCTCCCCCTCTTTGCTAGGGTTTATCCCCGCGCCGCCGCCGCCGAAAATCCACCATGGCCGGCGGTCCCGCGGCGATGTCGTTCCTGACCAACATCGCGAAGGCGGCGGCGGGGCTCGGCCTCTCGGCCTCCCTCGTGTCGGCGTCGCTCTACACCGTCGACGGCGGCGAGCGCGCCGTCATCTTCGACCGTTTCCGCGGGGTGCTGCCGGAGACCGTCGGCGAGGGGACGCACTTCCTCGTGCCGTGGCTCCAGAAGCCCTTCATCTTCGACATCCGCACGCGCCCCCACAACTTCTCCTCCAACTCCGGCACCAAGGACCTGCAGATGGTCAACCTTACCCTCCGCCTCCTCTCCCGCCCCGACGTCGGCTACCTTCCCACCATCTTCACCTCCCTCGGCCTCGAGTACGACGACAAGGTGCTCCCCTCCATCGGCAACGAGGTGCTCAAGGCCGTCGTCGCGCAGTTCAACGCCGACCAGCTCCTCACCGAGCGTCCCCACGTCTCCGCGCTCGTCCGCGACGCGCTCATCCGCCGCGCCCGCGAGTTCAACATCATCCTCGACGACGTCGCCATCACCCACCTCTCCTACGGAATCGAGTTCTCGCAGGCCGTCGAGAAGAAGCAGGTGGCGCAGCAGGAGGCCGAGCGCTCCAAGTTCCTCGTTGCCAAGGCTGAGCAGGAGAGGCGTGCGGCCATCGTGCGCGCGGAGGGAGAGAGCGAGTCTGCCAAGCTCATTTCTGAGGCTACCGCCGCCGCTGGGACAGGGCTGATTGAGCTGAGGAGGATTGAGGCGGCCAAGGAGATCGCCGCAGAGCTGGCCCGTTCGCCTAATGTTGCATACGTTCCTGCTGGGGACAGTGGCCGGATGCTGCTCGGCCTCAACGCTGCCGGGTTTGGCCGGTGATCTGTCACTCCGATTTTACCCCTTTAGTTGCCCAAGCATCCGCTCTGTGTTATCTGAAACTGAAATGATGGTATGGAGAACAATGGTGTCTGCTACTTTTGGTCGTGTTTAGTTTGGATGTCTTGGAATGAAATGTGCCAATCATGTGATCCAAATAAGGTCGGGGTCTAGACACATTTATGATTTGTTTCGCTGGATTAAGCTTTATATTGCTGTTCAATCTGCACGCTAGTTATGCTCTCTTGTTTGTGTCATTTTTCTTAACATTGCAGGGCTGTATCTTTCCTTAATAATGTTACTTAACTGAATTTGCACTTTAACATTTGCAGGGATGATTATCTAGTTGCTTTATGGCATTTCGAATAGTCATTTACCAGTTAGGCAGCCACCTGACTTTTTTATGACAATTTCCTTTATATGCTGATGTTCTTAAGCAGCTGTGCAGTTTGCCTGTTGTGTTAGAGCAGTCAATTTATATGGAATGGTAGTGCTTAGTGGGTTGGGTTGATGTTTTGATATCTGATCTGGACTTCACAATATGATATCATTGTTGGAGTTTAGCCTAAATTTTGGTCTATAAATATAGCCCGTGGTGCTTGCAGTTTGGTATATAATGAAAATGTTGTCTTGTTGATACCATTACCATCTATCTCCATTCATGGCATGTAGGAGCAGTGCTAATTTGTGTGCGGCTACCAGGGGTTGGCAGCCCTGCTGGTAGTTAGCCAGCTTCTTTCATTTATTTGTAAGCAGATGCTGTTATGTCGTGTTTCATTTCTAGTAAGAGAAATGGGAGGGTCTCCCCCTCTTTTATATATATAAAAAATCTACATTCTGGTTTGTTATATGTGTTAGATCTTAGTATCCTACGTGTTGGGTGGCATATCATTCTGTAGTCCCTTAGTTTGTGGCCTCATGATCCATGGTTTTTATGGTTGAAGGCTGGTATCCTTAAAAAACAATTATTGCTAGATTTCATTTACACCGGTATATCCTTTTTTAAAATGCTTATCTAATTGTAAGCTTTTGTGTTGAGGAATCCAGTAGTACACTTAGGTTAGTTATAGTTGCTTTTGAGTTGATTAGTTATTTCCCCTGAAAACACATAGTTCAAACCTTGACAGGCCTCCCATCCTGAATCTTGATAGGTAACAACTCCTAGGCTTTTGAGTTGATATTGAGCTAACACTTTGGTCTAAATTCTGAAGTTGTTACCCTTGAGGACTCTGCTTCTGTGATTGGTGGTGGTCGGCGAATTTGAGCTTTGTCGAACCAGGCTACATTGTTACTTTGTAAGTGTGCTCGGAGTTCTTGATCTACTATTTTACATTGCTGCTGGCAGCCAAGGTTTTGTTCTCTCCGTAGGAATCTTGGTTTTACCCGGCTTCAAGAATTGGTGAATGAGTTTGCAAATGCTCCTCTTGGTGCCGTTGCTTGAAAATTCTATGCCGGTATAGCTACTTCTATGTATCTGTTGTGCTCTGCCTCTATGCGACATTTTTGCTTGAAGTGAATGGGCTTGCTTTCCGGTTCCAGCACCTCATGTTTTTGCCAACAGCCTTCATGTGAGAATTTGCATCCCAACTGGTTTGGTTGGGTGCTTGCCCGGACGCACTCGGCAGTTTACAAAGCGTGGAATCGGATTCCCTGACCTTACTTCTGCTGTAACATATACTCCTTTCTTCTCAAAATACAAGAACGTAGTATTTGAATGTATAGTTGTAATGTGTAACTTTCAGTACTAGATTTGTTATATTTTGAGAGACGGAGGATGTACTCTACGATTTGACATGTAGCCCATGGAGGCTGGAGACTGGAGAGCGTGGGATGCTGCTGTACAAAGGCCTTGAAAGATCGCCGGGCATGGAATCCTTATGATGCAGCTGCTGAGTGGGCTAGCACCGCCGCTGTGGAATTTTTTCCCTTGCGGCCTCGTCTACACCCACAGGGAGCCGAGGGATTTTGGCCCAGCTCCTTCTAGGCTTTCGGCTTCCACCCGCGCGGCCTCTTCGCGCGATCCCGCTGGTTTTCGGGGCCACCGGCCGCGTCGTGGGATTCGCTTCCGGATTCGGCTGGCGAGGGCGGTCGCACCCCGACAGTTTGTCAAACGCACCTGGATGGCTGGGTGCGTACCGGACGGACGGTTGCGTTCTTCCAGGGCCCACGTGCCACTGGCTCGTAGCCATAATTGAAGTCCACTTCTGCTGTGGCTACCTCGTGTCACTCTGGGACTGTGTACACGGCACACGCTGACCGAATTGCGATAACCTTTGTTGATGCATAATCAAGTTTAACTTCTAAATTAGAGATTTAACTTTTGGTAACTTTTGATTTTGCCTTGTTTTTAGTTTTAGATGGCCATTCTACGAGAACTGGAAACACTGTCGGTGTTTACGAGTGTGAAGGACAACACTAACACTTTACTCCACTCCGTCCACATAAATAAACAGTTCCAATACGTCGGAATTCGGAAACAATGCCCGAAATCTAGCGTAGCAACCTATATACACCACTATCACAGAAGACAACAGAAGAGAACTGGTGGTGCTTGCTTGATTAAGATTTGATCTGCTGCTTCCAAGCAAACCAAAACGCCCTTTGTCTCAAAAGCTGCTCCCACGAATTCCAGGAGCAGCAACCAAACACCCAACCGGGCAAACCCCAAGAGAACCCAAGCCGGCCACCACCACCGCCACCCTACTCCACTCCGGAGACAAAATCCGCACGCGCCTCCCACGCGCGGCGCCGTCCACCATCCATCAATGCCCCCTCGCCACTAGCCGACGACGGACCGCCTCCATGGACCGGGCCTCCGAGGAGCTGGAGCGCCGCAGCCGCTACCTCAGCTCGCTCGTCCGCCGCACCAAGCTCGCCGACCCGCCGGAGCCGGAGCCGGAGCCGGAGAGGGAGAGGGAGGTGGTGCCGAGGGTGGCGGCTGAGCCTAGTGATGGCGAGGGGATAAAGGGTGGTAAGGTGATGGAGGAGGGGGTGGTGGTGAAGGCGGCGAAGGCGCCGGCCAAGGGGGAGACCGGGAATGGGGAGGAGAGGAAGGTGGCGGTGCGCGTGCGGGCGGCGGACATGCCGCCGGCCCTGCAGCGCCGCGCGATCCGGGTCGCCCTGGAGGCCACCGCCGCCATGCGGCGGATCGACAACAAGCGTCTCGCTCTCGCGCTGAAGAAGGTATCACGCTCTGAACTCAAATTTTCCCCTTCTTTTTTTCCTTTTTTTCGTATAACTGTATCCGTCACGACGTCACTTTTTTTTTTTTTTTTTTTTTTTTTTTTTTTTTTTTTGCGGGGAAGTCCCGGCGTCACTTACTCGCGGAATTGTTCATTAGTTAAAGTCAGGGTCGAAACTTCTTAGATCATTTATACACGGTCGTTGTAATGGAGGATATGATAATATTAGATCTAGAGCTCTGTTTTACCAGTAAAGTGGTCTTTGTTCGATTCTAAAGAGTTCCGGAAAGGGTGCATCTATTTCAGAGTGTATGTAATAATTCCTGAAGTTATTTGGTGTTAGTAGTGAACCCGGATGCAAATGATATCATGTTGACCTAGATTAAGGGGGAGGCATGTTGGGGCAAGGTCAATTTGTTCATTTATGAGATATAGTCCACTATAGAGCTCACGGAATATTTGGGAGATTTGGAGAACGTGAGAGATTATATTTCTTTGCTGCTATTGGTGCTTACCAGTTCCAATTCCAACCATGTGAATAGTTGTACATGGATGATTTCATGATAATTAACCATCGCATGCATGCTCTTGCAATTCAATATTCAAAGGCTGGTGAACCAGCGAAAACTTATGGTTTTGCGCAATAGAGCTAGCTTCCCAGCTTGATTTAATATGCTAGTTGCTTTTTTTTTTGACACCTGCTAGTTGCTTATTTGATGTTGAGTGGTCACACATGATCGATGGGATTGCCGATTAACATAGCTCCATTGTAGTCTTGAGCTTCCTGTCAACACCATAGTTCTGAGGTAATCCATCCCATGAGGAATCAGGCAACTGAGATCACCTTTCAATGAAATTTTAGGAATCCCTTGTGGTTGAGCTTTCGATCTTAGCAGCTCGTCCCTTGATCTGATGGCTTTATCTAAGGCCGACCTATGCCTTCCATCATTTCATTTTGTTAAGAGTCAGCGGTTAGGGGATTGATCCCGAAATCGAAACCCTGCTGCTACAAGTCTTGGGGACTGCCCAATTAGATTCGTATTCCCCATTAAGTTTTGGCAGCTGCTAATTACTTACGTTTGTACTGGTAAGATACCTTGCAATAAGTTGGTTCTGGCTTTTAACTTAACAACTGTCAATGTCACTAAAAAACTGAAATGTAGGCATGTTTCTTATCAATAAATGCTTGACAAACTAGCTATGATGTATATAGATTTTTTTTTGCCGAGTTAAACAAGAAAATGTGCTAGCAAGCTTGCTTGTGCTACAAATATAATCTCTTCGCATCCAGCTTGCAGCCTGCTGCGCAAAAGAATTAGTAGTATTTGTTATAAATTCTAGCAAGAATATCAAGGTTTTCGAAAAATATACATTACCCTGACGTTCAACTCCACTTCACTAATATCCAAACATGCTTTTACGTAGTTGATGTGAATTCGGAACATGAACATCCTTTAAACAAACCAATGTTTTGCTACACTGTCTGGGTGACTACTTGAATTACTGTTACGTTTTGTCAGTAGCTTCTTTTTCCCTATATGAGCTAATTGCTTGTACCTAGTTGTGTCTCGCCTTCTGTCTTGCTGTTATGTTCGTTGAACATTTGATGGTACACGACTTTTCTTCCACGGCCTTACATGCATTTACTCTTCTTGATCATCAGGGCTGAAAATGTTGCTTTCATTTGTTGACAGGAATTTGATACAACTTATGGGCCTGCCTGGCACTGCATTGTCGGCACAAGCTTTGGTTCCTACGTAACTCACTCCTTGGGAGGTTTCTTGTACTTATCTGTTGACAATGTATACATTCTTCTCTTCAGAACCGCTGTTGAGCCACTAAGCTACCCACGATAATACGTGGTAGGTATCTATCTACTAAAACCGAAGTGTAGATTTGGCGCAATTTGTAATTTTGAACAGTGGTTGAATTAGATGCTCAACGAGCAGTAAGCTTGGATAGAGGTAAATGGCCACTTCTCTACATGCTAAAACAACCAAGCTCCTGTAACTGCCTTATATATGTACTAGTACGTGAGCTCCTGCTGTGTAAACTGTTGCACTTTTGCCTTGCAAAGCTGTAGCTTAACTGAAGTTTCCAGGCTTTCCTCACTTTGCAATAATGCTCTGTGATTATATTGAATGATCTCTTATGGCCCCATGAGCTCAAACGCGCGCTATAAAACTCAAGCGTCCGTCCTAAGCATCTCGGTGACAATGTGCTCCGACTTAGGTACACGGTCTCTATCTAATCAAGTAATAACCAACAACCCCCCTTCATCTGTATTATCCGGAACGCCAACCTGAAAGACGTAAGCACCGAGCAAGCAGTTGCTACCCAGTGAAAGAAACCCCAGAAAAATGGAAGCAAAGATCAAATAGTGACGCATGATGACCATCATAATAAATACCAATAAAAAGGCAAACCGAAAAACATGAAGTACCACCAAGCAGTTCAAGAGGCTTCCCCCCAACCAGACCTGGCTAGTCTCCCTACCTGCGGCTACGAGCAGCTTAAGGTGACGGCAACCATGGCTAGCAACCTCACATACAGGAGCCCCCAGATTTCCCGACAACAATCACAGCACATTACACAGTAGCAAGCACTAGCTACAAGCTTCTAGGGCACATAAAGCCGGCTTTACTGCCCCTCGCTGGAGTCGCGCTTCGGAGCTTCCCTGATCTCTTCCGCAGTGTCCTCCTGAAGCCAGCCACGATTGACAACATTTTTGTTCAGGAATGAGAATGATTCGACTAAACGGGTAAAGAATGAATGCTGATTATGAGTACTTGAGAAATGGAACGTACCGAGATGTCTGAAGTCCACAGGGTCAAGTTATCACGAAGGAGTTGCATGATCAAAGTGCTGTCCTTGTAGGACTCCTCGCTCAGGGTGTCCAGCTCCGAAATGGCCTCATCAAAAGCCTGTAGAAATTGGTAACGGGGAATATCATGATGCTAGCGATGACTCGATAAAGGTAGAAGCCTCTATGGAACCAGAAAGTTTCTTGAGACGATTGGAAATTTATCGCTGTTTTGAATTATTATTGCAAAATTGCCACTAGAAAATGGCAAAATTTTCAACTCCCTAATGGACTTTGCTAACCTACAGTAAAAATTATCTGGGCAGCAATCAAGTGACATGAAAGCTCTGGGAGTTTACTACCATGGCAACAAAATCAACCAATCAGAAGCTGCATAACAAAATGTGTTGGTAGATACTCAAATTTGCAGCAAGTAAAAGATTATTTTTTTACGAATTTTTTCACCTGCAGGAATGCAGGATGATGGATAAGCAAAATTACCACGTAGCTACAAAGCCTAATATTCTCTTCAAGTCACATCGAGACTGCCAGTAATAACAAGGTAAGGTTCGAGTACACAGTATGGCCATCTTGAGATTTTTTTTTCCCACGCATGTGTCACCATATTTGAAGAGCAATGCAGATATTTTTTTTTCCAAACACATCAAAAATTCTAAATTCCTATTGTACTGCAAATCCATGACAGATTGACAGAGCATCATGGAAAACAACTAAACCAAAACGTATTGTCTGTTATGTCCATAGCATAATTGCATAAACAAAAAGTGCACATGACCATAACTGCAAGTTTTGTAGTTGACGTAGCCAGATAGTGATGCGTCACCAAAAGACTAAAACACAGAAAAGAAGGGGGCATGCGGTTTAAAATGTGGCATATCAGTGCACCCATTAACCTTTTCACTTTTATGGGTTTAATAATGTTACTTTTTCAAAGAATTATTACAATCGCTATATGTAATTTTGAAATATTATCCAAGTTACTTTCTAAGTGTAAATAATATGTATTGTGACAATCGGATTATGTAATCACCACAGCAAACATCTATACATCATCGAGAAACAAAATTCAATGCTTAACAGAATATGAAGGTAATTTAGCACACTAACCTGTTTTGCAAGGTTGCAAGCACGGTCAGGCGAGTTGAGGATCTCATAGTAGAACACTGAGAAGTTAAGTGCCAACCCAAGCCTAATTGGATGAGTTGGAGGCAGCTCAGCCAAAGCAATATCCTACATCACAAGATCAGTTTCTTGTTAAATACTCCACATGGATAAAATTTCGACGAAACAAAGAAAGCAGAATGTTGCTTTAACATAGTTTTCTCCATAATGTGATCAAGGAATATGAACAATATTCACCTGAGCAGCCTTGTATGCTACCATGGTATTCTCAGCAGCATCCTTCCTCTCAGCTCCGGTCTTAAATTCAGCAAGGTACCTATTTATAAAAAGTGATTCAGCATAAGAAAAGCAATCACACACTGGTAAATGCAAAACCACCAATAACCATCCTATTACCTGTAGTAGTCACCCTTCATTTTTAGGTAGAAGACCTTGGACTCAGGGGCACTGGAAGAGGGGACAAGGTGGGAATCGAGCAGCTTGAGAATGCCGTCGCAAATCTTGGTGAGTTCAGTCTCAATCTTTCCACGGTAGTCCTTGATGAGTGTGACTCGGTCCTCATTACCACGGCTTTCCTCCTTCTGCTCAATGGAGGAGATAATGCGCCATGAAGCACGGCGGGCGCCAATCACGTTCTTGTATGCAACAGACAGAAGGTTGCGCTCCTCTACGGTGAGCTCCTCGGAGTCAACCGTCTTGGCCACCTTCTCCATGAATTCGACCATCTCCTCGTACCTTTCGGCCTGCTCAGCAAGCTTGGCCATGTACACATTCTCTTCACGCGAAAGCTCCGCCTGTGCCGACATCTTTGCTATCTATAAATCTAAAAACTCTACAAATGCCAAGTCTGCAAAATCAACGAAAAAAACAGTGATGAACTAACCGTTAACTCTAAAATCTACTACGTATGTCTAGAGGTTTCATACGAACTATTTAAAGAGTAATCAACGATGCACAACATAAAGGTGTAAATTCATAAGAAAAAAAACCAAAAAGATGCATTGTGGAGGAAATCCATCCAATTCCTGTTCCCGGTGGGCACGCCGATGAGTTCAAGTTTGATTTTTGTTTTTTTGTACAGTAACACATTTCCAAAAGAAATTCTGAATTACTAATAGACAGTACTCGTTCAGTATTCCCGAGCTAAATACGCAGCAAAGTCGATCTACTCATCTATGATAGATCAAAACGATAATAAATATAAGACTATGATCAATTTTCCAGAAAGAAACATACACCAGAACCACAAGGACCCCCTACAAAATCCAGGGTTTGACGGATCCAACCGTACGCCGTTACAAACCACACCAACCACACATAGATCACTTCAGAATCACCAGAAACCTACCCGATTCGTGGAAACAAACCTACCACTAAGCACGCCGCAAATCCATACCAAAAACAGCAGGGGTTTAGCGGAAATTTTCAAAGGGAAAACGATCCCATCAAACACCACGGATCACGCGGGGATCATACTAGCAAGCAGCACGGATCTACTCGAACAGAAACACTGAAGCGAAATTCTAACTCAAGGGATAAAAATTCGAAGGGGGGAAGGGGATCGCGAGCGAGAGAGAGCGAATACCTCTGTGTGCGTCTCCTCGCGCTGTGGCGTCGGAAGAATTGGGGTGGACGCGAGGAGCCCGCCCGGGGGGGCTAGAAATGCCTGCGATCGGGTCCGCTAAGTCCAATGAGAGACCGACGCGTGTCCCTCCAACGTGGCATGCCAGGCACGTGGCCGCGCGGCCCCACCACGCAGCCGCAGAGCCCTATCGCCGGAGGCGGGGGCGGCCCACATGTCTGTGAGCGTGAACCCTGTGGGCGGCTTGTGGTAGTGGTGGGTCCCCCATCGTGCTGATAAGCTCGCGGCCCCCGCGGCGACAGCCTGGACTCGTTGGACCGGGGCGTGGAAAGCGCTTCCTTTTTGCACGGGACCCGGATCTTACCCGCGAGGAGATGCGTGACGCTGTAATGTGGGTCCATTGACACCCGCTAGGAGATGTGACACTGTTCTGTGAGCCCCAGTGCCATGGAGACCATGTGTTCACGGGTGCGGGTGTGAACTGGACGGTACGGCCGCGGACAGCGGAACAGGTGAAGGGAGGCGGCGACAGAAGGCGTGGCGCTGAGCAGGCCGCAGGACCCACCACGAGGGCCGGGTCTTGGGTGTTTTTCAAAGAAGCCCTGATCAGACCCGTTTTGCCGCGGTAGCAGTAAAGAAATTTTGCAGAAATAACCGTGTACCACTGCATCAGACTGCTGACCTCCTGCTGTTAATGCTGGCGATCCAAAGTTTGCAACGAATCGCCTACACAGGGCCCCTTTGATTTGAAGAACTTTGTAGGTTTTAATTCTGTAGAATTTTATCTAAATGATCATTTGAAACAAAGGGATTGATCTAGTAAATCCTATAAAAATCCCATATAATAGTTTGTTGCAACCTCAAAAAAAAATTCCTTCGAGTCTATATCTTATCTTAATGTTCTGTTTGTCAGAGCTCCAAATTTTAAAAATAACTCCAGGAGTAGAGGGTGGAGCTAAGTCACAAAAGTTCCCGAATTGATGGATCGAGGAACTGGAACATGTAACGCGGTACGCTATCTTTTAAAAGTACGGGACGGTAGGGGTATACCTCTTCGGAACCCTTTTTTTAAGAGATGGAACGTGTTCCTATATTTCTTGGAACGTTAATCTATAACAGTGTAATCAAATTGAGGAACATATAGCTTAACATAAGTTCATAGTGCCAAAATATAAAGGAATTCATCAAGATTTTGTATCGATATCTATCGAATAAATCTAGATAGTTGCTAGCTGTAAACATTATGATCTGTTTCCATCTCCATAAACCATCCTCTGCCCTTATACCTATAGTCGCATACCATACTTCTTCCATATTGTACCATATATTTGGGATCGCGATCCAGTCGTGTTTGGGACGATGTCCCACGATGTTCCCGTTCCCGTTCCCGGGACGAATGTTCCCGGAACGAGGAACACACCCATGTTCCACGTTCCATATGACTTAGGGGTGGAGTGGAGTTGTGGAGCTGTCTAAACCTAGCTCCACCTTTCTAGTTTATTTTTTCAGATCACTCCACCCGCTCCACTCATATTTTTTGTGGAGTTAAATCGTTTGGATGTGCTCCAGCTCTAAAAGTGGTGGAGCTAGAGTTGCAGCTCTACCAAACAGGCCCTAAATTTCTATATTTTTTCTGCGGTCCAAACAAATTATCATTTCTATTTTTTATGTTTTGTAATTATCTGTTAACTTGTATTCCTATAAAAATCTTGTGCCTTTTCTATTCTTTCGTTTTTCGCAACCCTATGATTCAGGCTCCTTTGCTTGATGAGATAAACTAAAAGTTGACATTGACAAATCCCAAGTCACATGAATGCCGTTGATAAATGCAAGATATAAGAAATGTAATCGTACAAACGATTTAGTCCTAAATGTTATCACCGTTAGTGTTTTATTAGCACTTCTCCATTTTATTGTAGAATAAACAATGCATTGAACAACGCGTGATGGATGGAGGAGAAAGCACTGTTTCGCTCCTATCGTTAAATACATTGTTCAACCTATAGCATTTAACAGAAAAATATCAAACCATAACGACGATGATATTTATGGGGACAGAGCCACCTATACGATGATGATAATGAAAACTTCCAGTGCACCAAGAACGAGGCAAAGCTCCAAATAAATTGTTCAGCATCAAATTGTTGACGCGAAATTCTGCCACCGGCCGCTGAGCATTGTCGTCGGGTGCGTTGGCCGATGGAGCTCTTCGCGCTCGGACACATGAAGGCCTGGGAGATCTGCTTGGCTCCAGTGCAGGTCCTAAACGTTGGGATGCAGGCGTGCCAGTCAGTTTGATCCTGCAACCGACAAGATGGTGTATGTTGATCGCCAAGGAATTGATCGGCTGTCAAGCCGAT
>CM002482.1:12999715-13049039 GCA_000325765.3 Leersia perrieri | reverse complement strand
AGCACCTGGGCTACAATATTTATACTCATAGGTGTTAGACTCCGACTAGGACACGGCTCCATCAATTGCCAAGTCCAGACACTTTACAAAAGGAAACAAATCCTATCTTAACAAACTAGGACTCAATCTTAACAAACAAGGAAACTATTTAGACTTCCTAATCTAGATACAATCGGTTTCCATAATTGGAACCCGAAACAACCCATCTTTTGGCAATCTCGTGTTGACTCGATCTTCATCGTCTCAACACAGAATCGGCTTAATTTGCATCGGTTTCGTACCCGATGTCATCTTTCCCGATACCATTTTATCCGATGGCCTGTGTCCAAATTCTGGTGTCAATACAAATTTATGTGACATGTTGGCTTTTGGGTCCAGTTGACCACTTGTTCATGCACTAAGGGCTTGTTTGGTTTGCAACCATATTAAATGTTGGCAATGCCAAATCCTCGGTAAATTTTGGTAGTACCAATTTTTTGGCAATTTTTTTTATTAATTGGCAAGTTTTGGTAGAAAAGTAAATACTACCGAATTACTATTTAAAGTGTCAACAATTTGGTATAGCACATTTTGGTTTGTCCTAAATTTTCCATCGTAAAAGGCTAATGAGTTCACTGTAGGAATCATATCCTCTGTACATTCCTGTATTTCGAACATGCTACTCCTATTCTTCAAAATTTTTACGGTTGTTAATCCTATATGTTACATATACGTTTCATGATATTTCTATGTTTTTCGTGTTAATGTGTTTGTTCAACTCTAGGTTCTAAGAAGCCCTAAAATTTGTACTATGATGAAATAGGATATCTGTATTGTGAGCGATTCATAATTCAATGTACAAATTTGGAATTGACCATGATGAAAAAAAAAACAAAATCAACACAAAAGTTAAGTTTAAAAAAACAAAAATTAGATACAACTAATAATGTAACAAACACATGATCGAATTGCTATCATTATTCATTAGTGACTGTTCTGGTTATAAACACGGACGTGTTTACAATGGGTGATCCTGAAAATGATGTATTTTTGTGTACGGGACATTTGAAATATGAGGTTTGGGGTTCTGATTATTTCAAGGCAGCAAAGAGCAATAATAATGGAGCTCTATTGTTCTTTAATTTCTTCAACCATATGCTTAAAAATACATTTGGCTTAGTATATGATATGCCATTCAAAAAGGACTGTTAGCTAAGGATGTCGTACGCCACGGGCCGTGAAAGTCGTCCACTCTTCCGTTTTAATTGCAAGTTTGTAACAGCTCGTATGTCCTTGTAACGATGCAGCCACCCTAATTCTGTCTCTCACGTTGGCCAATTCTAACTTGCCGCCGGATATCTCCACATAAGGCTCTAGTTCAGAGGTCGCAGTCGTCATGCACTCATGCGTCGGAGGAGGATAATCTGAATCTCTGACCGAAAATTCAATCGAGCGATCGATGGAGCCGTACCTAACACACCCCCTAATTAAGGCGATGGTCGTCGGCGAGAAAAGAGTTTCGACGATAGAAAAAATGCAACGGTTGGTTGGTCGCCATCGTTCTAGCCGTGTATAAGATGTGGATCCCCTTTTTATATTGGAACAACAACAGTGCCATATGCTATGCCATGTTGAGCGTAGAATTTAAGTACTTGACGACTTTTTATTGGTTTGTCATCTTCCTTGATGTCATTTATACGACTTTACGACTACCAGCTCCGTTTGGTTCGGCCTGACCTCTAGAAGAAGTAGCAGACGATTATTCCGACACTACACTTAGCCAACTTGGCAACTTGATCCATCATTTTGTGGGGTGTTATTTTCGTCAGGGACCAATATCAAATCGGAGGCTCGGAGTCTTTACCCGTGCGTATGCATGACATTTGCACGAAATGGGCGTTTCAGCCCACTTAGGCCCATACGAATAGCAAAGAGCCGAAGGTACCGCACCAATCGCTGTGAGCCCGTGAGGCCTCTTTCGAAGAAGATAAGGCCGCCAGTTATGAGCCCAGGACCCATGGTAACATCTCCCCGCTACTTTGCAGCCTGCTGCCGACCGACTTCAGTGTTCATTTCATGGGATGGGGTTCATTTGCTCATTCTCACATCACGTCGCCGACCCATTAATCGTGTCATCCTGTCTACGTCAGTTCACTGCTTGCGTCTACTCTGTTTAGTGATAGACTGATAGCAGGTAGGTAGAATGCAGATAGGAATACAGAGAACGCGCGACCTTCCCTTAGGTGAAGCATAGTGTTCATGCTGTTCCTTTCTTAGGTGAAGCTTGTTGAGGATCTATGTATGTTGAGAGTTTTTATAGTCATCATACCACCTTAAAATAAATAATTGAATTATGATTATGATGAACAAAACAACAAGATTTTGTTTTGATGTCTCGAGGTACTATTTATTAGATCATACATAATCTCGTTCACTTCATTGCCAAAAAACTTTTTAAATTTTGGTAATGTCAAAATTTGATAAGATGATAATGGTGGTGTTTAGTTTGACATCTTATCAAATTCTGTTAGAAGATTTTAGAGTGGAAAGTTCTAGAATTGTCAGTATTTTGTTTCTTTGTTGTCTTTTCACTATTTTGGCAATTCCAAGATTTAGCGATGGTAGAAAACAACAATCTGAATCTGAAGTTCTGAACATCCATTAAGTTTACTGCTGCCTCCATTTTGTGATATAAGTCGTTTTCATGCTTTTCTAAGCCAAATTCCCTTTAGTTTAACCAAATTTATTGATAAAATGTATCAACATCAACAATATTAGAAAAAATCCAATATTAAATATATTTTTTAACATATTTGTTTTCTGTTAAAAATATTTTATGTTTTCTGGTCAAACATGTAATAACATTTATTTTAATTAAACGTTTTACATTAATATGCAGTGTGATTTGATATGTATGCTCTCATTTACAACTAGTATCATCTCAGTGTAGACGACTAATGAGTGAGCATAGCAAAGCTAGCTAGTTTTTTAGTTGGGGAGCACGACCACCTCGGTTTAAATGCTAGATTTAATATGTATGCTCGTATTTACAGCTAATATCATCTTAGTATAGACGACGTAGTCGTTAACAATGAGATGCTTATAGTAAATTTATAGATATGAAGGTATGTCTGTCCAGTCTATCCATAAATGCGCTTAATTGGGATCATGTGGAACAAGCAAATGTTTATTTTTATCGGAGCCTCTACTCGATTGATATTTGCAGGGGAAGCAGCCACAATAAAAGCGTTCGTGTCCAAATGGCCAAAGAATCCATCTAGATGGGTGATTAAATTAAATCATCGAAATCACTCTCGTCTCGACATAACAGAAATCAAATCATTGCTTTATCAAGGATTATGCACTCGATCGGACGGGGCAAGATTCCTCCGGTTGTATTCGGCGCCCCTTTTTGAACCGCGATAAGTTTTGATAAACTGAGGATGGACTGAGGCCTCTCCTTTTGTTTCGGCACCTAATCAATAATCATTCCCTCTTAATTATGATCGTCCATCTTTATGTCTGCACCCAAAAATTTGGGGCTCTTTTTCTAAACATGTCATAACCAGGAAAAGCATGAGCCCTCATTGGTATAGCTTCACTATAAGTATGGCATGTAAGTAACAGCTGTTTGCGTGCACCGATCAGACTTCAGTATGGTCTCCCCTTCAGTTCTTCCCAAGGTCTGGGAATAATCACACTGCCAGTTTTGTGACGTCGACTAGATCTCACACTGAATGCAGATAATTTGCTTGTAATTAGTTTTCGTGATATGTTTAATCTGATGATCATGGATGGAACGACACATATATGAATTTGTCTAAATTGTCCTGGCCGGTCGATCGGCTGCTAGCATGTACGTTGATGTAACTCTGCATGTATCTTGGGCTTTGTTGTTCTTTTAGGTGATTGATGACGTCGGAGAGGCCACCCCTCGCCGCGCGAAATGGTGGTACGTGACGTTCCACAACGTCACCGCCATGGTCGGCGCCGGCGTGCTCAGCTTGCCGTACGCCATGGCTCACCTAGGATGGTAAGTTATACTTTGACGTACGCACTTAATTGCCACGACCGTATCCGAGCTATATAAATCCACGTACGTTGCAGGGGCCCAGGGACGGTGGCGCTGGTGGTGTCGTGGGTGATGACGCTGTACACGCTGCGGCTGCTGATCGAGCTGCACGAGTGCGTGCCCGGGGTGCGGTTCGACCGGTACCGCGACCTGGGCGCGCACGCGCTGGGCCCGCGCCTCGACCCCTGGCTCGTCGTGCCGCAGCAGCTCATCGTGCAGCTCGGCTGCGACGTCGTGTACATGGTCACCGGCGGCAAGTGCCTCCAGAAGTTCGCCGAGTCGGCGTCGTCGTGCCCGCGCCTCCACGATTCCTACTGGATCTGCATCTTCGGCTCGTCCCAGTTCGTCCTCTCCCAGCTCCCCTCCCTCGACTCCATCACCGCCGTCTCCCTCGCCGCGGCCGCCATGTCGCTCAGCTACTCGACGATCTCGTGGGCGGCGTGCGTCGCGAGGGGGCCGGACGGCGACGTGAGCTACGCGTACGGGTACGGAAAAGAGGACGGCGCGACGGCGTTGGCGGACGCGGCGTTCCGTGTGTGCAGCGCGCTGGGGCAGGTGGCGTTCGCGTACGCGGGGCACGGCGTTGTGCTGGAGATCCAGGCGACGGTGCCGTCGACGCCCGGGAGGCCGTCGAGGGGGCCCATGTGGAAGGGCGCCGTGGCGGCGTACCTCGTCACGGCGCTCTGCTACTTCCCCGTCGCGTTCGCCGGGTACTGGGCGTTCGGCCGCGACGTCCCCGACAACGTGCTCGCCGCACTGCACCGCCCGCCGTGGCTCGTCGCGGCCGCCAACATGATGGTCGTCGTCCACGTCCTCGGCAGCTACCAGGTTTACGCCATGCCGATCTTCGAGACGCTCGAGGGGATTTTGATCACCAGGCTCAGGGTGCCTCCCGGCGCGCTCCTCCGTCTCGTGGCACGATCAGCCTACGTCGGTAAGAATCAACCATGCAAAACGCGCATAGCTGAATAAAGTGATCAAACCGGTAACCGGTTTATGCCTGAGTTTAATCTGTCGTGTCACGCAGCGGTCACGCTGTTCGTCGCGGTGGCGTTCCCGTTCTTCGGCGACCTGCTCGGCTTCTTCGGGGGCTTCGGGTTCACGCCGACTTCATACTTCGTAAGACGCCATTGACCACCCGAAAAGAAAACATGCACAAACTGTAGCCTCTTATTCGTAAGATTCAGTCTTCACTATTAGATTAAAAAATTTCACATTTCGATCAAATACGTGCAGCTCCCCTGCATTCTATGGCTGAAGATCAAGAAGCCTCGGAGGTTCAGCGCGTCGTGGTTTGCCAACTGGGTAAAATAATGAACACACAAACTGTGATACTTGCCTGAAGGAAACATGACTGAATACATGTAAACTAGTAGTAGAGATTAAGGTTTTGACAGTCCCTGTTTTGTTTTCTTCTGCTTTATATCTTTCAGGGTTGCATCGTCGTTGGAGTGCTGCTGATGATCGCGTCTACCATCGGCGGGCTACGAAGCATCATCCAGGATGCCTCGATGTTCCAATTCTACTCGTGAGTTGTGAACTTGTGATGGTGATGATGTGTACGAACTGATGTACATACATGATCAAATGTTATCAATCCAAGAAATTAGAGGGCTCAAAGTACTCGCTTTATCTTTCTGGGACTACCGAAGAGGCGAAGATCGTTGGCCTCGCTTGCAGCATGCCGTCCCCGGTTCGGACAACAAAACATAACAAAACATGTAATTGCGAACGAATTATGATGGTGCTTCAATGATACGCATCGACCCGCACCAGACCTTACACTCGGCTTCTGAATCCTACAGCTGAGTGCTGAATGACATCGAGGGCGATTGCATTCTGAATTTCTGGTTTCTGTATCCAGGGAGGCAGGAAGAAATCTACATGAAAGCAAATACACGGTCCACTGTTTCCGACGGTCGATCCGGTTTGAATATGTAAACTAGTTGAAAAGGATTCCAATTCGAAGTAATAAATAATTAATTTGAAATAACCAAAATATTGAAATTATATAAAGATCCAAATAAATCTACTTCCTCAGTCCCAAAACTGGATATGCATGTAGATTCGTGGTGCTATGATATCTAAATTCACGGTAATATGAGGCGTTACATCTCGTTCTATTTATTTTCTAGGATGAAAGAAGTAAGCATCTAGTTAGAAGTAGTGATTGTGATTCTCTCGTGCGGTCTAAATCATATTGTTTGTTGTAAGTTGTGAATTGAAAGGAAAAAAAGAGGCTGTCTATTGAATGTAAACTTCATATGAATATAAATACCTTTTTGGATGATTAAAGTTACATGGAGATTCATGTTGAACCACACCCATATGGCCTATGCTCCCCTAGCCTTGCCGGTGTGGTAAGTGTTAGGAAACCCCTGCTACCGGGTGTAGTCCCGGGGGTCTCCTAATCTAATATAAGGGAGATACCATCCTTTCATTCCATTCCATTGCATCAAGAGTGCCAATATGAGTCACCTCTCCTTCTTATATAGGCATAGCCATCCAATGCTTTTCATATTTAGTGACGGGCTCAATCAGTGGGAAACGGACCAGCCCTACATGGGCCTCCGGTTTCACAACACTCCCTCTTGAACTCTCACTGCGTGATGCTCATGCCTCATTAAAACTCCATAAAAACCCAGTGGGAAAAATCGGAAAAAGAGTACATAGCATACGCTTGCGATGTTGCACAAATTGCCTCATTAAAATCCTTGATAAGAAACTGCATAGCAAACTTATCGAAGGGAAAAAGAGTACAATTCACCCAATCCTCTATTCCATATTCTTGGATTGATTTTGGACTCTCGATTGCAAACTTCGCCGTATCATGCATATATGTATTGGAAATTTGAATTTGAAATCCCAAAATCGGATTTTGGTGCATTTTATTCCTTTTTCCTGTTTATGAATTTATTTGCATTATTGAATTATGATTTGAATGCTTTTATGAATAAATGTATCTCTTTATTCTAGCATTTATTTTGAAGCAATTAGCATTATCACACACTAAACTGAAAAAGAACGTTGCTCTTAACTCAGTTATGCATCTCTCGACAAATATCACCATCGCCGACTGGTAGTCGCCAACGCAAGCCGATTGGGGGTATAAATGGACATCCAACCTGTTTGGAGTCACCGATATGCATGAAAAACAAATGGACATATCCATGGCTGACTTGGAGTCACCGGCATGAATGCCGATTGGATACACCATATGCCGGTTTCACAACAGTAAGGCCTCGCCGCTTCCTACCCATTATTTCGTCTCCACCTCAAGCTGGTGGTGGCAAGGTGGCCTGTTCAAACGTCTTTCTGGTCTTCACGGCTCTCCCATCGCCTCGCTCCTCCTGTTTTTCTTGCTCTCGTCTCTAATACCAGTCTCTATACCTATGGTTTCATAGTATGCTCATGTTCACCGCCCATCACAATTATCTATCGTTAGTGATCATCTTTCTAAACCCAAAGAATCTCCTCCATTTCTTCTCCCCTACCTCTTGCACCCAACCACAAATCCCAACCCCCAAGCCCTATTTGGTCGGAGCCAAAGAAATCGTAAGCCTGTAAGAATTTATGTGTGGATTCATCGGTCTAAATCTAATAGAATTCACCTAAAATTATACAGCAAGAATATTAAAATTTTCGGGGAAAAAAAACTAGGATGCATCTCTGCATAGACCATCCGATTTGTTTGTTGCACAATATGCCGTTACCACGTAGGCCACGTATACACCTCGTTCCACACAAAATCGTGCACCGCCGTGTCGCGTCGGGAAAAAACCGCTTATCCCCGCATCACTCCGCCCCACCCGCGGCCATGGCGGCACCAACCCTCTCCCTCCCCATCTCGCTCTGCAGCGCCTCCTCTCCGCGCCACGCCACACTGCTCGCCTTGCCCTGCCGCACGGCGGCGCAGCCGCTTGCCTCGCCAGGTCGGTGCCCCGCGCGAAGCGACGTCCCCTCGCCGCGGCGAGCAGGGGGGCTTGCCCTTGCGCCGTGCGCGGCGAAGCGTGGCGGCGGGGGTGGCAGAGGGGTAGCCTCGGACGATGGCGGCGGGGCGCATGCGCTGCTTCAGGCGTCTCTGTGGGGCGCGGAGGCCGCCTACATACTCTGGCTCTTCCTCCTCCCTTACGCCCCGGTCCGTACATAAACACGAGCCATTTTTTCTTTTTTTTGTTCCTCTTTGCATATGGCTAGCTCAAAGATTTGGAACATTGCTTCCATGAACAGTTACAATTTCAAGACCAGTAATGCGTCACAGTATGTGCTCACAACATTAGTTCAACCCAATGTACTTAGAAAGTGGGGTAGCATTTGTTAATTTTAGTACATTGATCCTTTTAGTACATTTACATCTAGTATATATGAACTGTACTAGTATACTACCATACCAAAATGCACTAGTGCGTACTGATTTAGTTAGCAAATTAACAGTGCTGTGTGGCAATACTTTGATTCGTTGAGATCATGCAGGGCGACCCGATTTGGGCTATCTCACAATCCACGATCAGTGACCTCATTGGCTTGTCGCTCAATTTCTTCTTCGTCCTGCCCTTCCTCAATTCCGGTACGCCTAAAATTTAAGAATTTTTAGAGGCGTACCAACTAAAAGTTCACAGCATTACGGCCATGATTCCATTGGTGAGTTTGTTGGGCAGCGTAGCTGGAATTCACCTGCTCGAATCCCCGGTGCTGCACCCAGTAAGAAACTAACCCACATTTCACATCGTTATGGTTGCCATGGCTTGTGGGTACAACATTTGTACTAAATCCGGTGTTGCTCACTTGCCTAGATGGCTGAAGGATTGTTCAATTTTGTGATCGCTTGGACGCTTCTATTTGCGCCGCTTCTCTTCACGGATTCTAAGAGGGACCGATTCAAGGGATCGCTCGACCTTCTGTGGGGTTTTCAGATGTTCCTCACAAACAGTATGATCTCATTGACAAGAAATGCTTTGCAGCTCATGGATAGAATATTTCAGACTATCTAATGACATTTTTTATTTCTTTAGCTTTCTTGATACCTTACATGGCAATCCGACTCAATGATCCTGACATGGACAATTCTCCACAAGAAACATCAAAATTGGGTTCAGTTATGGTGAGAGGCGCAACAATTGTAGGTCTAACCGGTGGCGTGGTTTGTGTTGGCTCGATTGCTTGGGCACTCTTTGGTCGCGCAGATGCTGGTTTTGGAGGCATTGCAGAACGCTGGCAATATGTCCAAAGTTATGTGTTTTCAGAGCGGCTTGCTTATGCATTTCTTTGGGACATACTACTGTATTCGATATTCCAGCCATGGTTGATTGGAGACAATATTGACAACGTGAAGGCAGATGCTACTGAGTTTGTGAATTCAGTAAGGTTTCTCCCTGTTATTGGTCTTGTTGCCTACCTCTTTTGCTTAGAGGACAGAGATGTGTAACTGCCGGTCATGTTGGTGTAATTTCTGTGACCATTGTGAAACCAAATGTGCTTTTGGTCTAATATGATGGAAAATTGGCAAGTGTCCAAGAAGTGCCTGTGTTGACTAACGTGGGTCAGGTTGCGACATCTGTTCCCGAAAGACGATGGTTCGGTTTATTTGTGTGCATGGTTACTTGGGGTCAACCTTGGTCAACGGCGGACCGGGATCAAACTCAAGGAGAGTTGGGATCTGGTACGGTCAAGGATGTCGGGTGACAAGGTGGGACGCAAGTGTACACGGTGGACGGACGTCGTGGCGGGAGATCGTTGCAAACTTGATGCACAAGTCAAGAAAGATTCAAATCAGACTTCACTTGCATAACCTCGCGATGGGTGGAGTGACCCCGGATGGAGATGGCCCATCTTGGCCCAGTCCATAAGAGGATAAAAAAATTTGCACTGCACAGGGACTGAAATCAGACTTCAAAAGGACTTAAAAACGGACTTTATCAGCAACAGCAACAGGCGGCCTGGCCCAGTCATCGGCAAACGGCGGCTAACGGACGGCTCCCACGGTGACACGTGGCAGGCAGCGATTCGCGCGGGAGGCCACACGGCGGCCGACGGCCGGGAACCGCGGGATGCGTCAACAACGCGGGCGGACGCGGCGCGGGAGGCGAGCTAGCGCGATACCGACGCGTGGCGAAGCTTCTCGGCGCGCGCGCTCACGCGCTTTCGCTCGCGCGAGCGGGAGCCGTACAGACACGCGGCGTTCGCTAGTTCAGCGCACGGGAAAGACGCGGATCGATTAGGCGAGACGACGTTTGCTGATTGGCGCGAAGGAAGCAGATGCGGATCGTTCCCGCGGATGGGCGACGCGTGGCAGACATCGATGGTTCGCGCGGCACGCGCGCCCTGGAGAATTCGGGAAGGCTCTGGTTCCTCTACGGCTGAGCGGGATCGGCTAAAATCTTCGTTCGGCTGGCTACGTGGCACGATCTGGGGTGTCCGGATCTGGTTTGACGGCTGAAAATTGTCTAGGATTAG
Source organism: Leersia perrieri (assembly GCA_000325765.3). Taxonomy (NCBI): domain Eukaryota; kingdom Viridiplantae; phylum Streptophyta; class Magnoliopsida; order Poales; family Poaceae; genus Leersia; species Leersia perrieri. The sequence continues at coordinate 13,038,535 of CM002482.1, read as the reverse complement.
GGTTTCGTCCTAGGGGCATTTTAGACTTTTCCTTTGGGTGTTTAGGCACCATCTTATGCTATAAAAAGGGGTCTTAGCCTAAGGGAGTGGAATAACTAGTTGAGGGTTCATTTGGAGAGATTTGGAGATGTATTCTCTCTTGTTCATGTGAGGATCTTGTGAGAGCTTTTGGTATAGATCATGTTAGGTCTTCGGTTTTTTAGGAACTTGTGCTAGGCTTGTACTGAGCTTTTGTAAACTTCAATTTGATGAATGAAATTGGAAGTTTGCTTTGAAATTCAACTTGTTGAATTGTTCTTTTAATTTCCACAATTGTTCTTCCTTTAATCTTGTCTTCTTTATTTGTTTTTGCAATCTTGGTTTAATCTTGCAATCTTCATGTAATCCTGCAATAGTCTTGGGCTAAAAATCTAGTGGCGAGCGCAAGCTATCTCTTTTCTTGTCCTTCTTGTATTTCTCTATTTCGATCTAGTCTTTGTGAATGACTATGATCGACTAGGTCGAGATTTTTCACAGGAATTTTGGGGGTATTCTTAACCTATAGATTTACCCCCCTCTATATAGCGGTGATGCGATCCTACAATATATATGTGGGATTGTGGTTGAATGAAAAAAAAGAAGAAATCTTAGTTTGATGGCGCATTTTCTGTTCTCACAAATCACAGTTCATGTAAAGAAAAGTTATGAATGTCACACGGTACTTCTCCTGAAGGCTCAACTGACAGATCCATTTTCTATGAAAAACAACAGGATACAACTAGATCTCTCTACGACATAACTCTAATCTGCCATAAGTCTTCTCCCAGTCTCCTGTGATAGCGGTGGTCTATTCAGAACGCCAGAACTGACACCAACGCCATAAAACCAAGTGCAACAGGAGCGCCGCCAACTATGAGCTTGAGCCCGCTGCTGTATGCCGGGCTTGCCGTCATCGCTGGTCGCGGTGGCGTCAGTGGCAGCGGCGTAGGTGTCGCCGGTGTCCGCGTCGACGGAGCAGTGGAGCTCGCGTTCGGCCTCGAACGTGGGATGCTCACCGGCGGCGGAGGTGGGGCCGCTGCTCCCACCGGAACAAGCGCTGCACGACACGAGAGTTGAAGAGAATTTTCAGCAAATCGCAGGTTGCACGGTGGCAAGATCAATCTCGGTTACCTGGGCAGGCTGCGGCGGTGGCCTGCGGGATGTCGAGGCGGCAGAGGAGAGGAAGCTGCGTCGCCCGCGTCATGTTCAGGGGCACCGGGATCGCGCCGCCGCCGCCGCCGCCGCCGGAATTGCTGAGGGCGTCGCAGAGGCATCGCGGATGGTCGTGCACCATGCTGCCCAGGTTGGAGCAGCACAGGTCCGACGGCGCAGCGTCGTTGCCGCTGATGAAGGCGAGGCAAGGGAAAAGCCCGGCAAGGTGGGTGTTGCAGCTGGACGGCGACTCGTCACCGGTGGGCTGCGCCACCGTGCCGGGGACGGACGAGACCAACACCACCGTGACGACGACGCAGGAGATAGCAGCAGCTGAAGAAGCCATCGGTACGTACACCCACTCTTTTGTCAAATGATTTCTCTGTGAATTAGCTGCTCGATACGTTAGGATTTATATAGCACTAAATCAAAATCAGAACGCGTGGATGCATGGGAATGGTGTTGTGCTTCTTCTTGGTGTGTGTAGCGATTGCTGTGAAGCTGAACGCGCCATGCATGCATCGCATGCAGATGTCACTATGGCAGGTTGTGACTTTCGCGTGAATTGTAGCGTTAGGATCGAGTTGGCATGCATGGTGTGTGCTTGTAGTACCATGTACTGTCTCTCCTCTAGGTTGGTGTAATTCTATTGATAATCTGGAATCAATTGTTACCAGCCACTTGAAACTGCTACCATGCATGCTACTGATGGCTTACTAGATTAGCATAATATAGTTTGATGCCAGTTTTGCCAATGGCAATGCAATGCCTACCTTATCAAGTTCTGATAGAATTGAATAGATTTGTGTAGTAGTATTTAATTCGCTGCCAAATTTTGACAATAAAGATTCCTAACTTGGACATCTAGTTTAATTTATTCTCTATATTTTGGCGAACCTTGCTTAGTTGGTTAAATTGGCAAACTTAGTTAGGAAGATTTGCCAATGCATTTTCCAATTGATTAGTCGCTGACGAGCTCATTCACACCGGGGAATCACTGGTGAGAGGTAATGGGCTACGAGTTTTGCTGGGCCTTTTCCGGTGAATGCTATGAAGAAGGCCATCTTCGCTTTGTTGGGCCATTAAGAGTTCTATTTCCTTCCATGGTTGGAATAAGTTCATTTTGAATCCCTCATCTTCGCGTCCAGTCTAAAAATCGTCCATCAACCCCAATACCAGAAATGTTTGCCCCCAAACTTATGAAAACCGTTCAAATCAGGTCCCTCGGCAATATGCGTGGGTGGTCTTGGATGACGTTGCATCGTAGGGCCCACATGTCAGTAATAAAATAAACCCCTGCATGCTTACGTGGCAAAAGAAATAAAGTTGAGACCCGTCGGTCATCCTCAGTTCCTCACAATGTATCTTTTCTCCCCTCCTCCCCCTCTCTCTCCTCTTTTTCCCATCTCTTTGTTCCGATGGCGGGGTACGGACGCGGGCGGCGGCGGGCACGAGCGGTGGAGGACGGGTGCTGCGGCTGCGACAGGCTCGGGGGGCGGGATCTTCCGGGGGTGGAGAGGGAGAAGCACATGCCCTCGCAGGCACGGCGCTTGCCGGACTTGCGGCGGCGCTTGGATGCGATGATGCCGGCGACGCGCGCCGACACGGATGTTCAATGGAAGCTCCAGGATGCAGGCTGACTGAATGGATACCAAGAGCCTTCAGAGGCTTGCATATCGAACACACATGCAAAAACATCACCAAATGAATCACTAATTAGTACCATGAATCAATCAATATCAATCCTAAACGAATTAACCACAGAGCATAATGCTGGCACTAACCTGCAAAGCCCTTTCCTGGGAGGGCACGAGGTAGAGTAGAAAGGGGCAAGAGACGACCACCCCGAGCTTCTCCTTCCTTGCGACAATGTCGCAAGCCGTGGAGACGACCCAGGCGAAGGCCACGCCGCCGAGCAGCAATTCCAGAGCTCCACGCCCCACGAACCGGTGTCGTGGATGCCGCCGGCGACGCCGCCGCGCCGTTCGAATCCTTCTTCCTCTTCTTATTTGGTTCTTCTCCGGCCGGCTCGTCTCCGCCGTCGCCGTCATCGTCGCCTCCCTTCCGCTTCTTTCCATGGCGGTCGTTGAAGGGATCTCCCGGTGTGGGGAGGGAGAAGCACATGCCCTCGCAGATACGACGCTTGCCGGACTTGCTGACGGCGACGTGCCGACGACGATTGCCTCCGCCAGCACCGTTGGGGATGGAGGAAGAAGAAGAGGCGGCCTGTCATGCCCCGACCCTTCCTCACTCATGTTGGGTCGAACCCGCTAACACATGGCTGCTCTCTGGGACATGAAGACTTTCCCCATAGACCAACATAAGTCTTTTCTGCACACTTTGTCTTCATTCATGCGTGCCGGGGAGGAACTTTCCGGTCGGTCACTCATCCCAATATTGCTCCAGGTCAAGCACGCTTAACCTCGGAATTCTCTCAAGCTAAACTTCCGGAAAAGAAGTTACAACTTGTTGAACTTGTTGATATGAGTGTTCTATCAGTCCTATTAAGCCCTGGGTCGGGATGTCACACGGCCGCCTCTCATTCCCTCGCCGGCGCCACCTCCCCTGCCGGTTGCTGCCTCCTCCCATGCCGGCGTAAAGAAAGGGAAAAAGGAGAGAGAGTGAGAGAAGGGAAAAGAGGAGATGAGAGGGATTTTTATTTATTTTTATTTTTATGCGACTAACATGTGGGCCACACGATGCCATGTCATCAAAACCACACACGCATACTGCCGAGGGACCTGATTTGAACAGTTTTCGTAAGTTTGGAGACAAATATTTCTGGTATTAGGGTTGAGGGACGATTTTGACGCGAAGATGTTGACCCAAAATAAACTTATTCCTCCATGGTTTGATCAGTCTGTCCCGGCCCGTAGGATTAGCAACCATTGCGGTGAAGGGTGACCTGAGCGTTGGTCGTTGGAGCTGCCTAGCATCCTAGCTGCCATGAAATGCTGGTGCGAGATGGAAACAAAGCTAGGTCAGTTTCGTACTTTGGATTAACACTTAACGCGATAACGCGATTTTGATACTCAAGAGTAGCGAACATACCTATCTTTTAATTGTATATAAATGTACTTGCAAACAAAAGAAAAAAAAAACACAGGTGTGAATTTTTCTTTCCGAATTAGAGCGCAGAAGGTCACCTGCGATCAAATGTATGTGAAAGGGTGAATTCTTAAGTGTATGTAGCTCATACATTTGATCGCAGAAAAGTCCACAGTAAATTGATTCGATTTGAGTCAATTTCAGAAAAGGAAATGTGCATCGCCCCCTCTTCAGATAAATTCTGGCGTTTTTGGCTCTACTTTGTCCATAATACTACTATTTGTTCTGTCCTATCCATTGTCGGCAGTCGGACCACGGCCACCCAGTTTTGCGGTGCATATAAGAAAGTAGAACGTTAGCTCAGTGTGACGTACGGCTAACGCCTAACGGAGTAGCCAGCGACGAATCGTCATCTCCAACTCCAAGTTCTCTGCTTGTTTTATGCTGGCCGGCTGGTCCTAGCTAGCTAGCTTCTCGACCTCGCTCACCTGTGTCGATCACTGGGAACGCCGAATCGTCAAGTGGAGTGGTGAAGTCCTTGACGAATTTATGTTGACTTGATCATGCTTGATCTCATGTCGTAAACTACATGGCCCCTCGAAGGCTCGAAGCTTGAATTCCATCAATGCCGAGGAAAGGAGCCAATGAAGGAGAGGCGATAGCGTTGAGTTTGGTAACCCAGCCAATCGAGTCGACGATGTATGCATGCAACCACTTTTTGATACTGCTGTCCAGGGAGAATTGAATCAACATTGATTGATGGAGGCATTTAGCTAGAGAACAAGATGTACCCTGTCTTGATTCAGATTTTGGGAGGTGAGAGCTAGAGTATTTGGTAGCTTTAATTTAGCTTTTGTGATTAATAGGCAATTACAAGCTTCAAGGTTAAGAGCAGGAGTATCAGTGGGTCAGTGAGTTGATCTGCCTCCATGAATCATGATGCCCTTTTAAACCCTACTTAAGTTTCACCCATGAGAATGATCAATGGTGCATCAGTATCATCACCGTATTAATCTGTCGTGTGTCGCATGCAACTATGCAAGTGATGCAATGCCATGTCTGGGTGAAACATGCCTTCAGAAATTCAGATGTATCTGGAGAGATGAACATGTCTCTTATCCCATGCACTTGACCGCCTTTGAGGGCACTCAATTCCAACTAGATCCAGGAGGGCCCATACATATCCTTCCTTCAAGGATGCCACCAATCCAACAACACAGACATATATGCTAGGGCATGGTACAGTTTGTTTTAAGACACACCCCCTGACAGGTTGTATGTATAGCTTGTTGTAAGACCAATTCAAATGTGTGAGGCCAAGTGCATTGAATTGTTTTCAGGGGACTATAATGGTCTCAGATCAGCACTGGTAAAAGGTGTGTGCTGCTGATAATATTATTGCTTGCATGAGGCCCATACAGTCTTGGGGTAAAAAACAAGGCTGCAGAGCACACAACAAACTTGCAAAGGGACAGATGAACAAAGACAACAGGAGCAACTGGAAGATGCAATAAAAAACGCGGTGAATTTCTGGGAAAGATTGCTTTACTATACTCCTACGTTTGAATCTTACTGAACATGGTAATAAATTACTAGTAAGTTCAAACTTAACTGCCTTGTAGCAAGATCTAGTCCTGGATAAACTATGGTCCATGTTTAGTAATACTAATATAGTATTATAGAGATCGTATTTTGGGTTCTATACAGATGTCATGGATAACACATAGTGACAGCGACTATCTCTAAAATTGTACTAGTACATGGCTTTTCTCGATAGAAAAACTTATATGTTTTTTCTTATGATAAAAGTGTTTTGATGATTGAAAAAATACATACAAAAGTGTTTTTTCTTATGGATATGTTAAGAATTGTACTCATGAAATGCTTTTACATAGAATCCACTTAAGAAAAGATCAAATTATTTTAGATGTTAACTAATGTTGCATGAATCTCATTGCGCATCCAACATAGTAAAATCAAAGCATTTTGCAAGCTTTTATACCCGGCTTACGTATATAAAATCTTCTAAAAGTTCTATTAAAAGAGCTATATATTTTTTTTGAAAAACTTAAAAAAAAGAGCTATATTTCTACATAGGCCATCTTACGATGGTCTCTACTAGAAGTAATATCAATCTAAACCTTTTTTTTCTTATCGAACAGACCACGACTTATAGTAATGTAATTATTAATTCTATTGCTATAAAAACATGCAAAAATAAACACGATGCAGGTTATCGCGAAGACACAGGAGAGGCGTCAGCTGGAATAATCATACGTGATTGCAGAGGTTTGGTTTTAATTGCTGCTCAACTGAAAATGGGCAGAACAAACTCTGCTGCCCAAGCAGAAGCAATGGCATGTGTTGAAGGGCTTCGGCTGGCAGTAGAATGGGTTCATATGCCAATACTGCTAGAGTTGGACAGTGCGATAGTGGTCAGAGAATTGCAAGAAAAGGAACTGTCAAGTTCTGTATGGGCAGCAAGCATTGCAGAGGCTAAAGGACTGATGCGATGTCTTCAGAGTGTTCAAATTCAGAAAACTAGGAGAGAAACAAATAAAGTAGCTCATACGCTAGCCTATTTGGCTATGAATTCGGGAATCTCTGATATGTGGCGTTTGTGTGCCCCAGCAGAAATTCTGAACCTTGTAGACCAAGAATGTAATCCTGAATTCAGAAGCTAATATAGTTCTCTCCTTTCAAAAAAAAACATGAATGGATTATAATCCCTCAACCTCAAGGGATGTCGCCTCGTATATATTTTTCTCTTAAATTCAATTCAAACGCTTGTGAGAAGATCTTTTAAAAAAGGATAATAATGTGGAGTAACTAATTTCTATGGCTCCACCAAAAATCAACTCCAAACTTGTTTTACAATATGAGACTGAGGATATATGCAGACCACCGTAAAAATTACTTGTAGTGCTAACAGCAGCTATAATATCATGTTGATGTAATCATCTAAAATTAATAAATTTATCTTAAAAAGAAAACAGCAGCTCAAGGTCAATGAAACATTGCAATGTACTAGTACTCCAGTACTATTTCACAGGTACATGCAACAATGCCGTCACTGCTCTGCTGTACGGACCTGCCATTGCCCTGGGATACCTTGGAGTGGCATTGAAGCCGAGCGCTAAGTTTGAGCTGCCCGTGTGTACGTGCCTGCCCGCCGATCGCCCGGCGCCATCCCCCTTGGATCTCACAGCTTTCTCCAGTCCAGTTTGTTTCTCCTGCGTCCTCTCCTCTCTCTTCCTGAACCAAAGAATCTCCCCGTCTCCTTTTCCTCGAATCCAACCTTGAAATGGTTTGATGCCTGCAGGCTTCAGCCATGTCCAGTCCTCTCGCCAAAGGCGCCATCCTCCTCTGCCTCTTATTGATTGTGTCTTTCGCTATTCTCCATTTCTCGATCAGCGGCAATGGTGAGAAGAGGAGAAATGGTGGTGGAGATGGCGATGAGAAGGTGAGATTGCTGCTTGGTGGCAATGCTCCCGGTGAGAGGCCTGCAAGGCTGAATAATATTAAGCAGCATCGGCATGGACATGGAGTTGTTGCAGTCTCTCCGGCGTCGGCTCCGGCTCCGGCTCGTGCCCAACCGCCGCCGCCGCCGCCGGTGCCGCACAAGAACGATCCGGTCCCGGTCGCCGGAAAAGCCGGCCATAGGAGGGGGAACGCCACGGCGCACAGCCCGCGCAACGGGGGAGGCGAGCGGGGAGGGAGGAAAGGCGGTCAGCTTGTCGTCGTCGCGGCGGCGGCGGCGTTGACCGGCGCGGCGCTGGTGCTCCTCGTCGTCCTCGTGGTGTTCCTGGCGTGCAGGAGGTTTCAGAAGAGGAGCACGCCGGGTAGTGGTGATCAGAGCGGCACCAACAAAGTGAGCTTTGATCCTGGCCCGGACATGTTCTACCTCGACGCCGTCAAGCCCTACGCCGTCGGAGCCGACCATGGCGGCCGCGGCGGCGGTGTAAAGACGGCGACGGAGATGGCCGGGCAGAAGGAAGAGACCAAATGCGAGGAGGAAGGAGAAGACAGTGGAGCTCTGTCAGATGGCGACGGCGACGACGGCGCCGACTCGGTGCATTCGTCGTGCTGCTTCCACTCGTCGTCGCACTTCTCCTACTCCGAACTCCGGGACGCGAAGAGCGACGGCGTGTCGCCGACGCCGTCCGGCCGGTCAAGACGCCGGAGCTCCGCCCCTCCGACGCCATCGGAGAAGAAGATCGCTGCGAGTCCTTACTCGCCGCAATGCCCCCGCACGCCGAGCAATCGGGACCGAGCCGTTCTCACTTCCCTCTCCCTGAGCTCATCGTCGATGTCGGATGCGACGACCGTGCAGGTTGTCAAGGGTCATGAGCTCCGGCGAGCCGTCCTTTCCCTCAAGTTCCCAGAAGCGCAGACCGGCGGCGCGCGCCATGTGAAGGAAGACGAAGCAGAGTCAGTCTCCACGATTTCAGATTCTGCAAGCAGCAATATGGTGACGCCGCCGCCACCACCACCTCCTCCTCCTCCTCCTCCTCCGCCGCCGCCGCCGCCGCGTCCATCAATAAGTTGTGGATCGGCCGTTCCCCCACCGCCGCCGCCGCCGCCGCCACCGCCACTGCTCGCACCGAAACAGCAGAGCAGCAGCGGTCGGAGTCTCCCGGCGCCGCCCGCGCCGCCTGGTCCGTTCAGGCCGATCGCGCCGGCGGTCGGGAATAACGGCGCGCCGCTGCCGAAGCTGAAGCCGCTGCACTGGGACAAGGTGCGCGCGGCGCCCAACCGGCGGATGGTGTGGGACAGGATCCGATCGAGCTCATTCGAGTACGTATTGAATTCAACGTGTTCGAGAACACGAGTACACGTTCCGCTCGAGAACACGAGCTCATTCGTTTGATTGATTTCGCAGGTTGGACGAGAAGATGATCGAGTCGCTGTTCGGGTACAACGCGAGGTGCTCGACGAAGCACGAGGAGGTTCAGAGCCGGAGCCCCTCTCTCGGCCACCACGTCCTCGACGCCAAGAGGCTGCAGAACATAACCATCCTGATGAAGGCCGTCAACGCCACCGCCGAGCAGATCTTCGCCGCCTTGTTGCACGGTAATAACCAAATCGCACGATCGATCACCCATCACCACCATCTGCACGGCACACAGTTCGTGCGTGTGTTTAATTTGGGGTTTTGTTTTTCTTGGTTTGGATGGATTGGTCGTCGCAGGGAACGGCCTTTCAGCGCAGCAGCTGGAGGCACTTATCAAGATGGCGCCGACCAAGGAGGAGGTCGACAAGCTGTCCGCCTACGACGGCGACGTCGATGGCCTCGTCCCTGCTGAGAGGCTGCTCAAGGCGGTGCTCACGATACCGTGCGCGTTCGCGCGGGTTGAAGCGATGCTTTACCGCGAGAGCTTCGCCGACGAGGTCGGCCACATCAGGAGGTCGTTCGCGATGCTCGAGGTGCGTGATCCTAGGTGTTCGTCCCAATGCTGGTCTTACCTACTTGTGATTATAATACTCCGAGTTTGAAATTTGAAAATGTCGTGCTGTCTTTTTTTTTGTCTGGAAGGACGCGTGCAGGGAGCTGATGTCCAGCAAGCTGTTCCTGAAGCTGCTGGAGGCCGTGCTCAAGACAGGGAACCGGATGAACGTCGGCACGGCGCGCGGCGGCGCGATGGCGTTCAAGCTCGACGCGCTGCTGAAGCTCGCCGACGTGAAGGGAACCGACGGGAAGACCACGCTGCTGCACTTCGTGGTGCAGGAGATGACACGGTCCCGCGCCGCCGAGGCGACGGACATCGCCGCGGGGCTCGGCGCCGAGCTCACCAACGTCAGGAAGACGGCGACCGTCGACCTCGACGTGCTGACCACCTCGGTGTCCGCCCTCTCGCACGGCCTGTCCCGGATCAAGGAGTTCGTCGGGAGCGACCTGTCCGGCGACGAGAGGAACCAGTGCTTCGTGGAATTCATGGCGCCGTTCGTCTCCCACGCCGACGAGGTGATCCGGGAGCTGGAGGACGGCGAGCAGCGGGTGCTGGCGCATGTCAGGGAGATCACCGAGTACTACCACGGCGACGTCGTCGGAAAGGACGAGGCGAACCCGCTCAGGATCTTCGTCATTGTTAGGGATTTCTTGGGGATATTGGAGAGGGTGTGCAAGGAGGTGAGGGGAGCCAAGAATTGCCATGGCGGGAATGCTGCCCTGAACAATGTGTGATACTGAGCACAAAACATTGTAATTCTTGGCTTCGGATTGTTCTTACATGATCTTGCCAGATTAGAACAGAGTTCGTTTAGATTACAATCATACAAGTACATAACTCATCCTCCTTTTGGGTCCTTCCGACGTGTGCACAAACATACCAAGTCTGTCAAAAACTGCAGCGTGTATGCGTTCCTGATACTGAATATCACTCTTGATCTGAGAACCAGTATCCTCGAATGTTGAAGGAATTCAAAGTTTCAAACTGTAACAAGACAATGATGAGATCAGACGAGATTGCGCAGAATAGCAGTGGTACTGGTTGGAACCCCTCGTTTGTTCCCTCGTTTGTTCCCCTTTTGTCTCTTTGCCGTGATTCTTTTACCCGGCAGAATTTGAAACCGTTTGCGTCACCTGCTGAGGTTCAGAGCCCCACGTGTCATCAGAACCGCTGTTTATTTTCTCTGCTGCTCGTGTCTGCCTCGTGCAGTCGTCGTGCTGCTTCAGGACCCCCATGGAGTTTACTGCCGACTATACAAGCGACAGTGGAAAAATTAGGGTGTTGTGATAGGATCTACGAGGGATATCATTATCACGGTAGCATGGAGACTTTGCACTTTTATATTCGCAAGCACAAACACCACACATGATATGCCTCGTAAGAAGCAAAACATCACTGCGGCCCCGTTTGAATCAAAATGATCGAGGAGGAGTTTTATAGGATTCAAATTCTATAAAAAAAAATTTCTAGGTAGCACTTTGGAACAAATGACTGGGAATTCTCACATCCTATAAAACTAATATGTACAGAAAAATTAGCGTGAGCTCAATCTCCTAGAGAAATTCGTATGGGTCTATCTCTGTCGTTTGATCCTTCGTTTTCCCTATAATTCTATCAAACAATTATTCATGTATTTTTCCATTGTTTTACACCCGACGTTAAAATCTTGTGTGTGTGTTTTTTTCATTTGTTTTTTTTTTTCATTCCTATGATTCGAAGGGAACCTTTAGGAGGAGAGTGGTCCTCAGTGCGTTCGATTGTTTTAGTCTTCTGTTTCTTTCTCCTTTGTATTTTTCTTTTCGGTGAGAGAATAAGAAGTCGGTATGAATGATATGGCTTTGACAACAAACACAACAAACGTGGCAAATGGCCTGGCCTGACCCAGCCCGGCCGAATTCCTGTCTGCGTAGTCCATGTAGAATCTAGCTCCAAGGATACGCAGGAGGACGAGCCAGTAACGATAGTCGAGAGCTCCGGCCTTCCACATCTGATCACCAGGAACCGATATCAAGGCCCAACTAAGTTCTCCTATTCGTCCCGGTCTAATTCCAAATGCAGGACTTTACCGCTGTTGTGAACCACCGCGCCTATTAGCGGATCACCGGATCCGTTCCTTCCCTTCCGCAGCAGTAGAGGCGTGAGAAGATATAGAACACCCGCGTTCTTCCCTTCACCCAAGATCATTGTAGAAGTAGACACATGAACACAGGATATAGGGTGGAGCTCTCTCTTTATTAGATCTGTTCTCATGTATAAATCATCAGCCATCTATTGTCACACCCTACCCCCACATATATATCGTAGGAGGAGATAAACCCAATCTCTACTCCGGTTCGGATTGGCCCACAAGAAACATATCTCCTAGAGATATTTGTTTCATAACACTCCCCCTTGGGCCTATCCGTGACTAACTCATGTCTCGTTAAAACTCCTACCAAAACCCAGTGGAAAAAAAAGGTAGAAGAAAGAGTACATAGTTATCGCTCATGTATTGCATTTTGCCTCGTTAAAAACCTTATGTGAGGAATGACAATTCCACTCACTCAAGGAAAAAAGAGTACAACACTATGGACTTTTTGGTCTATATATTGGATCATGTTCTAGGGTGCTCTCCCCTAGAACTCTGCAAACATCAAAATCTTCTCATCCCAATTCCATAGACAAACTTCCAGAAACTATTTCAGTTGAGAGAGACTAGTGATCAATCAGACAGATTATCACATGACTTAAACTGCAGTATCACCGTATCACCTCGCCTCTGGAGCATGTGAGGTAACCCAATCGTATTAGTGGTGTCAGCCAATAAAGCTAAACTTTATACGATAGGACCATCAAAACCGGTCTAGGTGATTGCCATTGAGTCCATGCCCTGGGCATACTCTAAGACATTCCAATGTTTCATAAATGACAATCGCCATGAAGCATACACTCCCCCTGACGACAACCTTTGTCGCAGACTATATTCCAATGCAGCAATCATCTTTCAGATGTATGCGTAGGCAAGAATCAACCAGATTCTCCAACCTTATCTCATCTCAACAATGAAACGAGAATATGGAACATATAAAGAGTAACACATCAACCACTATCATATACCACAATACACACTGTTGTGCAACACAATCAATTTCGTCCTTTCAAAGGATTATGGGGATAAACAAGTCGCAACGGCACACACTTCCAGCGCGTGACTTATCAAGCACTAGGCCTTGATCATTGCAACTTTCTCTGACGGTGTCAACGATAGACAGGGATCCACCAAGATCAACCCAAAGTCTTCCAAAGACATGTCTAACCGACCAGAGTAACTAGTTCGTCTGAAACTTTAAAACTGAGGAGGATAACACAACTAACAACACCAAATATACCAAGCAGGTATTAGAGGACACCACCATTCCAACCATCAGGCGGAGTGGGTATCACGAGTATACGTACTCCAGTGATTATCGCGAGATACACATGTGTTTACAGACGCTCTCGTCTGATCTCATTAGGTTCCTCGTTTCAATCTTATCGGGTTATAGTTGGGTCATCATCCATCTGAGGGATTAACTATTATTGGTGTGTTCAGACTTACTAATTAATTTTTCAGATAAAATTCTGTCAATGAGGACTCTCCCTCATAGAAAATTCCACACTGAGACTTTCTCCTCAACAAGGAGATGTACTCTTACCGTAATACCAATTGGTATGATGTTTGCATGCTGCACTTTAATTCGGAGTCTATTTAAGACCTCCTCATGGATTTCTCGAATCCGTTAACTGCATATTTTATTCCATATCATTTACCAGTTGTATTACATACATACCGAAACATTTATGTCATGTGGGAGTGATTAGTGTGCTTGATGAAGGTTAATCACCAAAACACACACGCATGATCAATCTCGTGGCTCCTTGTAACTGCGCATGGGCTCGCCCTGTACCGATCGTGCACTGCGCATGGAGGGTTGCGCTTTACGGCCTCGCCGCGGACAGGACGGCGAGCCGACGATATCGTCTCGCGTGCGCAGGAGCGCCCGGACGCGAGTCCGCCGGCGTTCAGCGCGTGAGCACCCGGAAAAGTCGGTCACGCCAAACGATTAGTACATGCAAGCAAAAAGCCAATAGATCAATCTGATTAGTACTAGCAAAGTGCATAAATATATACGGCAAGATATAAGGCATATATCGATCTATGCATGCAACAGCATGATGCATGAGGGTTGGTTTGCTTGCTCCTGCTGGTGCCATGCATGTCCATCGTGCATGCGAAGATGCATGCATGCTCGCGGCTGCCTCCTCGGAGGCTTGCAGCAGCGGACGCGGCCATGCGGCTGGTTGCCCTGCACGTGGCTCGGTCACAGATGAGACGACGATGATCGCGACATGCACAAACAAAAACATTACCAGCGAGAGGTTAATCTGCGGATTAGAAATCAATCTAATATAATACAGATTGAAACGACAAACCGGTGAAACGGAGAGCTACTGATAACGTGTTATAAACCAACGCGCCTATTAGCGGATCACCGGATCCGTTCCTTTCCTCCCGCAGCAGTAAAGGCGTGAGAAGATGTAGAACACTCACGCCCTTTCCTTCACCAAGATCATTGCAGAAGTAGACATATGAACACAGGATATAGGGTGGAGCTCTCTCTTTATTAGTTCTCATGTACAAATCATTAGCCATCTATTGTCACACCCTATCCCCACATATATATAGGGGTCGTAGGAGGAGATAAACCCAATCTCTATTCCGGTTCGGATTGACCCACATAAAACATATGTCCTAAAGATATTTGTTTCATAACGACCACAATCAGAGTTCCGGCCTTCCGGGAAGTGTACTCGGTCTTGGGCTTTTGGCCATATACGGTTACCTTAGATCGGCACGCCAAACACATGCGCGGGCTGCGCCGCTGTGCCGTGCCGGCCGGGACAGGGTTCGGTTGATCTGGCCGTTTTGCATCCGCACGTAAAAAACGCACAATAACAGTTCGATGATTTAACGTTAGTAGTGTGTCAGTGTTCCCGCCGTGTCGGCCACCCGGCCCCGGGCAGCTAAACTGTCCTGCCATCAGCAGCGCCCGGCGGACTCTCTCGTCACCGTGGAGGCGTGGACCGTTGGTGAAAAGGGGGAGGCTCCGGCTAGGCCCTCCAAGCGGCAGTCGTACGACTCACAGCTAATACAGACGAAGGCCATCTGCGCAACAGCGTGGCAAGCTTTGACGTACGTCTACGTGGCCGTGTGGGAGATGAAAACGAGGACTCCAGAGCGGCACAGCCAAGGGCCCCGACGACACTGCTACAGCATGAGCTGATGATTTTTAGCTGTTAGCTTCCCTTAAACTAGCTATCATCCTTGCCTTTCTATCGACCAACTACACAAAAGCAAATCTGTATAACTTTTGTTGCTCGTGAACTCACCTGATCTGGAATCTGGATCGCACCGGTGTGGGTACTGGGTAGGTCACCCAGTACATCTTCGATCGAACCTAGGACACATTCACGTTCACATATGCCCCGTGTCGACATGTGTACTGGCACAAGTGATATTTGTGCGCGTTGCGGCCCACACGCCACACACCGGCGCGTACGTGAAAAACGAGCCGGTTAACCACCGCAGCCGTTGTTAAATACGCACCCCCGCTGCCCACAGTTGCTCACACACACAAACACAGCCGACGAGCGGTTGTGGCATTTCTCTTCGCGTAGTCCTACGGTTAATCAGACACACCCCACAACCGAGCGCGGCAGCAATCCGGAAGGCCGGATCCATGGCGAGCGGCTACCCAGCGGGAGGCGGCGCCGCCTTCGGCGTGCAGGCGAACAACCCACCGGTTAACTCGTGGTCCTCTGGCCTCTTTGGCTGCTGCGACGATGTCAGCGGCTGTAAGATTCTTACTCCGTAATTTTACACACTTCAATTGTCAACCAAAGCGTTCTCGATCGATCATGTAAGTATGCGTTCCTAATCGTTTTCCGGTGGCTGACTTTATGCCGCTGCGTTGCAGGCTGCCTGACCTTGTTCTGCCCGTGCATCACCTTCGGGAGGATCGCAGAGATCGTCGACCAGGGAGCCACATGTAAGCCGCACGGTTGCTTATTAATTAATTTTTGGGATCGAGCGTATGCTCGCTAAACGATCGAATTATGGTTGGCCTGATCGATGACGATGGATGTGTTGACTGAAGCGTGCTGCACAAGCGGGACGCTGTACACGTTGCTGGCGATGGTGACGGGTTTCCCCTGCTGCTACTCCTGCTGCTACCGCTCCAGGATGCGCATGCAGTACGGGCTCAAGGAGAAACCGTGCGCCGACTGGTGCGTCCACTGGTGCTGCGGATCCTGCGCCCTCTGCCAGGAGTACCGCGAGCTTAAGAGCCGCGGCTTCGACATGTCGCTGGGTACGCACTACGCACGGCACGGCCATTCTATTGTATATTCATGAATTTTGCAGCCAGCGTCCACACTTGCGCGCGCGCAGCGCCCATCGGTTGATCGGTGTGTTTGATCAGCTCTATTGTTGATTCTTGATTTTTCTTTTCAGGATGGCAGGGGAACATGGAGAGGATGGGGAAGGGCGTCGCGACCGCCCCGCCGCAGATGTATCCGGGGATGACTCGTTAGTGCGTCTGTGGGCATGCGGGGCAGGCAGGCATGCTGACGGGGATATATAGGTTCGACGTCGACTTGTTTTGCTTCTGCTTTAGTTTTGTGGCGAGCCAAGAGCTTAGCTCCGAATCTCCGATGTGTGCGTTTCCGGTTGCAACATATGTCGTCATTGTCCTCGGGCACCCACCATGTGTGTTGTCCATGCGTCCTGCAATAATGTTAGCCAGATCTGTGTAAAAAATGCAAATAAGGTAGTGTCTTCATCCGACGAAGTAATATGTTGCAAACAATGTACTAAGCAAACTCGTGGTTAGTTAAATCATATCGTATCTAAGTTTGTTTTGTAACTTTTTGTAACCTGTTGCTCTCCCTCTTTCTCTTTTGTTTTTTCTCTCGCTTTCGAACCATGTCGTTTATATATGTTCGTTTGTTTACAACGAAAATAAAACGGTACCAACAGTTTTCTACATTTTTTTCCTCTTTTTTCGAGTGAACGCATCCGGAATGACTAAATGAGTTTTTTTTGCAAAAAAAAATTCTACACAAAAGTTATCGAAAAACAATTAATTTTTAAATTTAAAATAGCTAATACTCAATTAATCACGTGCTAATAACATTTCTCATTTTGCGTGTGGTATTTTTTTGCCACTTTCCTTTTAGCAACAAGCGAACACGCCCCATGGTAATATATGGTGTATTTCGTAATGTATGTTTGAGCATGCCTATGGCTGC
Organism: Leersia perrieri; assembly: GCA_000325765.3. Lineage (NCBI taxonomy): Eukaryota > Viridiplantae > Streptophyta > Magnoliopsida > Poales > Poaceae > Leersia > Leersia perrieri. Next base: position 13,021,538 of record CM002482.1, on the reverse strand, counting down.
GTTCGTTTGGTGCTAAAGAAGTTTGGCCAAAAAGAATAGTGATGGAACGTAAAACGAGAAATTTCATTAGCGCGTGATTAATTGGGTATTAGTTATTTTACAACGAAAATGAAACAGTACCAACAGTTTTCTACATTATTTTCCTTTTTTTTTCACGTGAACGCATCCAAAATGACCAAATTGAGTTTTTTTTTGAAAAAAAAAGTTCTACACAAAAGTTATCGAAAACAATTAATTTTTAAGTTTGAAATAGCTAATACTCAATTAATCACGTGCTAACAACATTTCTCATTTTGCATGCGGTATTTTTTTTTGCCACTTTCCCTCTAGCAACAAACGAACACGCCCCATGGTAATATACGGTGTGTTTCGTAATGTATGTTTGAGCATGCCTACGGCTGCGTTTGTTTGTTGCCAAAGAAGTTTGGCCAAAAAGAATAGTGATGGAACGTAAAACGAGAAATATCATTAGCACGTGATTAATTGGGTATTAGTTATTTTACAGCGAAAATGAAACAGTACCAACAGTTTTCTACATTATTTTCCTCTTTTTTCGTGTGAACGCATCCAGAATGACTAAATGGAGTGTTTTTTCTTTAGAAAAAGTTCTACATAAGTTGTCGAAAAACAATTAAAGTTTAAGTTTGAATAGCTAATACTCAATTAATCACGTGCTAATAATATTTCTCATTTTACGTGAGATATTTTTTTTTTCACTTTCCCTCTCGCAACAAGATCAGATCAACAGTATATTTAATACGGTGTGTTTCGTAATGTATCTTTGAGCATGCCTACAAGATCAGATCAACAGTATAATTACGTGCGAGCATCAGAGCCCAGTCACATCCTCTTGTAATTACCAATGACAAAGTCACCTAGCCCTCTCAATATTCCGTTTTGTCTAATATACTTCAACTTAATTTATTGATACCATGAGCCCCTGGGCTACTTTAAAATGCACAATCAAGCCCTACTGTTACACTTCCTGTTAATTAGATAACAACAGGTCAAGATGCCAGACGGAGATGGGCAAGGCATTATGATCCGTCTTTCTCCAAAACTAGAACAAACTTTAGATTTTAGATTCGTGTATACCGTGACAAATCTATCTATTTTCAGTATTGGTACTCCTTTTGCAGAATTTGCATGGCGATGCATTTCGAATTAGAGAAATAGAATACTAGGTACATGATTTGTCGGCATCGGTGAGCTGCATCTCTTTTTTGACGCTGATAATACCAAACTCCGATAAAACTATGGGCAGCTATGGTGTTTGGATGTGGTGGAAGGGTACAGACAGTGAGGCTACGAGTAATTTTAGAGGGATGGTTGTGGATGACGGCTGACCAAAGGTATGCTACAAGAACAGATCAGAGGTAAAGCATCGATAGCAACACTGAAGTCACGAGGTTGGAGAAGAGTGATGATCATGTTGGTGGTGGAGACGTAAAAGTCAAAGATAGAGGAGATAATATATCCAGTGACGCAAACCATTGGAGACAAAGGATATGACTGGAGTGGAGAAGTGGATACATGTAATTCGAAGGTGGAAGTCGTCAGCAAGGCCAGGGCGAAGAGGAGCACGGTGTCAATATTTGCTTTATTGGATTTGAGTGTGAACATGTTATGCTAAGGGTAGAAGAGGAAAAAAATTAAATTGTCACCATGGCGGTACGAATTTTAACGTGACATGTTTCGTAAAAACACAACTAAATTTTATGCGTTTTGAGGTGGTGGAAAACTAGATGGCCATTTTATAACACATTTCTACATCACAAGTGGAAATAATAATGAGTCAATTTTAAGTTGGGCTACTATTTTTTTTTGCCATGGTTGCAAGTTGGACTGAGGGTAAAGCAATATTTTCACTTTAGACCATCTATCTTTGCCAAATGTTTCACTTTGGACATCTTCTTTTACCTTCAACTCCCTCCTTTCTCTCGTCTCTCCTCCATTTCACCAAAGCTAAGCTACCGATGACAACAAACTCGAGCTTCGCTGGCAGTGCTACCGCGACAACCTGCACCATACTGCAAGCCCCCGGTGTTGTTTGTTTGTGTTTGGGCTTGATCTTAACCTCGCCATATATACAATGAGAATTTTTCTATGCCTTTCTTCTTTAGTTCTATTAAAGTGCAATCTCCATTTCAGGTGTAAATCAGACAAAAATAAAGAAAGCGGTAGAAAAGAGAGGGGAAGGAGATGGACATAGAAGAGGTCCAAAATGAAAAAAAATGATACATAATGGCGGTCCAAATTGGTTTAGCCTTGTTAAGTTAGAGCATTTTCAAGAGACTGGGTATATGACTCTCTATGATAAATTTTAGCTATTATGCTTAAAAAATAATTTCCAAGAGAATAGCCATCCAACATGATAAACTATTTGAATAGCTAAAATTATTTCCACAATAGCCAAATCTGGCTAGCCCCTCCCACACCATCTGAATAGCCAACTGTGGATCCCATGAGTCTAAACCCACTGGATAGTGGGTGAAATCTTTATATTTGGCTAGGGAAGATGGCTATTCTGTTGGAGTGTAAATTAATTTGGCAATGAAATCTTTCGACATGAATAGCTAAATTAAAATTTAGAGAGGTAAATTTTGTCTATGTTTTTGGAAATGCTCTTACAACAAAGATAAAAAAGATGGTCCGTCCCGAAATTTACTCCATAATAAATAAACATAACTGGCTGGCTGGCTCCAGCCAGCCCAACCAGCTCTTAATAAAAGCTCATTTAGCCCAGCCAGATTCTATAAAAAATCCATTCAGCCCAGCTCAGCCAGCCGAACAGGCCATACACGTCGAAGTTTTAAACGTTGTCATCGTAACATCAGTGTACATGTGGCAATTTTCGTTTGCCAGCTAAGCTCCCGTTCCTCGGCCATCTAGCCCTCTCCCCTGCACAGGTGTCGCCACCCAGGAAGATCCCTCCCCTCCGCCTCCCCATCCGACGGCCCCCGTTTTCCCGCACGCGCTGCATCGCGAACCTTCTCGACAGCCAGAGCAGGAGGCGCAGTCCACCCACGCGCCCACTTGCTCGCCGCCCGGCGACGACGCCCTCCCGAGAGGCAGGCACATCATCCATGCGTGTCGATCGGCGGAGGCGGCGAGGTGCACCTGTCGGGGTGCCCGCAGCAGCGCACCTTTGAAAATGGCGCCGGGGCGACGTGGCCGCCGGAGCGCCGCTCCTCCGCCGCATTTTTTACTCCCCCAAAACCCCACTTGGCACCTGCTTTTTCTCTACAAAGGGCACCACCACGACGGCACCCCGCTCCGTCGCATCCGACCAAATCCAGCGCAAATCTATCGCCTCCCCTTCCCCTCGCGGTCGCGGCAGTCGTCGTTTTCGCGCCCCCGGTCGCCTCGCCCCTCGCTTGGGTTGGATTGGATCGCGCCAATCTCGATCCTATCCCCCATGGCAGATGGCCTCCTGCGGTCCTGCTCCACCCTAGATTGCCGTAGGAGCTAGCGTTTGCTGCTGCTCGTCGTCGCATCCGTGCATGAACGCTCCTACCGGATCATGGGGACTTTGGGTTCCCCAATTCGGTTTTCCCGCTGCCGCCCCGTAGCCCTAACCCATATGCTTGCTTTGATTTCGATCTGCCGCTTAGCTACCTGGCTGTCTCCATCTAGGGTTCAACCTCCGGGCCGGGTACTCAGGTGAGACATCTCGCCGATTTTGCAGTTTATCCGCACTCGTATATATATGTTTTCATAGCTATGTTGTTAATTGCTGATACTGAGTTATCTGATTGTCTGTGCAAAATCGCGTGTCGTTTTGTTGTGATTTGTGCGAAGGTTAGATTAGTTTCGTTGTAGCATGAAATTACGAGCAACTTATGCCTTTAGTTTCGCGTAATGTATTTAATGTCAGTGCCAACATCGGCTTAATCCTTTTCTTTCTTGATAAAATAACACAGTACTGTTTCTTTTAGTTTCGCGATGATACTAGAATTGCCATTGCTATTTTTTGCTTTGGGAGGATTTTTCTGCCTCGAACTGTGGTTAGGATAACTCTTCTGTTGATCGATGACGAGCCTCTTCCACTTCTTGTTAGAGTTAGTGTCAGCATCTTACATGTAGTCATGTACTGCACGTTCACTGTTACATGCTATCCTGTTGTAGGTCCTCCGATGGGATATAATGAAATCTTAAGTTTGAACCATTTTGTTTAATACCATTGTTGTTTTGGAATATGAAGTATGTAACATATGTATTCTAACTGAGGATGTACACAAATTGATCTGATTTGTGTATATATATGATAAATTTGTTCATTGTGCATAATACATGTATGAGTATGCCAAAGTAATGCTCGTTCATCCTGCCAAAGTTTAATGATTCCTTCTCAATAGCATAATAAAACATATTTCATTCTAGAGAATGTCTTATTTTGAAACTTCCTGCTGGAGATATATTTCTTCAGATCCATTACTGAGTTTTAGTCAGCATGCTAGAATGTCTCTTTAGTGGTTTTATGGAAATCAAGTTTTTGCAATAAATTTTCTTATAATAGTTTAATTTTGTTGATAGGCATAAAATATTTTTGTAAGGTGCATTAGTAAACAATTAAAAATGCAAAATATTCTGCCAGTGGTGGATTGGTGGTCAAATTGGTTTGTACCATGGCCATTGACAGATTGATAAATTAATTCAGTAGAAATGTAAGCATAAGATTTTATATTTACACTTGTTGCATCATTATCATTTCCAAAATTTTTTCACTGTTGGAACTTGGAAAGGTTACTGTAACACTGATAAACCTTCCAGAAAAATAAAACCTTTGTCATAAAAAAATGTAATGGCCAGAAATCATGATAAACAATTTGAAATATAACTCAAACATCTTTGTTACTATTTAAGTTCGATGTATGATTGTAGAATGGAGATATTAGTAGAAGATTGTTTAAAAGATCTCTTTGCCACATTTTTAAGTAACTTCTCAATAAGTGATGAGCCCTATATCAACAAAGCGATACCAATGTGAATACAGAAAGGGAGTTGAGAAGACAAGAAGAGTAGATAGGAAAAGAATTATATTCTGGACATTGCTTTTTGATGAAGCATTGCTCAGTATTAATATGGTCCTCATCTTAACATCTCAGGATATAACAACCATTAATGGGCCTTGGCCCAGCACACATTCCCCTATCCCACTCCATAAAGCCTTTCATGTTCATCTTCTCCACTGCTTTCAGCGCATGCATACTTTTGTTAGTTTCTACAGATCTATTGAAAAATATTACGTGTTCGAAGCTCTATTTCATGAGAGTGTTTTATATCACCCTTTTCTTTCGAGTTTAATGAAAATTTCATGGTAGTTTGTTCTGGCCATTACATTCTCTATGTTATTGTGGGATTCTTTTGTGGCATGAATGTGATAGTGATGGGATGGAGTTTGCATTTTTTGGACTTCATCAGCGTTTAGTGTTGAGACATGTCTATGTAAATATCATCACTGCTATTGGTAGGATTATAGAACAATAAATACTAAGTTGCATACATACCGTGTTCTTTATCTGATGTTAAAGTTGGTATTTTAACAGTTCTTCACTGACGCTTGCATGTTGCACTTCTTGAAACAGAGCATTTGAGCTGACTGAGCTTTCGTAATGTTCTGTTTGGCTGTGGATTAAGCTTGCAAAATGATCAGGGCTATATTTTTACTACAGGAGTCCTGTATCATGATTGTTTTTCTCTGTTCGATGGCCCAGTCAAACTACTTTAGTAAATGATGAATCTAGTTGCTTTGAGCATGTTAGCAGTGTCAAATGGACTACCTTTTTTGGGTGACCTACGGTACCATGGGGTTGAATTTAGCTTGGTGGAGTGCTTGATTTATCTCTGATTATTGGTTGGTTAGATTTTTATTTTTGAGATGAGCTTTTGAGCCTTTGATGAACACATATGCTCTCTGCCTTTTAGCATTTGACACCTTCCTTTAATGTACAGCTTACATTGACTGACGAAATACTGATGAAATTTTTTTTTTTATTAATCGAGTTTCCTGTACAAAACCTTTGCTACTTCATGTTATTTTCCTGGTTATTATTATGATTATCCAGAACAGATTGTATTTTGTAGTAGCACTGCACCGCTACTAGAAACATACGCAATGCAAAAGCTAATTTGTATGACATTCCAGTTTTTCCGTGTCATTTATGATATGGTCGATCTTTATAGCAGAAGATATCTACATCTGCATTTTCAACAAGCATCAACTTGTTTTTAGCATAAACTCCCTTGGTTCATAGATAGGGAAAGGCTGCATTTTCCTTTGGCTCCAACAGATAGATGTTTTGTCCTGTACTTCAGTGAACTGTTTTTTGTAGGTTTGCATTTTTTTTACTGCCAATAGCACAATTTCAAATATGAGCCTTTTGAATTTTGATCTAACTGACTTTTCCTTCTCTACCAGTTGCTGCAAGTGGAGGCAGCAAGCTAGAGGCAGCAACTGCATATCTTGCAAGAAAATCGTAAGTTCTATAATTAGTTAATTATTATATTATATTGCTATTATGAATTGAAATCTGAGAAGAGTCCACTCTACTGCCCTGAACTATTTTGCTGGTGTAGTTAACCACTGAAACCATTTCTATTTACTCCACACACTATTAGAACTTGATTAATTCACTCCTTTTTACATTTAATGTTCTATTTCTCCTTGTAAAAGTGTTTGAAGTTCAAACTCTATGGGGCTAGATGCTATCATATTCTGTTTATTTGGAACTCATGAAGATGGCTTTATTTTCAAAATTTTCCATGACTTTGCAGTATTATTTCATTTTCATATGTTGGGGGCATTAGGCTGGTCTTCAGTGCTCCCAACATATTCTAGTAGAATCACAAATTTCAAGAATTTTATATTCTAGTAGAATCACAAATTTCAAGAATTATTTGGAAGAAGTTATGGTATTGTAATATATTACTCACAGAATTTGAACTTTAAAACAAGACTCTAATAAGGAGAAAGAAAAAGAACAAATCCTAAAAAGGGTGTAGAGAAATTGTTCAACTGAAGTGAAAATTTTCATTATAAAATTGATATTCTTGGGGAAAATGTGTCAAAAGGACAGTGAGTTGTCTAAATGTTTTTGTCTGCATTAAGATTGATGCTAGCTTTTAATTAAACTAGATGAAACCCCATGCATTGCCGTGGAAATATTTGTATGACGATGATGAAATGATATAGTTTTACTTTCTCAATACACAATATGACCTCATTATATTTGCAGTACAATATGCACTCTTATGAATTAAAAGAACCTATCTACAATTAACATGAGATGGTTTATGAGAGGAGTGATAACTTGGACCATATATTGATTTGTGATGAAAAACTGAAATAAAACAAAATAATATGTCTATGTTATAAGTAAAGAGAAAGAAGCAAGACTATTTGGACCATAGATTGATCATCCAAGGGCTACAAAAAATTAATGAGAGAAGCGGGAAATAGCATTAACTACACTTAGTGGGGATCAACTATATAGTATATATAGATATGTGAGCTCAAGGCTTCTTATTCATTAAAAAAATGCCATACTTTCTCATAGACCAGTCTGTTTTATAATTTTGCTGAAATATATTGTGGTTAGTATATTTAGATGTCATGAAGCTAGGGTCTGGTAAATATGCCAAAGGCCACTGAGTGAAATTCTGTTAAATCCACCTGGCTTAGAGTTTCTTTCTATGCACCCAGTCACTTGTAAGTTGTAATTAACCATGTACGGATGTACCAGGCAAATAGTTGACTAGGTCAAAGAATTCATAAAGACTGAAGTATATTTCTTTTATTCTATAGTAATATTAAAATAACACATTGGTCTAATACTCTGATTCATTTTTTCACACTAGTAATACATATCTGGTCTGGTATTTAAGAACAATTGGCCAATTGGGACCTGTAGGGACCCAAAGGTCTCGTACCTAGTATAAAATAAATTTCTGATATAGATAAATGACAATCTTTCTTATACATATGGTGATACAAATTAGCAATATGAATCTGCATGGGTGATGGCTGTTTAAGATGAAGAACATTTCCCACCAAAAGATCAGTCCAATAATACCACTCACTGGTAAATAGCGCAATACTTCTTCGTGTTAGAGGCGTTGTGGTCTTGGGTCCAGGGGACCAGTACAAAATGATTCTTTTGTCATAAGTTTTCTGGACAACATTGATGTGCATTTGAACAGTAAAAAATGTTTGACGGGCACATATGTATCTAAGGCTGCATTTAGTTACCCCAAAAATTTTGGCTAAAAATGTCACATCAATGTTTGGACACACATTTGAAGTATTAAACATAGACTAATAACAAAACAAATTACATATTCGGGTTGTAAACGACGAGACAAATCTTTTGAGCCTAATTACGTCATGATTAGCCATAATTGCTACAGTAACCAACATGTCCTAATGACGGATTAATTAGGCTCAAAAGATTCGTCTCGCAGTGTACAGTCCAAATATGTAATTTGTTTTGTTATTAGTCTACATTTAATACTTCAAATGTGTGTCCAAACATTGATTTGACATTGATGTGACATGTTTGAAGTCCCAAAATTTGGAACTAAACGCGGCCTAAGTTTTTAAAAAGGTTGATCGCTGATATATCACTTTCTTTATTCTGGTACATCTCATGGGAAAATTGGAATGCCATTTCAGCTCTTCTGCTTTCCTATGGCTTTTTAAGGTAGAATGGATCCTTAATATTGGGCAGTGTAAACTTTGCCTACTGTTTCTTTTCACCAATAAGCTTGCACACAGATATGTAACTGTCGTGTAGGCAAACAAACTTGCAGAGCATGCCAGATAGTTATATGAAAATGATTTTATCGGCTCCTCAGAGTTACATTTTTATTCGAATAATATTACAGTACCAGATACCAATAATCCAAGCTTGCAAAATGTTTGTCTTGTTATGTGTTAGTTTCTTTATAAGCAATAACATTGTGGCTGCTATGAAACAGCCCTTGAGAATGGTGGAAATATGACCAACACTCCACACCATTAATCGTCACGGATGCAATTGGAGCCTGCAATAATTCAACAAGTTATACTGACGTTTCACTTGTGAACCGATAATGGTTACAGATCATGTGGAAAATCAGAGTTACCCTAGTTTAGGGGGTGCAGTTTGCTCAGTATCGTTTTGTTGGTGTGGGGGATTGAGTTCTAGACGAACAGGGGCATTGGCATCCTCAACAACTGCAAAGTTATATGGAGTTGTCGAATCCCGGTTCACTTCAGTTTCTGCCCCCGTCTCATAGAACTGAGGAGAGAGATTAGCTTAGTCAATCATATCATAAATCAATATCCTGTAAAATTATCTATGAAAATTTATCAACTACCTTTTTGTACAGTTCAGCATTTTCTTGGCGAATCAGATTAACCTTTCTGTACAGTTCCATGTTTTCTTGGTGGATGAGACTTCCCTGCATAAGCAGCAATAGTCAGCTTGCTGATCAGCTTTAAGACTTAAACACTGGTAGATGATGTTGTAGAACCTTTCGATTCAGTTCGTGGATTTCATCAATCATGAGCTGGTCCTGAAAACATTAATATTGATCTTAAAGTTAATCCTTTATAGAATCAATCAGGTGCCCAACAAAAGTGTGGTTAGTAGGCTGACCTTTTTCGTCCGGATGCAGTGGATGCTCATTTTTAGCTGATTTTCTAGAGTTTGCAATTCCTTGACACCCAGTCCAGAAAGATCTAGCCCCATCAACTGCCTGTCATCAACCACCTGATCTTATCAGTTGTGTTCTGATGATGTAAGAAGTGAATATACACACTTATTTAGTTATTTTAGCTGATCAACAGTGAATCAACAATATTTCTGAATAACATGTACCTTTTTAGTTAGTTACTGTAAATTAGGCATGAAGGACAAACTATATAGCATCTGAACAATAATATGCCAGGCAGAAAGCTCAGAATCACTCCCCTTCGTAAATTAGGCCTGTTCACCTTTGATGCGTGCTCAATACTGTTTTTGTCTTTTAGGAATAACAGTAATTGCATGATGGTTGAAGGTACATATTTCTTGAATAATCTATAGGAAATTCATGGGCCTTCTACATTTCTTTTATTTGTGAAAACCTCATATGCGATATCTGTTTAAACGCTGGACTATTGGTCATTTGGAATCAGCATATGCCACCTTCATGTTATTTTTTCTTTTTTGCTTGTCTCTTGTATACCCAACTACTCGTTCTGGTGTTGTGAAACGTGACATGGTGCATGTGTTTCCTAAATGTATGATGGTTGATGTTTCTTTTATCTCGATGAAATTTCTAACTTGGAACATTGAAAAATCTGCAGGATTTTCTGGCCTTACCGGTGATTTTCTTGCAAGTTGTGCAGTTGTTGTCTCAAGCTTGCTGCCTCCCTTTGCCAGAACTATTGGATATGAAAACAGAGTCAAGTAATGGCACATCCAGGTTTGCCAAAAGCAACAATATAAACATGTTGCATCTATCCATAGAAACAATGGTGATTTATCAGCTCACCAATTCTTCGAGAAAAAAAAGCATTCTGTTTCATTAGTCGGAAAATAAATAACATGAGGCAAACAAAGAAATTTAGTTAAAGAAAAGAAGGAAAGAGGTAAACTTTTTCCCCCTTTTCAGTTTGAAGCTGAGATTTCATTTCTTTTTTTCAGATAAGATGATGAGCTATCAGCTCTACTGAATTTGTTTCTCCCATATCAGTACGTTTCTTTTTGTGGGGTGTTATCACCCCATCATTGCTGGTGTATCTGACTAAAATTCTCCCAAGTCCTACCAAGCTAAATTACAGCATCTGTAGTTTATACAAGGCGCAGAACAAGTCAGGTATAAGCTTTTGTATGATGGTGCTATAGCAGTTAGTCTGAAATTTGTTCATACCTGTCAGATGTTACATAAATAAAGGTTCAAGGTAAGGTGAAATGTATTGCAGTACTGATCATCTTAGAGGAATTAACACAGGTTGGCAGGAACTTGTTTCTTTCCTTCAGTGTGGTTGTTTATCAGTGCTTCTGTGATTCTTTGTCGGTTAATATTTTCGTGTTGTAATGTTGTTTTACCCTCTATGTGCAAGCAGAGTGCTCTATATGCCAGCTGTCATGGAACGGTTCCCTTCAAAAGCAATTTCTGCGAGGGACTTCAGAAGCATTTTTACTACATGCTTACCGTTCTTCGATGGACACACTGTATTATCTGCATATTTCTATCGTTTGCACAGCTTATGGGAGCATAATTAGCTGTGTGTATCCGCAAATTCTGTACAGGCAATGCCCTAAAAGGTGTTTGGTAGATTGAATAGTGCCCTTTTGGTAACTGAAAGAGTAGCTGATGCGGTTGCTCAAATTTTTTAGGGAATCACTCAATAAATGTTCCATTCTGAATCTTCTGGCAAGCAGACTTGCTGATAAAAGGGTTAACTATCTGTGGCGACCACTGGTCAGATACTATATACTGGATATTACCTCTTTGGCCGGGTGTGTTAGGCCAATTTATTATCGAGTAGTTTCATGTCGACGAAAACTCCTTGAAGAACATAGATTTAGTTCAAATAAAGCTTCTACTCACAAGAGCCTGAGTAATGGTTGATTAAATGATTAAGCTGCTGTTTGACCTGAAGCTCACCGGGCACTCTATTTACTTACGCATCAGTTATGATTAAAAAAAAAGCCTTACGCATCAGTTCCAAACTGGGCCTGCAAACCGTTCCTTTCCTTTTTGGAAAATCAGAATACCGAAAACCCCATTTCTTATCCAACTTGTATTGATACTTGAAGTTTGGAAAATCCCCAATATTTTAGGTCGTTGAAATTAATCTACGATGTAAGATATTCCTCGTGAGTGTTTTGACTAGTGGAACGCGGCGGAAGGTGATCCTTTAACATAAAGTTAGAGGGACTTCATCACTGACATGTGGGTCTCGTCATCCCTAGACCTATATTTCAGTGACAGAGTCACTCTAACTTTAAGTTAGAGGATCTGGTTCCGAACGCGACGCCTCTATTTCGCAGCTGAGCGCCGGATACTCAAATAGCGCTCAATTTTTTCATTCCCATTCTCACCTCTCCATGTGTTTTTACCATTCAACCTTTTGTTGTCTCTTCTCTAAGGCCCCGTTCTTATGTGCATAGAAGCTAAAAATTTTTCTTGTTTTTCGTGAGCATGCTTTTCAAACTACTAAATGATGTGTTTTTTGAAAAAAATTATATACAAAAGTTGTTAAAAAATTCAAATAAATCTATTTTTCAATACTTAATAATCAATTAATTATACGCTGCTGCTAATGACCTATCTTATTTTGCGTGCATAGTCAATCCAAACTTCACATGCAGCTTTGAACGAGGCCTAAAACGTGAGATCTTCGAAGAAACAAAATTTTAAATAGAAGTGAACTTTTAATTAGAAATAAGTGGGGATTTTCAAACATAAAAGAAAGTTTTTTTTTCAAATAGAATAAAAATGGAATTTTTAAGTAGAAAGAGTAAGTAAATTTTAAACCAGAAGGAAAGTTTCAAATAGAAAAGAAAATATAATTCACCTAGAAAGAAAAAAAATGGAATTTTGTAATAACGAGAAATAGAAGGAAAGGCTTCAAATTGAAAGAAAATGAAATTTCCAAATAGAAAGGAAAAGGGAATTCTGAATGGAAGAAAACTTTCAAATAGAAGAAAAGGGAATTTTTAAATTGAAAGAAAAAGGGAATTCTGAATGGAAGGAAACTTTCAAATGGAAGGAAAAGGGATTTCACGTAGGAAGATCGACTCGCCATACATCGTTGTAAAAAGAAACGAAAAATCCTATTAAGCAAAATCAAGCGAGAAACACCACTCTAATAAAGAGATGGTGGCAGCAGACCCAAAAGTGTCCCTGCCCATTCCCTTTGAATCGCCTTCATCATCACCGGCAAGATCGAGTACCTCCACAACAGTGAAGGGTTCAGGCAGGGAATCGAGCTAGGAAGGTAAACACCGACGAGAAATTCCCTTGATGTTGCGACAATGATGACGGAAAAAAGGATGCAGACGGTGGAGAGGAAATGCCAACACCTTTCGCCGTCGAGAACTGCCATCTGCCGCAAGAAAATCGCCTTTGCCATCACCACCGAAAGGAAAGGAAAGGGAAAGCTAGAGAGAAGAAATGAAAGGGGAAATCAAAAAATACGGAATAAAACCGATCACACGTAATGGAAGGATGCCAAATCTGTTTCTCTTGCTTCTCTTGGCTGTTATGGCTTGGAGTTAATTGCCGCCAGCTCATGAGTGCAGAATAGAATACTCCAGTTTTTGTCAAGTGGGTTGTTTGTGAAGGCGAAAGAAAAAATGTTGGTGGCCTTTAAGATGTACTCTCTCCGTTTTTTTATATTTGACACGTTGACTTTTCTATAAAAGTTTGACCATTCGTCTTATTCAAAAAATTTATGCAAATATTATTTATTTTGTTATGAATTGGTTTATCACTAAAGAAATTTTAAGCCTATCTTTTATTTTCTTATATTTGCACAAATTTTTTGAATAAGACGAATGGTTAAACTTTTGCAGAAAAGTCAACGGTGTCAAATATAAAAAAACGGAGGGAGTAAAACGTAGGCTGGTAGCTAGGTTATTTCTTCTCAATTCCTCAATTCAACACAAACCATCTTTTAGTTAGGGGAAACTATATCCACATGTTCGTTTTTTTACGTATAGTAGCTTGCCACCATAGTAGCTTATCTTGTGGCAGATCTGCCAAGCCCAATTCACCGGTGCAAAGAGAGCCCTCGTGGGGTTTTGGATGAGTGGATAGACTTGCTGGAGGGGTTTATTTACTTTTAAGTTAAACAAAAACCTTATTTTCTGTGAATGTATGTGTAGCCTAGCGGCAATAGTATTCTTGTAGCAACTCTTTGGTTTGCTTTACCACGAGAGTTTTAGAATTGGTTTAAAAAAGTCACTCGATAGTTAATTTGGTCATGAAACTCGTGTTGAAAAGACCTATAGTGAGATGAATTTCATGTACGGAGGCATGTACCACAAAGTAAGAATTAACATCCAGATGGATCCATGTGTTTGGAGTTTAGGGTTCATGACCTATCTCAGTCAATTTAGGCTAATATTTTTTCTTAAGCGTCAAGCAACAAGAGCGTTCTTTCACTCACTGCTCGAGGTTTTAAAAGCTTTATTCTTAAGTTCTCAATTAGCAGTTCAGAATATTACCACATATTTATGCACAGAGTTACCAAAGGAAGAAAAAGAAACAATAGTACTAGTCTTCAGAATTATAATCCTTGCCCTTTCCCCCTCTAAATGCAGTTATATCATCACATCTGCAAGCCTTGTTAGGCCAAGATATAGGGGATTCTAATATGTTTAGGAGAAATTGGCATGGAAAAAAATCCATAATATCCCTCATTAATGTAAAAATGGTGGTTAGGATTTAAAATGAGGAAATATTTATATTTGTGGATACCGAATTAAGAACTTTACAATTGAGAAAGGAGGGAGTGAGGTTTGAAATACCCGGGTATGCATTGGGACTGGTAGATTTTAAAGTGTTTCTTACATTGGAAGACTAGTTGAAGGGGAAGAACAGGGAATGTGAAAGGAAGCAACATTACAATGGAGAATAAAATGTGAAAACTGTTCGGAAATACTTTTTGCCATATATATGGATATCAAAGACAGAGAAGTGGTAGATGCCCCCCTGCAAACAATACTAGTTACCACTCATCTTTGACAAGGCAACCTATTTTTTAAGAGGAAATATATGCAATAAGTATATTAAGCGGCATATTTATTTCAGTCCATTAATAATATTTCACCTATGAAAAATGTGAGAATCTCGTTTTATTTGTCAATAACTTCTTTAAAATTGCCAATTTGCTCAAGTCTCTCCCTCTCCTCTTTTCCCTTATGTTCTTGTTGCTTCCCTCTTCTGTCCTATCGATCTTATGGATGGACGCGCCACAATAAGGTGGCTTGATGCACACTATCATGCATATCCCTTTCCCAACTAGTTTTCGTTTTGTGATTTTAACAATTAATTATTTTAAATAAACTTCTAAAAGAAAAAAAAGGCCTCTTGATATTATTCTTCAAGCTCCAGCATTGCCTATAGGGGCGCATGCATCGCCATGAGCTTCACTAGGTTGCCTCCCATGATTTCTCGTCCACAACTATTTTGGATGTCCAAAACTATATTCGAAATTCGGTGCTAGATTTATTTGTATGGGTATGTCCCATAATATTTCATGATGCCTCCTATAATAGTGTCAACTTTTAGATTTGTCTATAAATAATACTTGTTAACTATGTAACCATATTTTTAGTAAGATGCATACCCATATATTTTACATCCCCCACTACCAAAACCAAACAAATGAGCCATATATTTACACCCTCAACTAGGCCCTAAGGGCTTTGGTAATATGGATTTTCCCTCTAATTTTAGAGTCTTGGTTTGCATTTTACACCGTGGTATTAAATTGGTAGAGACGGGCTGTCCACTACCATATAAAAGGCGTATCTATATATAACGTTCCAAAATTAACATCGGTAACGGTTCTTTGACCCGCTAGATACATTTATTTGATTAGTGATGCGGCTGTGGCTGTGGCTCATCTCTAACGTCGACAACGAGGCCTGGTGCTTACATGCAATAACGGTGGAAGGGTGTCAACAATGTGCTAATTAAAATGGCATGCATGTGCCCACTAGCTACAGCCTACAGCTCGGATAACAAGCCAGTGAGAATCCTCATGCAAGTATGCAACAATGCATGAACAGACGTTTGAAGTGGTGGTCCTATAGATATTTTCAGTTGTGGAAGCTAAAACCATTCAATTAGTTTTACGAAATTGGAGCTCAATCATTTCTTTTCTAAAGATAACCGATCAGCTCGCGCTCTTGTTAGCTGATGTACCCAAAATGATGGAGACTCCAACTGAAACTCTAGCTAAGTCTCTAATATAAGTCACTACAGGAAATTTCTTGGGAACAATGGAGATGATGTACAGAGGAAGGCAAGGAGGATGATAAATTAGACATTCATATATAGGTTTTTGCATATGTATTTTCCTTATACTGATCTCTCAGAAATACTGTTGTATATTTGTGAATTCTGAATAAACAGTAATGACTAACTTACGCAACCCAAAACAAGCTTTAGTCTCTATGCCATGCCATCGATCATTTAATTTGAAAAGATGCAAAAGGACTTATTTTGCTGAAAGGTTAACGCAAACCAGAAGTTCATTGTCTTGTTCCATGTATGCACTTGAAAGGATGTCAAAGGACTATAAATGTTCTGATTTTAGTTAAGAATAAATGCATTAGTTTTCCATGACTATAATAGATTTGAGTTAATTAATAGAATGTATCCTTTCAAGTGCATACATTCTATTACTAGCTTGCTCCTGTTTTATTATTTTTTGAGTTAATTAATTCTCCCAGGGCAGTTAGAAATTAGAAAGGTTAAATTAGTTATAGAGAGGCGCTTAACAAAAACTCCAAATTAAACAAGACACCAGCGTATACTACATATATAGCTATTGCTATTCTGCGCAGATATGGCAGATCAGCAGAAAAATTAATATGTATTTGATGAGTGAAGGGCATACCTTCAGCTCCGAATTGGGGTTTGCAACCAGCTGCTGCTCCTCTTTTGCTCTTCCATATCGATCTATCACTGACTTCATGCTGCGCGAAACGAATTGAACAGCAATATACGTCATTGAATACTATTTTGTATTCTGAAATTAAGTAAGCACATGCATGCTAGTTTTTCATTGTAAGAGTATGTGGCAAAAGGGGTAAACAGCTATATGAAGTGAGCACGAAAAATCATACGTATAAAGTACAGTTCGCAGATATTTATTCAAGAGCAGTGCTAGATCTATTTTTTGAAACTAAAGGCAGTGTTAGATTTATATTTCTTCATTAACTGAATGATAAAACAGTACACACACAACTGACATAAGGCCATATATAAAGGGATGTCCCCAGCTAGAAGCAGGTAAAAAAATATGAACAAACTGATTAATCTGAGACTAATTAACAGGTAATTAAAGGGCTTGTTACATGTATAGTGTATTAATTCTTAAGCACTTATGGCGGATGTTACACGTATATATGGCAGGGAATACTAGGTGCAAAGATGCACATATAAAATTTTCACGATAGCCTTTTGTCATGAAGCTGTAAAGGTAAAATTCATGCACAAGATTCTAATCTTTCAGCAGAAGGAAAAGAAAAGGAGGAAGTAGCTAACCAAATAAAGGATTTACTCACGGAGACGGAGTTGAAGTCGAAAAAATAGATCAATCGATCAAACCAAAAGAAAAAAAGAAAGAAAGAAAAACGAAATCTTGAAAGCTAAGAAGTAAAGGGAATCCATTAAGTATTAACCTGGTGCTGGCATACTCGTAGAGCCGGCCGGTGCTGGAGAAGATGATGAGCCCGACCTCGGCGTCACAAAGGATGCCAAGCTCCTTGGCCTTCTTGAAGATCCCGTTGCGCCGCTTCGAGAACGTCACCTGGCGGCTCGTTGAGTTGTCGATCCGCCGGATCACTATCTTGCCCCTTCCCATCTGCGCAACCTCCGTCTCTCGCACAGGCGCGCAGGCCTGAGCACAGAGCCACAGATAGAAAGAGAGAGAGAGAAAGAGCGGGATCTAGCTAGATAGCTAGCAGGAGCTCCTGAAGGAGAAAGCTCCCAGGTTTCCCAGAAGGGGTGAATTATTGGAGGGGGGTGACTGGGTGAGGAAGAAGAATGGAGGTCTTCTGTTGGTGGCTTTGCAACTTGCTTTCCTTTTATTGCCTCCCTTCCTTTATTTAGTTAGGAGGAGAGATATCCTCCCATTGGCTAGGATCACAAGGTGTGTTATTTAATTCGGAACGCTAAATAAATGACTGTAATTGAGAGGCCAAGCCAGGCCAGGTAGGTTCTAGAAATGATGCAATGTCCGGAATTGGTCGCACACTGAGGTGATGTCCAGAACTCCAGAAGAATATTGTGCGTGTCTTCATATATACATAGTTGTGTGTGCATTTTATTCTTCTGAATTTTAATAATATTCATGAAGAGTTAATATAGCTCCCATCATTTTGTTGCAGTAAAATTTTGAATTTTTAAGCTTAATTTTGAATATTTTCGTTGTGGCTTCTTTTTTTTTGAGTTTTGGGTTTCAAATCACGAATAATACAGATGTAAAAGTTTTGTCAATGAATTATTTTTTAATTCGTTTACAGGGCTACGACTTATTTGAATAAGCGAAACAATCACAAATACCTTATATATATGACATTTCTGCCACAAATTTCTCATCTTTATATTTTTTAGCATTTTTTTATAAAAATGTACGTGTGCACCAACATTTATTCCAAGTTCCGACCCTTTACCTGGAGTATATTAGATACACAATAACAATATTTGCTAGTACCATGCTTCGGTGTACACATATTACTAATTAAGAATTCAACACATGTGATGTACCGAAGAATCACATGCCTTAGTTGGCTTCACACTGAAAATTGTCCCTCTGTTTTTTACATATATTAAATATATACTAACAATATAATTTAACTTCACTTAATCATACGAAATCTTTGTAAATTACAGGTGGTTAATTTATATGTTATACTAGCACTATAGTGGGTGATTTTTGAGAAGCATATTTCCCAGTTTCTTGTTAATTACTACGTCGCATCCAAAAATATTTGAATTACTATGAATCTAGACAAAATCTTTGTCTAGAATTACACTCGATAGCATTAGAATGTGCCACATTTTCCCTAAATCCTTGTATTTTTGGATGGATGGAGTAATAAATTTCTTGATTACACAGCCACCGATTCTCATAATCTTGGTGAGAAGATGAACTGAAAAAAGACAGAAGCACCCAAACAGGACCTCACTACCTCAGTCTCACATACAGTCAGAAACTATAATTGTATTATTACATATGGTTCTAATTAAAAACCAATATTGTAGGTCTTTTCACCATTGCTTGGGAGCTCACTTGGATTTTCATATATAACATAAGGTTTGTTACCTGATTGCCAAAAAAATCAATTTAAAAGGACTTGTAGGTAGGATCAGGAAAATATAAAAGAACATCAATTAGAGTAAAGTTACCCAATTTTAATAATCATGGTGGTAAAGTGCGTGAGCGAATTCAGTCATGATGGCCTGCCTGAGCAATCTCTACCACAGCTATTGTCATCCCTTTTCCATGGGCATTTTTAACCCTAATTAAAGCCAAGAATACACGTATGGTAAGTTCTTTTTACAATATGTGTTTATGCCTACGTTTCTTTTGTACATCTAAATGTAGTAACTTGATGTCCTTAATTAGCTGGTGAGGTCAGGCATCTCTATCTCGTCCTGGTTTGCCCCCATTCTTTTCATAGCTAATGAGGTGGTCACATTCATACCTTGGCAATATCTCTCCCAAAATAAAGATCCACCTTTTACAACGTTGGAGTAGTAGAGTACGCCAAGCTAAAAAGATTAGAGTACGCCAAGCTAAAAAGATTAATTAATCAGTAGTACTAAAATTGAGACGTGCATCTCGTAACAATTGTCGCGCTGATCACATGGGAGCGTAATATAATGCACGCCCATGAGAGGCCACCACGCATCAGCCAATGAGAGCTAGCTGGCTAGCTTTTGGTAGTTAGTTGCCTCAACAAGGTCGCTGAGAAGAAAGGAAACCTTTGTGATTAGTATTAGTTTATTGTTCTAAATCAAGCAAAACGACAGATCGCGTGGCCCGACTCTCTTGCAACCTCGAGAGAGATTACTCTTGTTTAATTTACTCCGTAAGCTAATCTGCGGCAGTACATTTATGGTACTTCATGTGACTACTACTACGAATTGATTGGCTGAGA
The DNA here is from genome assembly GCA_000325765.3 of Leersia perrieri. Classification (NCBI taxonomy): domain Eukaryota; kingdom Viridiplantae; phylum Streptophyta; class Magnoliopsida; order Poales; family Poaceae; genus Leersia; species Leersia perrieri. Next base: position 13,001,658 of record CM002482.1, on the reverse strand, counting down.
CTACTATACTGGTCACAAAACAATATGCATAATCGTGTATTCGTGTATACATTAGTACAGACTGATAAATCTATATCTTTCCGAGAGTTCCGATCGACTATCAAGAGATCGTACAGGGTTTCTGAATAGGGAAAGAGAGGGGGCAAATTGAATGGCATCGATCCGCTATCAAGTGGATAATTAATTATATATAGCAAAAGTTGATGCATTCTGATTTACTATTGAAAAAAAAACACATTGCATTCATAGGTGGCCATAAACCCACATATATTCAAGTCAAAATACATCTAAAGATTAGACCAACATATTTTAAGATTGACGATGTTATACCACTGGCGACTCGGTATTGACGAGTATATTACACACCACTAAACAAAAAATTGGTCATAAATACAAACAGTAGTGTTCAACCTAGAAATTAAAATCGAGTGGGTTGTTTCTACAATATGAGCCTAAGCAGTTGAGCTATGCTAGCTCATTTCACTACCACATATTCTATATTTATAAACCAAGGAGTGATGCTTGTCAATCAAATTTTAGGAGCAAAACACTTGCAAAAATCACACTAATTAAGTACCCCATCCTTCCCCAGACATAGAGAATAGAAGCATTCAAAACGTATACCAAATGTGGGATTATGAGTACTACTTGTTCAATCAATCACCTATCATCACTAGAATAGAAACATCAACAGTGTCGGATTTCAACTCGCACTTGTGCTGCTTTTCCAAACCGCACTACAAAGACGACATTAACAAATTAGGGGTGGCACCAGTGCCAGTCGTAGAACTGGCACTAATGAGCCTTCCACGACCACGAGCCAAAAAAAAAAGGGCTGACTCATAGAATTGCTCATGCCACTTCTCTGAGCCGGCCCTGATATGCATTATCCCCAATCAAACAAGATCGTCAAGAACAAGCAGATCAAAATCTTGGACTCTCCTAACGCCGGCCGCCATCACCGCACTCACCAACGTTGGACGCAGCTCTTGCTCCCGCCGACGCGGACACTGCCACTCGCCTCATGCCATTGTTGCCACCGTCGCTGCTCCGGCTGGTCGGAGGAGACTAAAATCCACCGCCACTTGTGTTAACGCCATACGCCACTCCCGCTCCCACTCTCGCTAATGCTTGTCGTCACCGCTTGCGCTCCCTGACATCGCCGCACCCCTCACGCATTTTCTATCGGTGCTCCAGTCGGAGGGAGGAGACTCCTAACCTATCACTGCTACTCGCCGTAGCCCGTGCCCCTACTACTGCTCGTCGTGGACCGTCACCGCTGCTTCCCGAGACGTCGCAGTTGCCCGTGCAGAGGTGGGGACATGACGCCGCCGCCGCTCACCGGCGACAGCGAGCGAGGGGAGACGACTAGACGAGGACTGCGCTACTCGGGGATTCAAGGGAGACGAGTGGATAAGGCCGGGCATGGCTATCGGCCATGTCTTATCCATAAGTTTTGGCTCGGCTTGTACTATCAGTATTGGTTATCAATTTATATTAACCGGTATTAATACCATTAGTGTCAGCACTAATTTGCTGTTAAAATCAGTTTCGGTTATGTAAATAAACCGATACTAGCTATTACTATTGCAGTAATGTTGTGTTCTTTGTTTCTTAATGTGTGAGTTTTATCTTGATTTTTGTGGAGTGATAGATGTCATTATACCCTACGTACGTTGTTGTTTTCTTGAATTTTCAAGACCTTTTGCATTGAATTTGAGATAATATTGGTCAACTTTTTTTGAGAGAGAGAATAAGGTATAAAGTGTACCTCCACTTGAGGGATCAGAATTCATCTTCATAGGGGATACCACCTGCTGCAAAAGGTACAAGCTATAAGGTGATTATGTTCATTATGTACAAACCATAGGTAATCCTTTATTTACGAAAATATCGTCTCCAACGATGTATCAATTCATGCTAATCTTGGTCATGATTATATA
>CM002482.1:12974568-12985418 GCA_000325765.3 Leersia perrieri | reverse complement strand
CGGCGGCCTTGGCGTGCTGCGTGCCCGGCGCGCCGCCGCCGGCGCCGCCCCCCGCGCCGGCAACGTCGGAGCGTGGCTTGTGCGTGACCGGGTCGATCCCCATCTTGGCCAGACGCTTCTTGAGGTGCGTGTTCCAGTAGTTCTTGATCTCGTTGTCAGTGCGCTTCGGCAGGTGCGACGCGATCGCTGACCACCTGCAAACAACAACAACACACGGACGATTGGACGAACGCACGGGAAAATGTTCAGGACTAGCACATCAAAAACCTCCATTGGCAGTGACAAATCAGACATAGACAGCGTTTCGAGGCGTGAATAATCAGCGGTGAGATTAAAGGAGTGCGTGGCGTAGTACAGAGTACAGACAAGAGGGCAGAGATGATCGGAAGCTGCGAGTCAAAATGGCAAGAGGGGCAGGTGGCAACAGTGGACCAAAGCCCAGTTTTGGTCCACAATGATGGGGGCCTGGCCTCCTTAAATGACGAGCTTGAATGCAGAATCATAGGGGAAAAAAGAAAGGAAAATTCGGGGGAGAGCCTCTCATGGCCCAACTTTTTCACACTTTTTCCCTTGTTGATGCATGCATTGATTGGTCAGTACTTACAGCTAATGCGTGGTTGTTTCACAGGCAGAAGATGAACAAATGCAGTATGCATAGGTATGAACAATAGAAAATACTAGCAGATGAGTCGATGATTCTGTTCTAACACAATATTTTTTAGCCTAGTGTGTTAATCCATGGGCAGTACAGTTGTTACGGACAAAATGCTGAACCAGGTGTGTACGGGGCAGGAACAAGTAGCACGGCCTGAGGGATTTACCCATCCCATGGCTAGCTCTGCTAGCTGTTCCAAGACTTGCATAACCCTTTCATTTATGTCTGCCAAGACTACGGTGCAGAATGGTGGCTAGTGTGTTCTTGACCTACCGGTCAGCAAACAAGTAGTACTAGCAGTCAAAATTCGTGCAGAGGAATCAAGGGTTCCATCGCGATTACGGAATTAAATGTGCTCCGGGTGCAAGGGGAAGATCGACCTAGCTAGCTAGCAGGAGGATGAACTGAATCATTTTTTTTAGATGATGGATGAACCGTATCATGTACGCATAGTAAATCATTCACCTGTTGCCGAGAAGGGCGTGAAGCTGGATGATGGTCTGCTCCTCCTGTAGGCTGAACTTGCCCCTCTTGATGTCCGGCCGGAGGTAGTTTGTCCACCGGAGCCGGCAGCTCTTGCCGCACCGCTGCAACCCTGCAAGCAATTGTAACAGTTTGCACATCAGATCAGACAGCAGTAGCTAACCTCGACAATTGATCGTTTTGTTCGCACATTATTGCACTAGGATTGCAGAGTGCAAGAGGAAATTATGCTAACTAGCTAGCTGTAGCGGTGCTTACCGGCCTTGGAGGGCAGCGAGCGCCAGCAACCGTGGCCGTGCTGCTCGATGTAGGCCAGCAGCTTCTGGTCCTCCTCCGGCGTCCATGGCCCCTTCTTGAGCCCCTCCTTTTCGCAGCACGGCGATCGCCCCATCGCCGGAGAAGAAAAACACAGCTAGCTTCAAGAAAACCGACTCCTCCCCTGATGATTTCTACGCCCTCTGGCTCTTAATTTCGTCCCTCCTCTCCTCCTCTCTCTGAGTCTCTGGCTCAAGTATAAGGCTACTACGTATAGTACGTGATCGTGGCAATTCACTACGAGAGATCTTCTTTTGCAGGGCGCTGTATGGCTCTGATCCTCTGAGTGACTAAAAGTGCAGTAGTAATGCAGCGAGAGGAGTGAAGTGTGTGTGAGAGAGAAAGGGATAGGCCAAAAGGCGAAATAGTGAGGAGGTGCCGATCGAGCTAGAGCTTGCGCGTCGAGGCTGGATTAGAGGCATAAATAGAGGAGAGGAAAGGGGGTGTACTAGCTGGCTTGCTCGGCACGACTCGGCTCGGGTCGCGAACGCGAACGCGAACGCGATATCTTCTTCGGGCGCCGCGATCCTGCCGGCCACGGGGGCAAAGTGGCCTCTCACTGTCAGTGTACGTACGTACCCCGCGAGCAGCAGGGGCAGGACGGGGACTTCACCGCGGATCGACGAACCATCGCTGCCAATCGCGATCCACCCGATCAGAGGGCGTGCATTTAACTCGGGGGCTTGCTATGCCGGCCCCACATGGTCCACCAGCTCCCCCTCTCTCTCTCTCCTCCCTTTCGGGCTGATGAGGTGGACGGCGTACGGCGTGTCGTCTTCCTCGCCGGCCCATCCACGATCCGTCGTCTGCTGCTGACCCTGACCCTGCGTGCGTGCATGCATGCATGCCGCCACGCCTTCATGGCGATCGAGGACGCGCACGCAGCAGCAGGAATCTCGCGCTACGGCCACTGAATTTGTTGTGGTCACTGTAACGTGCTCGGCACAGTTGTACCGGACGCAAATTCCAACGTGTGGGTTTCGATGCGCGCGGATCGAAAGAAGCTGGCACAACGTTACACAACGTGCGCGCGTGCAGTGGCGCCGCCCGGCTCCCGGGCCGATCGCGAAGGAGAGTGTTACTGGTGCTAGGCTGCTAGCTGGTCCCCGTGCCGTGCCGACTGCCGATCATCGAGCGCGCGAGGGAGGGAAGATGCGTGCTGTTCCTTATCAATACACACGCTGCCCCGATCGATGATCGATCGGCGCCCGGCCCCGGCGTGCGTCGTGGGCAGGTGAGGTGACTAGTAGCTGCTGCTGCTACCTAGCTAGCTTGCTTTGCTTGCCCCTATCCGTTTGGACGATTGACTTGATTGCAATCTCGCGGCGTTTTTGGGAACAATTTGTTTTACTCATTCAATTCGGTGCCGTGCTCACAACTGGGGCGGCGCATGGTGCATGATTGCATATTTTGTATGCAGGGCATACCTGTTTCAGTTTGCTTGCTACTAGAGCAATCGATCGAACGGTTTGGGAGTGAGACCCCCGGCGCCGCTCCTGGTTTCTTTGCAGGTTTCGCTTGCCATTACGGGGGGCGCTACCCTAGCTACACTGACGGGCTCCCCATGGCCGATTTGTGGATCTCGTCTTCAGATTGTGCAGGCGATCCCAGATTGAATTTGCTGTTTGTTGGGCCCTATATGTGTTGCTACGCGCCGTGGCTAAAGTGGTCTCTGAAATTAGCTGGTTGCTCGTTTGTAGTAGGTACTCTATTCCGGGCGTTCCCATTTCGCAGTGAAGCTGAAGCTTTGCTCTCCCTGGGAACAAATTTGTCAGTTTCCAAGGAGTACAAACGGAAGGCTCCAACAACCCATTTCTGAATCTCTGATCTCGCCATCCTTAATCACGTTCACGTACTAATCTTGTACTGTTTATCTCCCATCAAGTCCTAGTCCAACTTACCACCATGAAAACATTGTACGGGGGGATGAGAAAAAGGAACAGTGCTGGCAGTGAAGGGTGATGATGATGTACGGAGTAGAGCGACTAATGGAACACTCTGTAAAATTCTGCCAACCTGCAATTGCAAGGTCTGAGCGCAGGGATGGCTTTTGCCATTTATTCCGCTGTTCCCGGTGCCCAATCGCCACAGTAGTACAAGGACCACCGCTGAGGGGAATCATGCGATCGAAACACAGCCGCATGTGCGTCTTCCCCAAGAATTCACCGTGTTTTTTACCCTCATCTCTACCTTTACCAATCCTGTAACTGTAAAACAAACTGTAAACGTTCTTCCCAAGCACCATCATCCTTCAGACTTCAGAGTTGGTTGTAAATGCCAGTACATCAACATCACGGCATATAATTCTAGTCTTGCCTTTGAGCAAACTCCTGACTCCTTGGATCTTTAGTTATAGGCAACCGAGCAGCAGTTGATTAATTATCTGATCGTTTGCATGTCCATTTCTCATTTTCTCAACGAGAAGTCGATGCTTGCTGGGTTCCATATTTTCATGGCCTACGTACGGTCGTCTGCAGATAGCGGCTTCTGTCAAGGCCAAACACTATTCTACGATGGGTATATCAGTATATGCATGCTGGTGTCGATCAAATTAACTCCTGAACAGTAGTATACAGTGTTGCGGTGATTTGGCACTGGTGCCGGTGTTTTAATTAGGGCATGCAGTATCAGTAGGCAAAAAACTTCAATTGCCTACTGAAGTAGATCGACGCCATTAGTACGTACATATGAGCTAACCTCTGTCTAGTCTGCAATAGGAAGGTGACTTAACCCGATGAGTCCATTCGCTGCACTGACATTGCACCGTTTCGGAAAGACGACGTAGCCTCGCAACCAGATCATCTGAAGCGGACGTTTTTCTCGGACGGATCGGGTAGAGATTCAAGCATATTCCAGAATTGCTTCGTCCTAGGAACTGAAACTCTGAAAATGCAATGCGCGAGAAATGGGCATGGCATTGATTGAATAAGACGATGATCATCTGTATGTAGTAGAGTGTAAACCAAAATGTTTGCCTCTAATGGATGGGGTCTGGATGCAGCCTTAATTAATTAAGTCTGTTCCTGTGTATGTGTCATAAAGCTAGAGTACAGTCAGGTTATTTTCTGAAAACGCATCATAGTTCATACAAACTCTCTATCGTTTAGCCTGCGACCGAACAGTAAACGGACAGTACAGGGGTGAATTTCGAGTTAATTCAACTGTTGATCGCCTGACACGGTCATTGCTTATGCCGGCTGGACCAGCAGATTGACATCGGGAGGGGAATCTGATCATCTTTATAGCGCTGACGATTTGCAATAGCACATGTACTACACCGCAGCGTTAGAGCAGAAGATCTCTTTGATGTTAAAAAAAAAAACACACGGTGACATCAGAATTCCATATTTGTTCTGCATCGATGCGATAATGCACATATATTGCTATCTAATCTTGCATGTATAAAAACGTATGTATACATGGATACAAGCATAAGAACATGAAAGTCAGAAAAGGCAGCCCACCACTTTTTTTTTCTGAATGTTAGCCCACCACTTAGGGTTTGTTTAGTTGTAAAAATTTTTAGAATTGAGTATCACATCGTCCGTTTGACGGATGTCGGAAGGCTATTTTGACTACTAATTAAAAAACTAGTTATATAGGGTGTCATAAAACCACGAGACGAATCTATTAAGCCTAGTTAAGTCGTTATTAGCACTTGTAGGTTACGGTAGTATTTATGGCTAATCATGTACTAATTAGGCTTAAAAGATTTGTCCCATGATTTTTTGTCAACTGTGCAATTAGTTTTTATTTTCATCTATATTTAATATGTATCGAAAGATTAAATGTGATGTTTTTAGAAAAAAAAACTTTTGAAAACTAAATAGGACCTTAATCAATGCGTCTCTGCATGAGCTTTATTATCGCGCAAAATCATGGTCCTGAATTCCTGTGAACCTTTCAAGGGTCCTTTTCTTCTCCGTCACTGGCTTCCCTGCCTTTTGGCAGCAACGTAGTAGTACCCTGGCCTGAGCAGACGTATTTAAAAATGTGAGCCCTTTATATTTTCGTCCTATACTATTACTTAAGTCGTCTATAACTTTTCTTTTCTTTTTTTTAAATATAATCAGCGTACTAAAGTCTACAAATCCAGTACATTAAACACTCTGATCTCATTTCTCAAGCCTGGTACATCCTACAGTTACCAATGATAAAAAATACTTCTTTTGTTCCAATCGAACGGCCAATACACAGTACGGTTTCAGCATGAATGGCTGGAACAGTTTTCAGCACGAATTAGTTTGGCCTAGTTCACCTCTTCTTTCTCTAATAGAAAAAAACCTGTCTTCAAGGCGGCGATAAGCGTTGCCATCCCGTTGTAGCATACGACACGTACGGCGCTGCCCGTTGTAGCCTATGCATGCCACATCAACTGCCCCCCTACTTGTTGAAACTCATAAGCCACCTCTTGTGTAGCTTGTTGGCAAAATCATAAAAACTCTAAGAGAAATTTGGGACATAAGATTTTTGGAATAGCAAAAATTTGCAAGATTCAGACGTCTTTAGACTTAGGAAAACTCTAGGAGAAACAGTTGATGAAAAGAGAGAGATAGACTCTAGGAGAAACAGTTGATGAAAAGAGAGAGATAGACAAGACTGAATATTATGATGAGGATGGAACTTCAATCGAACAAGAGGATATGACCACCGTCACTCCCTACAAAAGCTATAACACAAAAAAGAGAAGCTTCTTTAAAAATTAGTCACTCCATCTCAAAATATTACTCCCTCAGACTCATAATATATGAGATTTGGACTAATCATGTATAAAAAACAAGCGTTCGTCTTATTCAAAAATTTAGTGCAAACATAAAAATTGATAAGTCATACTTAAAGTGTATTAGATAACAAAGTAAATAAAAAATAAAATAAAAAATATTTTAAAAAAATTTGAATAAGACGAGCAGTCAAATGTTGTGGTCAAAAATCCTAAATCACTTATAATATTATAATATGGGACAGAGGGAGTAATAATTACTAGTACTAGATGTAACGTTTCCTGAAACAATGAATCTGGACAAAGAATTGTCCACATTCATTATGCTATATGGTGTCGCATCCAGTATTAGGTACAGTATTAGGTAGTAATATTTTGAGATAGAGGAAGTGGCTATTTTAGACGATGTTCTCTCTTCTTTTATGGCTTATATATTGAAAGCCAACTATAGTGTACAAGGTCCAATTGTGTGAAACAAAAGTAGACTTTAGCTGAAAAGGCATTTAATTTTATGTTTGCATAATGCCTATATATTTTACCCTTGACAAATCAAGGGTTAGAATAAGTTTTTAGAAAACCTTCTAGTTCTTCTAGAAACACATCGGTAATTTGTACGATGGTCCCAGCTATTTTGCCACATTATTTAGTAACATGGTATAGCAATAATGTAAAAACAGGGCTTGTTTTAAAGTGTGTCGACGGGTGATACCTGTAGATCGGATAAATAGGGTATTGGGGTATGTTGATGTAAGGATCTACACAAAAACAACATCAATCACATAGGGAGACAAGGATTATACTGATTTAGGCCCCTCAACGGATAATACCCTACTCCAGTTTATATGGAATTGATATGAAAAATTCACTGAGTACAAAAGGATAGATAAATCCGGTGATGTCAACGGGATTGTAGTTGAGGGGTTTGACTAGCTGTCTTGGCGAGTTGGTTTCACGTGCTCCGGCTTCGTAAACTATGGTGGGTGTGTTGGTGGTCTGATTCGATGTCTCCTGAACCCCTCAGGGGTATGCCCTTTATACCATGAGTTACATCAATCTCTAAGTAAGACTCGGAAATATCGAACCCCGCATGATATAGGAAAGAACAAATAGTTGGACTCCGCAAACACCTTACCCGTGAGAATATTTTTCTTAATGTCTTTTAGATCTCCTTATTACCTATGGAAACATATCTAATATGTGAAGGTATACTGTATCTGTATATTCCATAAATCGTAGGATATGAGATATGTCTTATCCGTAACCCTGACGGTATATACGTTGTAATCGATGGGCCTCTCTTCGTGTACACAAAGGCTTCCACAATACGTGGTTACTGTATACATGGTAATACGAGGTACCATATACAAACTATTATGACAATCGACACTTAAGAGAACAAGGTTGACATATATATCTAAGATTCATGAAGTTGTTAATTACCGTTGATGCATAGCAAACATTTATATACATGTCGCACACTTATCTTTATGCGCACACATCCTTTCCTCATGAGTACCTCTGAAACTAGATCAACATAGTCAACTCGTTATTTCTAGAAATGCCTATATATTGAGATTGATTAATTCACCAATATTTTTGAGGACACGATCGGCATTTCCAGAAATTGACAAAGTCATAGCAACTCGTTATCAACGGGTACATCATTTACTGATAAAAGACTAATAGGTATAAATACGAGCACTACCTGCTTGGGGAGCTTTAGATTCTGATAAGCAGCCGTTTGGTAGCCAGTTTTTGAGAATCTAGAAAAGTTCTAAAACCCAGCTTCTGGCTTCTTATTTTATTTTTCAGAGTTTAGAAGAAGCTGCAGGAAGAAGCTCCCAAACAGGCCCTTAACCTTGGTAATGAACAAGTTCCACCGTCCAGAACTTAACCAACCAAGCTTTTCCCAGGCCCAGCTCACTGCTAAACCCACTTTGGCTGCACATACTCTGCAATATCGCACACCGCCATCGCTAATTAATTAACTAGGGTTTGCTAACACCGTCATCCCAACCGACCGTAATTGCAGTTATGGGAAGTATGGGAGCACCGAAGATAAGGATACACCGGATACTTGTAGAGGTTTCGGTTTTGCTTATGAGAGTTTAGACATCACATTTATGCCTTTTTAATGGTTGTTTTTAGTAGTTACCAGCCTAAGATATATACTACTACAATGGACCTAGTCAAAGCCTACATACATAAGCTATGCCTAAGTGAACTTCCTTTTGTGATGTATACGCACAATTATACTTGTGCCGTGGTTGTCCAACTATAAATGCTGGTCATTCACATCGGCAATACCCCTTTTTTCTTTTTTTGAACTTTGGACTAGCTCTTCTTTCCCAAGTTTCAAAATAGATTAAGATTAACTCAAGTTTTAACTTAACACCAAATAAATTTGCATTGAACTACACTTGGACTAGGGCTGGAGATTTGGGCCGGGATGCTGGCTTTCGGCCATCCACACGATCAAGCAGATTGCTTCATTTTTCGTCTTTCTCCTCCGGCACGCGGGCTTATTATTGACTCGGCTGCCTCAAATGCAACGGCGATGGCGATGCCCGCGATGATAGCTCGCACAGAGCTTGTCGATGGTTACGTGCCTTGATCGCGGACGCGAAAACATGAACATGGAGATGGCGGCCGGTGATGGCCATGATTGTCTCGTGGACACTAGAGCAAGGTCGAGAAGATAATTAAAGGCTTGTTATGTGCAAGACCTGCAGGAAGACACGGTCCAAAGTGCTATTAAATGTAAAAACACGTACGTAGTGTTAAGTGAAAACCTTGTATTGAACCTAGCTAGTAGTTGAAAGTGAAATTTTCTTACTTCGTAATTGTTCGATACTGGTAATTTATCACAATCAGTAGGGGTACCAAATAACGGTTGAAATTGTAGTAGTAAATTAACTGGTCGCTGTATATGTGATTACTGGTTGTCTGGTTATATAACTTAATTAATCACGTCGTTCCATCGGATCCACCAGTTGAGTAGTAGTACTATACGTACGGCAACGACGTACCTACTAGACTACGTACCTAGATGCTCCGTAGTCAATGTAAGGAAATGTAAGGAGAGCGACATGGCTCACCTTTCATTTCAGTTTAAATGATTAATGGCAGGGGTACTGTATTTGTCGTACCCATCACCCATGTAGACTGCAGTCGTATGTTTTGACGTAGACTTGCGTACAGATGTTATCTCAACAAGTTACTACTGCCTACTACTGCCCATGACTCAAATTTAAGGACTTATATTTCTAGAGAAATTAAGGTTGATACGAGAAAGAGTTGTGATTGGTTAAGAAAATAAGTTAGGTGAGAAAATTAAATGAATGATAGCTGTGATTGGTGGATAGGTGGGTATAGAGACAGCTGTATTTTGAGACAAATTTGAATTGTTCAGGTAGTTATATTTTGAGACGGAAAGATACTATCCTGTTTGAATTGAGGAGTAGCATTCGTCCAGGGGGCAGAACCAAAAGTTATCAGCATTCTTGGTAGTTTTGAAAAAGATTCACTATTTTTCCAAGATTTGTACTCCCTCCGGTCTAAAAATATTGACGTTTTAGCCTTGGAAGCACTTCCACAATTTATTGACGTTTTAGACTGCTATTCATGTTAGATATGGTTGCCCCTGCATGCATGCAGCTCATTGAAACTGACTGCATCGCCTCTGTGCAAAAAGAGAAAAGGAAAGAGTAGTGCTAGGAGTAAGAACCCGGCATATGCAGATTGTTGTGCGAAGACCAAACCAAAGTCGCTAGAGAAATTACTGACTATAATTAGCACATGACCATAGGAAAACAAAGAATAGGCACCCTAATAGCTCATCCTTGGTACGTAAGATCATCCTCAAAACGTCAAGAAATTTAGAACCAGAGGAAATATGTGCAAATTTAGGCCTATGAGTAGGGTTCATTCCATCACTGCATTCGTCTATACTCCTACATTTTTATATTTTAGATAATACTTCTACATTTTACTCTCTTCTTTCAACAATGTATTTTTGACAGGACTTTAGCTAACAATAACAAAAAATCGATCAAACAAAAATTGATGCCATCAAATTTATCATCAAACAAACTATTTAATATTCTTTACTTTTATAAATATTACTAGCAATAGTGCCCGTGCATTGCACCGGACTATAATTACGACACACATTGATGAACAAATTCATAATTGTTTTTTTCCATAGTCAAAATACTTATAATTATGTTTATCTACCGGTCAGAATATGCCCACCGGTAAAAAACTTGTCTTTTTAATTAGCGTAAAGTATTTTGAGATTTTTCTGTGAATTGTTTGAGCCTTGAAAGTGTTTTAATTCCATGAAAATCATTTCACCATTTATTCAAATGAAAAATCATTTCACCATAAGTTATAAACGCCTCTGAAAAAATAAGGACTAAAACTAAACTTGTTTCTTCATCTAAGGGATCTAAAATATACTTCTTCGGCCTGCCCGATAGGCCCACAACCTTCATCTTGGGCCGATTTCAGTCCAGTCGATCACGGCCGTCCGATCGGGAACCCTAGGATTGGACGGCCGGAGGCAAGATGGGGGGAGCAAATCCCCCAACCCTAACCCTAGAAGCCCCTCCCCACTCCCATCCCTGCCGCCGCCCACCCCACCGCCATCCTACCCACCCCGCCTCCCAGCCGGCC
>CM002482.1:12954312-12974468 GCA_000325765.3 Leersia perrieri | reverse complement strand
AGTGGCGTCGGCGTGGTGGCCCCAAGCGGTGAAGGCGGATATGGTCTGCTCCCTCTCCCCTCCCGGCCACCGCCGCCGCTGTCGTTGCTTCGTCTCCCCTCCTAGCCGCCGCCGACGGATCCGGACGCGAGGGGGTTGGAACGGTTGCTGACGTCACGCGGACGTCAGCGAAACGGATACTGATGTCAGCATGACGTCAACGACGTGCGAAATTTTTCTAGCAGAAAACCATAGATTCACCTTGAACTTTTATAATAGGTAAAGATTTATCAAAGTCACTACATAATCAAGGTCAATAAGTGTTCATATTGTTAATTAAACTTAAGGAGTAGTTGGTCCCGTCTTCAACTGAGTGACTTTCATCTTTTAAAAATAATTAATTATCTGCAAAAAATTAATTAACTATATGGTATGTTTAAAAATTATGTTTAACTTATCCCTATTATATTTTATAATGAAAATGGTTTACATCGCCGGCCTCTATTATACGTAAGTCATAGTCAATAAATTCTTAACACTACTGCAAGACCCCACTCATGTCCTTATAAATGTTTTTAAATGTGCCGGTTCATCCAAAATTGACATGCATGGGCCTTCTGCCCCCCCCCCCACAACAACCCCACCCACACCCATGCTCTACGAGTGAGAAAACCAGCACTACCTTTCCTAGGGCGGATCTGCCATGGGGACGGTGGGGTCTCTAGCCCCCACTAACCCGGCCGGATCATGGGAGTCCCATGAGCCCCCACTAAATTTTTTTGGTATATTTCTATTAGAATGGGGGCTGGTAGCTCTGTCTAGAGGTTAAAAATAAACTGTTCAGTATTTTTGGTATTTTTTCTTCGTGCCCACCAAATCAGGCCACAGCACGCGTCCGCCGCTGTACGGCGCACGTATACAGCGTTGGTAGAGTAGTACTGTACGGTGCAAGGAGACGGTGCAACTGACGGCGAACGCTCGGCCTCGTGTTGTGGATTGGATGAGTCGTGGCCTTATTGGTCGATCGGATAGGAGTGGCTGGACGGCAGGTCACGTGGCCAATCGTCACGAGGTCAGTGGTTACTGTTAGGTCAAATTCACCATGGTGTGGCAGGCGTGCGGTAGCGGGGCCGTCTCTTCGCATGTTTTCAGTCTTCCCCGTCCGGCGTTCGGGCGTTGCTGGGTACATAAGCGCGGTCGGGCGACCGGCCGGCTGCACACGCGCGCATCGGATACTTCTCCCGTTCTCCGAGCGACAAATCGCGGCTCGGTACAAGTCGGGTCGGGCTGGTGATTTGCTGCCACTTTGCTCACTTCTCGTCGTATTAATGGCACCGCCACCAGGGGCAGCAGATGCGATCAGTCTGTGTACTTACATTGCGGTCATCGGTTACACCTTCTTTCATTGTTTACAGGAATTACGGGGGTGGTCAAAGGAGGAAGGAGTCGAGTATGGTCCTGGCAGTTATCGGGGGGAGTACGATCTACCATGCACGGAACAGTGGGACAGCCGGACAGCGTCGGGCGTTAGGGTGAAATGCTACGTACCGACCTGATATGTGCTCTAATGTACCGCCTACCTCTGCTAGTCGATCTTCTGTGTTCAGACGGTCCATGGGTCCATGTGTCTGGCTACCATCTACGATTTCGAGTTTGCTCATGGGTGCAAGAGCTCGAAAATTTCAGAAAATATAATTCCAATTCCCCTGGTGGCATCTCAGGATCCGTGGCGCAATGGTAGCGCGTCTGACTCCAGATCAGAAGGTTGCGTGTTCGATTCACGTCGGGTTCAATACCCCGATCCAATTCGGATCCCCTTTTTTAATATGTATGAACGTCAGCTGCTTTTGTTTTTTTCCTGCATACTGCCTTTTCTTTAGACAGGCCGGGCCGCATATGGCTTCTAATCTCTCTCACTTGATAGGCCTGACGTTATGGAAGGCCCAGATACCCCGCAACAGGTTTATAGCTTTTGGGACCGCATATGTCTTCTGTAGTTATCCACCGGTTCATGGTCCTGACCTACAAAAAGGCCCAAATGCCTTTTCGTCCCCTCATATTTGGATGGGTCGGAAGTAGGCTTTTGGTCTTGTTCATATCTTTCGACGGGCTTCACTGTAGAAAGTTCAGCAATACGGGGTGGTTATCGTTATCCATGGGTTTGTCCAGCTTTTTGTCTGTCTGATGATCTCAGGCACCCGTGGTTAACTAGTGACTGACGATTTTTCACCGCGCCGTGTCAGTTAATTGCGGTCGCGTGGTCACACGCCGTACGCCGTACTCGTGCTGTGGCGACCGACGCAACGTACTCCACTCCTACCTACGTACGTTACCTTCCGCACGCAGGGGGTCTGGGTGGTGGCCGGGTGGGTTTGGAAAGCGACGTGTCGATCGGTACATCCGCCGCCTTCCGGCCGATCCGCGCGCGCGACGAGCACGTACGTACGTATCCCTGCTCCGTTTGTCGCGCGTGTACGTCTTCCCCAGTGCCAATCAACAAGCCTAGCTAGATTTGCATCGAGGCGCGCGCGCGTGTCCCCCTACCCCGTGTGCCCGTGTGAATATGGGGAATTCGGGGGAATCGTTGTCCGTCGCGTCCCGTGAACGACACATCTCGGCTCGCCTCGATGCATGCGTACGTACGTACATGCCCGATCTCTCGCTGACGCCATGCACAGCAACAAGATGAGCTGCTGCATACGCGGGCTGTCGCTGCACATATATGCGGTCGCCATTTGGATCCGTTAATACTGTACCACTACCAATCTACTACTACTAGCTGTAGTTCTTTTATGTTTTTAAGAACTAACAGCGCTAGTTGGCGCAAGGGAACAATTAAGGTGGGCATACGTTACTGGTGCGCAGCAGAAGCCTACAAAGTGGTGATCTGATGAGGGGGTTCGGAATATTTTCTCGTGGAGAGATTGATGGCATGGCTTGACAGTTCCCACGACACATCAGAGCTGGAATATATCTAGCTAACGCCAAGTTGTGGCTTGTTCTTTTCGTAGACCGATAGGCGGAGCCAACAATTTGCCAGTTTGGACCCCCTCGATCCCTTTCTTTTTCTCGGTGGGGCTCCGTGATGACACACCAAGGGGTTGGGCCTGAGCATAAATTGCAAGTCGCGGTCGATTTAATAAGCGAAGTGTGCTGTTATGATCGCGAATTATCAGTATTGTTTTGGTGTCAATTTCATTCGTTTCTCAAACCGCTACTAGCTTGCCCACAGAATCCAACATAGTAATTCCAAAAACCTCTAAATTAACCATTGATTAATTGTTCTTCCTTTCTAGAGTTCACGAGAAACTCCTTCGATTTTTAATTTCTCAGTTGGTTATATCCTAATCTGACCTGAATCTCTGAAGAACTTGGACTGAGCCAGTACGTCGAGCCATGGCAAAAACAACAAGCATATTAAAAATAAAGTTAGCTTTCGGCATAAACTAGAACAATTGATTTTTTTATCAAATTTAGGGTTTGAAACTTAGGTAATTAACTTCCCTTGTCAATTCAGTCCGGTCTTTCTTTTATACATTAGGGTGAATATCAAATTAGGGTTTGAAACTTAGGTAATTAACTTCCCTTGTCAATTCAGTCCGGTCTTTCTTTTATACATTAGGGTGAATATCAAATTAGGGTTTGAAACTTAGGTAATTAACTTCCCTTGTCAATTCAGTCCGGTCTTTCTTTTATACATTAGGGTGAATATCAAATTAGGGTTTGAAACTTAATTTGACATTCATGCATGAATATCAAATTAAGGTAAAAAATTGTAAACTAATATCTCCTCCGTTAAAAAAATATAAGTATTTGGGTGGATGTGACACATCCAAGTAGAACATATATGTACTAATAGAATGTGTCACATCACCTTAAGTTCTTATTTTATTTTTACCATGGAGGGAGTACTTGAAATTGAGAAAAGCAGTCACGCTACATGTATACATTTTTTTACACATCACAAATAAATAGTTTTATTTTACAAACCGAATCATGTACTCCCTCCCTTTGTAAATGTAAGACCATTCATCTTATTAAAAAAATTTGTGTAAATATGAAAATAAAGCACATGTTTAAGTATCTTTAGTGATAAAACAAAGTCGCATACAAATAGCTATGATACTTACCTAGTTGTTAATAACTTCAGTGGTCAAAATAATGGTGTGTATAAAGACAACCATGTATCATATCTTCAAGAGAAAAGTCCTCTTTACTGATCTCTGCAAGCATTTCACTCGATCTAACTTAAAAGTAAATGCAATTTTATTTAGAATTAATCATTGTATGTGTTAGACAGATACTTGTATATCAAGTTTGCTCATGTATTTCCTTTTATACTTTTGTGCTTATCTTCCCCGTATCCCTTCCGATTCTATTTCTATAAGTCGGTTGAGAGGATTAGGAAGAGGTAGCCTATATATGTACTCCGCCTAAGATCTATCTGTCTATGCGTTGAGTCCACAATTGTCTAATATGGTATCAGATTCTCTCACTTCCGCCTAAACCCTATGTACGGGTGTCCTCAGGCAGCCGAGGGATTTAACTATTTGCTCTCTTCCAAACTGCCCCTCTTCAAATGCCGCTTTACCAATTTTCCTAACTTTTTGCTACTTTAGACCTGTGAAATGTCATTTGTGCCCTCACTCTCATTGATTGGAGTCCTTCTCCTTCGTCTCCACCGCCGGTGGAGACAACTCCGATGGGAGAGGCTCCGTGAGGTCACCGCCTCCCGTCACAGCTCGCCATATCCCTCGCTGCCCGTCGGCCTCTGTGAGGTCGCTCGCAGGCCCCCACCGGTGCTCGCCATAGCCCGTTGGCCTTAGCAGAGTCCCGGCTGCCCATTAGCCTCCGTGAAGTCGTTCGCCGGTCGTCGGCTTCCAGCGGCTCGCTGCGGCATGTTGGCCTTGGGTGGAGTCGCCGCCCCCCGCCGTAGGTCGCCCTCGTCCGTGGGTAGAGTTGCCTCCACTGACGACGGAGACGAAGGAGGAGGACTCCAATCGGTGAGAGTGAGGGCACAACGGATATTTCACAGATCCTAAGTGGCAAAATGTTAAAAAAATTGATAAAGGTGGCATTTGGAGAGGGGCACTGTGGAAGAGTGGCAAATAGTTAAATTTCCCGTAGCGGTAAGGATGCAGCGGAGGCAATTATTCTCAATTAAGGATGATGTGCAATGGCATTACTATAAGAGAAGGCTAGTATGCGTTTTAAAGTGTTTTATTCTTGGATTATTTATCGTATTTCATGAGCATGATCACCAAAGTGCTAAACAATGTGTTTTGTGCAAAAGTTTCTAGAATGAATTGCATCATAGATAAAAAAAAAACTTGTTGGGTGGGCACAATTTTCTACATGAACTTGTAAAACACTTATTTTGATACACAAACTTGTCTGGTGCGGCGAACCGACAAAATTACTTGATGGGGCATATTTTACTAATGCCGAATGCATAAAACGTGATGCACACTTAAGATAAAGATCAAACATTATATTAGTAAATAACCATATGCTACAAGCTATCTACTTTATCTTTTTTATTATTGGACATTTCATGGTATTTTATATATTCTCAATACAAATATTAAGCTTAATTTGTTGTACCTTTTGATAAAAAAAAATGTATGCCCACTGTACCTTTTGATAAATTCTCAATACAAATATACTCCCTCCGTCTATAAAAAACAAGCATAGGATTGGATGTGACGTTTTCTAGTACAACAAATCTGGACATATATTTGTCCAGATTCATCGTACTAAAAAATATCACACCCAGTCCTTTTTTTTACAGAAAAAGTACATGCTTAAAGTAGCATCATAATGATTAGTTAATTCGACAAATCGACCACGTCATGCCTGTTTGCCCTTGACCTACACATATTACATAAGTTTGCGAAACGAGTATTTCAGAAGTTCACGTATCCTAGATTGCATCCATCTAACAAGTTTGTGTAATGTATATGCAATTTACTCAAGTTTCTATAATTTTTTAAAGAAAAATCAAATAACTTATTTTTATATTTATATTAGTTAATATTTAATTAATTATACACTAATGATATGCCTTGTTTTGCGTGCCCCTCCTGCAGAATCAAAAGCAGGGACGAGAGTAGCTTGGTAGATTTCCATTTTCAGAAGTTTTCTCTCACCTGAGAAGACAAAGACATAATCTCGTTCCGCGCAAGGCATCAATCTTCCCCTAAAATTTTCAGAAGTTGCCAAAAGGAATGATGGTCAAGTCTGGTATGCTAACCAGGTTGGCACATTTCATTCTCACCAGACACTAATACAAACTAATTCGTTTCTATTATAAATGGTATTGTGAAATTGAACGGTTAGTGTTTATTAATGTGATTGATCCATTAAGACAGCTTGAGTACTGAAAATGATTTTTGAAAATTGTTTGTAGTTGGAAACTGGAATTTGTGAATTGAACAATCACAGGAGTATGACATCTTTTTTTTTTAGGGTAAGGACTAGTATGGCATCTAATAACTGTTTAAATGCACTTTATAAACTTTTGTAAATCTAGCTAGTTTTTTTTAACAATCACAGGAGTATGGCATCTAATAGTTGTTTAAATGTATCTCATCCCCAAATCACCTGCCTAATATTTCATATATATAATATTCCATTTGATTTGTTATGTTTGTATATATTTTTCTCAAATAATATCAATAACTCTGCAAGATTCATATTTTATTTTACTTTTCTTGTGTCCGGGTAGTTTTCTCTCCTTTCAGTACATACGTAGTTGATAGTATTTTGTTATTTAAAAAAATCAAAAGCTAGAATATCACTGTATCAAACAATGGAAAGGATACTGGTAAACCACGAACAATTCAGAATATCTTAAGAACTACTGTCAAAAAAAAATCTTAAGAACTCGATCAAAATGTACAATAATCTCCTCTAAAAAAATCAAACAAAGCAGATGCAAGAATCCATAATATACGAGTACAATCGATAAACACATTAATTGATGGTTTGATCAAGCATCAATGGATATATATTGCGTTGGAAGTACAAAAGCTTTTATCAAATGGACAGTTGTCTTAATTTGCTGACATTTTTAATATGCGGAATGGAATAGAATTCCCGAGAGGATGATGTCCAAAGATACGAGACACATTAAACAAAAGGAGATCGTACCCATATAAATCTATGGGAGCTGCCCTACATGGTTACAACAGAAGAGTTCTTTATATTCAGGAGTAGACGTAAGAGATCTGGAAGCAGCACAGTTGTCCTTGCAGTATTTGCTAGCTCATGGCAAAGGGTGCAAAATGCAGGAACTTTGATTAGTTGACCTAACTGGCCCTGTTGCTGCAATATAATTATTTCTCAGGATTTTGATTGTAAACAACATGGGCTCCGTGGAGAAGGCACCATCAATCAGGGTAGGTCCCACGCATCATATGACAATGGCTTGCTCATATCATTAGGGGGCCATGTCTGCATAGAGACAAGGCATGGGAACCAAATTGGTGACATATAGAGGGTGTTGTGTGTGCTTGTGCCAACCTAAGCTAATAAGCTGCATACATAGCCAGCTGCCGGCCCACTGTTGTGTCATGTGCACTGTGTAAGGGTTGCGATGTGATGTGATCACCCGAGGACAATGGAGCTAGCTCACTAATTGGGGATTAGAGTTTTGTGTACGATGGTTGAGATGTGCCAGTCATGGACCAAACCGAATCATGCTTTAAATGCTAGATTAGCTAGCTAATGATACCAGCTACTACATCACACAGCAGGTCAAACTTTTAGGTTCAGAGTGAGATCACAATTAGCTATTAGTTCCTTCTAGCTGCTTTTCAGAAAGAGCCAATCAAATCTAACTAACTGGCAACTGATTGATCAAGAGCGGTCATTGCTTTAACTGACCCTCCAAACAATACTGCATCATTCTGATACAAATTTACAAACAATGCTAATTACATCTCCCAAATCACCAAATAATCTACATCTGTAGGTACAAGCAATATGAAGCAA
The DNA here is from genome assembly GCA_000325765.3 of Leersia perrieri. Taxonomy (NCBI): domain Eukaryota; kingdom Viridiplantae; phylum Streptophyta; class Magnoliopsida; order Poales; family Poaceae; genus Leersia; species Leersia perrieri. The sequence goes on along the minus strand of CM002482.1, from coordinate 12,966,494 downwards.
ACATTGGTCTCACAGTTTTATTTACAGTAATCGCTACTTTCACTAATCACCCGCAATTAACGGGGTGCTCAAACCTTAATCAATAGCTCCATAGCGCGGCCTCGTGGTCGAATCTTTGGCCGGAGGAAGAAGAGATCTCGGGGTTCACGTCGGAGGTGAGGCCGGTGTCCTGTGACGCGCTCAGCCTCTCCCGCTCGCCGCCGCACGCCGCCAGCTGATGCTGATGCTGTCCGCCGACCGCCGCCGCCGCCGCCGTCATGTCGACGAGGCCGCCGTACCCGTTGCAGCTCTCCAGGAGTTGCACCAGGCTCACACCGTGGTGCAGCTGCCCGTACTGCGCGAAGCTGCTGGCCATGAACGGCGAGGAGGCCGCGGCCATCAGATGGCCGTGCTGATGGTGATGGTGATGATCCTCGCCGCCGCCGCCGCCGCCGTGCCCGTGTACTACTGCCGTCGGGTTGAAGAACTGGCCCTCCAGCGCGTTGTTGGAGAAGCAGGTCACGTGTGCCGTCGTCGCAGCGTCGACGCCGCCGCCGCCCGACATGTCCATGAGCGGAGGGAGCACAGACGACATGGCGATCTCGTCCGCCACGGACGACGTCGACGCCGCGGCGGCGGCGGCTTTCTTCGCTCCTGCCGATCCGCCTACCTCCAAAAGGCTCTTCTTAAACACCCTGCACAACACCCACTCGTTCTACCAAAAACAAAAAACACGGCGTGTCAGTCACCATCCCGGCACGATCGATCGATCAAACTGACAAACTAACCAAAACACGTACACGCGCGGCGTACGTACGCACCTTGGACGCCGACATGGGTTTGGGGGCGGGGTGGAGCTTGGCGTGGAGGCGATACTCGTGCATGACCCAGCCGGACTTCTCCCCCTTGGGGGCTCGCCCCGTGTAGAAGACGAGCGTCTTCTTCATGCCGACGAGGGCCTTCCCCCTGAAGATGTCCTTGTCCTTTCCCGTCGCCTTCCAGTACCCTGACTCCGTCGCCCTGTTCGTCCTCAGCCCCGTCGGGTACTTCCTGTCCTTGAGGCAGAAGAAGTACCACTCCTTCTCCCCCATCCTCGCCAGAGCTGCATGCCAATTTCAATTTATCCAAATTCATGTACCAAACCACCATTCAATCACTCGATCGATACGGATCACATCAGCAGTGCTTACATGGAAGGTCCCAGGGTTCGCACTTGTTGAGGTCGGCCTCCGCGACGGCGAGGGCGGCGAAGCGGGCATCGGCGATCTTCTTGGCGAGGTAGTGCGTGATGAGCTCCTCGTCGGTCGGGTGGAAGCGGAAGCCTGGAGGCAGGTCCATGGCCGCCTGCCCCTGATGATCTGCGCGCTCCATTGTCTGGTCACCGCCTAGGCACCTAGCTAACTTACTGCCTAGCTGCTCCTTGATTGCTATATATGTAGGATTTGTTAGCTGTTGTGCCAACTCCTGTCCTGAAACATTTGTACACATACACAGATAAGCATAAACTAGGACCGGAGATTCACAAAGTTAAGTAGAGCAAAGCAAGCCAAACCAAAGGAAATCAAAGCTGGTGGTGTGTATATCCATGACATCTCTTTGCTTAAAACAAACCATGGAAACGGATGCTTAAAGAATTGGATCCAACTAAAAGTACATGGTATGCAATTACATAGAACGTACAAAAAGATCAGCATATGGGATGTTTATGCACATAAAAGTGAAAAAGTACGCAATAGAAAGTAGAACACTTGAGGATGAGGTAGAGAGAGATGAGATGATAATAGTTAGGATACTACTTCTAATTACCTTTTGGAGCAGAAGTAGGCAGGTTCAGGGTAACAGAAGGGAGTTGTATTGAGGAAATAAAGTGGGAGGGGAGGTGGTGCCCCTTAAATACTAGAGGGTGAGCTACATTAGGAGTCTTTTTAGTAGAAAGAGACGTGGGCGACGAAGGAACTGATCTGATATTACTAGCTAAGTAGCTAGGTGAGCGAGTGCATGGGAAGAAATAGATGAGATTGCTCTACAAGACAGCTAGCATGGTGTGTAGCTAACCAAAAACTGCTTCCACACACGATCAAACGATCAATAACCGGATTAACTTACTAGTACAAATTGCGCTGCTAGTGCCACGTCAGATCAGAGTGTTTACCCTAGGATGACTTTGATCTGATCTGGCTATATTTAAGCATTTGTGTATTACTAATTGAATGACTCTTAATTAATAGAAATATATACTATATGCGTACTACGAGCTTTAAGTAAAGCGTCATATGCGACACGCGAACTGGGCAGCAACTGAGAAAGCGACCAAACCAATCCTTTCTGAGTCTCCAGAAGCTTTTGAGAACAAATTAGTTGTAGAACAGATCCAGTAGTACAACTACTAATAATCAGTAGTATTTGAGCACTGCAATAAACGGGAGAATTTATTAGCTTCATGCTAAGCATGAGCTGGTCGATCATTTGGTACAAAATCACTAATTAATTAATATCTGGGCTACCGACGGTCGGGTGCAAACAAAAGATATATGCTGTCCAAAAGCAAACCTTGATATTTGGTCTTTGTGTAATTCCTGCAGGGAGTAGTACTGGTTTCTACTAAATGGTGCACATAATCATTGTTTGAATCTTATTAGAACCTTAAAAGGAGAATCGCCCAAGAGAGCCAATCAAATCAGTGGCAAACTGGCATGACGATCCTGTAGCCCAGAGACAGCACATTGATGATTGGTCACAGGCTGATTTTGTGTACAGCAGTGTATGAGCACAACATTCTGCTACTTGTACATGCAATCCATTGGGAGAGAATGATTCTCTCCATTTCTCAAGAGGCCGTGTATGAAGATTGCGAAGCCATGTACTAGTGTCTGTTTGCAACATGCAATTCATAGAGGATCCACTTGGAAATGTGGGGCTAGAACGGATATGTGTGACAATAGCAAATGGAACTGTGGATTATTCTCCGCAGTTGTCAGAAATGGGGCAAACGTCTGAAATGTCCCCGGCCCCCACAAGTTCATGCTGCAGAGTGCAGCGATTGAGGAATTCACATTTCTGTTTAAATATTCATGTGGCTAATTTACACAAAGTAATCCTTCGTGATATACTTCATCCTCGGAATAAAACAAAATTGTGGCTAAAATGATCCGTGCATGATGATTATGAATGTGATTTTGGTTAATAAACCAGCACAGAGATTTAAGTTCTTGATATGATTTTGTTGCGAAATATCTGCTACAGTGGATGCTTTTGCTCGCGCAATAAATTCACCAGGAAGCTCTTATCCGTTTGCCGATGCATCCTGAATCCTCGGTTAGTGCTATGTTGCTGTCAACAAACTTAAGGAAGAGACGAACTTATCAGAGGAAAAGAAAATCGGCATCATCAGACGAGTTCGGGGTTCCGTCTAGCAACTAACGCTTTGCGGAAATGCAGAAAAAGACCGAATATTACCACACAAGGGACTTGAAAAGCTAGAGAGGCATCTATCTACAAATAGGAGGAGCCTGCAGCCAGTGGCAAAACACCATCATTAGTTGTCATCAGATACGGCCTACTACGTTACTGCAATGCAAAAAAACTCTGTGATCTCCAACGCATGCATCAGCTCATGCTTTACGGCGCGCGTCGCGTGACACGGTGACATGTATTCTGTGTGCGCGCGCCAAGTGGATCCTATACGGCATGATTGGTGTCATGTCGATGCGCCATCGAGGCAAATCCTCTTCTCTGAATTTCTGAAATCTCTGGAGCATGCCCCCTTCCATGCTGCCATAGCAGGCCGCATGGGTTCTGCTCCTCATGGTCATGGAGATCATCAGCAGCCGACAAAACGGCTTCTTTCAGAGGACATGTGCCGCACAATGCGCTGCTGGATCAATAATCGATAATGCTACTATGCTAGTGCCCTCTATCATGAGTTGCGGTTTTCGGGCTCAAATCATTGCGTGGTCTCGGATGTGAACTTGACCTGTGAATTTCGGACACTTCACCCGAGTATGAACCCGATCTGTGATTTTCTAGGATAGAATCATATTAGAAAGGGAAAGCTATGTGCGATGCGACCCCTCACTCGTATGCAACGTAAAACTCCCGCTCAGTGCCAGCTTAACGGTAGTCATTTTTTACGCGTCTTTTGCTATTTTTGTACTCACCTTCTAGTACGTGACAAGAGCTAGTATTGTCGTACCAACAGTTGTGTGATTTGTGTCTGCCAACCAAACAACGTAGCCTCCTGCCCTGCGAGCTGCATTCGAAAAAAACAAACCCCCGCAAGGCCTAGCCCGACACGGAGGTACGCCGGTACGCGTCACACGGTCTATTCCTCCGCGCAGCCGCCCGCGCGCGCGCTGCGGCCACGATCGATGCACCATCCGCGGAGGAAAATCGCCGAGGCCGAGCAGATGCAACTATGCGAGCAGCCGGTGCGCCCGCGGGCTGCGCGCCCTTCCGCGCGGCGAGGAGCCGGCCGGCAGGCACACCGAAACGGGCAGGTTGTGAGAGTGGGATCGAGGGCGGTACGATCGCGCGAGCGGCCACGGCTTTCCTTTCCCGGTGGGGGCGACCGCGACGCGGGGAGACGCGTGTCGCGAGGCCTCTCGCGCGCGAGGGCACGAGAGAGAGTCCCGCCCGTGCGGGGGATCTCACGGTCGTCTCGTCGCACCGGCTGACGTCCACATCAACACCCGGGAAAAATCCCCGCTTCCCACGCACGCGCGCACGCTCGCCATGCCACCCGGCTAGCTAGCTAGCGGGGCTTAGTTCTTTTCTCTTCTTTTTTTCTGCCGCGGTTGAACGGCTCAGACTGCCAGATCGGCTTGAGGAGACGCATACGCAGAGGTGTCACGATACCCGCGAACCAAAAATAACCAGGGATAATCAGTTAATCACGCGTACTTACGACTTTTGGCATGTCGAGGTGGCCGAGTAGGCTTGCTCCGTTCCGTTTCGGTCGATTGGTTCGGGTTAAGAAAAAATTGCTCTAGACGGGGACGTTTCGTTATAGAATGATATCTGCTACTTTGTCGTGGTTGCATTGCTTCGTTTGCTTGCTGCTCTCCTTTCTGTCGAGCTGATCGGCTCGAGCAAATGCCCCGTTGCCATGTGTGTGCACGTACGGTTTCTTCGCTATATGATATTGCACGTACGTAGAAAAATGCACCGTAGGTGATCGTACTCGTGACTCTTGAAACTGTAGACTTCCACGCGTCCTTCAAAAATATGATGGAGTTGTTAATCCATGGAGGCTGAGGCGTTGAAAAAATACGGACATGCTTGAAGTAGTAGGATTACCTGATACATGGACAGGAATAGGATGATGAACTGTCAGATTTTCCGGCCTTCTGAAAAGAACAATAATAGATTTGTTTATGTGATGCTTTTTTAAGGGTTTATAGGTGGATGCTTTGGTACCACTAAATACAATCTTTTATAATTCTGCTATTGCTACATTTTTCTTTTTTGGCATCAAATTAGGTCGTGACAAGTTAAGAGAGATTCTGGCTGAGCAATTTCTCTCAAGTATGCTAGATTGACTATATGGCTCAACCATGCAAATTCCAATACCACAAAAAATGTGGCTGCAAACGATGAAACAATATGGCTAAGATGTAAACACTGTTGCTGCAGATGCTATTATAATCATTTTCTAAAAGATAGATGCTATTATAATGCAACTGTCAATCTGTCATTCATAGGCCGATCAGAAAGGGCACACGAATGCTTTCGGCGACTATTTCGTGTCTTTAACGATATAAGAGGTGTTCATGGAATGCATTTTTGACTCGATTCCTTTTTCAAATCATCACGTCTCTCGTCTTGTAGCAAGCTCAGTGATGCATTTCATTAGTTTCGCCAAACCTCCCGGTACAACATTCTGATAAGTTTGGCCCCCTTTATAATCATATCATATTTGAAGTGGCAATTCTTTACATCACCTCTGTCAACTTTTCCTAAAGGGTTTTTATACTTAACCCTCTTACTAATTCGGTTCACATAGATCATATCAAACCAATAGCACCTGATAATTCAGGGTGAAGGAACCAGCGAATCAGTTGACTAGCATGAAAAGATGCCAATGTTAGGTTGACAGCAACTAATAGCAGAAACAGGAAAGAAAGCGAATTGTTCGGATCTCTCTACGCTTTGGGCAAAGGACATCTTTCTAGATCAATCATGTGTAGCTTACTTAGTTAACACCCCCCTCCCCCAACCAAAAAAAAAGGGAAGAAGAAAAGAAAAGGGAAAATAATTTTTCTTATCGTTGTACCAACCAAGGTCTGCTTATTTGTTTGTAGGCACAATGCGCATGCATAAGAAGTCAGAAAATTATGTGGTTCTTATATGACTCAGTGCTGAAATATTAAATACTAGAGAAAAATTGCACTTGATATCCAGAAATGCTGGTTCAAATCAAGATCTACAAGATCTGTTGGGGAAGCAGACACCACGGATCATTGACCGAAACAAGTACTTTTTGCATATCTCAGATGCTTAGCTGCTTCTCTCACTGGAAAGAACAAATATTTCTGAGTGGTTAGAACGACGCCTTGCAGAAATTGACCTCTTCTGATGCCATCATCAGAGAGAAAGGATATATTTCATAGCCAATCTGTAGGAAGATAATAAAGAATTGGAATGACAGGTTACAAATCATCAATGGCTACAGGGTCAGAGAGAAAGGATGTATTGATGATTTGTTCTATAGTATCGGTTCAAATGATCAATGGCTACAGGTTACAGTGGCCAGATTACAGAACACGAGCAGCACTGTAAATCCTGGCTGCCATTCATTGTGCTCTGCTCAGTGTATATAACTCGAATCTTCTGTGCAAGTGTTTATTTGTCAAATTAGGAAGAAAAAAAAATAAAATAACTCCGAGTCCCAACTAATCCAGGGTCATGTCACAGTCCGTTTGGATCTGCTCTGTATAATCCGTACCAATGCACAAATCTTATATGCATTGTGTAATCACAGAAATAAATGTTCAGACAAACATCACGTAAGAATGATTTTGATGCGCTAAGCCACCTCTGTTCTTCTGTCCCCTACAACTTAATTTCATACATAAACCTCTCTATAAGTCAACTTATCTTCCACTTTTCTATCTGTACTAAATCTTTTTGCTATTTTTTTTGTTATGCATGCAATTTGTCATGCCTCGTCGGCCTCCAACATATCACTACAGCAGTCAAGTTACTCCCGACTACCACAGATATAAAATCATACTTTTTTTCTCCATGTTTTGTGCCTACTCAAATTGTTTACCCTTGAAACTCTAACGGGATAAACATGTAGCAAAGTAACACATGTTTTTTTTATGGAATAGTAGGGGCAACTTTGCTACTTACTGAACATGTCAGAGTCCCTCGAGGCATGAGAAAATTGAGGAAAACCATGAAAAATCCTAAAAAAACTTAATAAATATGTGAATTTGGAAGAGAAATTGACTTGTAGGAGGGTTTATGGACGAAATTGAGTTGTAGGGTTGAGAGTGAAAGGAGAAGCAACCTGCAGGGGGTATTTGGATTTTTACCGTTTAACAATTGTCATTTTTAAGCACATCAAGATAAAAATGTTTCCTGCTCCATCAGAGCGTGATAAGGTTATCAACGTAACATGCACTGTCTGAACTATGAATTTTGACATTGGCTGCAAATATGAAATAACTTCATATTGATAGCAACTAGGCCGAGATTTTTCGGAAATTTGAAACCTTATATTTTCCATGCCTCTTTCAGTGAAAGAAAATTAATACCTGTTGTTGGGACTTTAATTTCCTGAGATTTTGGGTAAAGGGTTTAGTATTAGCAGAGTATATACAAAGATGTCTAAGTAAGGACAATAATGTTACTGTTCACCTGCCAGCGATCCGTGGGCCTCAGGGTTCTCGACCCAATGCCCATGACATGTTCCTGCTAAACTTTCCTGTTTAGCACATGAAGGATGCAGATGAAAAATGTGAGCTAGAATTCTGTCTAATGTAAAACAAAAACCTACTCCTCTAGTTCCATAATTCTTTTTTTTTAGAATTAGTTCCATAATTCTTGATGTTTTAGACAAAGACACGGTCTTCAAAATATAGCTTTAATCATTGCTTTTTATTAGAATATAAATGAATATCCTAAGAAATTTATAGTTTTATGAAAGTACTTTTTAAGGCTAATCTATGCATATAGTTTTCAAGTTTTTAAACTAAATATTTTAATAGTTATTTGCAATTAAAGTTTTAAAAGTTTGACTTAACCTTGTCCAAAACGCCAAGAATTATGGATGTTTATGCATCTCCAATTCTTTCAAGACAGTACCATAGACATGAGTCATGTATGGCAGTTCATATAAAATGCAGTAATAAGTGGAGAGCTATACTACATCACGAAATGATGCATTTATCAACATCAGGTAAAATATTTAATTATTTATTGACACATCATGCAACATCAGGAGAAGTTAATATGAATACTATAAAAGGATTTCAATAAACGTTGAGACCACAAAACCTACCAGTATGGTAGTCATGAAACTTGGAGCCCAAATTATTCTTATGATTCATATACCAACAACAATGATTAAAATGTCTAACTTCTAGACCAGCTTCCACTCTTTCCTCCAGATTTGTGCTGAAGACAGATATCTGTTACGCAAATGTTCTTCGAAGCAGCTTTGCACATGTCATAAACCGTGAGACCAGCAATGGCTACTGCTGTCATTGCTTCCATCTCAACCCCTGTCTTGCCACTGGTTGAAGCTTCTCCTTCTATCATAACACTAGAATCTTCTTCATTAAGAGTAAGATCAACACGAACGTGGGAAAGATTAAGGTTGTGGCACAGCGGTATGAGGTTGCTGGTTTGCTTCGCACCAGTTATTCCAGCAATCTTTGCAACAGTTAGAACATCTCCTTTGGCAATCTGGTTTGATGCTACCAAATCAAATGCTCTCTTGCCTAGCAAGACCCTGCAAGTGGCTACAGCAACTCTTGTGGTGTCATGTTTGGATGAGACATCAACCATCTTTGCCTGGCCACTCCTATCAGTATGAGTAAGCACTGGTTGTCCATCCTCAGATCCAGTAGTGGACATTGCTGGTTGCTGAGGAGGTGTTGAACCCAAGGGACTGGGTGATGGAGATTCACCAAATACGGATTCCATTTCCTGGTAATTTTGCAGATGTCGAGATGATTAATTATTCAATTGAATCCAAATAACAAAGTGAACTAGATAGACATATTTTATAACGCTGCTGCACAAGACAAGTTGCCAATCTGAATGTATATTTTGCTTTTCCTTTGTAAACTAAATCAATTAATTGACATGGTAACTTCTAAATCACGTGTCGATTTGTAAAGTAAGAAATGACATACTGAGAAGCATTAAAGTATAGAGATATAGCAAGAACTCAGAAATGCTTCAGGACAAGGTAAGATCCTCGCTATTTTGTTGCTGCTGTGGTGTGGTTTACTTGTCAAAATGGTATAGTTTACTTTCTCTATGTAACTTTACTAGTTTGATTGAGCAATCATACATGAAGAAATGATGTGTAATTTACGTTTTTTCACTTGAGGTTCAAAACTTGACTATCATCTCTTGGGAACATTTACACGAATTATCATCATAAGGAAAGACTGCACAAAGTTGTTCAGCAACAAAAAAGAAAAAGAAATGCAAAAGGTGTCTGCTACAGTGAATAATAGTAAGCAACAATGGGAAACATGGTTTCTAGCCTGATATCAATTATAGTCCCTTATTAAATAAATAAAGCACATTTACAGCTCAGGCATATATTAGCAATTATCTGATCAGGTAACAATTCAGGTTTATATGAGCAATAGTTGGTTCAGTCAACAGGTCTATTTCCATTTCAAATAAAAATAATCAATGCCATGTGTATTAAAAAGATATGGCTGTACACTAGAGTAACCTAACCCAACAATATTAAAATTCAGTTAGAAATCGATGACGCTATATAAATTATATTGACTTTCAGTGAGCTTCATGTCACTAAAACCAAGCAACGGCAAAAGGCAACATTCAGAGCAGAGATGGATCAAATGCCTGACCTTATTGAGCTCCGCTATAGTATCGGACGGAAACCCAGTAGCAAAGCATCTCCAACCATTATTTCTTGCTACTGTTGGGAGAATGGATCGGAAGATGGACATTGTAATCAAGCAAGACTTCTATTGTTCTTCTGCATATAAGGCATTACCAAATGTGTGAACGGAATACACATATAAATTTTAGCACACGGGCACTCGCTGCATAAACAAGACCAAGAATTCGTGAGGAATGGCTACTCATTTATACATCTCCTTCAAAAGGAGGGTGATTTGTGTGCTCTTTACTCACCTCCTCACTTGAAATAAGCACAAGTTAATAGCTTAGCATACAAAGCACATAACAGAGGCATATAAAATTTCATTCAGCAATTTGGCGTTTTGGGCAACTGACGAGAAGGAGATTCGCATTACCTGTTGACAGAGGGAGAGCACCGTGCCCCTCGACAAGAGTCGCCGGTTGCAGGCGAGATTTGATGGGGGCGGAGGAGACCCTTCGGTGCCTCTGTAGTCACCCCCGCCGCCCGCGCCACTCCCCCGAGCTCGCGCCCTGCTCGCTCGCTACCCGCGCGCCGTCGGCCGCCGCCCGCCGCCGCTTTGCCTTACGCCTGCGTGCGTGCGTTTTTTGGGTTGGGAAGAAGGGAAGGGGAACGGGAAAAGGAGGTTAAATCGTCCAGAGTAGACTGCTTGGGCTTGGCGCGACGCTCATGTGGGCCGAGTGGGAGGCCTTAAGTTATCCGTTAGGGCCCGTTAGGGAAGCAGTGAGTAACTGGGCTGGTATTTATTTGGCATAATTAGTTCTCCAAGACGTTTTGACTTTTTTTCCTTACAAAAATTGACCATTCGTTTTATTCAAAAATTTAAGAAATTATTATTTATTTTATTTATGATTTACTTTATTATCAAAACAATGAATTATTATTTTTTATATTTATACAAAATTTTTGAATAAAACAAATGGTCAAATATTGAATGAAAAAGTCAAAACGTCTTACATTATGTGAAACGGAGTCAATAGATTTTTAATTAAAAAAAAGGCCAATATTAGCACACTTTTATAGCCCGAGTAAAATATTTTGGGCTAGTATTTTACACCGGTTTTGTTCCCGAAACATGGCTCCCAAGTATGTCCTTACACTTCACAAAATTCCTCCAAAGACCGAAGTACCGAACAATTTAGACGGTTTCTAGAGTTCACATCCAGATATAAGTGGTCTTGCTTACACATACAAAAGGAAACACACAAATAGCTGAAGAAAACCAAGAAAGGCGTGCATGTGTTAAAGATAAATATTAGAGATAAGTATTTAGAGATAAAGACAGAATAGTTAGAGATAAATCTCTCCTAACTTGTCTTGTACTACAAGATATCTCTCTTATGTATCTCTATATATACTCTATGAGAGTCAGTGTAAAATATAACCAGAATAAATAGACCAATATTTTCCATATGGTATCAGAGCCTATAGACTCGCGTCGCTAGATTCACTCATCCGTCTTCCGCTCGCGCGCCCCGGGGAGATCATCTCCCCGGGACGCCGCATCGATTAACTACCAAAATCATCTATAGGTTAGAACTAGTTGATTGGATCAATTTTCATTTAGCCGAAGAATAAAACCCCGATCGGGCATCATCTCCTGGAGCAAAGCAGAGAGATCGCAGCAGCAGATCTAGGCATCGCCACCGGCCGGCCTCCACGGCTACTGGCCAGCCTCCACGTTATCAGAAGCGGCAACTGTAGGATCGAAAACAAGAAGACAAACCAACTAGAGGGGGTGAATAGTTAGAACACCAAAAACCAGTAACTTTTTGCGGAATAAAAATTACCTTCCCTCTGTCGCAATCCGGTCTGACCGCTGTGTCTAGGCCGGTCTGACCGCGCCTACACCTCCGGTCTGACCGCACCGACGCCGGCGGTCTGACCGTCGGGGCTCTGGAACCGCTGCCAAAAACACGACATCGAAGAACTTGTAGATGTAGATCAACTTTATTGCTTCAATATGTGTTTACAAAGTGCAACCACAGCACTCCTCTCCAAAAACTCGAACTAAATCGAATCCTAAGCTCAAACCCTAATTTTACAACTTGTCTCTTACAAAGAAAAACGTTACATAAGAAGACACACCCCTCTCATATAAATACCC
>CM002482.1:12901061-12954212 GCA_000325765.3 Leersia perrieri | reverse complement strand
TCAAGTCGGACACAGTCGGTCTGACCACCATATCCACGTCGATCAGACCGGTCCGATAAAAATCTCCCGATTGCGTACTGTATCAGGCCGGTCATACCGCCGGTTCAACGTCGGTCAGACCGGTCCATCCCGAAAAACACTTCTCAACCAAAAATCCAAATATCTCTTAAACCAAATTAATAACCGATTGTTCATCACAAATTATATAATCAAAACCATTGATTTTATAGCAACGAGATTAACAGCCGGCCGCGCCACTGACGGGCGCACGCGCATGCTCGACTACGGAGTCAAGATGAACACCGTCGACACACAGGTATCGGCTTCATCTACTCCAGCATGATGTCAACATGTGCATACATGCACGCACGGGGGCAAAATTGCAAAGCAACATATTGCATACATGTGCATGCATATATATACGCATACAATAGATATCTTCGATCTCTCAGTGCGACCATGAGTACGACTACCACTTGCTGCACGCCACACCAACAATTCATCTACAACGACTGTATGACTACATGACAACAAGATCGTCATCGACGACTTCATCGTCAAGATCTTCATCAACAGGGTAGCATGCCGCCACCGCTTCGTGCACAAGTATGGACATCATCGCGTCCTCTGACAGTACATCTGCAAGACGTTTCATCGACGACGGCAACGATCAACCGGTCCTCTACGACGGCAACGACCGCGACAGCGACAACGGGATCGACCGCGTCATCAACAACGACGTCCTCTGACATCTACAAGACGTCCCAGATTGCATCTTCTGATATCTACAAGGTGCAAGATGCTACAACAACATGGCGAATTTTTTCGCCTTCGGCAATATGCGGCTACATTGGCAACCACGACCATGGCTACTTCAAAATCGACTACGTCTACAGTGAGCAAGTCATCATCGACAACTCCAGTCAAAAGCGTCCGTATCATCGCTTCGTCCATGACACTCCCATTATGACTGCGGGAGAGAATAGAGGAGAGTAAGGGACGACACCAGAAGGAGACGCAGGAACCGCACTAGGTGGAGGATCGTCCTCTATCAGAGATGCAATCAATGATGATAAAGAGAGAAGATGGTGGAAGCATAGAAGATGGTGGAAGCATAAAAGATGGTGTAACCGGATTTCAAATCCAGTCGCAAATCGTGCACTTCGCTCCCATTACGACTGAGGGGGATGTTAGAGATAAGTATTTAAAGATAAAGATAGAATAGTTAGAGATAAATCTCTCCTAACTTGTCTTGTACTACAAAGATATCTCTCTTATGTATCTCTATATATACCCTATAAAAGTCAGTGTAAAATATAACCAAAATAAATAAACCAATATTTTCTATAGCATGAACATTGATGCACGCACGATCAATGGATCGGGAATTCGGGGATCACCCTGGCCGGCCGGGCAACAGAATGATATATCTGTCTAGCTATCAGTGGCGCCTGGCGAGAGCGAACGCGGAGAGGGTGATGAGGACGACGAGCAAGACCATGGCGGCGAAGGAGCCGATGAGCGAGCCGGAGATGCGCTCGCAGAAGGAGTCGAACTGCTGGCAGATGGAGAACCAGTTTGCCCGCACGTTCCCCTTGTGCGCCAGGTACACGATCGCCGCCGCCGCCGACGCGCCCGACGTCAGCAGAGTCAGCATCGCCTGCACCAACAGTCACACAGGTATATATTCATCGGAAAAACTGCCACAATTGTAGTAATTTCGAACAACCAAACGACTAACGTGGTGGATCGTCGTTTACTCACAGTGTCGAAGAAGACGAGGAACAGCCTGCTGTACCGCGCCCTGGGGCTGATGATGTGCACGTACGATGGACAACGGGATGGACAGCAACAGGTACGTGCACACCACCGCGTTCGCCGCCACGAAAAACCTGTATCGATCCGTGCAACGATCGAGCTAGCGGCATCGAAACTTCCTGCCCCTAACAGTACACATGTGTATACCGTGTACGTGACGAGCTGTGACCTGTATGATAGAAGTGGCTTACGTGAAGGACGGGAGATCACTGTACTTGGCCTCGAACTGGATGAACTGAGTGAAGAAGGGGATCGGAGCGTCTCGTTGGTGGTGCCCATGGCGATGGCGCTGCCGATGGTGCCGACGATGGCGATGAACCGCAGGAACACGTCGACGATCGCGACGGCGCGGTTGACGCCGACCGCCACCGGCGCCACCAGGGTTGCTTTGGAGCTCTCCCCGTGCTCTGTCACCACGTCCTTCGTCATGACACGCACACCAACTAGCAAGCTGCCTAGCTAGCTAAGTTAGAATAGTGACGGCGCGCAACCACTGCAATTTTTTTTTTTTTTGAAACCGAAGCCAGCAAAGCTGGTTTTTTATATATAGAAGGAGAGAAAAAAACTCAGTTATTTGATTGCGAAAGCTGTAATTGTTCAAACTTGAAACTCTCAAATCTGAGGTTGGTTTTGATTGCTTCCTGCTTGAATGAAAATGCGTGAATGGGGCAAACCTTTTATACTTAACAGGTTTTTTTGGGGTTCCATTAGGAGGATAAAGCAACATTTCCTTTAACAAAACCAATAGTCTGTTTGGTCAATCATGCAGAGGACTGGAGGTGGTGATTTAGGTGGCTTTGACAGTTAATTATTTGACACCAACTAAAGCAGACCTTGCCATTGGTTGACTCTCTAACTGCTGCCAAATCGCAAGAAATTCATCTCGAACTTAGGACTGTTAGCTCCAAGCCCACAGTGGAATGTCGAAATTCCCGGTCTTTCTCTACTTTTGGTACTCTCTGTCTCTGAATTTTGTAACTTTGCAAGGCTCCTTAGCAGTTAATGATGAAGTCATTTCATCGGAAATTAAAGGTTGTGTGGTGACTAGCTAGTGAGTTGGTTGCATTATTATCGTCGAAGCAATGTGGATACTATGTGATGTGTTCTATGCTTGTATCTGATGAAGGCGTACAGCTTTCTTTGAATTCAGGTAACGACTTTCTGAAGGTTGGACAGACAGCGCTTACCAGGGCTTATTGTGCTGAACACAGCTCATCAACGTCAGCTCGTGATTGCGTATTATTGCTTCACGTTAATCACTATTGTGTTATAAAAAAATCACTATTGTGTTGAGAAATTTCCCTGCTCCGCTCACTCGCTCAGGTCCAGGCCACATCACCTTGATCCCAATCCTGTTAATCCCGTTCTTGGCCTAGGCTGCAAGGGAGGCCGGAATCCAACTCATATGGACCTCACTTTATCGCGCAATCATGTACCAGCCCAACATCTATGGGCTCAGATAGGCCGAAATCCCGTTCCAGCCCAACTTATATGAGCCTGTAGGCTGGAATCCGTTCCAGCCCAACAAAAATAAAAAAGATTAGACGCGTTCTTGACCTTACGTACCGAGATCAAACGAAAACCACAGGGATAAACAAAGCAATTTCCGATTAAAATTATGCTCTGAATCACACCAAACGGGCGTTGAACTGAAACTTGTGAGCCTCCATTCGCGAATGACGCTTCCCAGCCGCGAAAGCGACACCGGCGGCCTTCCAAACCCTCCATAAGGTTAGCTCGACGCCCTCTCGTCGGCACCAAAGCCGTTGACCTCGCAGCTTTAATCCCCCCAACGTCTGTATCCCTTCGTCCCGTGGACTCGCATCTCAGCATCCGAAGCCGAGGCAGAGCAGGGACCGAGCAGCGAAGACCGAAGAGGCGCGCGAGCAAGAAGAGCATGGACCGGAATCTGAGCGGGTTTCTGATCGGGTGCGTCGGCGCCGCCGTGACGCTGCTGGCGTACGAGCAGTCGCTGATGTCCAGCACCCAGTGCATCGCCGTCGGCTTCGTCGTCCTCCTCTTCGGCCTCTTCGTTAAGGAAGGCTTCATCTCGCTCTGATTCTCCGTGTCAGAAACGGTTTGTTCTGGGGTTTTCCCTTCTCCGCAACTCGTTTCAGATGCCTCCGTTTCTGTACCTCATGTTCCCCTGTAGACTGTAGTAGTGTAGAGGAGTCACCTCTAGTTGGAAAAGGAATAGCTTTTGCAGCAAAAAACAATCCTTTCTGAACTATAAATATCAGTTCAGTGGTTGGGTCATATGATCCTGCAATTACTGATGCTTGTTGCCAATCAAATTGTTGAAGTAGATCGGTAGATGAATACCTGTATCTCTGTATGTATCCTCTTCTTTTACACGAAGTCCTTATTGCCGCTGTTGTTTCAATTGCTGATGGTTGTTGCCAATCAAAATTGTTGTAGCATTTTTATTGCAGCTTATCATCCTACACTTGAGGCTGTATTGCTCTTTGCTTTCCATATGAACATACTCTAGTCATTTGTGTGCCTATTTAATGATTCATGCCTGTTTTGTTTAGCGAAACATAAGTAAATGCTTGGTCTGCGAGAGTTTCTCTTCAGTTCAAGCAAACAAACAAGTATGATCAAAAGTTATTCAAAACATAAATGCCGAATAAAATCCACCTAAAACGGTGACTTTTTTTTTTGGTAGAGTAGTGACTTAATTTATTCCAACAGCTACTTCCAAAGAGACAATCTTGATCAGCCAGTGTTCAGCCCTAAGTCACATGGAACGTGGAAAATGGGTGGGTTCCTCGTACCGAGAACATTCGTCCCGGGAACGGGTACATCATGGAACATCGTCCCAAACGTGATTGGATCACGATCCCAAATACATTGTATAATACGAAACAAGTATGGTATGGGACTATGGATGTAAGGGCGGAGAGTGATTTATGGAGATGAAAACAGATCATAAAGCTTACAGCTAGCAGCTATCTAGATTTATTCAGTAGATATTGATGCAAAATCTTGATAAATTCTTTTATATTTTGGCAATATGAACCTATGTTAAGCTATTTGTTCCTTAATTTGAGTACACCGTTCCGGATTAACGTTCCAAAAAATATAGGAACACGTTCCATCTCTTAAAAAAAGATTCCGAAGAGGTATACCCCTACCATTCCATATTTTTAAAAGATAGCGTACCGCGTTCCATGTTCCAGTTCCTCGATCTATCGATCCGGGAACTTTTGTGACTTAGGTTCAGCCCATCAGTAAGCAACACAATTCACACAATTGCAATAAAAATGTTTCAATATTGTCCTTACAAGATTCCGATAGAGTGCTAAACTGCCGATATCCTACAGTACCATTTGGCATTCTGACTAACTGTATTTCTGACAACAGAAAATACAAGGCCAACAAGCAACAGCTCAAACATACATATCATCCGAATTAAAGCACCCCAATCCTCCTTATATGTACTACCTTGCATCCTATTTAGAATGCCAGGATTTAATCAGGCTACTTAGCTAACTGCTGACGTTGAGATACAATTCGAAATTGCATTGCTACAAAAACGTACACCAGTTCGGATACTGGTGATGCCTTATGTGCAACTCCTGACCTCAGAACTCATAGATGATCTTCTTCAGAGATGAGTATGTCCCTGTCGCAGCAACCAACGAACCTAAGACGATGATAGTTACGATCAGCAAGGTCTCGCCCCTGCCGCATCGTGCCAGACCAAATATCTTGAGGTAACAGATGCAGGGAAGCAGCATGGAGGCCATCACGCTGAGCAGAGAACCGACAAGCGCCATCAGGTGGCCAAAGAAGGGTACCGTGAGGGCGATGACGACCGTGCTGACGACGATGAGGGTTCTGATCAGTATGTTGACGGATCTCTTGTTGCCGGCAAGCAGCCTCTCCTCGATCGCCTGCGCGACCGGGGTCACCATCAGGGCGTACTTGGAGAACGGGTTGATCAGTGTCGTGTAGATTGCCAGCTTCGAGCTGATCTTTCCCTCCGGGAGGTTGAGTGTCACCTGAGACTTGACGTCGTCGCCGTACATGAGGTAGCCTAGTATGGCCATGGATCCGTAGTTGAGTGTGCAAGCGACGAAGCATATGACCAGTACCTATGCAGGTAGAAGACAAACAGAAGTAGCTTCAGACGTGAGGAGTATTTCTTTAGTTTCCTTGGATACTGTAAATTCTCAAAATACTGTTCAGTCATTGACAGGCATTTTCACTATCAGAGAGCTATCGACTGTACTATTGATTCATGGACTCATTGCATAATCAGCACATTTTTTGTCAAGCAATAATATGTGGCAGCAGGCACTTCATCACAGCTATTTGATTGATCTTGGCATTGTTGAGACAAGAATTATTCAGTGATGCTGCAATGTGCAGGACTGTTTTTACTATTTAAGATATAGGTTAGTACTCCCTCCATTTTATAATGTAAAAATTTTGATTGCAACGTTCATTCATCTAATTTAAAAAATTATAAAAGTATCATTTATTTTGTTTGTAACTTTTTTTTATTAATAATACTTTAAGCACGGCTTATTCTTTTTTATATTTGTATGATATTTTTTAATAAGAAACGGAGGGAGCACAAACTTTGCAATCAGGATTCAGTATCAGATAAATAAAGTTAAATGAAACATTTTTTTAAAGAAGGAACTACTCCAATTCACTAGTCATGTCTAGTCCCATTATTGACATCAAAACATAGGCAACTCACCTTGGAGAACTTGTCCTTTTCCTTCATGGAATTGCACAATGTGGGGAATATGGCATGGCCGCAGTAGCAGAAGGTGTACAGTCCCAGAGCAGTAGGCAGGCCACTGACATTCAGCATCCTCCCCTTCCCCTGAAACCCGACGCCGTCACCCACCGCCGCCCACAGCACGCAGAAGACAACGACGACGGACGCGAGCACGCCGCTTGCCGACACGTACGCGAGCACGGCGAGGCTCCTGAGCCACGTGGTCGGCAGGATGACGACGGCGACGAGCACCACGAACAGCTGCTTCCCGGACACCACCACGTCGCCGAAGCTGAGGCTTGTGCCCGGGAACAGCTTGTCCAGGTTGTCCCCTTCCAGTATCAGGAACCCGATGGCGACGAGGTAGAGCTCCGCGTACAGGAACGCCGACACGGCGAGCCGGCCCTTGGCCCCGAACGCGAGCGCGCCGATGTCGGGGTAGCCGCGGACGGACGGCGACGCGGCCATGCACCGCCGCAGGAGAACGCCGGTGTAGCAGCACACCATCGCGACGGCGAGGAGGAGAACCAGGCTCAGCCACCCGCCCTCCGACAGCGCGTACGGAATCGACAGTAGCCCAACGCCTGAAACCCAAGACCAGTCGAAATTCTTACAGACTAGAACCAAATTAAATTGACTGTTTGTTGTTGCGCTCGTCACCTGAGAGCGCGTTGAGGCCATTGAAGCAGGTGCGCACGAAGGTGGCGCCGTCGTCGTCGGCGTCCGGAGAGCGCTGCGCCTCGTGGTCGCGCTCTGCCGGCTCTTGCTTGCCGTTGGCTGGAACGGCGCCGTGGGCATGGAGGAGAGGCTGCTCGAAGTCCGGCCGCTGCGCGGCGCTGTCCTCCGGAGAGCCGCCGCCATGGGGCGGGTGCAGCCGCCCTGCTCCGCCAATGGCCATCCTGCCCGTCGCTTCTCTCGCCTTATCTGTCTCCGGCTGCTCACGTTTCTGCAGACTCTGCTTGCGCACAAGCGACAGGGGAGGAGCAGAGCACGCGCGACGAGTTGTGGGCTGTGGCTAAGCTAAGCTACCTAGCGCCGCACTATAAAGGTGAAACCTGCGCTGTCGTTTTCCCGTGGACACGAGACGTGATCACGAGTTCACGACTCCACGAGAGGATGTCCAGGATTTCGCGAAATTGGTGTGCGGCGCGGCACACGCGAAGTTGGGGAGCAAGACTGCATGCGCAACGCAGTGTGATGCGGCCAGTAGAGGAGCCTGTGGACCTAAAACCCGTGGTATTAAAGCTCTGCCACGTGAGATTACTCTCTCGTATTCTTCCATTTCATGGTATCCGCGAAGTTTGAACCTTGGAATGTGCCAATAATTAGTCTGTCAGACTCTTCCATTTCGTGGTATCTGCTAAGTTTGAACCTTGGAAGATGCTACCTGGGAGAAAATTATTTGTGCCAATAATTATAAAATCTGGAAGCAGAAAGCTCAGTTCTTCTGTGTGCCTCTGGTAGTCTGGTTTATGTTGGGGTGATTATTACGTTGTGATTCAATCACTATGACAGTGGTATATCCACATGAGTCTCGAAGCTCTACCATTCGATTAGACAACTTGTTGGTTCGAATGCGGAAGGTGTCTGCACGTAGCACGACTACACTCTCAAATACGACTCACGGGTTCTACTATCTCAAACTACATGAATTGTATATTGTATAAACTATTGTATATTTTATGCCACTTTGCTATTCCTTCTTCCTTTTAGAAATTGTCCCCCTCCAGGTGCTCCCCTCTTTATTAGGGCTCGGACCCTAAAACGGAAAATTACAAACTTACCTCTTAGGGGTGTTACAACAGGGAGGGCAGATGTGCCAATTCACCTTACATTGGGGCCCACATTTTCAGGTTGTTTTTACATGACGTCATAATCCTTCTACAAATGCTAAGTGGTCCCAAGGTTGCTGGCTCCTTGTCTTCTTCTTGTCCCCTTCCTGTCGACGCGGGGAGAAGGCAGCTCCATTCGAGCGGCTACCCGCTGCTCCTTCTGAATCTTCCTAGGCCTCTCAAAAACCTATTTGGGAGCCCAGACGCAACGAGCCACCCTGCTATGCTTCACTTCGTCTTCACGCCCAAGCTTGTCCTTCTCAAACGCATGTTCAAAGCAGATGCACCCCCTTCTTGAATCCTGCAAGCAAACTCTCATTGAACGGCTAAGTCAGAGTCCTTTTCGGAGAGCCTAGGAGCGGTTTGAGGAACCAACCCCGATAATGAGTTTTTTTTTCAATGATAATAAGCTAGAGATCTCTCTATCTTATTATCATTGAAAATGGATAGAACAGAGTTACAGCGAGGACAAAGTAAAGAGGGAAAGAGGAAGGACTAAAACAGATGGAGGATGGAGGAATTTACAACAATAAAAGAAAGAACAGAAAGAGAGAAAGAGAAAAACCGAAAATCTCGTTGATGGAATGGCTTTGCATAGAACAGAATGAGTAATGTGGATATGTTGATGGAATGGCTTTGCATAGGATAATGTGATTAGGCTAGATATGTAGCTACTGGTTGCAAAGATCTCGTTTTGTTTTTTGAACTTGGCTGCAGCTTGCAATTTGCTAGCTAGAACGTGGCAAGGCGCTCTAGTCATAAGAAGAAATGATCTTCTAGGGTCCATGGAGAATCCGGTCGTCGGCACCTACTACGTTGGTGCTGGTTCATTCGTTGATCGTCTTCTCCCTTGGGCGTACATGTCGTTCTCGACCAAAGTCAGTTCACATTTAGCATCATAGGCTCATAGCCAAAATTGCATTTACCAAACTCAAACTATCATAGCATGCTTTACCAAACCCAAACTATCATTAGCATGAATTTGCATCTTTTTATAGACAGCATGCATGCTTATCATTAGCTTAGAAAATTGCGTCTTTTTATTTGTAACAAACTAAAGCAATTTGTACCAATTTTACACATTTCTTGTCATAGCTACGTGGCATTCACAAACCACTCGCCCAGTAAGCATGATTAAAACGTGAAGCAGCTTCCCGTCCAAAAAAAAAAAAAGTGAAGCAGCTTAGCTTAGATGGAGATGTTATTGTATAATTAACAATACTTAGTGAAAACTTAGACCAACAGGATCAATTAGTCTAATTAATCACACCTAAACAGATTAATCTAATGCGGATTAGAATTAGATCACGATTAATACCAGCGGCAGTGGCGTCCATGTCGCTTGTAGTTGGGGCGACGAACTCGACGGCGAGGATGACGTCGGGGTTCGTGTAGCGAAGACGCTCCTTGAGGGTCTTCTCTGGATGTCGACGACCTTCGGGTCTCCAACGACACTGGCCGGGGCGAGGGCGTCGTGCTTCCGTGCCTTCCAGCGCTCTTAGGGATCGGTTAGGGTGGTTTTGTGATTCAGTGAATCTCAATTGGCGTGAGAGAACCTTGGGGGTTTCCTCTGCTTAAACAGTAGCACTGTAGGCCCGGGGCCGAGTCCAAATAGAATTAGGTTTGCCTCCCGATCATGGCAACTAAAAACGGACTCTAATTTGGATAGCGATCACGGCGTCGAACGCAGGGACGCCCTTCTTCTTTAGCCGCAAGTCTAGTTGACCGAGGTCAACTCACAAACAAATCCAACAGGAGAGCCGTATCATTCATGCTACTAGTACATGTGATTTGAGCCGTTGCCAATTTGTCCTTGCCGTTGAGTTCTAGCCATGTGAGCTATGCGTAGTTCGTGGCCAGGACTCTGTCCGGCCTGATCCTTTCAGCATCGTTGTGTATTTCGTCGTGATCGCCCCACAGAGCTCGGAAAAGTTTTGTCCCGGCCGCCGTTAGCTTCATGCCATGACTGTGCCACGCCATGTGGTGGTTTAATTATTCGTCGCGCGTGGCGGTGCTCGATCGATCGATGCCTGCCTCGATGGCGACCTGAAACTAAAGCTAGCGTCCTGTGAACGTACGTATGTGCTGCAAAGACGAACCGTTCTTTTTTCGTGGTTCTTACAGTCGTGCACGTACAACACCGAGGTTGCTCAACAATTGGGCTACACCTATGACACCAGATGAATCGAGACCCTAATAAATTACCCGGGACCTCGTGCGTACGTTTTCTCTGAAAACGTTGGTGAAGGAGACCTGTAGCCATACACTCCAACCAAAAGTTGTTCTTCTACCGCGTGCAGACACGTACATATACCTAGATCGTTCTGTCGTATGCGCTAGGTGCGTGTCTGCGTGCAGCATCAGCGCTGTATCCCAATCGCCCTCAGTCCCTAACATACAGCTCATTTGCTCATTTGCTCCTCACGATGTGACGATGGCTTTGATGCCGTGACGTGATAGTGCGACGCGCGGACTGGGAGTGGGCTGCACGTAAGCCGATGTCAACCAGGCCCACATATCCATGGGAACTAGTGACCGTTTTGGTCGCTCCACAGGAGTGCCGACCCACCTACAATCTACCCCGTATGGCTCGTAATAGTAGTCCCCGTGAGAGACACCTGCGACTGCGAGACCAGCGTACCTGGAGCTGCACGCCGTTGCTGTACATGAGGTAGCCGAACACCGCCATTTGCACCTAGCTCAAGCTCAAGCTGGCATCTTGTTCTGGCTGATGGTTAAGGTGCTTTGGCTGTTTTGAATCATCAGTGTCTATTGTACTTTGTGTTGGTAAGCGGATTCCGGAATCCCAGCGATTCTCTGCTTCGTTTTGCATCAGGTGTCTAGTGTACTTTGTGTTGGTAAGTGGATGAGAAATACCAGCGATTCTAGGCTTCCAAAAGGAGTGCTTTTCACGTGCATCAGGTGTGTTGGTCACGTTCATCAATTTTTAACATTTACCAAAATGTTCTGTTGAAATAGGATCAAGGCGATTATTTCTGTGGTTAAAAACGTGCACGAACCATAAATTTTCACTGGTGGACGAATATAACAGGGCTTGGAATCAAACGTAAGAAGGCCGGTCATGAACTCGCCAATGGCAATGACCTTTCACTTTCAGCGCGCTATCATAGTTACAACATAATCAAACCAAGGGCTCTAGACAAGTCCGCAGTAATGTTGCGCATAGGACGTGTACAACTGCATCAAACATCACCAGGATGTTAAATGGAAAATGCAGATGAGGTAATACCCTTTCATATCGTAACAACTATTTCCAGATTGCGTCGCCGAGGAATTTGAGAGCAGGGACGCCTCTGAGCTCCATATCAAGAAGTGGTGCTTTGATTAGCTTTAACCCGCCAAGTTCACTATCGTTGCTTATCATCTTGAGCACACGTGTTTCTTCCTGAAAATGAGAAATGACTATTCAGATACGTGGACCCAAGGTTGGAATTCTAAAAGGAAATTACCAGTGACTTAGCGTCACTAAATTCAAATTTTAACGGGTGAGTAACAATGCTTGTAAGCATACATATCGTATCATCCATTAAAAAAAGCAGTGCATACTGTTCTTTCCTTTTAAGTTGTCAGGAGCAATGAGAAATTTTGAGATTTGTGAACATGGTAGTTGTTTACATACCTTGAGTTTTGAAGCCCAAAATCTACAGTCCGATTCAGATGATGGTAATACTTGATTTACAACGAGTTTTGTCACCAGTACACCATCCTCCTTTAAAGATGCATGAAATCTTGACGACTCACAAACTGCCATCGCCTGAAAAATTGAGGGCACACACAAGCAAGATAAGACCACCTGCAGCTAGATTCAAATGTGGAAACCGGCATATGACATGAATATTTACCGTAGGAACAGTCACAATGATAAATTCCACTGATAGTGGATCGTGGAAAAGATTAGTTGCTCTGCCCGCTAGCTGTTTTTGTTCCTCCAGTTTGGTTATGACAAGCTTGATTCAAGAAAATGATCAGCTTGCGGCCCAGCACCTAACATACACTACTCTAAGGCAATGGAAACTAATGTGAGAACTTACATTTATTTTATCTTTTCCAATAGTTGATTCAACAGCTGGATTAGAGGAAGTTGCACTCATAGCCTGCAATAACCATGTGTGGTAACATGCGTTATACTTGCACATTTGCAAAATTAAAAGACATATTCTAAGGTCTCATAAAAGCCTCAATGCTAAGTATATTCAATGCTGGTAAAAAGTGTTTTTGCAATATTTCCTGCATCATTGTGACCTTTAACACTGTACGCGCGGCCTTCATGTGTGCCTTATTTTCGGTTAGAATTAAAAAACAGTAACATCCATTTACAACAAATGGATACTGCCCTTCAGTTTCATTGCATTATAATGTAGTAACGAAGTAGGAGCAACAAAAATTGTTATTTGTAGCACATATTTTACAGCATCTACCTCTACCACGTACATCACATGAATTTTCAGGCATTTTGAATAATATTCAATAGCTCAAGGAAAGAAGCAGTTGCCATTAAAACTGAACATAAACATAGCAAAGGAACATTTTTTCCCTTCTTTTTTTCTGACTGACAAAGACCATCCTTTCCTACTGCACAAATTACCAACACTAGTGCACCACTACACCCCACCCCATTTCTCTTTTTTCTCTTCCTCGTAGGATACTACTGCTGTATGTGCTTGCTCTGTTCATTATGCAAGGTTAAGGATAAGGCATAGGTAGGTAACATTACTAGTTACATCAGAGCTCACCTTAATCAACAAACTAAGTGACTTCTCCATCCAATGAGTACCACGCAGAAGACTAAGTGTATGCGACTGTACAATAAGTAAATAACCCAATTAGAAGGGAAAGAAAAAATAATAATTCACGGTGGCCAGATGTGTGCATACAGTGGTCGCAGTATCCAGAATAATCCGCTTAAAATTGTTGCCCTCTTCAACATATTTTATGAGCTGGAAAGGATTTGTGTTAGGTGACGATTTATGAGTAACTCCAGAAAGTATGGAATGAATGACAGTATGGTACATCTCACAGTCTGAAAACATTGATTGATACCTGTGCAATCGCCATGAGTTCTGAAAATGCAACAGGGGCTTTACACAGCATCTCATGCAGTGCATTCTTTAGAACATTGAAGGAGCAGGAGTAATATGCATAAGTGTCGTGATCCAGGCAGACATAAAGAACAAGGCTAGTTACAAATCTCTGAATGCAAGTGAATTGGCAAACCAACTCACACTGATTAAAACATAAGATCATTGTGCACACAGTAAACAAAAGATTTATCAGTATTCTAAAAAGCATCCAGACAGCCACTTAAGCATACCGGGTTGCCAAACCGTGCTGACTAGTGTAAGATATCGGTTTACAAAATGAAGCGGACCCATATATGGATTACGGATATGCTGCCCGCTTGCCACATACAAGGATGATTATAAAGGCCCATGCTTGACATTCATGTAATAAAAGGGCCATGTACTTCTGTATGACTTTCATCTTTTACACCTATGTGGCTATGTTCATTGTTCATAAAGAAAGATGGATTAGATGGTAATATTGTGTTGTATTGATGAACAAAAATATACATGTATGTCCAATTTTACAGTCTACAAGGCCACTTTCCACATCAGCTCTACAAGGTGGAGTAACTGACTGCACCACACCACACTTGTTTCTAGAACCTTGAGCCTTTTTTAGAGAGCAATTTTACGCTCCTTGAGTAGGTACCGAGAGGTACCAAAATTGTAGTGTTTTTGGTACCTTCTAGTACCTGAAGAACCAAGAGGTACCAAATTTACACTAGAAGAAGTGGTAAATCCTAGTACCTTCTCAAGGACTGTAAAATTGCTCTATTCAGAATTTTCGAACCTTGAACCTTATTAAAATGCAACTAATCATTATTAATACTTGAATCTATTTAAAGTTCCGTGTTTGACATCCTACAAAAGCAATACCAAAAATCTAAATGCATTAAAGAAATGTCCAATACTTGAATGTTCACATATTTATCCAACCATATTAGTGGAAATCCATCAAAATGCAAATGGGAAGGAAACTACAAGATTTCTGAGGTACTGTTACCAGATCAACAATAGATCCAAGACTGGTCCAATTCATTATATTACGGATCCAAGATAGATAATGAGAAGGTTCCTCCTTCGTTTGGCCAATCTATAAAAAGAAGGAAAAAAAAGCTTTCACCCAATTATCCAACATAAAACAAAAGATTCAAGAGTATAAATGGATAATGCTGGTGTATTACTTTTCAAATTACAACAACTAATTGGGAGTAAGACTCTGCAAATAACCTGTAATTACAAATTACTGTCACCAACAAACTAAAGCATCACTGTTCCATACTATACCGTTAAGAATGGTACAAAGAGTTTGTTTTCTGATTGGAAAGCTCTGAATGGCTATTTAGGCCATTCATTAATCACATCACTACAGAATAATCAGGGTGAAAGGGGCATTGCAACTCATTCTACTGGATTACCCAGAACATTTCCTACCTCAGCAGCAAAAAGAGAGTCGACTCCACTGACGGGTACAATTTTACCACCCGTCATGTCCTGTAGACAACATAATCAAGAGATTAAACAAAACTGCTAGGAATCGATTCAGCATCTTCACTTTAGCATTTTTAGGCAACAGGAGCCAACTTACTTGTTCGAATGAATCACCCAAGGAATGTGGCTTTGTTGACACTATGAGCGTTGATTCACCACAGTTTGCAAACTTCACGGCAAGCGATGCAGCCACGCTTGTTTTCCCAACGCCACCTTTGCCTCCAATCACATAATACCTCGGTGATCCGGCCACCATCTCACCGAATCCGCCATCAGCCTCGACCAGATTGGAATTGTATCTCGCTGCTCAACACGCAGAAGGGGCAGGGTTAGTGTGTTTCTTCTGACTCGGACAGGAGGCATGTGCGGCAAATCGTGCATTGGTTTAGCGTTGCGCGAGACGGCGAGATGAGGGTGGAGTGGACACGAGGGCGAACCTTGGGATCTCCAGTGAGGCACCAGAGGCTCCGCCGCGGCTGCCACCGCCGGCGTCCGGTAGCGGCGGCAGGCGGTGAGGGCGAGGCGGCGGGCCGTAGGGTTTAGGAGAGCAGCCATTGCGTTTTCCTGGAACGAAATGGAGACGGGCCCGCGACGGGAGTCGATGAAGGTGGAGGCGAAGAGCGTGATAATTTTGTATATATAACATATGAACGAAAAAACTGATCATAATGTCAAGATGGCCGAGTTGGTCTAAGGCGCCAGTTTCAGGTACTGGTCCGAAAGGGCATGGGTTCGAATACCATTTTTGACAAATTAAAATTATTTTTTTCCTTTGCAAATATATTGTACTTAAAAATTTTCCCTTATAATTCAGCATTTTTTCCAGGCGCTATATAAATATAGTTGTTCCTTCAGTATATTTACAAAGTAACTGTTGCATATTTTTTGTTCCGAAATTTGTAATGCTAAAACACCAAGTATTACACATGCTGCCGGCCTGCCGCAGTTGCTGAGATCTGGAGCAGCAGCGAGGCACAGGCACAGCCAGTCAGGCAAGCAGCGTTGTTGTTGTCTAGTTGTCCTACTGCCCTACTGGTAGAGTGGTAGACTGGTAGGTACCGGGGGAATTAAGCCTTGCAGCAGAATTTCCTTCAAGCAATTAGCAATTGGTGCCATACGTTTGTGTTCATGGTTGGGTACTTGGGTTACTTCCCTGTTAAATTTATGAAAGGATAAAACTTTTAAGCTCAAAGCTCTCCAACATGCTAAGCTTGAACTGTGCAGGGCAAAGGCTGTGGAAATAGCAAGCTTTGCAGCACTAGGTCGGGACTCAGGAGAGAACAGCAAGCCAAGTTAACCAAAGCACGATCATTTTGATGGTTAACTACTCCCTCTATCCCTCGATGTAGGAGCATTTTGAAACTCTCCATGTCCATATATGTAAGGGATTTGTAGTAGTGGAGATCACATCAATCATTTGAATTTGAATTTTCTTCCCATATTAACCCTCAACTACCCTTCAATACAATACCTAACTAATTTAACTAGGGGCACTTTAGTCTTAACTCTTAAACCTTAATCTTTCTAGAAATGGAATAATGCCTCTATATTTAGGGACGGAGGGAGTAGCAATATAGCATAGACGCAACTCAGATCAAAAGGAGAAGGCCACAGGCCAAAAGAATGGCAAGGATAAAGCATAAATGCTTCAAAGCTGAGTAGAAATAGTGCATTGGATATTTCATAGCCAGAAAGCGTGATATATAAACGAAGTACTCAACCACAAAAGAACAAGGGAAACCATGTCCAGATTTTTTTCCCCCACCTTGAACACAGGGAAAATGGATCGAAATCTCTAGCTTACTTCATTAACCACCACAAGCTTGACTCAACACTGATCACCATCATCCACCAAAAAATTTCAAGTGTATAAAGAGCTTCAGTCATTTTATTTGGACGTTTTCTCCTTGGTCTTTTGGATCTTCAAAACCTTCTTCACGATCTTTTGCTCTTCAACAAGGAAAGCACGAATGATCCTGTAATTCACATTTCAGAAAGATGGGCATTAGTACATTACCATAATGGCCAGTGCTGTAGAACAGGGCATGTGCTAACCTTTCTCTGACAGCCTGACCAGATAGAACACCACCATATGGACGGTTGACAGTCCTCCTGTTCCTGGATAGCCTGGATCTCTTGTACTCAGCAGGTCTTAGGTGAGGTATCTACATGAAATCACACATTAGAATTTATATGGTTCAATCGCTAACACTAACTACATACAGCATGATCAAATTTGCAACACCAATACTTTTAGAATGCAGTATGACAAGAACATATTCAAACAGTAGTTTATCACAAGATGATCTTCATGTGCTCCAAAAACCAAATCAAAAGTTCTATGACATGCAGTTAAGAGCTCTAGGAACAGATCACCATAACATGAAAACTTGGTGTAAAACTATTCTACAAGTGCCAAAAACACACCCTAAAGTCATAACAGACAAGTTCAACATTCGCTAACTAATTAATACGAGCAACAAGCTATAATAATAAACAGAATAAGGCATCATAGCATAGAAGACCATTTAACATCTTGCGTCAATCAGCTACTATCGTCCATAAATCCACAGATTTCACAGACTAATGCATTATAACCTGACAATTTAGTATTCCCTATTTCTTGTAGCATCTATGTACTCCTAAAGACAACCATCCCCAAAAAATGCAAGACTGCTGTCACCCCTTAGCAAAGAGTTCCCAAAGTCAAATCATTAGCATCACAGCATTATATCCGATCAAAATTGCATTCTCTTTGGCACTAACACTTGTCAAGTCGATGCTGTTGCAAAGAATTCATGTATAAATGCATTAGAAATGCAAATTCAACACAGGTAAGTACTTATGACCATATGACCACTATTTATGCTAACTTGCTTAGAAACGACAATGTGCATAGAAAGAGAAGCAGGAGGGCGTTCATTTCACAAAGGAGAATCGAGAGGAATGCCAGTGAACTGCCGTTCATTTCACAAGGCACAGAGTTCATCCATAGCAATTTGGCCACTCAATTCACACACATCATTACCTCAAACCAATCCAATTCTAAAAGAACGGCATGCTAAAAGATGGAGCTATACGCCTAGACATGATTCGTTCCAAAGATGTTTTGTTCCACAGATTTCGAAATAGAATCACATGCATTCGCTTACCCCCTGGATCTTCTTGCCAGTGACCGGGCATTTCGGCCCGCTCGCCCTCTTGTTGGTGTACTGGTAAACGAGCCTCCCACCTACACCAATCACGCAAGATTCAGCACATGAGCAGCGCAAATCGCAGCTAGGAAATCGTCCAGGAGAGGACGCGGAGGAGATCTCATCTCACCTGGGGTTTTGACTACCCTGGTCTGGTTCGACTTGGTGGCGTAGCTGTGGCGCTTCCGGTATGTCAGGCGCTGCACCATGGCGTCGACCTCGCCGTCGCTGGCTGCGCTCTACGCGTGGAAGGAGGTGGTGGTGGTGGTGGCGGCGGCGGCTAAAACCCTGGGCGAGCTAAATTGATGGGTTGGTGAGAGGAGCGGATAAAAGGGAGCGCGTGGTAGGACCTGACCTAGATCGGACGGATCTGGATCTCTCGATCCGACGGTCCGTAGGAATGTTGCCAGTGGCGGGCTAATTTTTTCCATAGTGCCATGATTTTTTTTTTCTGACGCAATGAAAAAAATATATATTTTGCTCATTTTACCCTCTTGAACCGTTGACGTACAATGGCTCACTTTATTCTTTAGATAATAATCATTTGTTCGTTTTTCTCTCTTCATACAAGCTGTGTTTTAACTTTTAAGCTATAATTCTCGAGAGATATATTTACATAGATGACACTGCTACTGTATTAAAAATCAATTTATCAATGCTTGAACTTTAAAATCTCATGATCTTTATATCAGCATTATGTTGTTTGTGACATTGGAAGCAGTGATAAAAAAATTAAAACATATTGAGATGTACTCCGTAGATATAATGCATCTATCATCCGGCTAAAAATCAGTGCAAATTATGACTTATGGTGAGAGAGAAAGAGAAATATCATTATGGAGCATGAGGGTTAAGGGTACACTAAAATAATGTAGAGTAAACAGCCCACCTTATAGTAAATTGTAACGTGGCCTGGTTTGGCTTTAGAGCATCTCCAGTGTGTTAATAAATCGAACTGCCATGCTGAAAAACTACACCAAACATATTGTAGAGAGTCAAATCATGCATGTCAAAAGGAAAATCTCAGTATGCAGAATAGTCCAACCAAGCCAGATAAGAAATTGCATAAGGAGCATATGCGCAGACCCATGGATAGAGCCAAATAAAAAATTGCATAAGGAGCATATGCATTGACAAATAAGAAATTGCATAAGGAGCATATGCATTGACGCGTGGATGGTAAGCAGTAGTGATATTTTGGTTGTCTTTCTCTGTGATTGGTGGGGGCCAACAACCAATGTAACACTATGAGGTCCAATGTAACAAGATTGGAACACCACTCTTTTTCATAGTAAAATCAAATTCACACTAGAGGTGCTCTTATGTGTGTGTTCTAGTTTAGTTCGTTTGGATACGCCATCTACAACCTAAAAATTGGAAACGCTTCATCTATCATCAGACTGTTCTCCAAATTATTTTTTCTTTCTTGTCAAGTTGCTTAGCAGTAGTATATTTAGGAAACAAACAGAAACTTACTGATTTCGGTTTTCTTCAATTTTGTTTGAATGCAATTTGCCTTTTGAATCATATATGCCGACATTGTGCTAAATATTATCTTTCTCTTTGTGATTTTTTTTTGCAATAACCCTTGATTTTGTTATAAACAAATATTATCGTTCTATTTGTGATTTTTTTTTGCAATAACCCTTGATTTTCTTTTTGAGAAACAAGGTATATACGCAGAAGCCTATAAATATATGCACACATACCTCTATGAACGCACGCATGTACCACCATTCATCCCTGGCTGTTGCTGATAAATTATTTGGCTTACATCTAGTTTTAAACCTGTATTTGGTATAAACTGTAGGTTTAGAAAAGGACAAAGGAAGTGTAAGTTTTCGTGACCACTGACCATCCGCTTTTCCTTTTTCCAGCCTGTTGCAATTGCCTCTTGGCACGGTTCGAACTGCGAAGGCCTGGACGACGTGAACGGTGAACCGGACTAGGTTTACAACACGCTGATCTTTGGCTCAGGCCTGATGAGTGATGAGATCCGAATTCAAGACGAGGGTCTTTACGGGCTCAAAAGCCGAAAATGTCCCATGGCTGCCCCTCGCGCGCGCTCTCGCTCGGTCAGGTTTGCGACACGCTGCCACCGCTAACGACAGGTCGCGATACCAGCCAGTCGCCGATCGCCTTTGCTGCTTGCTTGATGCTTCCACCCGCCGCGCGAGTGGGCGAACCGTGAAATGTCCAACGCGCTGGCACGGCGGGCGCGCTGCGGGCACCGTTGCTACCGCGCGCGGGGGCAACTCACACATGAGTACATGACACAGCCGCGCCACTGCCCGCGCCGCGCGCGTAGGCGCAGCACTGCATGCATCGGCTGTCCGGTGATCGAGTCGCTGGGTAAACGGCTGAAGTGAGCTGAAAATGTCGGAGAGAACATGGTGATTTGACAATTGATAAGCACGATGGCATCTCGTTTTTGCATGCCTCTAGCAACTACGAATCTGGCTTACATTACATACTGCGTGCAAACTTGGAAGATGTTACACATTAGCCTTGGTCCTTGGACTAGCGTACTGTCGCGGCAGCCTAGCTTAGCTTGCCCATTCTTGACATCTCTGTACAAGTATCTCTATAACAAAATCGTTCGAACACCATAAAGGCAGAACAACTCAGACCTCAAAGACAAAAAGGAGCTAGAAGAAAAATAAGAGAAAAAAGGCCCAAGAAATTTGAGATGGAGAATTGACACTTAATCCGAGATTCCGAGCACGATCATGGACTGACTCGGGCAGTCAGCGCCTCAGCACTTGTTGTGTATCGGGTCGGACCCTCGCCGGACTCGCCGCTTGCTCATCCTGTCAGGGTCGAACACCTTCGAAGGAGAGGAATCGGTCGCCGTCTCCGCCGGCTTCACGGAGGCGTCAAATGCGCCGGCGGCAGCAACGGCATTGCCGCCCTCCGTGAGCTCTCGTGACTGCTCCTCTGGCGAGACGCTTCGGCGGCTCGTCTCGGCGAACGCGGCAGGTGTTCTGACGGCGAGAACCGCGTCGAAACCGGACGCCAAGAGGACTATGGCGAGAACAAGCACAGGCAGTGCTAGGCTGATACCCCTCATTGTTTTCTCTCCCTTGTAACAACCAAGGTAGCGTTACTGGTTAACACCACCTAGTGCTAAGCTAGCCTTGCGAGAGAAATGTGTGTAGATAGTGGAAGCTTCGACCATGTTGATAACAATGGCAACATCCTGTGCCTTTGTTCAGCTAGATATAGGCAGAGTTAGGCCACATCTGTAACTGGGATGGCTGAGATCTCGGTCCAAAAGCATAAAGCTCAAAGAGAGATGGACACCCAACAAGGCAACCAAACCACTTTATACTTGAAGGTGATTCTTGATGAGTTGCTGTCTCACGGTGTTGTGTATTTGCATGTAAACCCCGTGGTTTGGTAGAAAGAGGAGACTGTCTGTACTCTGTAGGGTCTGCCTGAGAATTAAGCTAGTACTGAAATATATGCGGTGACATCACATATGAGTAGTAGGTAATGCAGGATTATGCGGTGATGGTTAATCAACATGGAAAACAAAGGTGACCGTGACCACTTGGGAAAAGACAGCACATGATGCAGTTACACTCTGCGCCGCTGAATGCTATTTTAGAAGAATCTGCCAGGTGGAAAACAAAGATGTTGGGTACTAGCTACACTACAGTATCACTTGGACGAATTGGAGACCAATGCAATATTGTCGCTGCGTTACCTCTACCGTCTCTTTCTTTGGATTACAAACCGCATCTTTCTTTGGATCGTAGATCAACCAACCCAAGCTGTTGCTTTCTCTTCTTTGGTGTACTTTGGAAGCTTCTCTCTGAAGAAAGGAGCACGCCTCTCCAAGCCAAACCAACACAACGCACACCTTGCTACTCCTGCCGTGCTTTACCTTACTGTGCTATAGCTGCTGCTTTATATGTTGTGTTATTATTCTACAGTATCATTCTTGGTTACTTCTCGTCGTGTGACACCGTTTTACCCTGGGAATTTTTCCGTTTTAATTTTTGAAGCTTGTTTTACCTTGTATTGAGTGGGTCAGTCCAAAACCAAAAGCTTATCTTGGGCCGTTCAAAGATCCAAAGTGGAGCTAAGCCACGCCGCACAGCGAAAAGCCTCCCACTGTTGCCGCTCGTAGCGACATTCCCTTCCGCTTTTACTTTCTTTAGGTAATCCCCCTCGGGTTACTTAACGCAAACACCCTTGTTAACCCCCCAAAAGAGAAGGAATATCAGCTGGTTACCTACATACTTGCACCACTGAGATCATCAAGATGGACTGACTGTGTATTAGCCTTCAAAAGATTATGATGTATAATAAGCAGAAGCTCTAATGTATAATGAGGCACCATATATGAAGAGAAAAAGTTTTGAATTGATTTATTTTAGTTGTTTACAAACAAACTAAAAGGCTTCAGATTGGAAACACGAACAGCTCAGCAAATGCAACAGATTACTACTTACAATGCAATAGATCAGGGATGGCAACTTACTGTAAGAAATACATCAGACATTTGCCTCTTCTAAAGGCAAGGTTACCTCAAGAGTTTCAGCACCTCTTCGGATTGTCAAGCTCACCTTGTCTCCAACGCCATAATCATCCAGAACCCTCAGTAGATCAGACTTGCCTTTGATCTGCTCGAAAAGAACCAACATGAGAAATAGTGACTAGGCTAAGACTACCTTAGTACATAGTAGCATGATAGCATCCAAGGATTCTGACGGAAGGCTATAAAATCAGTTTAATGTTAATCAATCAACACTTACAGGTTTACCATCCACTGAAACAATGATATCACCAAGAACAATATTACCAGCAAACCCCCTACTGGTAGGAACAAGACCAGCTTTGGCTGCAGTACGACCCCCAGGAACCTGCAGAAAGAGATACTATGAACAAAATCCCGTTTGGCCAACAGAAAAGATGGTTGATACCAACTCAGTCTACCTGCAATATTAGAGCTCCACTGCGAACATTAAGCTGATATGCAATCGGATCTGGAGCAAATTCCACATTCAAACCAGCACGGC
This sequence comes from Leersia perrieri, assembly GCA_000325765.3. Taxonomy (NCBI): domain Eukaryota; kingdom Viridiplantae; phylum Streptophyta; class Magnoliopsida; order Poales; family Poaceae; genus Leersia; species Leersia perrieri. Next base: position 12,931,028 of record CM002482.1, on the reverse strand, counting down.
GAACCTTAAGAGAGGAATGTAGCATAAGTTAGACTAAAATAAAATACAGAATCTAAGCATATGTGTAGGTTAGAAAAAAAAAAGGTTCTTAACAGCAATATAAACTTTCTCTGTGCTCTAAATTTTTGCAACAAAAACCTTCAAGCAATAGAAGAATATATATTTCAAGTGATTTTTCAGGAGGCGAGGCCAGGGTTTGTAGGCTAAACTGAGTTTTCTCTTATAGTATTTAGAAAAACTTATCGACCGAAAGTTTCCTCCTACTGATAACACCTAAAGTTAACTCCGAGCATGAACATTTTGATCTAAAATCATGCCAACCACACTTACTGATTATTGTTAAAGAATCCCAATCCAAAAGATGACATCTAATGCATGAAACATATACATATGGCATCTCCATAAGCACAGCACCTTATTCTAACTTCTAAGGGCATGATTAGAAAATTTGGTATTAAATTGATGATGAATTGATTGAAAGATATCCATGGAACATACTTTTCCAAACTGAATTAGCTGAGGAGCTATTTTAAGAACAGTTGATGATGGGATGGCGAAACCAACACCTGCAGATGTTCCTGCGACATTGAAGAAATACCAACAATAATCAATTCTGTCAACTCTTGCTGACTACTCACTAGGATGCAAGCAAACAACAAATTCAGAGAATGCTGCAAAACCAAATTTAAACATGATTCCAAGCACTAATCATGCCATCATAATAGAAAGGCACTCAAAGCGTCCGTCAACTAGAGTAATCAAGAAAATGAACTGATGCAGCAATTGAGGCAAGCTTTGCAATGTGTTAAAAACTTGAAATCATTTTAGTTTATTGAGGACTAGCTTTTAGCCCCTTTTGCTGATGCGACATATTATCTTTTGAATGCTAATAAGCGCTGTCCTTGACATCTATAGAAAGCTTGAACATCTGCTAATCTTATCTCACCAAATCAGCATGAAACAATTCAGTGCACATATACATTTCAAGGCGCGATAACCTAACCTGTCTGTGTGAAAATTGCAGTATTAATACCAATCATATGCCCCTTCGAATCAAGCAATGGACCACCACTGCATTGATATTCATCGGTGTACATGTTTAGTAAAATCCACTATAATGCATTTTCAGTAATATAAATAGGCTCAAATTTAATAAACTGCATAGCTACACATATTGTATAAACCACTACTTACAGCATAATACATTTTAACACTAGGTGTTCATTGTCCCAGAGTACAGGTAATACATACTAAATCACTTGAAGGACGAGGGTATACATGGTCAAGCCAGTATGCAACCACAAATATGGTCAAATTCCAGCCTAATGTAGTAAAGTGGTAGCAACAAATACGAACACTATGCGAACTGCCAGAGTTGCAATTTAGACCCAGTCTATGTGTCCTCACTTTAGATGCGATGCTAGAAACCCAAGAATGCAAGATGTAAAATATTTCCTCTTCTGTTACCTGAGTCAACTGTTTGCACTGCTACTTTAGACAACTACTCTCATTTTGTGCATAGCAGAAACCATAAACAGTAATACAGTATAGCTGTATAGTTTGTTGGAAATTAGTGACACGAATGTTTATGCTTGTCAGTAAGTAACAACCAGTGTACAACCAACGGTAGCTTCCAGATTGGGTTCTGAAATCAGAAAAGGGTAATCAGTTGATAAAATCATTAAATAAACATATCCACAAACCTGTTTCCAGGGTTAATAGCTGCATCTGTTTGAATTCCACCTCCAATTGTTACCCCAGCTTGACTGAAAATGTCTCGATTTAAACCACTGATGACACCAACAGTTAGAGTATGGTCAAAGCCAAAAGGATTTCCAATTGCTAAACACTGTTGGCCAACTCTTAGAGCTGAAGATTGTCCCACATTAATTGGCTTCAACAGATCTGTAGGAGCATCCACCTATTCATGTCCATAATCCATGTATCAGATACTAAAAGGAAATTGTGCTGCAAGTAATTTTTTTACACCTAATTAATCAAATAACTATGCATGACAACATTTTAGCCCAGGTGAACATCACAAGAGGACTTGAGGTGCTAAAAGACCCCAAAGTATCTTTTATACCCCTTCCATTGGCTGTCGTGCACTAGATTCCATTGGGACAAGGCAGGCATAAGATGAGTAGGTAAATGTAAACATGTTGGTAATTTTACAGAAAGAGAGAGGACGGGGCATACAAAAGCATATGTTTCTCAAACTCTCAAAAGACTTCCCCTTCCTTTCAGTTTCGTAAATAAATTCATACTAATTAAAAGCCATTTCAAAATAGTATGATACCCTAACTGAACAACATAAACTGTTGCATGACAGTCATAAATAAACTATATACGATACCAACCACAAAAAACTGAAGCAGTTGGCCAAAAGGATGGATTTTTCATTGTGAAAGTAAAGCCCTAAGAGTACCCATTTTTGTTTTTATGTTACTTCCACTTTCTACTTCTTTTTTATTTTCTGAGTCCATGACATATCCCATGTAAGTGAGATTAAAAAAAAAGCAGATAGCAATATTCTTGGCTTATTATATAAGGATATCAATGAGAGTTTGAGACATGTACATGCCACTATGCCAGGCCACCAGGGAGATGAAATGAATTGAATAACTAATAAATGTTGCCCACCAAAATGAGATGAGAGAAACCTATGGTAAATATAGTGATACACAATAATTCTCTATAGCTAATCAAAAGACCTCTCACCTTAAGGACAGCAATATCTTTAGCACGATCAGCACCAACCAATTTGCCTTCAAAACTTTTCTGTATCCTTTCAAGTAGATATAGAATAGCATAGCTATTAGTTGGCTTGCATATAGAAGGAACAGTGCAATTGCGTACTCATTAAATCATGATATTCTCCTGTAAAATACAGTTTTATAAGAATTTACCCATCAGCAGCAAGAACGTTGACACGTGCAACAACTTCACCAGTCTTTGGTTTTTTTGAAAGGGCATTGCCAACCACTGTCATTCAACCAACATTACAAATTAATGAAAGTAGTGTGCAACATGGGGAAAATGGTCAAGCACAATAATTACTCTGAAGGAACTTATATTTCTCACATATGGTGGGTGTTTAATTTACTGACTGCCATACCATGGTAGTTTGTAACAATATGCCCAGAATCATCCCAAACTACGCCAGAACCATTTCCTTCAGGAATCTATAATGAATGTTCAGAAGTTTGTTTCAAACAAGGGCTTCTATAAGTCTATTAAAAAGTAACAATAAGACTGTACGCATGATATCTGCGAAAGATACACAGGAGATCAAGAGAACAGATCATCAATTCTTATTTTCTAACTTTAGCTTGATCAAATCACTACATGGGAAAGAAAAGGTACCAGACTTGTAATATCCTAGTGCTTCTGTGGAATATGCTCGTGATGCATTTGTCAAGTTGAACAACAACTAACACATACTCTTTGGTCTAAATTCTGAACTATGACACGAAAACATGTTTTAATTTTACCTCAACAACACCAGTTACATTAAGCTGAGGGCGTAGCGTTGCATCAAAAATGTTGACAACTGAGTAAGTATTTGTTTCAAACAGCTCTGCAATCCGTTTCTGCCATGCAAGCCATACAAGCAGAAGTATCCAAAGAAATGTAAATATATTTTAGGAAGAAGTAAAATAGGGTAAATCAGGTTCAACTTAGTACTGACCTCAGTTGGAAATAATGGACCAGATGGAAAAATCTTAGGAGTTACATCATCAATTTTAACAGATGGATCACCCAAAGCAAGTGCTGCATTTCAGGAGTTGTAAGTTACAAAAGGCCATACATGATGAACATTCATATGAGTAAATTAAATACTACATGGTAATCATTTGGGTAGGTGAGTGGATAAAGGATAAATGGGCAACTGGCAATGATATGTTAATTTCTATTAACACCTAAACTATTATGTCACTTAGTCCGAACCTGAGAAGTACCTTGAAGAATGTAAGCAAGAGCAAAATGCTGATAATGCAACAAGCTTCCTCCTAGAAGCAAGCAATACAGGTTTGCTTGATATTTCACCATATGTTTCCATCATTGACCTGGATTATAATTCATATGAAATTATGAACATAAATATACAAAGGGAATAGGAAACGGGCAACCAACTAGCAATACCTAATGCAGGTGTACATAGCCAGAGTGAGCGCCGTGCAAAAGACAATACTACTTGCATCGTAGTAATAATAGTCTAATAGCAAAATAGAGAAAATGCGGACGCTGCTTGATGGTGAGTTTACTAAAACGAATGTTCTCACTCATGGATTTCCCCCAAACAATTATCAACTACTAATACATATCAAGCGGAATTTCTTCCTGCTAGAAACTCACATTAGCTTTCCCAAGACCTAACACTCACCGAGATTCAACAAACAGATAAGAGGGATACTAAAATTGGGCCAACTGGGTAGTAATTACGAGTGCGCATAGAGCAATCCTAAACTGCCAGATTGCACAATAAGAAGGCCACCCGGTTAGAAAAGAGTTTTTCTGGCGTAGGGCAAAGGGGTGGGGAGGGCAGACCTCGGGGCCGTTTCCTCGCCGTCGCGGTTGTCGGAGGCGGCGGCGCACTCGATAGCCATCCTCCGGCGGCCACCGACGCGACTGCCCGGTGCGCGCGCGGCCGGCGCGGCGCAGACGACGCAGTGCATCCCAGCCTTCCAGAATCCAGAGACCAGAGCCCCACGGGTCTCGAATGGGAGTGGTGGGGTGCGTGCGTGTGTGGCTTACGAGCTCCCACCGTGGAGAATCGAGATGATTTGAAACCTCACAGCCGGAGACGAAGACGATTGGATCACTGGAAGAGCCGAGATTGGTGTACGGACATATGGACCAGGCCATCTCAGCCCAATTAACCGGCCCATACAGTGGGATATTTGCAAACAGCACCCTATTTTGAACGCCACTACTGAAAAGCGATCAGTAATTTTCGAAAATGGCCCCTACATTTGTGCAAACCACTGAATCAGTCCTTCTCCTTTATCACCGCGGCCCAACTCGGCCCATCACTGGGGCGGCGCCTCTCCCCTTCTTCCCCTTTTGCCCCATGCCACCGCCGGCCGCCGCCTCCTAACCCAACCTGCCATCCATGGCCGCCGCAGCCGCCATCGCCGCCGCGCTCCTCCGCCGCTCAAAATCCTCTCACCACCACCGGCGCATCCTCCTCCTCCCCGTCCTCTCCCACCTCCAGCGTGCCGCGCCCCAATCCCCTTCTTCCTCCCCCTGGGTCCCGCCCAACCGCCGCTTCTTCTGCTCCGACGTAACCGCCGAGGGGGACAACAATAATCCTCCCCCGCCGCCGTCTCCGCCTCTGGACGGGAAGCAGCTATGGCGCGAGGTGTCGACCTCGGAGGTCGCCACCGGCGCGTCGCGCCTCCCCAAGGCCACGTGGGACGCCGTGGTGGCGCTCCTCCGCCGCTTCGGCAAGGACCCGGCCATGTCCGACCAGGCCCTCGCGCTCTACATCCCCGCATCGGCGTTCCCCGCCTACGCCCAGAAATTCCGCCACTTCCTCCCCTCGCGCCTCTCCAGGGAATCCGCCGAGCGCCTCCTCTCCCTCCCGGCCGAGGACGCGCACGCGCTCCTCCTCCCGTCCTTCGCCGAGTTCTGCGTGACCAACCTCGCCGACGAGCTGAGGCAGCACAAGTCCATCATGGCCGCGGCGGACCTCACGGCGCCGCACGTGTGGTACCCCTTCGCTCGCGCCATGCGCCGGCGGGTGGTGTACCACTGCGGGCCCACCAACAGCGGCAAGACGCACAACGCGCTCACCCGCTTCGCCGCCGCCAAGTCCGGCGTCTACTGCAGCCCGCTCCGGCTCCTCGCCATGGAGGTGTTCGACAAGGTCAATGCCCTGGGCGTCTACTGCAGCCTCCGCACCGGCCAGGAGATCAAGGAGGTGCCTTTCTCCAACCACGAAGCGTGTACCATCGAAATGGTATCCACCGAGGAGCCCTACGAGGTTGCTGTGGTTGATGAGATACAGATGATGGCTGACCCTGTCAGGGGCTATGCGTGGACACGCGCCGTTCTTGGGCTCAAGGCAGATGAGATACATCTCTGTGGTGACCCTAGTGTGCTGAAGATTGTTCGGAAGATTTGTGCAGATACTGGAGATGATTTGGAGGTGCACCAGTATGAGCGGTTCAAACCGCTTGTTGTTGAAGCAAAGACACTGCTTGGAGACCTCAAGAATGTCCATTCTGGTGACTGCATTGTCGCGTTCTCACGCAGAGAGATATTTGAGGTGAAATTGGCAATTGAGAAGTTTACAAAGCACAAGTGCTGTGTTATATACGGAGCTCTTCCACCAGAGACAAGGCGGCAGCAAGCAAAGCTGTTTAACGAGCAGGATAATGAGTACGATGTGCTTGTAGCAAGTGATGCGGTTGGTATGGGATTGAACCTTAACATTAGGAGGGTGGTATTCTATAGTTTGTCCAAGTACAATGGGGACAAGATGGTACCTGTTGCTGCTTCACAGGTAAAACAGATTGCTGGGCGTGCTGGTCGGAGAGGCAGTATTTACCCTGATGGGCTCACAACCACTTTCTTGTTGGATGATTTGGATTATTTGATCCAGTGCCTTCAGCAGTCTTTTGAGGAAGCGAAGAAAGTTGGTCTATTTCCTTGCTTTGAGCAGGTGGAAATGTTTGCCAGCCAGTTTCCTGACCTTACTTTTAATGAGCTGCTGAATAAGTTCCGTGAAAACTGCCGCATCGACAATGCATACTTCATGTGCCACCAGGAAGGTATCAAGAAGGTTGCTAATATGCTTGAAAGCGTCCAGGGTCTCTCCCTCAAGGATCGCTACAATTTTTGTTTTGCACCAGTAAATATAAGGGATCCAAAAGCCATGTACCATCTTCTAAGATTTGCTACACATTATAGCCAAAGCCGCCGTGTTGGCATTGCAATGGGAATGCCAAAGGGTTCTGCGAAGAACGACACTGAGCTTCTTGACCTTGAGACAAAACATCAGGTTTTGTCGATGTATCTGTGGCTGTCACACCATTTTGAAGAAGATAATTTTCCTCATGTGCAGAAAGCTGAGGAAATGGCAAGAAATATTGCTGATTTACTTGGTAAGTCACTTGCCAAGGCATCCTGGAAGCCTGAATCAAGACAGCAAGCAAAGCCAAGGCGAGAACAAGAAGAGGAGAGCGCTGTGGAACATGCATCACATGATAATGCACAGAATGGTTCACAAGATGGTTATGGAAGTCCAATGTCGCATATCAAATCGTTCATGAGGTACAGATTCCAACCCATATGTTTCAAAGATATGCTGATTCAGCAGAAATACACATACATATTTTTCTTTCATATAGTTGAACATATGATGCTTTTGAAATAATAACTGTTCAATATATCAATTTTGTTTTTTTTTCTTATATGAACAAAATTGGTATGTTTGGTTAAATAACGGAGCTACTACATCGCTTCTGTGGAATTGTTTTATTGGACCCAAAAGGCCATCACCCCATAAACAACCACAATTAATAATATGAATCACACTGTCATGGCAAAATCAGAGCAATCCGTTCTATTTCATGACAGCTGTATTTTTGTGTGACGTCAATGGCATTCGGGTGCTGACAAAAGACACTGCTTTCATGTTCAAACTAAAAATATCATTATACCCCTACCAGAAAATATTTTTCTCGCTTGCATAATGTGTCCGCTGAGTCCTGACATGCCATGAAGAGCTGTGAATTTGTTTGCTCTTTTTTTTTTTGCTCATGCTAATTGCCATGTAATTGTTAGCAGCATGTAACTGTTTGTGACCAGTTTCTGATCGTGCTATTTTAGTAACTTTTGACTTATAAAGTTATATCGTTTTTTCCATCAGGAACTCCATAATGTTTGTTCAAGTTTCATGCCCTTATTCATTTTTTGTGTTGTCTAAAATAAATTGCAAAATCTGAAATAATCTACATTTTTTTTCACTTACCTTGTTCACTGATGTTTCCATGATTGATTGATTGATTGCATCTTGTAGTGTGACACTAGATCAGTATGGTCATGTTTCCTTTTTCATACTAGGTGTTTCCTTTTTCATATTAGGTAAGTTCCTCTGAAAATTAAAGTTCACCTAAGTTTCCTGTTCATTCAGAACTTTGCTTGTCATTTGCCTTTTTAGAATAAAGAATTTTCCAAGTTAGCTATCATATACTCCCTCCATCAAAAAAACATAAGCATTTGAGGATATATGTGACTAGTCCTAGTACAACGAAGCTGACAGAACCCATCTAACCCCTAATGCTTACATTTTTGGATGGAGGGAGTACATATATATTGATGTATTTGCAAATGTTGAATTCTCGTTCTCAAGGTTAAAAATTAGTGCCATGTTAAAAGGGGAAAAAGAAAAATATCACCTCGGATGATTGTGCAGTGGGCCCAGATTTTGCCAGTACTTGCATAATTTTGTTATTATGAAATTTTCATTGGTATGATTTTGGTTAGTTATGATAATATTGTTTCCTTTTTCAGGAAAAGACTGGATGGACCTAGCCCTAGCCAGGACCCTTCTTCCTCGAGCGTCGTGGCATGAATGACTTGTGATGTGGGCGATTCACCCTGACTGATACATGACATCGCGTGGAGCCAAGTGGTGCAGCTATTTTAAACCACTCATGAGTGGCAGTTCATCTATCAGTTCTGGTGGGCGATGGTTTGTTATGCTGGCTGAAGTTCGGAATTGACTGTATCCTCCTAATTAGAGCTAGCCGGCCAGGGGTGTGCTAACAGCTACGGAGTATGTTTTAGTGGCGCCGATTTATTGCACGAGAAGGATCTATCGACATGAATTAGTTCATCAGAATTAAGTTAGTATTAGTGTTTTCCTGATATGCTACAAGGAATTTTGGTAATAAGTAGCTGGGAGATTACAGAGCTTTTTTTTGGGTGACTATTCACTTAGTCTTAGGTGCCTTGGATGTAAGGGACTAGGGTACTTGGTCCACTGATTTTCGAAACGATAACAGATGTATAATTTTGTGCAACCTTCTCCCCTGAGTTTTCCGGTGCTTGTAAGTTTTTTCTTGCGCTTAGTGAATTGAGTCCTTTTTTTTAAAAAAAAAAGGTATAATTAGGTCCAGTTTGGTTTTAAGCCAAACTTTGGCCTGGTAATTTGAATAGTATTTACTTTATGTTTGGATTGAGGCCAAACATAGATATGCCTTAAAAAATTAGGTCACTTCAATAGTAAAGTAGACTATTTTGGCTTGGCTTTAATCCAAACATTATTTGGCCTTACCAAATATTGACCATGCCAAATTTTGGTATGGCCAAAAATTGTTAAGGCCAATTTTGGCCATAAACCAAACCTGGATGAAAAACGTAAGGCGTGCATGTATATGAAAAGGTCAGCATTTATAGATTTATGAACAACTAAGCCAACAACACGTATGTTTAGCATCGGTGTATTTGAAAGTGCTCTTAAGTGATGTTAATTTTGTAATTGTTGATGGTGAAATAGCTAGGAATCAAAGCTTAATGTTAAAGGGACTCCCCTAATTTTAATTATTGTGTCAACAGCCAATACGACTTGTACTTTAACGGATGGAGCATGGGCTAGAAAAAGGATATACGCCGTAGAAACAATGATACATTTCAGTTTCTGAATTCTGATGGTCATCCAAAATCTGAAATAGATTTATTAGCAGAGAACCTCAGTACAATTTAGCCCATTAGGCCTTCAAGACATCTCGTACACGAAGCCCCAGAAGAAAATCAAGCCCAACCTGACTCAAAACAGCGAATCTCCACACGCGGCCCGGTATAAAAGGGCTCGCAGCATACACGCACCCTCCGCCTCCGCTCCGCACTCCTAGTCCCCCGCCTCCTCTGCGCCGTCGGCTGCCTCCTCCCCGCTCATCGGCAGCTGCAGCGGCAGAGGCAGGCGACCTAGCCGGGGAGCAAAAGCCCTAGAGCTCGCGGAGGGTTTATCACGCCGGCGATGGCGACGGCGGAGCAGAAGGGGAAGAAGCCGAGGACCGACGGCGAGGAGTGCGACCTCCTCGACGCCGCCCTCGTCGCCTCCATCGAGAAGCTCCAGGAGATCCAGGACGAGATCGAGAAGGTGAGTCTGCGTTTCTCCTCTGCCTGCGACTAGAGGTTTCCGCCGGACCCTCTATCACCGGCCTTTTTTTTTTCCTGGTGTGGGGTTTTGGGGTTTCGGAGCTCTCTGGCACAAGACGGCGTGGGACTTTAGGAATATTCCGCCCCCGATTCTGTTCTGTGCGATATGGTTTCGGTGTGGAACATCTGGTGAATGGTTGGTTTACTGTGCCTGGGGTTAGAGATATGGTTTGGGAAATTTGGGTTGAAAAGGTCGAAAGGAGGGTTTTCGACTTTCATGTTCTTTCTATGGCTCAAGCTGAAACATCAGTGTCATGCTAGATACTGGTGTTTGGTCTGCTTGGAGGACTGTTTGCGTGATCTCGTATTCTTGTGGAATTGTGGGCAAGTAGATGACTGTGTGTTTTCGGTATCAGATACTTAAAATTCACTTGACTGTGACTGTGAGCTTATACTCATTGAATTGTCGACATTTACTATAGATTTGGCTACAGTTAAATACTTCTGAGCACTTTGAGATGCATCTGGCGAAGAGTACTGGTTTAAGAGCAGTTAGTTTCAAAAGTTTTGTCATTTTCAACATAGAGGTTGTAAGGCTTCAAAATGCGGTCAGAAATGCTTTAGGAAACTCAATATTGTTGTCCCTGTTAAGTTCCTCTAGCAATTGAAATTACTTTTGTTATGTAATGGCGGAACTGTAAAAGATAAATTGGGTGCTCCATGTCCAGAATTTCCATTTTTCACACAAAGCTAATGAATTCCAATGCCTTTTTTTTTTCTGGAATGAGAAAAATTCTTGCATGACTTGCTCCATGTTTGCTTTATCTGCGCAACATTGCACGCCAGATGATTCTACTACCACCAGATATTGTGCCTTATGGCTTCATCCTGTCTATAACATACCAAGTCAATCTTTGATTCCGGATTTTTGTTTGATGTTTTATAATTACACCATTCCATAAATTCTGGTATCAGGTTTGGTGATTTGAATAGCATAGTCTTGTTTTTTTTAATCTGTGCAAGTAATGATGCAATCTCTAAACTTGTACTGCTACTGAGGCGTTTCTTTCCAAAAATGTCGTTTGAGTAACAGCAATTCCAATTTACTGAAGCGTTTCTTTCCAAAATTGTTGTTTGGGTATCGACAATTCCACTGTCATAAGTTGATTGGCTCCGATATAATCAGCTGGATTTAGTTTTGAATGTTAGGATATTTATTCATCATTTTCATTGCATTAACTGTTTGTAGGTTAATGAGGAAGCATGTGATAAAGTTCTGGAGTTGGAACAGAAATACAATGAAGTTCGTCGACCAGTTTATGTTCGCCGGAATGAAATTATCAAGCAAATTCCGGACTTCTGGCTGACAGCAGTATGCAATATCTTTCTATAATGGCTTTTATTTCATGCTCTTTTTTGCTAAAATTGATGCTTTGATTAAAACCTTTCATCGACTTACTAATTGTGCTATCCACTGTTCACCTTGCAGTTTCTTAGCCATCCTGTGCTTGGTGAACTATTAACTGAAGATGATCAAAAGGTACCTTTCTTTTGTGGATGACTAACATTAACTTTGATATACCTTGAACTTTTAGGAGATTTGCATAAAGAGTAGTAGAGAGTGCTAAAGGACGGAAATTCAATATTCTAAATGGTCCTATCGGAGCAATCAACATAATGAAATATATTAGTGAAACTATGTTGTGAGCTTTCTTATTTTCTATTGTAGATTTTCAAACACTTGGAATCTATCGATGTGGATGATTCGGAAGATATCAAATCAGGCTACTCCATTACTCTCGTAAGGTTCTTTGCACCGGTGCAAGATAAAATTTTCTTATTTCTTTTACTGTGTTTACAATTGTTTGTCATTGACTGTAGACATTCTCTCCCAACCCATATTTTGAAGACACAAAGCTTACAAAAGTATATTCGTTTAGTGGCGATGAAGTGCTCAAAGTAAAGGCTACCTCCATCACATGGAAGAAGGGAATGGTATGCACCCTTTTGATCGATCTAGGTGTTCCTTTGCTATGCTTCTGCAGAGATAACCTAATAATATTTTTAATTGTGCATTTAAGGATATTGCCAATGATGGTGCCTACACGAAGAAAGGGGACAAGCGGATATTAATTGATGAAAGGTTGCTATTTCTTCAAGGTTTTCTTGTTTTCTTCTACTTGGAATTTGGAAAAAATTGTAGGGATCTTCTATAAGCAAGTAGTCTAAGCATGCTAGCTTTATTTCATTGTTTCCATTATTCCAGATAAACCTGCTAGTTATAATTCTTGATATAATTTGATTAGCAACTGCCAACAGCCCAAGATATGAGACATGACTGTATATGCTAGTTTTGTTTCTTGATATAAATTTGTACCTAACTAGCAACTGCTGAAGGCACAAGATAATATTTCTTTTTACTGTTTTAGTTATTATCATATGGGCTATCTTTTTTAGGTGGTGCGGTGGAGACTTTCTGCCATGTACCCATTGGTTGCTTCAATATAAATAGGATAGCCTGTTTTTTTTATTTGTCACAAGTGGGTTCTTGGCAGTAAAGTTGTTAACACGCCATCATTTTCCTTCGCAGTTTCTTTACTTGGTTCAATAGTGAAAAGAACAGAAGTTTTGCTCATGGAGCTATGGACGAGGTATAGTCGTCCCAGTGACTTGTGCTCCAGATTATTTCAAAAACTTTGAATTATCTGAAGTTTTAACACCAAAATTTAGAAAATTCTTATTTTTCTCTATGAAGATGTTCTCTGAGAGCTTTATTTGCACAGGTGGGAGATATCATCAGGGAAGATCTGTGGCCTAATCCTTTGAAGTACTTCAACAATGTTAGTCCTTCTATTGTGATAAGTGGTATATTTTATTTTTGTTGTATGTACTAATATCATGTCATCTCAAACATCTCATTTGCAGGAATTTGAAGAAGAATTTGAACTGGTGGATGAAGATGACGAGGTAATCCTTGACATTTGCAAATACGAATGTATGATAGTGGTGCACAATGGTTACTCTCAGTACAATACTGCATGGCATATTTTCTTATCCTGGTGACATTTTAACTTTTCAGTAAGGTTATTTTAGCAATTTTTTATTGCACTTAACTGCTAGGTGAACTGTTATTGTTTAACTTTAACAATTGTATAACTGGTATTTATCCTTCACTTCCAACATTTTTAGGGATTTGATGACGACGGTGATGATGATGAGGAAGACCAAGGCGAAGGAGAGGAGGATGGAGAGGAGAACTGAGCTCCTTTCATGTCGGATTCAATTGGCTTGGAGAACTTTTGTCTGCAGAAAGCGGAGACCGGGCCTTCTGGGGCTGAAACAACAAGGCGTCCCCTTTTGCGGTGTTGCTCGACATAGCTTAGCTGGCGTTGTAGGGACGTTTCCTTAAAACTTTAATCTATGGAGAAAAAACTCAAAACACTTGGAATTCAATATATTTTTTGGATGTGATGAAAGTGTGTAGCCTGTTGTTTGGAAGTGCTAATTTAGCTTTTGCCCTTATGTCTGCCATTGGCCTCTTTCGCTTTCTGAATTTTCTGCGCTTCGTAACTGAAGCATGCACAGTTTACAAGCTGAACATATTTGATAATACGAAATTTAGAAATGCTTACTACTTTATGCTCTGGTTCTGAATCGAAGAACTGATTGTAAGGCCTGTTTGGGGTGTAATTTCTCTCGAGTTTTCTCGCAAAAAAAAAAGAAAGAAAGAAAGATTCTCCCAAGTTTTGCAGGAAATAGCAACAGAAACAGCGCCAAAAGGCCGAGGGCCCGGCCTGCGCCGGGTGAGAGATGGGCTCGGCACCAAACTTTACAACTCTATCGGACGTGCGGCCCGGCCTGCGACAGCGCGTACCCGTTCCCTGCGGCGCCGCCACGGCCGGAAGGAAGCAAAGCGACCGGAACTAGTACCAAACCGCTCGGCGTAGCATCCACGCAGGGGAGAGAAGGGAGGCCCGCGCCGGCGCGTCGGCCGCAGCGCTGCGCGTGAGATCGACGCGCGGCGATTTCGCCACCCTCCCTATAAAGTGCCTCCCTCCCCGAATCGCGAATTCGCGACCCCGCTCCTCCACCTTCTCGTACGCTCCGGAAGCTTCATTTCGTTGTGCGGTTTTTGTTTGGTTGATTTCGCTGCGGCGGAGGGGGCTTCACTACACTGGAGCGGGAGATGTCCGGCGAGAGCTGCGTCGCGCGGCCGCTGTTCGGCGGCGCCATCACCAGCACCTTCCCCGTCCGGTTCCAGGCACGTAGCCCCTCCTCGGCCTGCCCCGCGGCGAGGCAACGGCTTCTCGTTCTAGTTCCTTCCTTCCCCTTTGTTTTGTTTGGTTGTTTACGCCCGTTTTGGTTGTTTGGACAGGATGTGAGCGACATCAGGGATGTACCCGACCATCAGGTATGTGTGCTCTGCTCCCGATCGTGATGCTGCGTTTGGTTGGGTTCGGGGAATTGCTTCCGTGGCTGATGGGTGTGCTTGCTTGGTCTGGTGCGCAGGAGGTGTTCGTTGACCCGGCCCGCGACGAGAGCCTCATCTTCGAGCTGCTCGACCTCAAGGGCGAGTTGGAGGACGGCGGCAGCGCGCTCTGGTTCCTGCGCGACATCGCCAACGAGCAGGACGCGGGGGACAACTTGGTGAGGATAGCCTATTGGGCTTCAATTATACTACTTCGCCATACATTCGTGACTTTTTGTGTTAGCGATTCGATGGTTTGTGCCTTTAAACCCGTGTAAAATTCATGTTTATTGGCTAGGTGGTCGAGCATTCTGGGACGCTCGAGCTTGCTGGCCTGCGTTTGGGAGATGCTCCTGCAGTTGCTGGAACTGCAGTCGGTCAGTTGGTAAGATTATTTATTGTTGCGCTTTTGCCATCTTAGATTACCCTTCTTCTTGCGATAAATCAATCTCCAGCCGATTAGATTATTTCCTGCTCTTCCATCAATTACAACACAATAGTACAAGATTGCTGGAGTTGTGTTGGTGCAGGTAGTCATAATTCATAGCGGCATGGGTGCACATTACAGAGGAAGGATGAAACAGATTTCATTAGCAGTTGGCATGCCTAAGAAAAATAAGTATGATGTATGGATAAATATTAGGGCCCCTTTTAGATCATAGTGCTAAAGTACATGTTAGGTTCTACATCTTTCTCTTTCCAAATAAGAAGTGATGGAGACATCTAAGTGGAAAACAAACTATTCTTAGTTTGGGAGAAATTAATGGTCAAGGGCTTATCTTAACAGAAATAAATCCATGAAACATTATGATTTGTGTAATGTTACTGCACTGTGTATCATGGTTTTGTTGATCAAAATTTATATCATGATTTGTTAGTCAAACTATGTATCATGGTTTTATTAATCAAACGTGTACTATGATCTATTATTCAAACTGTATGCCATGTTTTTATTTAACTCTGACAATTCAATTCATCAATGCACATCGATACTTAGGAACTTTATATATGCTGTATAATTGACACTGGATGGTAAATTGAGCAAGAAAATGCACTTCAAAATCTCATGCTTAACTTTCTGGTTTTCTGTAGGCTGTCTCAAAAGGAAGGCAAGGTCGAGAAGCACAGAACATCCTTCGAGTGAGTGCAACAATTTCTTATTTAATTTAGTATAACAGAATTTTTTTGAAATATTGAC
The DNA here is from genome assembly GCA_000325765.3 of Leersia perrieri. Lineage (NCBI taxonomy): Eukaryota > Viridiplantae > Streptophyta > Magnoliopsida > Poales > Poaceae > Leersia > Leersia perrieri. The sequence continues at coordinate 12,915,249 of CM002482.1, read as the reverse complement.
TCTTCAAACTGAGTGCTGGATTACCTCTTGCAGCAATACTTGGCCAACATACGCCTCAAGAATGCAGCGACTGATGTAGTTATCACTGCATATGAACCACTACTGATAAAGTAAGCCTAGTAGATCCCTATGACATATACTTTCTATTAGACATGTCCATTCCTATTATTCTGTACTTCAGCAAGGTGAAAAGCTTTTGGATTTCCCATCACAGATTCTAATATTTAGTGCCATCTGTTGGTCGGCTAATATTTAATTATGTGTTAATAACTATGTTTCTCGGTGACAGATTCCTTTCAAAATAATTGTTGCAAGTTGCATCTTGACATGTTGTAGACTTGTAGTGTGTCATGATCTTGTTCTGTTGTATCTTGACAAGTTTGTAGTGAGTGTTATTAATTGTTTGGTGACATATGCTTACTGTTTAGTAACACCTGTGCTTATAAATTGAAAGAGCCTCTATTGTGTTCTTGATATTTAAATTTTCTCGGCACACTGAATGCAAGGCAGCTAAAAAGATCAAAAATAGTAGTTTGAAGTTCAATGCTGATAGATGGCATAATATAACGTTAGATCGTTGGAGGTTAATCAAAACGACTTGTCTGCTCATCTGTATCAAAGTTCATGGCATAGTCCTGCATTTATTAATTTCTTTTCTGTAATTTGACATTTTGTTTTTTGTTGTTTGTGTTGCTGTTTCCATTCAGCCCCTTGAGTGAAAGCGCGAGGGCAGTTGCTGCCGGTCTAGCAGTACCTGCTGAACAAGCAGGATGCTTGCCAATGTCTGAGGTCTTCAAGCTCGCTGTGATGAACTTCAATGTCCTCAACTGGAACCTTTTCAATGGCAGCACTTGAAACAGGGCTGTGATGAACTTCAATGCCCACGACTGGAGCCTTTTCGATGGCAGCACTTGAAACAGGGTGGATCGCAGGGATTTTCCTTGACCTAGTATTGGAACATCATTTTAGATCATCAACATTCGTTTTGTTAATATAGTGTTATCAGCAGAGTAGCAGGCCCCTGTTGAACTTTGAACTTCAGTATGTCATGTTAGCTTCAGGAATTTACTCAATTTGCTCATGATAGTTAATAAGTACTACTAAATCAGTAGAGAGTTCGGTGTATCTACCAAGTTAGCTACGAGTTTCTGGACTTTGTCATTACATCATTTGAGTTGACAGGTTCGAAAAGTTCATCCTGAAATCAATTGGATTTCATCTTATAAAAAAATCAGTTGGATTTCTGGAAGGAAAAATGTCGTCCTCTCTGCATTGTATGGACTGGAATATTTGTCCTACACAGTACCATATATTCTTCATCCCTTGCTCATTGCAACAGGCGCCAAGGATCCAGGATGATGAACATGTGAACTATGATATCCAAAATGAATACGACACACGTTGATCATGTCATCACCCGTTTGGATTGGGGCAATTATATTCAGCCATTCATTGCACATCTGACGCATCATTTCGTGATTTGTGGTAGGATCTTGCACTCTCTCTCTGTTCACCGTTAAATTTTGCAACTGAAGGCAGTCTAGCTCCTAATTCATTTGGGTATTTAAACTCCCTGTGAGTTTTATCTTTGAAAAAGATACCGTTTACATTTCATCATCATGTTCTATGTTAATTAAGATTCATGCATCACAGAAAAACAAATAAAAAAGGGGTCCCCGACAAGCTGACAATCTATACCAGAGACTGGCAAGCGGTAGTATATATACTGTATTACACATGAACATTACACAGCGTCGCGATTTCCATTTGCCGGAAGTCGATAATAATCCGTGCCGGACAGTGAAAAATCAGAGGAAGAAGGGAAGAAAAGGAAAGAAAGAAACAAGAAACTGTGTCGGGTGCTCGAAACTTCGAATTCTCATTACAAAGGATCGAGAAGAAGAGGATGAAGTCTGGGGAAAATTTTGGAGCGAACAGGTGGAGTTACAAAGGCAACAGCAGCAGCAGCGTCTAAGTTCACTTCCATTGGTTGGCAACAATGTCAGCGAGGTCGACGACCCTCTGCGAGTACCCCCACTCGTTGTCGTACCAGGCGATGACCTTCACCATGTCGTCGCCCATGACCATGGTGAGCGACGAGTCGATGCTGCAGGACACGTCGGAGCACCTGAAGTCGACGGACACGAGCGGCACGTCGCACACCTCGAGGATGCCCTTGAGCTCGTTGGCGGCGCTGTCGCGGAACGCCTGGTTCACCTCCTCGGCGAGGGTCTTCTTGGACACCTGCACCACGAGGTCGACCACCGACACGTTCGGCGTCGGCACACGGAGCGCGATCCCGTTGAGCTTTCCCTTGAGGTTGGGGAGCACCAGCGCCACGGCCTTGGCCGCGCCGGTGGACGTCGGCACGATGTTGAGCGCCGCCGCACGCGCGCGCCGGAGGTCACGGTGGCTCGCGTCGAGCAGCCTCTGGTCACCGGTGTACGAGTGGGTGGTGGTCATCGTCCCCTTGATGATACCTGCGCCATTGGTGCTACTCCATCAGGAGACAAACAAATTGTTGCTACATCGGTGCGCGCGCGCGTGTGTGTGTGTGCACGTACCGAATTTCTGGTCGAGGATCTTGACGAAGGGGGCGAGGCAGTTGGTGGTGCAGGAGGCGTTGCTGATGATGGGCTCGTCGGGGCTGTACTGGTCAGCATTGACACCGACGACGTAGGTGGGGATGTCACCCTTGCCAGGGGCAGTGATGAGCACCTTCTTGGCTCCAGCCTGGATGTGCTTGCCAGCGCCGTCACGGTCGACGAACACACCCGTGCCCTCGATGACGAGGTCGATGCCGAGCTCGCCCCACGGCAGGTTGGACGGGTTGCGGTCGGACACGACCTTGATCACCTTGCCGTCGACGGAGATGGCGTTGTCACCCTCTGGCTTGACGTCGGCGTCGAAGATGCCGAGAGTGGAGTCGTACTTGAGGAGGTGCGACGCCTGCTTCACGCCTCCGGTGTCGTTGATGGCGATGACGTCGAGCGGCGAGCTGTCGCCGCGCCCGTGCCAGCACCGCAGGAAGTTGCGCCCGATGCGGCCGAACCCGTTGATCGCCACCTTCAGCTTCGCCTCCGTCGGCGCCCGCCTCGCGCCGCCGCTCGTGCCGACCTGCGCTCCGCCGCAACACAAACATCACCACCGCGACACACCCCTCGACGCAACCAAATTTCACATCACATTGCTTCACGCACATACCGCGTGGGTCCTGAAGGAGACGGCGGACACGAAGTCGTCGGAGTAGGCATTCCGCCGCAGCGGCAGCGACGCCGAGCTCCTCAGCCCGGAGAATTCTGACAAGCCGCCTCCCTGCACACACAGAGACACCAGACACGAACCTTACAGAACGATTCTTGCAAACAAGACACGAGCAGGTTAACTGACCAAACTTACCTGGAGTGGCACGGTGGTGGCGGAGAGCATGGGCGACGCCATGTCCGACGATCAGATCAAGAAGAATGCAGCAGCAGCAAGCTAGGACGGCGAGGGTGGGGAGTGTGTATATATCAGTTTGGGATTGGGCGCGTCAGGGGTTTGTGGTGGGCGAGGCAGCGAGGTGCAATCGTGAGGCCCGGATTGGACGAGAGATGAGATTTCGGATAGCCCAATGTATGGCTCCCAGCGTTCTTGCACACCCATCCCGGCACCACACAAACACACACACACACACGACACATCTCGCCGTTTAGTTAGGCTGCTCCATCCATTATTCCATTATTATGCGTCCGCGGTTTTTCTCTTGTGGTGATTCTTGTCGCGGTGAAGAGCTGTGTGTTTCGGACTTTCAGGTAGTGATACTGTACACACGCTATACAGTACTGCACGAGAAGCTGGACGACTCTGCGACACTGGCAGCGATAGCTACGCAGTTGATGGATGGATATTCGGCGTTCGATTCTGTCATTCTGAGGTGGACGAGATCGCTTTCAGAGGTAAAAATGCCAAGGGTGGCTGTTCGTGGGCAAATCGCTAGCTCTTGCGAATGTGATATTGGAAGATTGCGTCGGTAAACGATGGGCAAGGGAGCCAGGAAGCCAGGATTTGCGAGCTGTGGTCGCGCGAGCTCGCGCCGGATGAAATGCAGCTTGCGGTCGCCCTTGTCCCAATCCAATAGTCCATGAGTCCAGTGTCCGGGGATACTCTGTTTTTCTGAGGTCTGGAGTGAGCTAGTGTCCACGTCGCTCTCCGGTCTCGGCGTAAGTACTACTCCCTCCCTCCATTCTATAATATAAGGCGCGGTCAAACTTGACACAATCTTCAAAAACTAATTTTAAGATCCAATATTTTATATATTATAATTTTTTATTTAAAAAAGTGGATTTAAATGTCATTTCAATGATGTTATTTTTATCTAATAAAGTTTAAATAACAATAGACTAATTATTGGTCTAATACTTGAAGAGTTGAACGTGCACGCCTTATATCATAGAACGGAAGTAGTAACTAGTGGCGTTCTTACGTGAAATTACGGGTCTTCAGATTCATATGGCGCCCGGGTGCCATTATCTTGCGTTGGTCCGTAGGGAATACTAACCTTGATAACATGGTAGAAATGTCTATTTTACTTCAAAACTATTAAAACCTATTTACATTGAAATGGTTTTATTCAATGTGGCAATGTCACGCAATGCTGAAATTGTTTCTAGATTCAAATTCAGGATTACACTTTTCTTAGGAATAAACACCTGCGGTGCTGCGAGTCTGTGATCTGTGACTTGTTTGCTTTGGCGCCATATAGGTTCCGCACATCAATGATAAGAAAAGAAAGTGTGACAGGATTGTCTATTACTAGTTGCTAAGCAAAGTTTGGCTCAATCTTCCTATCCAAACCTTATACCTGAATGTTACTAGCAGCTTATACAAGATTGTGGGCTTATCCAACTAGATCGGCCTTTATCTCCTAGCAATACAAATGCCATCCTTGATGAGCCACCGCAATCTGAACAGAGACGAGCCACACAGAGTCACGGCCCACACATATCTTGGAGCAGTGCACAGGCTTGTCGGCCTCATCAATCCCCCAGCAATACGATGTCTCTTTCGGCCTTTCCCTCGCCGCTGCGCGCGTCCCACGTGCTCGTGGGCCGTTGCGCGTTCGAATAACACCCACAGGCCACAGCCCAACATCGTCATCGCCATTCTGCCCCTAATCCAGTCAGTAGTACTAGACCTCTTGATTTCCCCTTTTGATCGTACCCAAAAGCAGCCACACTCCCCGCAAAAAGAAAAGAAAGCAGCCAGTCGTTCGAAGTTCTCGTAAGCATTTTTTAACTAACCACAAGCTTGGTTTCATTATCTAAAAACCTCAAACATGCATGATACATGGTTCAAGCCTTCAAGGAGCAACGATGAATGTACTACTAGTATACTGATAAGCTTCACGGTTAGCATGTGCCCCAAGAATTATTTATCCATACTTGGCAGCACGGAATCTTTCTGGAACTGCGCCAATGACCAAGCTAGAGCCAAAACGTTACTCCTACCGCACACCCTGCGCAAATTCTGCCACAGCACTTGAGCTCCAAACCAACCAACCGCAACCGTGCCGTGTGTGAACCGAGCAGCGCGAGGCGAACAGGTTCCCGGCGCCTTTGAATCCCGGCGGCCGCGCAGCGCACAGCGCTCCAGGCCGGCTGCGCGCACGCGGAACACGGACAGATTCCAACCGCGCGCCAGCATCTCCGCTCCTGCGTGACTGCCGCTGCAACCTGCAACTGCAAGGGCGGACGTACGCGCGCCCCCACCGGCCGGCCGCCAGGTGGGTCGGCCTGCCACGGCACGCGCGGCTGCCGCCGCCCGGAGCGCGGCGCGGGTACGGACGGTGGTGTGGCGCACTGGCGCTGCCCCGAGCCCATCTGCACCCCACGTGACAGTGTGCACAACCGGGACGGCGGGACATGTCACGGCTAACTCTGGGCTTACCCGGGTCGGATCGCATCGGACACACTCGGACGCGACGCACCTCGGTCGGTCTCGGGCCCTACCGTGGACTACTTGGTCACATCACTGACTCAACGACCCAGTCACTCCCTCCCTCCCCCGGCTCGTGCCAGCCACAGCCACCATCATTCGTCCATGCGATGCTCCACCCTGATGTACCCAGGCCCTTTCTGTCACTCACCGCCTTACCGAGCAGCCTTTTCGTTCGTGGGTCTGGCTCGACTGTTTGTTGACATGAGAAGCAGGATTGGCCAGGCCCATGCATCATACTATCCCGGAGTTAACTCTGGCTACGTACAACGGTACACGCCCTTTTGTTCTGCGCGGTGTGACCCTACACGGTGGTACTTTGGAATCGTACGTGACAATAGATGAGGAACTTTACTTGGCCAGTATTCAATCCGGTCTCTCTTCACACCGGAAGATATAGCAGTATATGGGCACATGAACTGCTCAGGGAAGTAGTTATGACATCTTCATGTTTAAACGCTGCATGTACAATTGAATGATCGAGCTGCCCGTTATGGTGCTGGGCATACTATAATTATGCACGGGTGGATCGTGTGAAGAGTAGGAGTCGGAGGCCACTAGCTTTATGCGAATTTAACAAGTAACAACGTACGGCAGCATTCACTTATACGGGTATGTTTCTCTTGTCTCAGGAAAGGAGCCGACTAGACACCGGTGTGTCCGTGCCTCGCCCCATAGCGTGCGCCGCCCCGATCTTTTCGAAACCCCCGTGCTCACATGAGATGACGAGACCATATAGCGCAGAGTGCACGTCGCTCAGTGCAACCTACGAAACGCCGGTACCAAGACCTAAGACCTGTTCAGATTGTTGTCATTCTCAACCATTTTAAACTTTGGAATCGTCAAAATTTTGGCAAGTTGCCAAATATTGATAAATATAGAACCTTCTCCTCACACTAAACACTACCACCACCTCCTTACCAAATACCAAATTTTGGAAAGTTTTTTTTTTTGCAACAAACTGAACAGGCCCTAAATATTATACCTTTGTCTGTTGATACCCAAGGCCCGGTTCGCCGCAGGCCCACAGCATGTTTGACAGGAAAGCAAACTATTTTTTCTCTGGCAAAATTTACTAGTCCTACGAGACATTCAAAATGTATAGTCTTTGATATTAGATACTCAAAGAAACTTGTCTTTGATAGAAGTCATTGAAAATTTGGAATAATTTACTGCAAGACACTAAAACCATTGAAATAATATTATTTTATTAAAAAAACTAAAAGGGTGTATAAAATGTCTAATCTACCCCTCTACTTTTTACTCTCCTTTTATCATACTCTTTTGTGTATACCGGTGTCATTGACACTTTCGTTGCTGATGTTGGCTGACATCTTCCACGCTGTCAACCATGTCTCGTCCTTACAACTGTTATGTCGTAGCAAGAGTGTGACTAGTAAGACTAACGCATAGGCGACAATACGAGAGAAAAATAATCACTTAACAAACTAAATAGGACATTAAGGTGATCATTTTGTAGTGTTCTCTCTCAAAACAAACTTGGATATATTCTAACGGTGTTAGTGTCTAGCATCACAAACTTTTGACGTGTTATAGCAAAGACAAGTTTTTTAAGTGTCTCGTAGCAAATACCATAAATTTTGAGTGTCATGTAGACAATTCTGCCTATTTTTATAGTCACGCTTTCTGAACTGCTAAATGACATGTTTTTTAAACAATGGCACAAAAGTTATTTATAAATCAAATTAATTTATTTTCAAATTTAAAATAGTTAATACTCAATTAATAATGGACTAATTAAGGTTCATCCCTGTTTTTCGTGCAGAAACAACCAAACTGCATGTTGGCAGTATCTGACACACAGCTTAGGCTAGGGAAATACCTGTTGTTTATCAATTGATGCTTGTGATTACCTCATTGATACCATGCCACTCTTGGAGAACCTCCCTGACGACAAGCCATGATGACCCCTAATGGTGAGACGTAGTAGCAAATAACTCGAGCCTGGTGTTCTATGGTAGATTTAAGCTTGGCTCGAGCCCAACCAACTCGAGTCCGGGTCTATGGTCAAACTCGCGAGCTTCGTCGAGCTGGTAAAAGCTTTACTGTGTTTTTTTATTGTTTGTTTAATAAATTAATAGGTTAAATTTGTTTTTTTATGTGTGTCCACATGACTTATTATTGTGTGTTAATATTGTACATTTTACCCTAATTCTTTTTTTTTATTCTTTACTTAATAGGATTGTGAAGAAATTATTTTTTCAACAATAAATTATATTGAAAAAATATATTTTACTAGTAATAAGGCAAACTCGATAGTCGAGCTCGAACCTAGCATGCTTGAAAGCTCAAAGATTTTTTAGGCTCGACTTGAGCTTGTATCGAGCCCAAGCCTAGACAGATAGGCTCGCTCGAGCTTGGCTCATTGAAATCCCTAGCTATAGGGACACTCTCCTTCCCCATTCCCTTCCCACATGGCACAACCGCTAAGGACGACGCCATGTCGAAAAAGGCGACTACTTTCTCAGTGGAGGATGATGTCGACTATTGAGGTAGACCCTGTCAATGTTGTAACCACAAGAGACTAGCTGTGGCTCGACATGTTTGCTAGCAAGGCAATCGTTGTGTAACACTTCGACAACCACACCGTTAATAACATCTCGCCACTCGCTTCCTCACTGTGTTCTTCAAGGTCGAGGTTGTCATCATGATGTGCAAATAGAGCACCTACTTCGGGAGTGGCACGATCGAGGAGCTTCTGCTTCTTGTTGCAGCGCACGCCAGCCAGGGCAATGTCGCCGCCGCCACTAGAATTGGTCCTCACCAATGTCCTCCCTAAGCCTCTACAACCTAGGCCCTGTCCGACCAACCCGACCCAAAAAATCTCAAGTCTAGCTTAACCTGACGATGCACAGGCTGGCTCGGCTTAAGTTTCTCGTCCCGAAACCCCAAAAATCATGGCCCCGCCCAATATAGGTCGGGCTCGGACTTTTTTTTGGCCGGGTTTTTTCTAGGCATGGGCCAGCCTGTGTTTTGAACAGGTTTGGTCTTCCCTATCTTCAACACCTCCTACCTTCTAACCCACTTGCCTCCCTCATCCCAACCATCGAGTTTGTTTGCTACCATCCTCCACCCTACGTCTCGAGCGTTGTCCCCTCGCCGCTTTACCATCCACTTGTTGCGCCTTACATCCCATGTTTGACCTCTACCTACGATCTTCCATCTAGGCCTGAAAAAATTCCTCCATTCCATCTCCTAGCCCCATTCTACCCTGAACCCTAAACGGTTGGGGCAACCGTTTCCTTGCTGAAGATGGAGAAGGATATCAGGATGAATCTTGGAGCAGATCTGACGGTCTAAATTTTGAAGGAAAAGGAACTCCCTCCCCTCTTGTCAAATAAAAGTTAGCAATTTCGTTAAAGATAAGACTCTCGCAAAATAAAGACTGCACCGTCCAGTTGTTTCTTTCTACGATTAGTTCATCGAGGAACTAAGGCCGCATTTAGATTCAAAAAGAATCTTGTCCAAAAATATCACATCACTATTTAAACACACATTTGAAGTATTAAACATAGACTAATAATAAAACAAATTACATATTCCGACTGTACACCGCGAGACGAATCTTTTGAGCCTAATTACGTTGTGATTAGCCATAAGTGTTACAGTAACCAACATGTGCTAATGACGGATAAAAATTCGTCTCGTAGTGTACAGTCAGAATATATAATTTATTTTGTTATTAGTCTACGTTTAATACTTCAAATATATGTCCAAACATTGATATGACAATTTTTTGTCAAACTTTTTTTTTACAACTAAACGCAGCCTAACAGAAATATAATGTAGGTACCTAGATATCATGCATGATACTGATCTTTCTAGGGTTAGTTCGCCCGGTCCACGGTAGACTTACAGCGTCAGCGTGTCATCCTCTGGCACAAGCTTAAGCTATCCAACAGGAGAGCGAGACGGCGAGCCAGAAACGCAATTGCCGAACCGGCAGGTCGGCAACCGTACGGAATGGAATCCAAGTCACGAAACTGTTCGATCGATCTAACGTGACCAGAGCTGGGCCACCCTTGACCGAAGCCTCCGTGTCCCGTGACCGCGCACGCGCGCGTGCTCACGAGTCACGACCCGTCACCCGCCTCGCCGTGAACTTTTTTTCGCTTGCGGCTTTGCCCATCGCGCCATCGGACATTTTGCCAGCCACCACACGTATACGGCGCGGAGGCGAGGTAGCAGCAGCATACACCGCCCGCGTCGCCGCGTTGTTCGTGTCGCGCTCGCGCGGGGGTAATAGCATGTGCCGCGGCCTAGAGATTCACGCTTGGCGTTTGCGGTTTCCCCTCGGTTTTTGAAGTCCGGGCGGCCGGGGCCGTTCTCGTCGGGCTACGGCCACATTGTTTAACCGGCGCGGGCGCGCGGCTGCTTCATGGAGACAGAAAAAATGCACCGGCAAATTGTGGCCTGTGACTGCGTGCGTCCTCCTTCCACGTTCTCGCCATCCTGTTCCCCGGAAATGCCCCAATCATTTGCGGCGCGCATTGGGCACCCCCTCCCGTTCTAACCCTGCACTGTACTGTCTACTGCCAATCTTTTTCAAGACAAGACTTACAATTTGGCCAAATTGACCTTCTAACAAGTGTATTGTAGTAACCGGCAGTTTCATTTTAGCTTAATCCAAGCATGTTCAAGTTGTATAACTTCAGAGCCAGCTAATAAGCTGCACCAGAAGAGACAGAGGCAACCGTGCAGCAGCAAGAGCAAGGAGGATACAGACATGTGACACGCTCAAATTACTAGTATGTGAGTCACAGCTTGGCGTCATGCCGTCATATGTCTGTTTCGCTTGGTCGGACCGCCGGAGTGGTCCACTGCAGCGTGTGCATGCAAGGCTGCGTCGCTTCGCCATGGAAAGTGCTCCCTCTTCCGCAGGCTGGTCCCTAACCTGGAGGTCCTGGACGGAAGCTGCCTAGCCATGGAAATGGAGGACAATTCCGATTGCGTTGTTAAGCTACTAATAGCATCTATCCCCTTCGAAAGAAAACAAATCAAAGATAGTTAACTCGCCGAGCAAAGCATCCCCGTTTCCCTGCGAGGTGTCTCCGTGTCTCCTTTGCATCCATTCACACGTACTCCGTATGGAGTAATCATACTACAATTCCTTTATTTATTTCAAGGAGACATTGCAGTTGTTGGGTATCTTGCGTCGTAGTTTAAATTTTTTTCAAAAACATCATATCAAATCTTTGAATTCATGCATGATGTATTAAATATAGATAAAAAATAAAACTAATTACACAGTTAGGTTGTAAACGACGAGACGAATCTTTTAAGCATAATTACGTCATAATTAGCCATAAGTACTACAATAATTCATATGTGCTAATGATAGATTAATTAGGCTCAAAAAATTCATCTCGTGGTTTCCAGGCTAGTCGTGAAATTAGATTTTTCATTCGTGTCCAAAAACCCCTCTCGACACCTGGTCAACGTCTGATGTGACGTCCAGTTTTAAAAATTTTTGGAAGTACCCTAAAAACCGTGCAGCTGTTTTACCTTGGCTAGATGCTACGACTATCAGTCTACCACTACTCGACCAGTTAATGGTTCCTGTACATTTAAGGCTCTTTTTAGTTCCTAAAATATTTTTCTCAAAAACATCACATCGAAATTTTAGACACATAAATAAAGTATTAAATATAGATAAAAATAACTAATTATACAGTTAAGATGGTAATCACGAGATAAATCTTTTAAGCTTAATTATGTTATAATTAGCCATAAGTACTACAGTAATCCACTTGTGCTAATGATGATTTAATTAGGCTTAATAGATTCGTCTAGCAGTTTTCATGTCCGAAAACTCCTCCCGACATCCGATCAAACTCTGATGTGACATCTGTACCCAAAATTTTTTTTGGAACTGCACACCACCTTACTATCACCTGTGCAGCGAACAGTATCGCGAGACGATCACGGTTAAAACCCTGCACTGCATTGCATGCTCTTCTCGCCGCCGAAGCAAAGCCAACACCCAACAGGATACCATATCATACATGGTCGCATGATCCGAAATCCCGGCCTCTGATCCTGCAATCGCAGCGGCGCAGCTAGCCTGACCAGCCAGAGACGCAACAGCCGCCGCTCCTCGCCGCCGGCGAGGCACAGAGATCGGCGTCGCTGAGACGCTGACGCCGGGATCACTACTTTTGGCGGGTACCGCGTTATAGAACTGAGCGGTGGCCCGTAGCTGCCCCGGGGCCCAGGACCATAGGAGTCTCGTGACGCCAAATTCCCCGGTGCATCACGGCCGTCGACGCGTGCGGCTCTGACCGATCCGGCGGCCACCCTTAATTGCCTCCCGGTGCCTGCATTTCGTGCTCCTAGGATTCTTTGACCGGCACGATATTTCCTTTTAAAAAAGGAGAGATTTTGGAACGAAAAAACAATTGTGATCCCCCACCCACCGCCACATCTTGAGAAATTCCGGTTTTAATCTTGTTTTGCTCCGCTAATCCCGTTTCCACATGATAATTCTTCGCCTCCGTTCAATGGTCTAATCATCTAATGACGTAGAGTCCGTGCTTAGGCTGTATAATTGGATCTGACAACATGGGCGACTATCAAACAGCATTTCGAAACTTTGAATTACTGCCAAGTTTTTATCAAGTTGTTTTCTTTGATCGCGCTTCACATGCTCTCCGTTGATGACCATGTTTTACCTTGGTTATTATATCCACTCTCTGCATCTGAATCTGATCATGAGCAGTATATATCGATGATGGTTGACTAGAATTTTCTATCCACCTCGAGTTTACTGGGAGTATAAAAATATGGAGATGCAGTCGACTTATTGCATCGTAGTAGTTTATACGTGGCTTATTATTTCCAAGCAGCCTCACAAATCATTTTATACTTTGAACTGTGAGTCTGTGAACTGGAATACAAATACTGAATATATGACGCATACAGTTTTACACCAATATTTGTCGCTATGTTCCATTTTTTTTCAAGTTCAGATGCTGTTCCATGGGCCATGGCTTATTGCTAAGCACCAAACATTTACTCCGAAACTGTTTCTCTATTTATATTTATCTCTATTTATTTTGGCGGGAGTAGAATAGCATTAACCGAAACTGTTTCTGTCTCAGGCCAATGCACATGAATAAAAATCCTTGCTGCCGCACTCTCGAAGCTGTTGCCCACGCCTGCGGGTCCCACCTTCTCTGCGCTCCCAAGGTATGGTCCCCAGTTCCTGCGCACTGTCCAGAGTAGCGGGTAACTTTTCGGTGGGTGCGGTCTCAGACTGGGCTCCTTTGTTTTACTTCCAGTAAATATTATAGCAGCAGTAAAAAGGAGAGAAAAATGAAACTGATTGCATCTGCGTCATGTAGTACATACCGGATACGCTGGCGCGAGCGCGTACACGTACCACCCTATACAATGCACACTCCAACGTCTTGCACGACTGACAGGTAGGTTTGATTTTTTTTAAGTCTGGACATAAATTAGAAGTATTAAATATAGATTATTAATAAAACTCTATCCATATTTTGGATTATTTCACGAGACGAATCTATTGAGTCTAATTAATTCATAATTAGCGAATACGATGCTACAGTAAACATTTACTAATCGTGAATTAGTTAGGATTAAAAAATCATCTCACGAATTAGCCTTTATTTATATAATTAGTTTTATTATTAGTCTATATTTAATACTTCTAATTAAACTGAAAAAAATAAAAAAAAAGTGCTCCATCCAACAACCGAAACAACCGAAGGGACGGTGCGGTGCGCTCGTCTCGTCAATCGACATGCCGTACACACACGCTCCGGACTTCTGACATGCTAGCCCCACCAATCAGTGTCAGCTACAAATACAAAACCTCTCCAGTGCGGGTACGATCACTCTGCGGTGATTTACCCCTAAATCACCGAACTATAAAACGCAACGATAGCTACAGAGAACCGCGTGTTAGTGGCGCAGTGAAGGAGTAACCTAGGTTCACTGTTGGTGACCCGATCTCTCTCGTCTCCAACTCCTATGCTTCCCTCTCCCCGAGAAATGCAGTTTGGTTAAGCACACCCAACCAAAATAATCCTGCAGTTGCGCACACTGGAAGAAGAGGCGCTCTCGCAGTATAAGAACAGAGACGAGGAGGGAGTGCGAGAGAAGGAAGGTCGCGTTTGGGTGAGCTGAGATCCAATGCCAAGGCCGTGAGGCGATCCTGTGTCTGCGG